>JANUYF010000002.1:308630046-309355046 GCA_026167975.1 Phrynosoma blainvillii
TATAATCTGCATAGAATAAAATACCTGATGGGTCACAAATAATAATAATAATAATAGATCCAAAACACATTACAGAAATAATCCAGTTTGAGACCACTTTAACTCCCTGGCTCAGTGCTAGGGAATCCTGGGAATTGTAATTTATTGTAGCATCAGAGCTCTCTGACAGAAAAGGCTAACAAAACAAAACTACAGTTCCCAGAATTCCCTAGCATTGAGCCAGGGCAGTTAGAGCAGTCTCAAACTGGATTATTTCTGCAATGTGTTTAGGACTATAATAATAATAATAATAATAATAATAATAATAATAATAATAAATATTCAGAGACATAGATGTGTTAGGCTGACGTATCCATATATAGTCTCAAAGGTGTTGTTACTACAGTTGGCCCTCTCAGGGTGACCAGACGTCCTCCTTTTCCAGGACACGGCCCACATTTCAACCTTCTGTCCAGGAGGAATTCCAAAATGTCCTCCATTTGAGCAGAACTAAGAAGCATGAATTTACATTTCTAGAAGTGTTTTGAGCGAGTATTTGCTCACGTCCTCCATTTTTCTCGAAAGTCCTCCATTTTGAGCTGCCTCGTCCTCCTTTGTGGTTAGGACACCTCATCATCCTGGGTCTGCCACATTCACAGCTTTGATTTTTGTGGCTCTGATTATTCACAGATTTGAGTAATATGTTTTCTCTAGGAATTTCTAGGTGCTCCAGCGTGACTCTGTTGTGGTCAATGTCTGGAAGAAGTCACACTGGAAGTCCGAACGATTCCCAGAGAGGGGTTCTCTCACGTTTTTTTAAAAAGTAGTGGGTTTTTGTTTATTTGAGGTTTTTCCACATTCATGGGGGGCATGGTTTCTGTGCCCCTAGCCCAAGCAAATGTGGAGGGTCCACTGTATATTTGTTTGTTTATATCCTGCTTTCCTCCCAAAATTGGGACACAAAGTGACCCACAATTTAAAAGAACTGTGCAATCAAATGCATACACAGAATGCACCTTAAATTAAACAATTAGAGTATTTGAGAGCCAGTGTGGCGTAGTGGTTTGAGTGTTGGACTATGCCTCTCAAGACCAGAATGCAATTCCCAGCTTGGCCATAAAACCCACTCAGTGACCTTGGACAAGTCACATGCTCTCAGCCTCAAATGGCAAACCTCCTCTGAACCAATCTTCCCACTAAAACCCCATGCTAGGTTCGCCTTAGGGTCACCATAAGTTGGAAACAACTTGAAGGTACACAACAAGAGCATTAAAAATATAATTTTAAAAGATAATTAGAACCAGTACAATTAAAACAGTACAACACTCCTGGCCTTTTTGGAAAGACGCCTCTCCTTGCCCTGAATGGACCAGCAGTGATCAGTCTCTTTTATCAGGGTGACCCAATACCACGGGGGAGCTTTCCTTCACACTAATCTCCACACTGCAAGAACTTCCTAGGCCTTATCTCTTCTTCTTTTTTTAAAAAGAGCCTTTATTTTTCAAAATATATAGCTGCACATATCTACAAAAATGTCATTGAGCATCCTATAAGGAATAGACAGCATAATGAAAATGGAGGGGAAAAGACTAAGCAATTTAAAATGTAATTTCATGTTGAATTTAAATGGAATTTTCTTGGATTGGAATTCAGTGCATTTGAGGAAATGGAATCCACATAATCTAGAACTAGATATTAAAAGAGGAGTGATGCTCCCAAAACCTTAAGGCACTTTTCATAGTAAATGTGTGAAATGTAATGCAAATTGAATAGCCCTTATTTGCAATTCCAAAGTCTGAAACACTCTAAAAACCAAAACTTTTCCCATGAGATAGTGACACCTTTGCTTACTGATGGTTCATTGTACATAAACTTTGTTTGTTGAACAAAATTATTTTAAAATATTGTATAAAATTACCTTCAGGTGATGTGTATTGGGTATATATGAAACATAAATGAATTTTGTGTTTAGCCTTGGGTCCCATCTGTAGGAAACCTCATTATGTACGTACATATATACAACTAGAGGTATTCCAAAATAAAAATAAAAAAATCCCAAAGCCAAAAACACTTCTGGTCACAGGCATTTCAGATAAGAAAGATGCCTCTATGAGACACGCCAGTTTATTGTTCCCCAAACAAACAGATTGATCTGGTTTAGGAGATTTTAGAGAAAACGGTATCTACAAAAGATGCCAGTTTTGTGGTCCCATTTCAAGCATGCACATCCTCCTTTCTCAAAGCACTCTGAAAGTAGGATTTGCCATAGGCTATTATTCTTAACATGAGATTCCTAGTAGTTGAATAAGGTGCTAATCTCTGGCCTAATTCAGAGAAGCAGCAGTTGTGTGATTCCTGCTGGAAAAGCAGCAACATAGAGTCCGTTCCTCCTGGCAAATGACTGTGACTCATTGGACTAATTGTGGCATGCTTGTTTAGTTATTGTCCTCAGGGTTCTGGGTTCAAATCCTTCTTCTTGATACGGAATCTGTGACTGTAGCTCAGAAATGTTGGATTTGGATCCCTGGAATTTTAATTATAAGATTCTCAGGAACATTACGATCTGTGCAATTGTTGTAGGCTGCACAAGTCTGTGCAAATGTTATTGGGTGACTCTGAGGCCAGTCCTTCTCTCAGGCTGACCTCCTTGGGCTGTTGTGAGGATAATGTGCGGAAGAGCCCCCTTGCCTGCTGCCTCCTTGAACTCACTGGAAGAAGAAAAGTGGGATATCAATATAATACATAAATATATAAAAATTATATCAAATGACGTATCTTATGCTAACTCATCAAACCGAATCGTGTTTATCTGTAAGAGAGAAAAGATGATACGGAAGCTGTTACAACACCAAAGCCATAGTGTTGAGGGCAGCCACTCCCAGAGGAGTCAGTCTTACATTTATGTAACAGTGAGGGACATGTGTGACAATCAATATGCAGAGTAAATAACACTGTGATCTTTTCTTTCACAATTCAGAGGATTCCCATTTTCCGTCATCTTAAAAGAGCAGACTTGCCTGAACGCATTAGAGATTTTGATCAGGAACATGAAGACAGCACCCACGTCTAATTTCCTTTCTATTACACCAGGTTTAACATGAACAGTAGGTGTATGGAAAATTTGTACACAAATTGGGAGGGAGTGGCAGGTCTTAGGGAAGAGAAGAGACAGCTGTGAGCCTGTTGGGACCAGAGATTAGTAGGACAGCACAGGACGTGCAAAATTTCCATAGTCGGCAAGAGGAGCTCAGAAGGCCACACGTGAGTAGCAATCCATGTCCAAGACAAGAAGGTCAAGGGAGGAGGTGAGTTCGCCAAAATGGGGTCCTCTCCAGTGACACAAGAGTCAGACTCTGACTGAAGAAGATCCCACTCTGAGGCTCTGGCTTTATAAGGCTCTGTGGAAGCAGATTGGTCTTTGAAGTCAGCTGTCAGAAGATCACATCCTCTTGCTCTTGAAGGCAGCCCAAATGACACCCTTGAGGAACACCACTGCATGTGCCTGGAACATGCTATATTAAATCTGTTAGTCTTAAGGCCATCACATGATGCCTTTGGCCTTTTTGTGACTAAAAGAGAAAGAGATTGCAACATGAGGAATATAGATACCTACCCCTGCTGGTCAAGGGGCTGAGGGCCTTAACAAACCTATCAACATCCAAATGTGTGGTGTACAAACAGCGGCTGTTGTATGGATATTTCTTTGTACATTTGGGCAGCATTATGGAAGTTTATGGCTAGATAGCCATGTCTGTCTTCCTGTGGAGTCCACTGGCTTGTTCTTTCTCTTTCATTGTATGAATTAAGCACATACACAAAAAATTAAGAGGAAGGTGCCATATGGTACTGCAGCAAACAAACATGGCTGCCAGTCACTGGGTTTTTTTGAAGAGAGGTTGTCAAGGAAGCTTCCGCTGGGTATTTTGTGCACTGGCAGAGAGCTGGACTGGGTGTATTTTGGGGTATACAGTCAGCCCTCTGAACCCACAGATTCTGCATCTAAGGATTCAACAATCCATGCCTTGAAAAAATTACACACACACACACAAAATCCAAAATTGCAAATCTTGATTTTGCCATTGTATATAAAGGACACCATTTTACTGCATCCTTGTAGATAGTGGGACTTGAGTATCCACAGATTTTGGTATCCACAGGAGATCCTGGAACCAAACCTCAGTATATACCAAGGGTCCACTGTATACACAGAGCACATGGTTGGAGATGGGGTGTTGACTGTGAGGTAAAGCAAAATTAGATATCAAAAAGTAAGATTATTTTCAGTACAGAATTATAGAATTGGATGGAGACCTAAAGGTTATATTGCAGAGCTGAGCTGTGAGGAGCCCCCATTTGAGACTCCTATTCCCTCACTGTCCCACAGGGATATGGTCTTGTCTTCCCATCCATTCATCCATTATTTGCCTTTTTCCTAGACTGGGACTCATGGCAGCTTACCGAAAGGTATACAATTCAATAAAGCGCAGTTAAAAATATTCAAATGTAAGCATTAAAGAACAACAGAATGTTAAAATCTTTAAAAGTTTGAAAACAGTACAGCAACATAAAATCCCTTTGTCAAGAATGAATTTCCAAATGCTTGCTGGAAAAGAAAAGTCTTAACCTGCCACTGAAAGGACAACCAAGAAGGAGCCATCCTTGCTTCTCTAGGCCTTTGCAGACTGCCAGAAATAGTGCACATTAAATTGAGGCACTGCCCTGGCTCAGTGCTAGGGAATCATGGGAACTGTAATTTATTGTGGCACCAGAGCTCTCTGACAGAGAAGGCTCAATGTCCCAGAAAAAAATACAATTCCCATGACTCCCTAGCACTGAGCCAGGGCAGTGCCTCAATTTAATGTGCACTATTTCTGGCAGTCTGCAAAGGTGAGTCTACTTTAAGGGTTAGGGTTAGGGAATCATGGGAACTGTATTTTATTGTAGCCCCAGAGCTTTCTGACAGAGAAGGCTCAATGTCTCAGGAAAAAAACAATTCCCATGATTCCCTAGCACTACCCCTAACCCTTAAAGTGGACTCAATTTGCACTATTTCTGGCGGTCTGCGAAGTTGCAAAGTGTGGGAGCCGCCACAGAGAAGGCTTTCTCCTGCGTTCTCACCAAACGTGCCGCCGGCAAAGGCAGTGGGACAAAGAGAAGTGCCTCCTCTGCAGTTCTTATAGCTTGGGCAGCCTTACATGGGAAGATACAATCCTCCAAAAAGCCTGGCCCTGAGTTGTATAGGGCTTTGTAGGTCAAAACCTGCATTTTGAATTGTGCCTGAAAACAGACCAGCAGCCAGTGGTTCTCTTGCATCAAGGAAGTTGTGTGCTCCCTGTAACCGCCATATTCACACACCTAGCTTTCCTTTCTCCAAAAGCCACCCCCCCCCCCAGTCTAGAAAGCTAATAAACATGATCACATTTAGAAAGTATCTGTGTGAAGGCTATTCCTTTCTACAACCTCAGTTAACCTTTTGGAAATTCAGACTGTTTCCATTTCAAAGCAGAGTTCTTTGAGATTAAAGATGCAGTGCACATAATGTTATGAACACAGCTGCTCATCCTGGCCCCAAAAACGTAGCAGTAGGGAAAACACTTTATCCTGACCTTCACACTCTTCCTGGACTTGTTCAAAAGCGCCATCTAGGAGTCAATCTGGGGGGGAAATGCTTTTGAAAGCACATGTTCAGAGGAGTTTATAATGGGGGGAATTGGGGGTTTAAAGAGTCATAATCCTGGGAAAGTCGCACGATTGTGGTGAAGATTTTCACACGACGTCATAATTAAAGAGTACTTATCCCGGAATAACCAGGGAATAACCAGCAACAAATCATTCACAGGGAAATCCCATGTCTCCATGTCCCAGCTATTAGGGGGGAGGCAGTTCATGCTTGCACACTTTGATTTCCATTAAACCCCCGATTTTCCCCATGTGATAAAGTCCAGAGTTTTTGCTCATTTCTGATAAATGGCATTGTACTTTTAAGGATTATAATTTATAGCTGTATAGCTTGGATGAAAGATTCTAATAAGTGTTATTTTTTGAAAAGATTAGAAGATGATTTACGTTGTTGGAATAGTAGCATGCATTGGTATGCTTCAGTTATATTATCTGAATGTTTTCAAATTACTCCTATAATAGAATGAGGAACATTTTATCTTCTTATGGTCAAAGAAAACATATCATTTATTTTGCTTATTAAGCAGCCTGCAAGGGGCATGAGAACTTACTGATAAATCATGCTAGTTTTAATTCTTAAAAATTTGCTAAAAGTTCACTATCTGTTTTGCAGATTTATGCCTACGGGGAAAAATTCTGAGGTTATCTGCAGTCTTACTGTGCCATTTGTACAGCTACAGGGTGACCAGATGTCCTAACTGCAGAGGAGGACAAGGCACCACAAAATGTATGAAATTCGAGAAAAATGTAGGACACAGCAAAATAAAAGCTAAAAATGCTCATGGAAATATAAATGCATACTTCTTAGTCATGCTCAAAATAGACTTTGGAATTCCTCCTGGACAGAAGTTGGAAATGTAAGAGATGTCCTGGAAAAGGAGGATGTCCTGTCACCCTGTATGGGTAACACCAACATTGCAAATAAATGCACCAGATTTCTATTCAATCTCAGACATGTAGTGAGTTGGGGCTCTGACACTAGGCAGATGGGTTTTAGAGTCCTTGTTAGCATTGTTTCTTGTTGTTGCATGCCTTCAATTTGTTTCCAACTCATGGCAAACCTAAACTGAACCTATCACAGCATTTTCTGGGACTGAGAGTGTGTGACTTGCCCTAGGTCACCCAGCGGATTTCCATGGCTGAGCGAGGAATCAAACCTTTATCTCAGGAGTCCAACACTCAAAACATTGCACCATGCTGGCTCTTGTTTGCATCGTAGACAAGCTTTAATAGCTGTCCAGTGACATGAAAGAGTTAACTTGCATTAGTGACATTGTTGGATATTTACTGCATTCACTTTGCAGGTTGACTAGGAAAAGATATGAGGCTGAGAACCAGTTGGAGGAGTGAATGTTTCTGTATTGCTAACCTGCTTGTACAGCTCTCATAGCTATTAGGGGTGACTCAGTTCATGCTTGGAACACTTTGATTTTATTTATTGGCTTTGTCCTGTAAAAGCCTTAGGACTCCATCTTCCATTGACTGTGCTTTAGGGAATGCACCTCAGCCCAAGGGCTTCCTATATAACCAGAGATGGGGAATTCTATTATCAGCTGAGGATAGTCTGGGCAACATTTGTTTGGGAAGCCCAATACTACCATTGGCTGTAAGGGGTGCTGGACCTGAAAGGTCTGGGTTGCTTTTCTGCCATGTACAATTGGCTGCATCATTTCCCATCAATGAAATTTAAGTGACAGTAGTAACATATGTCAGTGTTCAGCACCAAAAGGACCCTTGGAGAGGCCTGAAACTACATCCACTTCTGAAGACACTATGATTAAGTCCACTTTATATAGCACCTGAAAAGTCTTCCTTGAATATGGCTGATCGATGACATCAAAGGTGTCCAGTAAACAATCCAACGGCATACAAGACCATGAATGAATGAATGATCCAAGAGACAAATGTCATTAGAAGGAATTCTATTGCAAACATTCTGAGAACACTCAGAATAGTATTACTGGAAAGTTTAAAAAAAGAGAGATACCTAAAAATAGCTTCTCTGAAACAGTCTATTCGGGTTTTCAACAAGACAATGCTACCACCTGCTGGTTAAAGCATCTCTGTGTCAAAACAAATGGAGCATATGTATTGAGCATCAAAAAGCAGCACGTGGTACAAAGTGCAGGTGGATTTGCTAAGCAACTTGTATTTACAACGCCTAAGTGTACAAACCCTTTAGTGTATAATTCTATTTCTACTGAGATTACGCAAATACTTCCTACTGTTGTTCTTTTTTAACGGAAGCAGAGGTGGGATGCTCTACGACAATAAAAATAACATAATTCAAGACCAGGAAGGAATAAAAAGACGTTGGATGCAGTACACAGAAGAACTATACAAAAGAGATGACAGAATGAAGTACATTTGGAGTGAAAACTGAGGTGGAAGCTGCAATAAAAGAAATAGCAAAAACAAGACTCCAGGAACAGATGATATACCAATAGAACTGTTGCAGTCCACACTGACAGAGTCAACTCTAGTGCTAACCAACATATGGGGGGTTGCAGACTGCCAGAAATAGTGTGAATTCAGTCCACTTTTAGGGTTAGGGTTAGTGCTAGGGAATCATGGGAACTGTTATTTTTCTGAGACATTGAGCCTTCTCTGTCAGACAACTCTGATGCCACAATAAAATACAGTTCCCATGGTTCCCTAACTCTAACCCTAACCCTAAAAGTGGACTGAATTCACACTATTTCTGGCAGTCTGCAACCCCCCATATGTCAAGAGATATGGAAAACAAAAACAAAATGATGGCCAATAGATTGGAAGCAATCAATATACATCCCTATCCACAAAAAAGGAGACACAATAGACTGCAGCAACTATAGGACCATAGCACTAATCTCCCATGCAAGCAAAATTATGCTCAAAATACTGCAACACAGACTCCAACCATACATGGAGAGAGAAATCTCAGAGGTCCAAGCAGGGTTCAGGAAAAGAAAAAGCACTAGGGATCACACTGCAAATATACGATGGCTAATGGAGTGTAGAGGGAGTTCCAAAAGAAAATCATCATGTGTTTTAAAGACTATAGCAAAGCCTTTGGGGGGTTGCAGACTGCCAGAAATAGTGTGAATTCAGTCCACTTTTAGGGTTAGGGTTAGAGTTAGGGAACCATGGGAACTGTATTTTATTGTGGCATCCGAGTTGTCTGACAGAGAAGGCTCAATGTCTCAGAAAAATAACAGTTCCCATGATTCCCTAGCACTAACCCTAACCCTAAAAGTGGACTGAATTCACACTATTTCTGGCAGTCTGCAACCCCCCTTTGACTGCATAGCCCAGGGGTAGGCAACCTTTCCCCTTTAAGGGCCGAGGGACTTCAGCTCCCAGAAGCCTCAGCCATGTTGGCCAATAGTCCCATGTTGGCCAATAGCTCCTGGGATTCTGGGAGCTGAAGTCCCTCAGCCCTTAAAGGGGAAAGGTTGCCTACCCCTGGCATAGACCATGAAAGCCTATGGAATGCCCTTAAAGACATGGAAGTGCCAACACATCTGATAGTCCTGATGAGGAATCTGTACTCAGGACAAGAGGCTACTGTCAGAACAGAACACAGAGTAACAGAATGGTTCCCAGTTGGCAAAAGGGTCAGACAAGGCTGTATCCTTTCACCCTACCTATTCAACTTATATGCAAAACATATTGTGAGAAAAGCAGGCTCGGACATGGGAGAGGGAGGAGTGAAAATAGGAGGAAAAAATGTCAACAATCTGAGATATGCTGATGACACCATAATACTAGCAGAGAACCTCACAGACCTGGAACAACTACTAAGGAAGATCAAAGAAGAAAGTGCAAAGACAGGATTACTGTTGAACATAAAGAAAACAAAAATAGTGACCACAGAGAACGTAGACACATTCAAATTAGACAATGAGTAAATAGAAATAGTAATAGAGTTCTCATATCTGGAATCAAACTTTGATAGAAATAGGGACTGCAGACAGGAAATCAGGAGAAGATTAAGAATGAGGAGGGCGGCTATGAAAGAACTAGAAAAGATCCTAAAATGCAAAAACATACAACCCAGTACAAAAGTTAGAATCATACAAGCCATCGTATTCCCCATTACCATGTATGGATGTGAGAGCTGGACAGTCAAGAAAGAAGACAGGAGGAAAATCAACGCATTTGAGATAATGGAGAAGAGTCACGAGGATCCCATGGACAGCCTAAAGGACAAACAAATGGGTCCTAGAGCAGATCAAGCCAGAGATATCCCTAGAAGCCAAGATGACAAGACTTAGGCTGTCGTACTTTGGACACATCATGAGAAGGCATGAATCGTTGGAAAAGATAATAATGTTAGGAAAGGTGGAGGGAAGTAGAAAGAGAAGAAGGTCACATGCTAGATGGATTTATTTTCTTAAAGAGATCACGAATATGAGTTTTCAGGAGCTGGGCAGAGCATTAGAGGACAAAGGGGCTGGAGATGTCTCATCCATAGGGTCACCATGGGTTGAGACCAACGTGAAGGCAGTTAACAAAACAAAAGAGGTAGAGTCACTGAGCATATTGCTAACATAAGCTAAGAACAAAGTCTGCAATTGCACTGTGATACAGATGGCCAGTGAGGCAGGAAGTCTAGCCAGGAGCCTGAGATAATACCAAAAGTGGGACTGCATTCGCACTGCATAAATCATCCAGTTTCACACCACTTTAACTGCCATGGCTCAATGCTGTAGAATTTTGGGAACTGCAGTTTTATGAGACAATTAGCCTTCTCTCTCCAAGAGCTCTGTGCCACAAAAAAAAAAAAAAAAAAAAAAAAATACAAATCCCAAGATTCCATAGCATTAAGCCAGGGGTAGGCAACCTTTCCCCTTTAAGGGCCGAAGGACCAGCTCCCAGAAGCCTCAGCCATGTTGGCTAATAGTCCCATGTTGGCCAATAGCTCCTGGGATTCTGGGAGCTGAAGTCCCTTGGCCCTTAAAGGGGAAAGTTTGCCTACCCCTGCATTAAGCCATAGCAGTTAAAGTGGTGTCAAACTAGCCTATTTATGCAGTGCAGACCCAGGATGATTAAGGACAGTCCCTTGGCTATACAACTATTTCCGAAATGTGTCTCAACACTCTTGCACTGGTGGGAGGAAAGAGACAAATGGGACGTTTTCACACGGGGCTTTAGGCGGAGGCAATCCTACCTCCCGCTGGCCCCACTCTGGCTCCTCTTCCAGCTTGTTCAGACGCACACCGCAGAAAACCCCGCCCCTTCCGGTGCCATCCCTGCGTACGTCCGGCTTCTAGCTCCGTGTGTTCAAACGCACGGAGCCTTAAGTCCGGCGTCCTTCCGGCGTCCCTCCGGCCTCAGCACGTCCAACTCCGGCTTCAGTGGAGGAAAGGTAATTCCGACTTTTAAAAGGAATTAGCCTGCCGCCGCCGGAGCCATTCCGGAGTGGGGCCGGCGGGAGGTAGGATTGCCTCCACCCAAGCCCCGTGTGAAAACGTCCATGGTCTTTGCAGACTGCCAGAAATAATGCAGCTTGAGTCCACTTTAACTACTCTGGCTCAGTGCTAGGGAATCATGGGAACTGTAGTTTTTTCTGAAACATTGAGCCTTCTCTGTCAGAGAGCTCTGCTGCCACAATAAACTATGGTTCCTATGATTCCCTTGCACTAAGCCAGGGCAGTTAAAGTGGACTCAAGTTGCATTATTTCTGGCAGTCTGCAAAGGCCCAAATGTTGGTTTATACAACAAAATCCAAAATCCACAAAAGATGAGATCTTTATTGACCAACTGAAATAGAAAAAAATGCATCACCAAAACATTTGAAGCTCCACTGGCTTCTTCATCACACAAAACATGTTAAGAAAAAATTAAGAAAAGTTAAGAAAAATAAGAAAAAATACAGGAGGAGAAAGGTGAAAGTGGCAGAGTCAGGGGCCTACATTTCTTATCAGACGTTGTTTCTGTTGAATTCCAGTTGATCAGGAGGAATCTCTATGCAGGATGTTAGCAAATATGATTTTTAATAAAATTTTGGGACATGTGGAGTTCCCTCTATGATCCCAAACTGATCTCTGTGGGATGTCAGTCATAATCCTCTAGATGGCAGGTCAGGTAGGCACAGGGAGGGCCTGCCCAAACAACAGGAAAATTCCCTACCAGACAGGTTTGGGAGTTGCTAAAGGGGAAAGACCATTTTCCCAAAAGTCAACATAATTGTGCTTGTCTGTCCTGAGTCTCACAACTAATGGGGCAGTGATTAGATTTAACTGCACCCTTTTCGCTCTAGCCTCCCTCCTTAGAATCATAGGATCATAGGATCATAGAATCATAGAGTTGGAAGAGACCACAAGGGCCATCCAGTCCAACCCCCTGCCATGCAGGAACTCCCAATCAAAGCATCCCTGACAGATGGCCATCCAGCCTCTGCTTAAAGACCTCCAAGGAAGGAGACTCCACTACTCTCCGAGGGAGTGTGTTCCACTGTCGAACCGCCCTTACTGTCAGGAAGTTCCTCCTAATGTTGAGGTGGAATCTCTTTTCTTGCAGCTTGCATCCATTGTTTCTGGTCCTAGTCTCTGGAGCAGCAGAAAACAAGCTTGTTCCCTCCTCGATATGACATCCCTTCAAATATTTAAACATGGCTATCATATCACCTCTCAGCCTTCTCTTCCCCAGGCTAAACATCCCCAGCTCCCTAAGTCGTTCCTCATAGGGCTTGGTTTCCAGACCCTTCACCATTTTAGTTGCCCTCCTTTGGACACGCTCCAGTTTCTCCATATCCTTTTTGAATTGTGGTGCCCAGAACTGGATACAGTATTCCAGGTGAGGCCGGACCAAAGCAGAATAGAGTGGCACTATTACTTCTCTTGATCTAGACACTATACTTCTACTGATGCAGCCTAAAATTGCATTGGCCTTTTTAGCTGCTGCATCGCACTGTTGACTCATGTTCAACTTGTGGTCCACCTGGATTCCTAGATCCCTTTCACACGTAGTCTCATTCAGCCAGGTGTCCCCCATCGTATATCTGTACTTTTCGTTTTTCCGCCCTAAGTGCAGTACCTTACATTTCTCCGTGTTGAATTTCATTTTGTTAGCTTTGGCCCAACTTTCTAGTCTGTTCAAGTCATTTTGAATTTTGATCCTGTCCTCTGGGGTATTAGCTACTCCTCCTAATTTGGTGTCATCTGCAAATTTGATAACTATGCCCCCAATACCGTCATCCAAGTCATTAATAAAGATATTGAATAGCACTGGGCCCAGGACAGAGCCCTGTGGCACCCCACTGGTCACTTCTTTCCAAGTTGAAAAGGAGCCATTGTTGAGCACCCTTTGCGTTCGACCAGTCAACCAATTACAAATCCATGTAACAGTTACTTTGTCTAGCCCACATTTTACCAACTTGCTTGCAAGAATGTCGTGGGGAACCTTGTCAAAGGCCTTACTGAAATCAAGATATACTATATCCACAGCATTCCCTTCATCTACCAAGCTGGTAATTTTATCAAAAAAAGAGATCAGATTTGTCTGGCATGACCTGTTTCTCTGAAACCCATGTTGACTTTTTGTGATTATGAAATTATCTTCCAGATGTTCACAGACTCTCTGTTTAATGATCTGCTCCAGAATCTTTCCGGGTATTGATGTCAGACTAACTGGACGATAATTGTTGGGATCCTCTTTTTTCCCCTTTTTGAAGATGGGGACAACATTTGCCCTCCTCCAGTCCGCTGGGACCTCTCCTGTTTTCTAGGAATTCTCAAAGATTATTGACAATGGTTCCGATATTACATTTGCCAGTTCTTTTAATATCCTTGGATGTAATTCATCTGGTCCTGGAGACTTATATTCATTTAGAGTAACCAGATGTTTCTGTACTATCTCTTTACTTATTCTGTGCTGAAATTCACCTATTCTGTCCTCTGCTCCATTATACTTAGGTTGAGCACCTTTTGCCTTTTCTGAGAAGACTGAAGCAAAGAAGGTGTTGAGTAGTTCTGCCTTTTCTCTGTCTCCTGTTAACTTTTTGCCATCCTCTCCACACAGTGGCCCTACCATTTCCTTCTTTTTCCTTTTGCTGCTGACATACCCCCAAAAGCCCTTTTTATTGTTCTTAACCTCTCTAGCAAGCCTGATTTCATTCTGCGCTTTAGCTTTTCTGACTTTAACCCTACACGTGCTAGCTATTTGTTTGAATTCCTCTTTGGTGATTTCCCCATTTTTCCATTTCTTATACATGTTCCGTTTAAAACATAATTCAGTTGCAAGTTCCTTAGTCATCCATCCTGGTTTCTTGAGACACCTCCCATTTTTCCTCCTCGTTGGCACGGTTTGAAATTGTGCCTTCAGTATCTCCCTTTTGAGAAACTCCCATCCTTCTTGAACTCCCTTCTCTTTTAGTATTCCTGTCCATGGGATCACCCCCAGTATTTCTCTAAGTTTAGTAAAATCAGCTTTCCTAAAGTCTAGAATGCGTGTCTGACTATGCCTGGCTTCTCCTTTCCACTGTATAATAAACTCCAGGAGGACATGATCACTCCCGCCTAAGGATCCAACCACTTGCACCCCATTAACTAGGTCTTCCCTGTTAGTTAGGATCAGATCCAAAATAGCTGACTCCCTCGTTGCCTCTTCCACCTTTTGAACAATGAAATTGTCTTCGAGGCAAGTGAGGAATTTGCTAGACCTTGAGGATTTTGCCGAGTTTGACTTCCAGCAAATATCCGGATAGTTGAAGTCACCCATCACTACTATATTTCTCCTTTCTGAGTGTGTGGTCATCTGTTCTAGAAAGGCTTCATCCAATTCTTCTGCTTGAGTTGGGGGTCTGTAGTAGACTCCCACAATAACATCCCTGTTGTTTCCCTCCCCTTTAATTTTTATCCAGATGCTCTCCACTTGGCTTCCAGGATTGATGTCCTGGATTTCTTCACTGGTGTAAATATCTCTGACATATAATGCTATTCCTCCTCCTTTCCTGTTTGTCCTGTTTCTCTTGAAAAGCTTATACCCCTTTATTTCTACATTCCAGTCATGAGACTCATCCCACCAGGTTTCAGTGATACCTATTATATCATATTTGCTTTCTTGTACTAGGAGTTCAAGTTCATCTTGCTTATTTCCCATGCTCTGTGCATTAGTGTAGAGACATCTAAGACCATATGTCCCCTTTACTTGCTGCCTGTGCACGTTTTTTTGCCTCCCACTGTTGGGTCCCTGTACTGTTTGCCTTGTTTCCTCTATGACAGTTTGACTATTTTCTCCAGTCCTTTTGTCTTCCAGGACGTTGTCTCCCTTCCCCACACAGTTCAGTTTAAAGCCCTCCTGATCAAATTCTTCAGACCGTTGGCAAAAACGTTTCTTCCAACTGGTGTTAGATGCAGCCCATCCCTTGCCAGGAGTCCGTCCTCATGGAACCGCAGCCCATGATCCAAGAATCCAAATCGTTCTCGACGACACCATCTGCGGAGCCAATTGTTGACATCTGCTATCTTCCTCTCTCTTCCTGGACCATGCCCTTGAACTGGCAGAAGAGATGAGATGACAATCTGTGCCTCCATTTCTTTCAGCTTCTTACCTAGAGCCTCGTAATCCCTTTTGATATTCTGAAGGCTGTGTCTTGCTGTGTCATTCGTTCCCACATGAACCAAAAGGAAGGGGTATTGGTCAGTAGGCCTGACCAGTCTTGTCAGCCTCTCTGTCACATCTCGGATCTTTGCCCCAGGGAGACAACACACTTCCCGAGACATCTTGTCAGGCCCACAAATCACTACTTCTGTCCCCCTCAGCAAGGAGTCCCCCACCACGACCACACGCCTCCTCCAAGGCTGAGCAGTGACTGTTCCCTGTGGTGGAACTCCCAGGGTCCCCTGCTCTGTCCCTGATATCTGTCCTTGCTGCTCTTCTTCGTCCTCCTTGCTAAGAGTAAGAGCTTGAAATCGATTCTGTAGCCGCAAACTCCCAGAACGATCCTTGGTCTCCTTACTTCTGCGTGTGACCTTCCTCCAGCTTTCTACCTCCTGTGTGTGTGATGTGACCTCTTCCCCAGCAACTTCCTCTGTGTGTACCCCATCCAAGACCATTTGTTCTGTTCTGTCAAGGAAAGCCTCTTGCTCCCTAATATGTTGAAGTGTGGCTACCCGCGCCTCCAGCTGCTGTACTTTGTCCTCCAAGAGGGCTAGCAACTTGCACTTGGAGCATGTGTAGTTCCCCACATCTGAAGGTAAGAATACAAACATACCACAGGTATTGCAGGTGACGGCTGCTGTTCCTTCAGTGTCCATACTAAGTCTTAATTAGTAGCTGAAAGAGGACTATGGTTTTCCTCCTCAAAGAAAATCCCTTGCTAACACCAGTGTTAAGTCTGCTGATGAATGGAACTTTTCTACAATTAGTACTGGTTAAAAAAATTCTGGCAGCAGTTGTATAGAGCTAACTGCCTAGCCCACCCCCTATTGACTTGCAAATGCCACTCAACAAAGCCCCACCCGCTGAGTCACAGTCACACTCTCCCCAAGAGTTTTTTTTAAAAAAGAATTTAAAAACTTACCCTCTCAAGATGGCTGCCTGGAAACTGCTTTCTTCCCCTTTCCTAGCAGGAACTGGCCTGGAAAGCTTTCTTTTCTTTCTCCTTTCCTGGCAGAAAATACCTAGAAAGCCTCTTTCTCCTCTCTTTTAGAAACTGGCCTGGAGAGCCTCCTCCTCCTCCTTCCCCTGTCCTGGCCGAAACTGACCTTGATTGTGTCAAGACTCAAACACATCCATCCTGACATATCGGCTCAACAAAGCCCAAGCAATCAGTGCCTTTGTCCAAGTTTCTGCAAGCTATCAAGCCTAAAGCCAGAAGCTATCTATTCCCTATATAAACCCCTAGATTTTTAGACTCCATGTGCTATCTTTGGAGTGCAGCTTGGCTCCATGTCAGTCTGTGCTCTGATCATAGCTCCCTCAGCCATCCCTTCCCCCATTTCGGTGGCTGTGTATCATCAAAACCATCATCCACATCCACAGCAAATCCCGGAGAAACCTTCAGAAGTATCTCCCGTAATCTGACTTATCTCAAGCTATTCCCGCTTTCACCCCTTTACTTCTAGTGTGCAGTGTGTGTGTGTGTGCCATATTTGTGTGTGTGCAGTTTTCCCCTTTTAATAAATATTTAGACCTTAATTGAAGAAGCCTGTCTCAGCGTCATCCATTGTGGGATCTCTTAGGGCCTTTACAGACTGCCAGAAATAGTGCAGCTTGAGGCCACTTTAACTGCCCTGACTCAGTGCTAGGGAATCATTGGAATTGTATTTTTTTTCTGAGACATTGAGCCTTCTCTGTCAGAGAGCTCTGGTGTCACAATAAACTACAGTTCCCATGATTCCTTAGCACTGAGCCCGGATAGTTAAAGTGGCCTCAAGCTGCATTATTTTGTCAGTATGTAAAGGCCCTTAGTCCTTTGGTATACATATTGGTACTCCGGTCTCATGGGGTATTAGGGCCCCATTCTTGCATATTTGAGCTAATTATAAATTCCCCTAATTAGATCCTTCCTAACAAGGCAAAGGCCACTCCCTTTCTTGCCTATGTTGGGACCAGAGACAAAAGGCAATAAAAGATAGGTAATAAAGGCAGCTTTATGAGATTGTGGGTAAAAGTGCCTGCCTTTCAAACGGTGAACTGCCCAGGGCATAGCTACAAAAGACACTGATGAACTGGGAGAAATAAAGCACACCCTCCAACATTTCAGAGATGAACTACTGGGACACATTTAACCAAACAAAGTCTGCGAGTGGTCAAGATGGCAAACAAGGACCTGATTAAATAAGGAAGAGCATACAAGCTGAGAGAGACTGCAGCAGTTTGCTTTTGCCTGAGCCCACTGGGATGGGCAAGAGTCCACCTGTTCTTCTCCTCTCTCTCCTGCTGAGTTAACTGAATGCAAGGGGTTCTGCACTTTGAACTCACTGTGCAGCAACTGAAGTTACCTGAGCCAAAAAGGGAGGATGAGAGCAAGAGAGAAACTGGGATATTTTAAAAACACTTGGGTTAATCAGGACTGTTCTGGCCAAATCAGAACAGTTGGGGGTTATGAATAAAAGTTGTGCTGGGGAAAGGAAGGTATGGTTGTAACAGAGGGAACAGATGTTACAATAGAAGGTGGGATCGCTGCTTGAAAGCTATCCCGCCTTCAGTTCCCTCTGTTTCCCAGAATGGTTTGGAGAGCAGACCAACCATTCCACAGAACCTCACTCTGCTCCTGTGCAATGCCAGGTCGGTAAAAAACAAGACCCACATCATCCAGGACCTCCTCCTGGATGAGGATGCCGACCTGGCTTGCTTCACAGAAACCTGGCTGGGGGAGGATAGCACCGCTATATGGTTGCAGGCCCTCCCAGCCGGGTATTCTGTTAGCGAGCAGGTGAGGGGAAGTGGGCGGGGGGGGCGGCGGAGTGGCTCTAGTTCATAAGAACACCTTGACCTTGACCAGGATACCTGTCCAGAATACGACCCACTTTGAGTGCATGTACCTTAGCCTGAAGACCAGGGATAGATTGGGGATTCTGCTAGTCTACCGGCCACCCCGTTGTCTAGCAGACTCCCTGACTGAGCTGACACAGCTGGTCTCTGAGCTATTGTTGGAGGCCCCTAGACTTTTAGTTCTGGGGGACTTCAACATTCTGCTCGAGACCAGTTTAACAGGCGCGGCTCGGGAGTTCATGGAGACCATGACAAACATGGGCCTATCCCAATTGGTCAACGGGCCCACGCATTGTGCAGGTCATACACTTGATGCGGTCTTCAGTACAGAACAGGAATATCCATGGGTGGAGGTGGTAAGTACCTCCGCATTGTCATGGACGGATCATTTCCTGCTCAAGACTGAACTTAAAGCCTACGTCTGCCTCCCCGGGGGTGGTGGACCCATTCAAATCATCCGCCCTTGATGGCTGATGGAGCCAATAGGATTCCAGAGAGCCTTAAAGGGTTTAATGGTTGGGAATGCCGGCGATCCTGTAGAAGCTCTGGTCAACACCTGGAACACCAATCTTACCAGGGCTATCAACACGATCACTCCCAATCACCCTTGCCATCCTGCTTCAAATTGTAGGCCTTGGTACACGCCAGAGCTGAGGAAGATGAAGCGGTTTGGATAATGACTAGAGTGCATCTGGTGGAAAACTCGACTCTTATCTGACAAGACTTGCCATAGGAAATTTCTTTGTTCCTATAGAGAGGCAATACATGCAGTGCAGAAAGCTTTCTCTTCTGCACGTATTGCGTCTGCAGAGTCCCATCCAGCAGAGCTGTTTAGGGTGGTGAGGGAGATGACGCAGGTGCTTCCTGCGCCAAATCCCTTGCTTAACCTGACGACGGCCTGCTGTGACATGTTTAACAACTTCTTTGCAGATAAAATCTCTCAGATAAGAGCCGACTTAGATGCCACTGTTGAAACAGAGTCGATAGGCGAGGCATCCAGGAACTCTGCCGATGTAGTTATACTGGATCAGCTCCAATCTGTGAGTACCGAGGATGTAGACAAACTTCTTGGTAAGGTGAGGAAGACCACCTGCCCTCTCGACCCTTGCCCATCATGGCTGGCCGTCCGGGGGGGGGGGAATGCATTGATGAGATTCCTTACGGATATCATCAATGCATCCTTCAGGGAAGGACACGTTCCATCTTGTTTGAAGGAAGTGGCGGTTAGGCTGCTTCTGAAAAAACCTTCCCTGAACCCCTGGTTATGAGTAATTATAGGCCTGTGTCATTGCTGCCATTTTTGAGCAAGGTGATTGAGAGGGCGGTTGCTCTTCAGCTCCAAGCAGTCTTGGATGAAGCCGATTATCTAGACCCATTTCAAACCTGCTTCAGGACAGGCTTTGGGGTTGAGACTGCCATGGTTGCCTTGACCGACGATCTGCGTCTGTGCATCGACAGGGGTAGTGTGACCCTGTTGGTGCTCCAGTTGGTGCTCCAGTCAGTGGCTTTTGACACAATAGACCACAGCATCCTCTTGGACCGCCTGAGGGAGTTAGGTATCGGGGGCACTGCTCTGCAGTGGTTCCGGTCCTTCCTCTCAGGTAGGTCTCAGAGGGTGCTGCTCGGGGACTGTAGCTCCAATAAGAGGGACCTCACTTGTGGGGTCCCTCAAGGAGCTATTTTGTCCCCGATGTTATTCAACATCTATATGAAGCCACTGGGTGAGATAATACGGAGTTATGGTGCTGGGTGTTATCAGTACGCTGATGACACCCAAATCTATTTCTCCGTGTCTCGTTCATCGGCCTCGAATTCCAATGGCATCTCCTCTCTCAATGAATGTCTTCGAGCGGTAATGGGCTGGATGAGGAAAAACAGATTGAAACTGAATCCAGACAAGACGGAGATGCTCACGGTAGTGGCCCTGAAACCAAGAATTGGGTTGCAACCTCCAGTCCTGGATGGGGTCACACTCTCCTCCAGTGACTGTGTTCGCAGCCTGGGGGTGCTTCTTGACTTGTCGCTCCTGATGACGAATCAGGTTAATGCGCCTGTTATCAGCTTCAGATGATACGCCAGCTGCGCCCTTTTCTTGAAGTAAGGGATCTCGAGACCGTTGTGCACGCACTGGTAACCTCACGCCTTGACTTCTGTAATGCACTCTACATGGGGCTACCCCTGTACATGGTTCGGAAGCTTTAGTTAGTCCAAAACATGGCAGCCAGACATCTCTGGAACATCTAGGAGGGACCACATTACTCCTATTTTGAGGTCCCTCCACTGGCTGCCTATCAGCTTCCAGGCCCAGTACAAGGTGTTGGTTATTACCTTTAAAGCCTTAAATGGCTTGGGTCCAAGCTATCTCAGGGAACGCCTCCTTCCATATAATCCTCCCCACGCTCTCTGGTCCTCTGGGAGGAATTTGCTGCAGCCTCAAAAATCTAGGCTGGCGGCAACCTCCCAGAGGGCCTTTTCTATCATCTGAAATGCCTGGGATCAGAAGTGCTTTGGATTTTGGAGTTTTTCAGATTTTGGAATATTTGCATATGTATAGTAAGATATCTTGGAGATCGGACCCAAGCCTAAACATTAAATTCATTTATGTTTTGTATACACCTTAGCCTGAAAGTAATTTTATATACATTAAATTTGTGCGTGCAGCAAAGTTTGTGTATATTGAACTGTCAGGAAGTAAAGGTGTCACTGTCTCAGCCACCCATGTGGACAATTTTGGATTTTGGAATAGTTTGGATTTCAGAATCCCAGATAAGGGAGACTCAACATGTACTAGTCTTTCTCTCCTTTTTTGAATATTTGATCATTTGTCTTAGGAAGGCATTATCAAAATCTTACTATGCCTGGGATTCTGCCCATGCAGATTATGCTTTGAACAAGTCATGTTCTTGAGAATATTCATGCCATCAGAACAGAAGTTATAGATATGTATATATGTTATAGACTCAGCATGCAATGTAAAATATTGGGAAGGTCTGCCTGTGTTACCGTATTATTTTAGCACTGGAAAGAAGGGAAGCGGCTTCAACATGCAAATGAAGCAGCTACCTTACAGCTATCTCCTGTGGTGGAGATAAAATCTGTGGGTTTTTGCAAAACTAAAAGATCACAGAATATTTATATTAATTTTCACCCACAGTACCATGTTAAAGCCATGTAGCGAGAATGTTCTGTTTCAGAAATTTAAACACACAGGATTCATTTCTTGTGGGTACATCTTGAAAGCAAGTTTGGTGGTGGTGGGTAGTTGTTGCTGTTGTTTTTGTAATTTTAAGTACACGGTTGTCTAACTTTAATTTCTTTGTTTACTTTCAGTGGGCAGTTATGAATCCACTTAAATGTATCTTATAAGGCTGATGCTCAAATTGGTTTCTTTAGTAAGGAACTATCAGGCAATTAATGTTTTTCCCCCGCAGGTAACCCTGAAGGTTAATTAAAACTTTTCACAAAACATCTGAACCATTTGAAAGGATTAAAATAGCTATTGCAATGCAGGAAAACTACTCCTTGACTAAAGACTTTGGGAACAGACAAACTAATGGCTAAGACATACACGTTCTTCCATTGGGATTCCTTGTCAGCTCTTACTAAAACAAATACATTTTTGCATAGAGTGTATATATTAACATCGTGGATCCAGAGGTTCTGGCAAAGTCTCTTCAGGAACCCTACCAAGATTACATCTATTGGCAACGCTGGCTAGGTCTGCTGGGATTTCCAGTCCAGCAAGATTTGGCAAGTTGCATGCTTCCTACCCATACTCTAGACATAGGATTTTAGCTCCCATCATCCCCCATCACTGGCTATACTGGGTAGGGCTGATGGGAGGTTTGGACCAGCAACATCTGGAGGAATGTGCATTTTACAACCCTGCAGTAGATGTACATTCAACATGTTCATGCCTCACCAGCAGCCATCAGAAATGTGGAAATAGATGGGAATATCATGATATACAGCAGTGATTCCCAAAGTGGGTGGTATGCTTCCCAGGGGTCGGGAAAGCTTCCCAGGGGTCGGTATGCTTCCCAGGGGTCGGTTGAAAGATCCAAGGGGGCAGCAGAGGGGCAGTGAGGGAAAAAAGGGGAAGTGGGGGGGCCTTCAGTAAAGTATAGGTCAGAGGTCGGCAAACTTTCTGGGGGTGGGGCCGGTCCCCCGATCTTCGGCGTGCTGAAGTGGGGGGAGGAAATGGCGGATGCGTGCGCACATGCGCATTACCGCCTGCCATGGTGCGCATGTGTATGCGAGCACGGGGTGCCATTTTGCTTTCCAAAATGGCGCCCTTACTCGCGCATGCAGGCACACGATGGCGGAAGCCATTTTGGAAGGCAAAACAGCACCAGCATTGCGAGAGCATGCGCACGATGCCAGCGCTGTTTTGCCTTCCAAAATGGCACCCGCCATGGTGCGCATGCGTGCGTGTGTGCATATGGCGGCTACAGCGGCGGTGTGCATGCACGGCAGCGGCAGCAAAAGGACCAGCTATGGGCCAGTTAGAAAGCCTCGGCGGGCCGGGTTCAGCCCGTGGGCCATAGTTTGCCGGCCGCTGGTATAGGTGCACAGGAAAGACAAGAGGAACCAGCAGCCTTTAGGACCATAGTGGGGGTGAGGGTTGCATGAAACTTTTCAGGGTCCCTTAAAACCATAATAAAACCTCACTTTGTGTGGTGGTATCTCCTGCTCTTCATCTGCCCATGAAGCTCACTCTCTTAGCTGCATCTTTCATGAGTAGTGGATGGAAACTCTTGCGAGGGCTGAGACCAAGCCATCATTTCTGTTACTTGGAGCGGCACCATTTTGAGACAGACTCACTGATGAGAGCAAGGAGCTAGAGCATGTGACAGTGGGGAAGAAGCAACAGCAAATGGAGCTTTCATGTTTGAGATTGTGCTTAGGCTTTGGGTGCTCCAGGCTGCACCTGCTTTCTTTTATCAGACAGGCTGAAAGAAGAGGTCTCCAATCCAGAGCATGTAGCCCCTGTAAACCCACCATACACACAATGGCTGCACCCCCCTCTGCCCTGGCAAAGATGGATTGAGAGTCTTTCCTTGCTGGGGAGAAACTTCTCCCTTTGCACTTGGGTAGGGTTGCCATAATTCTCTTCCACAAAATGTAGGAAACAATGAAGGACAAAATGTAGGCCATTCAAGAAAATGGAGGATATGACCAACCAAAAGCCGGCAAAAGCACGAGGAAAGTGGCGGTGGCCTTAAAAAAAAACCTGGCACCCCAATGAGTCCACCAGGACCCCTGCCTGCCTGCCTGTGCCAGAAAAAGTGCTGGGAAGGTGGTGGCGGCCTTCAACACCCCCCCAGCCCCAAAGTTAAGACCACCAGGCCACCCCTGGGCCCTAGACAGGCCCGCCTGCATGCCCATGTTGCCTCAGCCGATGGGCCAGGCCTCCACACTGCAGGCTCTCTCTGGGCCTCCTCCGTGGGTGGCACCTCTTCCTCCTCCCACCAATTTACCTCACCCCCAGGAGGAGGCATCTGAAGATGGCCCAGTCCATGGCCAGGGAATGGCTGCAGCCCTGGGCTGCCGCCTCCAGCTTGGCACTCAGGGATGGCTCCAGCCACTGGCAGTGCTTCCTACTGCCTGGCCCTGCAGCCACAACCATTTTGGCCAACACCTGAGGTCCTCAAGCTGAGGAGGAGACATGACTCAGGTCACATGAGGGAAGGAGCCAATCCTGCCTTGTTCCATACAGGCACATTTTGTCAATTTCCAGTCCAAATGGCCAGGCCAGGACATTTTTAATCCCTCCAATCTGGAATTGTCCCAGTTTTCCGGAACAGATGGCAACCCTACACTTGGGTCACCTTGGGCACAGTGATCAAGCATCTGGCTGAGCAGTGACCAAGAAGCTTCTTGCCCACACTGGCCTTTGTGACAAAGCTGGAATGGGTGAGAGGCTTCTCCATCACTGCTCAGCCAGCTGTATAGTGGCTGCTCTGATGATGACCAGGTGCAAAGGGAGTAGCGACTAAGTAGCCAGTCGAGCAGCAACTGAGAAGCCTCCCATGTGCACTGGCTTTATCACAAGGTTGGCACAGGTGGGAGTCTTCTTGGTCACTATTCAGCCAGCTGCTCAGTTGCTGCACCCAAGGTAGCTGGGTGCAAAAAGAGCAGCGGCCAAGATTGGTTGTTTTAAATTTGCAGAACAGTAGACTTAATTTCAGGAAATAGGTGTTGGGGAGCACTACGGTTGTCACCCAAGAGGTTTGGAGAGCACAGATGATTCCCATATCTGTGGACAATGGTATCACTAGGGTTGGTGTCATCCAGTGCCATAGTGTCATCCCCCCCTCAACTGAACTCCTCCTATACCACACCATACAGAATCCTTAGTAATGTCTTTTGTACTCATAAATGTTACTCATAAATTGAAATTCCATTATATTGCTGAAATGAACGATATAATGGTAACGATTGTGAAATGAACAACTAGCAAAATTAAATTAAAACTAACACAGCTATATCTTCAAATTCTACCACTATGAAAAGCACCAAATTTAGCCGAATGAAATGGAAATCCATCAAGCTCTTCTAGAAGTTGCCCAGATACAGACAGCTTCTTTTTCAACAAGTACAAGCAATGGGATATCATTCCTGGGGACTTATGTGTGGGGAGCCCTTTGCAAAACTACATATCATGTAGAGCTCATGAGATCAACTCCTGCTGACTGGCTCTGCAGTAGCCAACATTCCTTTTCAGCTTTCTTCAATTAAACGTCTGCACTCCTGTCTGTCCCTGGCTTCCACTCCACCATAAGCATCTGAAGAAGTAGACTGAAGTCTACGAAAGCTCATGCTACAAACTTCTTTCTCTTTTTCCAGTGTCTCAAAGGTGCTACAAAATCTCTATACATAGCAAAATTAAAATTATACCTTTAAATTATCTCATACACACAGTAGGTTCATGTAATTAAAGTGAACATTTGATAAGATGTTTTTTTGAGAAAATTCAAAAAGAATTATATATATATATATATATATATATATATATATATATTAAAATTAAAAATGATTTTTAAAGGGTAAAACCATGGGCCTCTCCTTTCTCCTCCCATGGAGCCTTGTCCCACTCACACCTTCTCTTCAGCATTTTAAAGGGACTCATGTTTGGGGAATAGTGGTGTCACTCCCCCTTAGGGTATCGCCTGACGTGGCCCCTACCTCCTACACCCCCTATTGATGCTCCTCTCCATGAGGGATACATTCCTGGACTTAGCAGGGAAACCTGAAACCATAGATAATAGCAAACCCTACTGAAATGAGTTATTTCTGGTGAAGGTTGACTATAGAGTCACTCTGGAGCACCTAGAGATTGCTAGACAGAACACCTCTCTATTTATTTCATTTTGTTTCATTTCATTTCTAGGCCGCCTTTCTCCCAGAAAGGGATCCAAAGTGGCTCCCAAGATAAAAACATTTTTAAACACTTTACAATAAAAATTTAAAAACAATTAAAATCAACCAGTTAAAACTCCCTTGTCATTTATAGGTCCTCTAGCATGATTTTATGGTCAATGTTCACCAGACGCATACTATGTATTTTTTCAGACATGGGTAAGTGAAACCATGAATACCGGTACCGTGGATATGGGGATTGTACTGTATTACAAACAATCAGTTATTTTGTGTTAATTTTTGCTGTGCTACCTATTCCTTCAGATCTCTACCTCTGAGTTCAAACATTCCCAAGCCCTCCCACACATCTGCACTTCTGTGTTGATCTTCTCCTTCTGTCCCACCTTTTTACTCCCTTTCTCTGTTTCCTGTTCATGTTATCAGTGACGCAAGGTGGAGTATTGATGACAAGTAGCCCATGCAATGAAAAATTGACACTTTTCAGCTCCACAGGTCTGCAGCTAGTCTGGAAAAACCAGCATGTAATATTTTGTCAGTGGGAAAATGCAACTGTTTTATATCCATTTTCAATGCCAGGAAAGATATAAATCATGCCGTAATGTAATTAAGTCCTTCAGTACTAAGAGATTATAGTAAGATTGTGTGTGTGTATTTGAAACACAATTATCCCTTTGAAGTTCTAGCACTTACTCGAACTTTGGTCCTGATTTCAAAGAAATGGAAGAAATAACTTGAAAACAACATGCTATCCAAAGCAAAGCCTTTTGGATGTTCCATTTCTGTGAACCTTTCTCTGAACCTTTTCAAGTGTATCTTCAGTGTTCAACTTAGCCCTTATGCAAACTTAATCCTCCACCAAGATAGCATATTAATTATGTGACCTCACCACATAATGTGGCATACTTTTGCAACCAGGACTTGCAAGATTATGCCACAAAAACTAAATTGTGATAAATCACTAATGTGGTAATAAGGGAACTGATTTGAAGTTTGGAAATTGTAAAAAAAACAAGGCCTTTAGCAAAATAATTTATAATTAATTTCTGGACTTAGATTAAAGAAGAATGGAAATTTTGCTTCCTGGGGACTTCTACTTCCCCAAAACTTTTTTTAAAAGGCAAACATCAATAAATATTGTAATTCAAACAAGCAAAAAGATCCTATGGCATTCACAGTCCTCTGGGCCCATCGGCATATCCTACTTCAGAGTCTCACAGGAATCCTCAACTATTTGAACCACCACAAGCACAAACAAAATGACAGAGATTATTTTTTTTTTTTTTTAAAAAAATACATTTTTAAAGATCTGAGCTATGGATCCAAGGCCACAGAGCTATATAAAGAATGCAAACAAATACAGCCTAAGTAATTGGGACAGACACATCGTTCCCAGGTGGCAGCAGTTAATTGCTACTCAAAGGAATTTCTGACCTTGCACTGTTAGCTTGGCAGAGAAGTGGTAAAACTTTAACTGGCTCTGAGGAAATAGTGACTGCACAAGGGGGAAAACCGTATATATTTTATTTTTACAAAAATAATCTGTAAATTATTTCCCTACGTCACTGAAGAAAATTGCCATGGTCGTGATTCAAAATTAGCATGGTTTATCTATGACAGTGCAATTGGTGGCTTTACAGACTACAGCCTAAAGCCAAGATTGTGCTCCAGTGGGGTTTTCTTTCCTTTGCAGACAACACCAATAAAATAAAATAAAATAAAATAAAATAAAATAAAATAAAAGGGGGAGGAGAGCTAATGTCATAAAGGATAGGATCACAATTCAAAGTGATCATGAGAGTTTGGATGGCTGGGCCAAAATAATTTCAACACAGAGAAATGCAAGGTACTACATTTAGGCAGAAAAAATGAAATGCACAAATATAGATTGGATGACATGTGTTTTGAAAGCAGTACATGTCAAAAGGATCTAGGGAACATAATAGACCACAAGCTAAATATGAGTGTGATGCAATTTTAGACTGCAACAACAGGAGTGTAATGTCCAGATCAAGAGTTGTATTACTGGCACTCTATTCTTCTTTGGTCAGTTTCACCTGGAATGTTGTATCCAGTTCTGGGTGCCACCATTCAAGAAAGATATCAACAAGCTGGAATGTGTTCAGAGGAGGGTAACCAAAATGATCAAAACTCTAGAAACTAAGCCTTATGAATATGCAAAGGGATCCTGTAGCACAGGGGTAGGCAACCTTTTCCCTTTAAGGGCCAAGGGACTTCAGCTCCCAGAAGCCTCAGCTATGTTGGCCATTAGTCCCATGTTGTCCAATAGCTCCTGGGATTCTGGGAGCTGAAGTCCTTCGGCCCTTAAAGGGGAAAGGTTGCCTACCCCTGCTGTAGCACATTTAAGACTAATTGAAAAGAAACACATGAGCTTTTGTAAATTTGCACTTACTTCCTCAGATGCATGGGGTAGAGGAGAAAGTCTATAATAATAATAATAATAATAATAATAATAATAATAATTTTTATTTAATACCCCACCCCTCTGAGAACAATCGGGGCGGCTTACATCATAAAAATCATCACATAACAGTTTAAGAACAATTCCCCCCTCCCCCCTTAAAAATTATTAAACCAATTACAATTAAAACAAATTATAAAGGAGGTAAGTTCCACCATAAAATCACATAAAAACCATGACAAGAAAAAAGTACAGGCGGGAGTAAGTATGGCTCATAAGAAGACCTGGTCATAGAGGTCTTAGAAGGTCATAGAAGACCATAGAAGAAGAAGGGGGGAGGATCTTCAAAGGGACTGGAGCCTGAGCCGGTAGTTATTCCGGGAAGGCCTGCCAGAAGAGATCCATCTTGACAGCCTTCTTGAAGCTGTCAAGTGATGTCAATTGACGGATCTCCTCCGGCAGGCCATTCCACAGTTTGGGGGCAACAACAGAGAAGGCCCTCTGGGAGGTAGTCACCAGTCTCGTTGTTTGAGGCTGTAACAAATTCCTCCCAGAGGACCGGAGGGTGCGGGGAGGATTGTATGGGAGGAGGCGGTCTTTAAGATAGCCTGGACCCAAGCCATTTAGGGCTTTAAAGGTAATAACCAACACCTTGTACTGGGCTCGGAAACTAACAGGCAGCCAGTGGAAGGACCTTAATACCGGGGTAATATGGTCCCCTCTGGATGTACCGGATATTAATCTGACTGCCATATTTTGGACCAATTGCAGTTTCCGAACCAAGCACGACCACAAGCTAAATATGAGTGTGATGCAATTTTAGACTGCAACAACAGGAGTGTAATGTCCAGATCAAGAGTTGTATTACTGGCACTCTATTCTTCTTTGGTCAGTTTCACCTGGAATGTTGTATCCAGTTCTGGGTGCCACCATTCAAGAAAGATATGCGAACCAAAACAAAGGCAGTGCAGTGGCACTGGGCTGTGGAGGACTCACAGAGGACTCTTAGAGGACCAGCCAAAGGACCATCTGTGCCTGACCTGCCTCAGCTGTGAGGGAAGTGGGAGGAGCACCGCAGGGATAAAGCCCTTGCTGGAGTCCATCATCTCTCCCCGGCCCCAAACAAAGGCAGTGCAGCGGCACTGGGCTGTGGAGGACTCACAGAGGACAGCACAGAGGGTGAAGAGACAGCTGTTGGAGGCTTGAAAAACTGGCTCCCCTAGACAGCCTGCGGCGTGTGCCCAGGACCATCCTTTCCCGGCGCATGTGGCACCCGCAGTGCTCTTGGAGGACTCAGGCCCCTGGGGGATTCTTTTCCCTCTTCCATCACTTGGGGGCCGGGAGCAGCTGGGGATGATGTAGAACCTAGGAGAACGCCGGCAGGGTTTTAATATTATTGTTTAATTAAGTACTGTTTAATTATTTAATTGTTTAATTGTTAATTGTTTAATTGCTTAATTATAGTTATTAGTCTATTTAGTTTGGCTCATTTTTAGGGGTTGGGTGGGTGTAGGAAGGAGGGAGGGGATCTGATGTGATTTTATTTGTTTTTATGTTTTGATATGTTGTACGCCGCCCCGATTGCCTGGCAGAGGGGCGGGATATAAATAAAAATTATTATTATTATTATTATTATATAGACAGACCTCTATAGCAGTTTGTGTGTTGGAATGTCCATAGGAATGCAAAACTTTGTGGGTGTGGAGATGAAGTGAGAAGTTTGGTTTTAACAATCATCTTGGGCAGGGGTAGGCACCCTTTCCCCTTTAAGGGCCGAAGGACTTCAGCTCCCAGGATCCCAGGAGCTATTGGCCAACATGGGACTATTGGCCAACATGGCTGAGGCTTCTGGGAGCTGAAGTCCCTCGGCCCTTAAAGGGGAAAGGTTGCCTACCCCTGGTCTTGGGGGACAAGGCAGGAGGAAGGCTATTACCTAAAGCCAAGGTTAGTAAATAACCATATGAGTGAGCATTGGGAGGTAGTGTGGGAGCCAAAAAGAAGATGTGATGAACTGGCAAAGAGAGCCCCCATGAGCCTAGGTGGTTAGCTAGTGTCCAACTGTGTATAGTGTGCCAGAAAATCCTTGTCTCATCCCCTGTTGATGGACTACAGTTTGTGCATGTATTCCAATTCTGTTGTTTCTCTTTCCAATCTTCCTTTGTCGTCTTTTTGTTGAAGGACTGCTATTCTGAGGTCCAAGATGGAATGCTCAGGAAAACTGAAGTGTTCTGCAGCCAGGTTTTGTGTATTCTCATTCCTAATGTCTGATTTATGTCCATTTATCTTGCACCAGCCTGTTTGCCCAAAGTAGAGTGCTGAAGGTCATTGCTGCAATAGTATGGCATAAATCACACTGCAGGATGAGCAAGTGAAAGTCTGTCCCTGCTTGACAGTGGAAAGAGCTATCTGACAGTAGAATAAATTGCCTTGGTGAGGGATAGGATTCTTAATCTTTTGGAGGTCTTTAAACAGAGTTTGGACAGGCCGCTTTCAGGGGTGCTGGGTGGAGGTCAGTTCCTGCTGCGTGAGGGCTTCAGTCCTATAAAGAGCAAGACCTCTGAGGGAAGCAGAGGTCCAAGGTGGCAGCAAATACAGCAGCCTTCCTACAGCCCCATGATGGTCTCTGTGGTCCTCAGTCTCTTCCCTGATGGCTCTTCTTTCTCTCAGAAAGTGTTTGTGCCTGCTGAAATGGCACACATTATAATGCTAGTTAAACACCCCAGCCTCATGAGGGCACTCTTGGCCAGTTCATCACATCTCCTTTCTGGTTCTCAGTCAGAATCACAGTGCATTGCTATAACTTCCAACACCATTCATATAGCTATCTACTCACTTTTGCTTTAGGCAACATACTTCCTCTTGCCTTCCTAATTTGTCACCTCATCACCATACCTCCAAATTTTGCATTTCTATTGCTACTTTCACACACAGCCTACTTAAAAACATCTGTTCCCAAGTACTTCACTTCATGCATCTGAAGTAGAAAGCTACCAACTTCATTCTTTCTCTTGTTAGATCCAAAACACACTGCAGAAATAATCCAGTTGGAGACCACTTTAACTGCCTTGGCTCAATGCTAGGGAATTTTGGGAACTGTAGTTTTGTGAGACATTTAGCCTTCTCTGTCAGAGAGTGCCACAATAAACTACAATCTCTCCAGGAAGAAGCAGTTACAAGAGGAGTCAAGCCAGTCCAGTTAATACACAGATGGTCATACACTGTTACTAGGGTTGTGGGAATGTGCAATAGTGAGAAGCCAGCAATCATGATAGCTGAAGACATGAGGGAAAAACGAAGAAGATCTACACTGTAAACCAGTCTAGATGTCCAGAATCCAAATAATTCCACAAGCAGGAAGTGCACAAATGCCAAGGAAAATGAACAATTGAGAACAAAAACTGCCAGCAGTTGCTATGGGATTTATAGCCATCTGCCCTTGAGATGAGCACTCAACTGCTCAGCATTTCTTATTTAAGATACATTGGCTCCACCACCCCCTTTTCCATGTCCAGATGACTTTCCACCGATGATCGGGATGTCTCCTCAGTGTCCCTCCATTCCAGCTGTGGACACCCTCTCTGCAGAAGTCCCTCACAAACTAGCTGTTCAGATTCATAAAAGAGGCATCGTCTGGAGCCAGAGACTTTTCTGTATCTAACTTCTCTGCATTCAGGGTGATTGGATATCATAACTGAAAAGGAGGACAAGGCAACTCAAAATGTAGGACATTCAAGAAAAATGTAGAACATTACAAAAGAAAACACAAAGGGACACTTTTTGCTATACCGATGTGCAATATGGCTGTTCTCTGTTGTAGCTAAGGGTCTTTAGGGGAATTTTTAATTAGCTCAATTAATCAATGGGCTGAGCTACAAACAGCCCTTTTAAGGTCGTTCCCACTTGTACACCAAGAGAATGGAATAGGGAATCACAAAGGCAGAATTCTTTATTAAAGGGGACAACACACAACCAGACAACGATACACACATGCACGTGCACAAGAGGCTAAGGAATATAGGAGTGAGTGTTGGAATAGACAAGAAGCTCCACTAATGGCAATACTTACAATCAACATGGATGACTCCAAATGGTTCCAATTAGATGGTATGGCATTGGACCCAGCCACACGGGAAGTGTTGCAAGAAACAGCCGTGGGTCAGAACTAGGCAGAATTCAAAGTGACATTTTTCCCCCCCTTGCATTTTATCTAGCCTGAGGAAACAAAAGAAATTTAAGATCTTAGATAGGCCAAAACTAGCCTGAGGCAAAGATACATCAAAGGGCCAAATCTATGTGGGAAAGGACCACTCAAGGTAGGGTTTCAAAGGTGGGGAACAGAGTTGTAAATCAGCCCTCTCCAGCTTTGGTTCAAAACATCCTGGCTGTAAATCAATTAGCCTTCCTGTCTTCAGGGGTGTGAATCTTCCCTTATCTGCAGCTCCCAAACTATCTGATTGATCTGCTAATAAGGTACCTTGGTACATGACCTTCAGTCTCTGGGCTCATGGCTACCCATAGTTCAGAATCCATTCAGGGCCATGGAAGGGTAGCACACACACCACAAAATTGGAAGGTTTCCAGTGCTCATAACACTGTCATGTGGCTAAATCTGCCATTTGACACAGATTTCACTGATTATGTTCACAGCATCTGTTGTTTTGTATATGCACATTGTTTTCTTGCAGTAAAGACAATTTTTTAACTTTGAAAATGGTATTCACTTAAATCACAATTTTTAGGTCAGATTTTAAACTAGAGCATATTGGTCAAGGTACTTATTGATCCAAGTAATAATAGCACATAAATTATTTGAGAAAGCTCCTGTACCATAAATCAGATTTAACAGATAATATCACCAGATGCAGTTTCTCCCTTTACTACAGCATTATGACCCCTACTGTTCCTCTTTATGCAAAGCTCACCAAAACAAGAATACTCACAAAAGCAGGACCCAGTAACTTTTGCTTCATCATTGATGATTATTTATTTATATATTTATTTATTTTTACAGCATTAACAGGAAGATTTTGGGTTAAACCCAGGCTAGTGACTCTTGTATTTGTAAGGAAAGAGGATTCATTATTATTTTTAAAAATTTCTGTCATAACCTATATAACTGCTGATGTGCAGCATGCAAAATCCTGTTTGATCCCCAAGGCATTTAATTGAATTCTCAAAAAGGTTTTATACTGCTCTCATTATCATAGTGTCTTAGTGACTCCCATCAGAGCATTAAGCAGCATTAACATCTGTCATATGTGGTTTGCTGTTCTTGTGGAACTGTGAGTGGTGGGCAAGTGCCTCCATCCTACACCTACAAATATTTATATCCTGGAGCGTATATGTTTGCCGGGTTTATTTTGTGTAGAATTAAGAACATGTTTTGATTAATAAGGGTTAAGGTCTATTACTATGGTGAAAGATCTGGAAACCATGCCCTATGAGTAGTGGCTTAGGGAGCTGGGTATGCTTAGCTTGGGCAAGAGAAGGTTAAGGGGTGATATGATAGCCATGTTTAAATATTTGAAGGGATGTCATATTGAAGAAGGAGCAAGCTTGTTTTCTGCTGCTCAAGAGACTAGGACACAGAGCAATGGATTCAAGCTACAAGAAAAGAGACTCCACCTCGACATTAGGAAGAATTTCCTGACTGTAAGAGCTTTTAGACAGTGGGTACCCTGCTTGGGAATGTAATGGAGTCTCCTTCTTTGCAGGTTTGTAAACAGAGGCTGGATGGCCATCAGTCAGGGTGCTTTGATTGTGTCTTTCTGCATGGCAGGGGGTTGGACTGGATGACCCTTGTGGTCTCTTTCAACTCTATGTTTCTATGATTCTATGATTGAGCCAAGATAATCTGGCTTTTTATGCATTTGGCAACAGCCTGCTGGTGTAAGCAACAGCAGCCCTAGACAAACCAAGAGGATTGTGTGTGCCTTCAAGATGCCTCTTGACATGGTGACCCCATGAATTTCATAGAGTTTTCTTAGGCAAGGGATACTCAGAGTGGTTTTGCCAATTCCTTCCTTGTTACCTACAGGGGAGCATTTGCGTAAGAAAACTGAGGATTTCAGGAGCCAGATTTGGCCTTTCTAGGGTCCAAATCTGGTCCTCTGGACTTCCCAAACAACCATACCTATCAAACCATCATTTGATGGTTTCCTTGATCTTATTTGGTTTCCTCCCATTTGAGTTATCGGCAGTGGGAGCTTTAACCAAAAATAGTTTGGTATTTAAGATACCATCCACCCACTGTATCAATACAATCCCTCTGCCCTCAGTCCAATCTAAAATTTAATTATGCCTTAGAGGTGAAAGTGGTCTCCAACTTTGAGTTATGGAAATCTCCTCTCATGGAGTATTGACGTTTTGTAAACAGTGGCTTTTAAGATCAATTACTGGCCTGATCAATTGCTTAACACAGCGCAGTTAATTATTTCAAATCTGCCTGTCCTTTATCTATCCAAGGAGCATACCCATTGCTTGAACAGTAGTCACTGCTGAGTGTGTGTGAATTTTTCTGCAGGAATGGCCATGCTAATAAACACTCATTATCATGACCACATGAACAGGGATTAAAATGCTCTTGGACTTAGCATGACTGGATGCCCCAAAACTGCATTCATTACTGATGCCGTCCAACATTTTGGAACGTAAAATGTGCCTCTGAACATTGCAAGATAATTTTTCTTTTAAAATTCTCTTTCAAAAACATAACATCTTACCAAATTTTCACTTTAACCACATGAAACAATGTATGAGTTGATACATTTAGGCCGTGTGTATGATACTGTGATTTAAAGATTTAATTTAAGTTGTTTATGTTGCAACTATTGCCATTAAATTCAGACATATACAGGAAATACTATCTGAGTAACATTAGTACAAAAAACATTATTAAGAATTCTGTATGGTGGCTATGGGAGGAGGTCAATGGGGGCAGGGGTGTTACTAGTGGGTATGGGGTGAGTGAGCTGCAACAAGTGACATCCTAAGCTGAGTGCTGGAGTCTCCTTCTTTGGAGGTCTTTAAACAGAGGCTGGACGGCCATCTGTTGGGGATGCTTTGATTGAGAGTTCCTGCATGGCAGAATGGGGTTGGACTGGATGGCCCTTGTGGTCTCTTCAAACTCTTGTGATTCTATGACTCTAAGGTGGGGTGACACCACTGCTCCCCAAAGATCTGTCTTTGGGCTATGGTGTTCACATGCTGAAGAGATGGGGTGAGTGGGGTGACTCTCAGTGGGAGGAGAAAGGAGAGGCCATAGTCCAGCTTTTCTTTAAAAATGAATCTTTAATTTTAATTTTTTTTAATTTTTAAAATTAGAATCATAGAATCATAGAATCATAGAATCATAGAGTTGGAAGAGACCACAAGGGCCATCCAGTCCAACCCCCTGCCATGCAGGAACTCCCAATCAAAGCATCCCCGACAGATGGCCATCCAGCCTCTGCTTAAAGACCTCCAAGGAAGGAGACTCCACTACTCTCCGAGGGAGTGTGTTCCACTGTCGAACCGCCCTTACTGTCAGGAAGTTCCCCCTAATGTTGAGGTGGAATCTCTTTTCTTGCAGCTTGCATCCATTGTTCCGGGTCCTAGTCTCTGGAGCAGCAGAAAACAAGCTTGTTCCCTCCTCGATATGACATCCCTTCAAATATTTAAACACGGTTATCATATCACCTCTCAGCCTTCTCTTCTCCAGGCTAAACATCCCCAGATCCCTAAGTCGTTCCTCATAGGGCTTGGTTTCCAAACCCTTCACCATTTTAGTTGCCCTCCTTTAGACACGCTCCAGTTTCTCCACATCTTTTTTGAATTGTGGTGCCCAGAACTGGACGCAGTATTCCAGGTGAGGCCGGACCAAAGCAGAATAGAGTGGCACTACTACTTCTCTTGATCTAGACACTATACTTCTACTGATGCAGCCTAAAATTGCATTGGCCTTTTTAGCTGCTGCATCGCACTGTTGACTCATGTTCAACTTCTGGTCCACCTGGATTCCTAGATCCCTTTCACAGGTAGTCTCATTCAGCCAGGTGTCCCCCATCGTATATCTGTACTTTTCGTTTTTCCGCCCTAAGTGCAGTACCTTACATTTCTCCGCGTTGAATTTCATTTTGTTAGCTTCGGCCCAGCTTTCTAGTCTGTTCAAGTCATTTTGAATTTTGATCCTGTCCTCTGGGGTATTAGCTAATTCTTTTTCAATTTTCTTTAGAAAATGACGTCACACCTAATTTCCATTTTAACCACATGAAAGAATGTATATGTAGATACATTTAGGCTGTGCGCATGATATTGTAATTTAAAGGTATTGCTCTAGTTGTTTCTGTCACAACTATTGCCATTGTTGTTGTTGTTAGTTGCCCTCGAGTCAGTTCTGACTCATGGCGTCCCTGTGGATGAGACATCTCCAAGAATCACTGTCTTCCACTGCCTTGCCCAGATCCTGCAAGCCCTTCCCCATAACCCCCTTATTGAGTCTATCCATCTGGTTTGTGGTCTTCCTCCCTTTCTTCTACCCTCTACCTTTCCTAGCATTATTGTCTTTTCTAGTGATCTGTTATTCTTCTCATAATGGTGGTGCAGTGATTAAATGCCTGTACTGCAGCCACTCACTCACAAACCACAAGGTTGTGAGTTCAATACCAGCCAGGGCTCAAGCTCGACTCAGGCTTGCATCCTTCCACGGTCCCTAAAATGAGTACCCAGCTGTTGAGGGGCAATGAGCTTATAGTCGTAAACCGCTTAGAGACTGCATAGTGTGGTATGAATGGCATATAAATGAAACTGCTATTGCTATTATGTCTTCTCATTCTTCTTCTTATGTGGCCAAAGTATGGGCCTCGGCAGACGGCTAATAGGGCCGTCTCCGAAACCCGGAAGAGGAGGGGCAGCCGCACGCGCGGCGTCCCTTCCTCTTCCTGAGGTCGCCCTCGGTGCTTCCGGCCCTCTGGACGGCCGGCGCACCGAGGGCAGCCTCCCGCCGCAGCGACCGGACGCGCTGCGGCGGAAAAGACAGAGAAAGTGCGCCCGACGCGTTTGAGGCGCACTTTCGCTGTCTTGTAAAAGGAGCGGCAATTTGCCGCTCCTTTTAGAGGCGCCGCAGGAGCGCCGCGGTCCGGCTGCCGCGGTCCCGCGGCGTTCCGGACCAGGGCGTCCTGGACGCCCTGGTCTGCATCCCCCCTATGATAGTCTCAACTTGATCATCTTTGCTTCCAAGGAGAGCCCTGGTCTGGTCTGTCCAAGAACCCATTTGTTTGTCTTCTTGGCTGTCCATGGCATCCTAAGTACTCTTCTCCAGCACCACATTTCAAATGAGTTTATTTTCTTTCTGTCTGCTTCCTTCACTGTCCAGCTCTTGCGTCCGTATGTGGTAATTGGGAATACAATGGCCTGAAGGATTCTGGCTTTAGTGCTCAGTTGTACGTCTTTGCTCTTCAGTATCTTTTCCAGTTCTTTCATCTCTGTCCTTCCCATTCCTAGTCTTCTTCTTAATTCTTGACTGCAGTCTCCATTCTGGTCAGTGTTTGATCCTAGATATGGGCATTCTTTAACTATTTCAATTTCCTTGTTGTCTAGATTACATTTAACGATATACAGGAAGTGCATTTTATGAGTAACATCAGTACAAAGCCAAGGATGCTGTATGGTGTGGTATGAGAGGAGGTCAATGGGGGAGAGTGACACTACGAGAGTGACTGCACCTTGGGGCGACCCCAACCGTAGTGATACCACTGCTCCCCCCCCCAGTGTGTCACCATTTTGCTCACCCCCCCCCCCCCCAAAGACCTTGCCTCTTCTTGGCCTGGGCCTCTTTCCCACCAGCAGGTGCTGCCCTGGCACCATCAAGCAAGGGATCCCCAAAGACAAGTGCAAATGGTTACAACAGCAACAAAAGGGGTTAGCTGCTCCTCCTGGACAGGGGTTGAAATGGAGGATGTGTTCGGGGGGGGGGGGGGGGAAAGGAGGACCTCTGGTCACCTAGTGAGCTTATTGTCTAGAGCCTCAGCCAGCCTCCCGGACCCTTCGCCCAGAAACCAATCACATGGACCACCCCTCCTTCAAACCCAGGTTTCCAGCCCTCTTTCCCCTTGGAACTATGCGTGCGGACGCCGCGAGGCAGCCTCGCCTTTGTTCCTCTCACCGCCAAGAAAAGGAAGGGAAGGCCGGAGACAAAGGAGGAGGAAGACCCAGCCGGACTCCTTCCTTCCCCCGGCCTGGTTGGGGAGTTGTTCCACAATGTCCTCCATTTGGAGCAGGAGCAGGGTGACCGGAGGCCTTCCTTTTCCCAGACATGCCCTCCATTTCAGCCTTCTGTCCAGGAGTTATTCCAAAATGTCCTCCATTTGGAGCAGGAGTGAGTGACAAGAGGTCCTCCTTTCTCAGGACATGCCCTCCATTCCAGCCTTCTGTCCAGGACTTGTTCCAAAATGTCCTCCATTTGGAGCATGAGCAGGGTGACCAGAGGTCCTCCTTTTCCCAGACGTGCCCTCCATTCCTGCCTTCTGTCCAGGAGCAATTCCACAATGTCCTCCCTTTTGGAAATGACTAAGAAGCATCAATGTACATTTCTATGAGTGTCTTGAGCTTTTCTTTGGTGACACCTTCCATTCTTGTTGAAGGACCTCCTCCCTTTTGTGGCGCCTTGTCCTCCTTTGCAGTGAGGACCCCTGGGGTCACCATGCCCCATCCTCATCCTCCAAATGGCAGGGTCTCTGTGGGGACAAAGAAGCCATTGCCCCCCTGCTCCATTCCACCAGGCATTTGATAGCTGCAACTTGTATTTTATTTTACTGGAGCCCTGGAAAAGACAAATGGAGGACATGACCAAATAAAAGCTAAAAACACTGAATAGAAATATCAGTCCATGCTTCCTAGCCCTGCCCCGAATGGGGGTCCTTGTGGGATTCCTCCTGGAGTGAGGAGGCTGAAGTGGAGGCAGGGTGAGCAGAGGCCCTCATCACAAAGGAGGACAAGGCACCGCAAAATGGAGGACCTTCAATGGAGGGGACATGACCAAAGAAAAACCCAAACCATTCCTCTAAATGTAAATGCATACTTCTTAACCATGCTTCTGGAAAGAAGGTTAAATGGGAAGACATGTCCTGCAGCAAGACAAATGTAGGGAATGACCAAAACAAAAGCTCAAAACACTCCTAGGAATGTAAATTCATGCTTCTGAGCCCTGCTCAGAATGGAGGACATTTTGGAATTCCTCCTGGACAGGAGGCTGAAAGAGAGGACACATGGGAGGGGCAGGGAAGGAGGGCCTCTGGTCACCTTGGTCCTGCTCAAAATGGAGGACATGTTGGAATTCCTCCTGGACAGAAGGCGGAGATGGAGGACATGTCCTGGAAAAGGAAGACCTCTGGTCACCCTAACTATAAAGCCAGCTATCTAATGTCCTATAATATAATTTAAAACGCAACCAATTAAAACGCTAGAAACAAGTCACAGAAATGTAAACTGATGCTTTTTTAGTCCTGCTCAGAACAGAGGACATTTGGGAATCCCTCCTGGACAGAAGCTGAAATGGAGGACGCATCCTACAAAAGACAAATGTAGGGAATGACCAAAACAAAAGCTCAAAACACTCCTGGAAGTTTCTAGGGGTAGCCATGTTGGCCATACAGCAAATGCAAAAACATCCAAACAATGGACCTTATCACATGGGGTCTGAAACAGTGCCATCCCCGTCCCATTGCGCTTCCTTATACAGAAAGCAGCATCATTCCGGTATCATTCTGGTCGCGGGAAATGTAATTCCCATTTACAACTGGAATTAAAAAGAACGGGGATGATGCCGGATGATGCAGCATGATGCCGCATTGGGACGGGGATGCGACGGGGACGGGCGGGGTTTCTCTGCGACGTTATGTGATGACCCAGGAAAAGGAAGCGCAATGGGACGGGGATGCGACGGGGATGGCACTGCTTCAGACCCCCGTGTGATAAGGTCCAATGATACCTTTATGGGGCCAACCAAAATGCACAACTACATGTTGCAGGCTTTCGAAGTCACACTGGCTTCTTCATCAGGCAAACAGGCCCAAGACTAACATCTTTAATTTCTTTTCTCCTGTTTGGCTGATGAAGGAGCCATTGTGACATGCTTCTGAGTCCTGCTCAAAATGGAGGACACTGTTAGGATTCCTCCTGAACAGGAGGCTGAAATGGAGGATGCGTCCTGCAAAAAAACAAATGTAGGGAATGACCAAAACAAAAGCTCAAAAACACTCCTACAAATACCAATCCGTGGTTTTAGGTCATGCTCAAAATGGAGGACATTGTTAGGATTCCTCCTGAATAGGAGGCTGAAACGGAGGACGTGTCCTGCAAAAAGACAGATGCCGGGAATGACCAAAACAAAAGCTCAAAAGACTCCTAGGAATGTAAATTCATGCTTCAGAGTCCTGCTCAGAATGGAGGACGTTTTTGGAATCCTTCCTGGGGAGGAGGCTGAAATGGAGGACGCGTCCTGCAGAAAGACAAAGGCAGGGAATGACCAAAGCAAAAGCTCAGACCGAGTCCTAGGAGTGTAAATGGATGCTTTTTAAAGTCCTGCTCGAAAAGGAGGCCACAGTGGGATTCCTCCTGGAGAGGAGGCTGAAAGGGAGGGCAGGGCGGCCAGGTCCTGGGGCAAAGGAGGCCATGCCTGCTCCCTCCTCCTCCTCCCCCTCCCTGTTTGAGGCCAGGTGTCCCTTCCTTTCCCTCCTCGCCCCTCCTTCCTCCTTCCTCCTCCTCCTCCTCCTCCTTGGTGTCTGTCTCTGCCAGGGCCTGGGAGTCACATGAGCTGGAGCTTGCCCTGCGTGCTGGAGGGGCTGGAGGAGGAGAAGGAGGAGGAGGAGGCGAGGTCTTCTGAATGGCCGCTGAATGGTCCTTTCCCTCCCTCGCCCGGGCCCTGAGCCCAGAAGAAGCCGCCTCCGCCTCCGCCTCCGAAGAGACCACCTGTCTGCAGGAGGAGCAGCATGCGCCCAAGGCAGGTAACCCCTCCAGCAAGGAAGGAAGGAAGGAAGGAAGGAAGGAAGGAAGGAAGGAAGGAAGGAAGGAAGGAAGGAAGGTCCAGCCCCACTCCACTCCACTCCTCTTTCTACACATACAGGTGTTCCTCTGGGGTTCTGTCCTCCCCCCACTTCCCGCTCAGGAGGACCAGGCGTCCTCCTTTCATAGGACATGTCCTCCATTCCCTTTCACAGGACATGGCCTTCTTCATTCCCACCTTCTGCCCAGGGGGAATCCCAAAAAATGCCCTCCCAATTCAAGCAGGGCATTCAAAGAAGCATTTAATATATATTTATATGAGTGTTGTATATAAAACAACACACACACACACACACACATACATATATATATATATATATATATATATAAATGTAGGACAAGAGAAATATAGGAAATGACCAAAGCAAAAGATATATATATATATATATATATATATACACATACATATATACATATACATATCTTTTGCTTTGGTCATATCCTATATTTCTCTTGTCTTACATTTCATCCTTCTGTCCAGGAGGAATTATTACACAAAGTCCTCTATTTCGAGTACGACCCAGAAGCATTCATTTATATTTATATGAGTGGTTTTTTTGGGGGGTGTGTGTGTGTGTGTGTGTTTTAAAAAAAGCTTTTGTTTTGGTCATTTCTTACATTTGTCTTTTCCAGGCCATGTCCTACATTTGAACCTTCTATCCAGGAGGAATTCCAAAATGTCCTCCATTCTGAGCATGACTAAGAAACATGGATTTATATTTCTAGGAGTGTGTTGACGTTTTCTTAGGTGATGTCCTCCCTTTTTCTTCAAGGCCCTCTATTTTGCAGTGCCCTGTCCTCTTTTGTGGTCATGACACCTGGTCGCCCTGCTCCTGCTCCACATGCAGACCCACAGCCATGGGCAACAGAGCGCAGCCAGGGGGCTCTTGCTACAGAGAGGTGGAGGATCAGAGGAGATGCTTGTTTGCTCTGGTGGAGCAACGCCTCTTCTGCTCAGAATGGCCACATGTCCAAACCCCAAAGGAGGACAAGGCACCGCATAATGGAGGACCTACAAGAAAAAGGGAGGGCATGGCCAAAGAAAAACTCAAAACACTCCTAAAAATATCAATCCATGCTTCTTAGTCATGCTCAAAAGGGAGGATGTTTTGGAATCCCTCCTGAACAGAAGGATAAAATGGAGGACATGTCCTAGAAAAAGAGGACATCTGGTCATCCTGCTTCTGCTTCACTTACTTTGACGCCTGTGGAGTGCTGCCAAGTGAAGACTCTTGAGGGGAGCTCCTGGTTCTGTCCACAGATGTTCTGCCAGAGGAAGCTTTGCCCACTCGAAACAGGGACAAAACAGGACTTCTTCCTTCCACAGACTTTTCCAAAGAGATTGGTGACGTTGTTTGCCTTCAAGTCACTTCTGACTTATGGTGACCCTATCACAAGGTTTTCTTGGCAGGTTTTTTCAGAAGGAGTTTGCCATTACCATGCTCTGAGGCTGAGAGACTGTAACTTGGCCAGGGTCACGCAGTGGGTTTCACACCGAAGCAGGGATTTCAATCCTGGTCTCCAGAGTGCTCAAACCACTACACCACACTGTCAGTCCAAAGAGATTTAGGGCCCCCATAATCCTCAACGACAACAACACAACTGAGCACTAAAGTCAGAATCATTCAGACCATTGTATTCCCAGTTACTACGTACGGATGCAAGAGCTGGACAGTGAAGGAAGCCGAAAAGAAAGAAAATCAACTCATTTGAAATATGGTGCTGGAGAAGAGTACTTAGGATACCATGGACAGCCAAGAAGACAAACAAATGGGTTCTTGGACAGACCAGACCAGGGCTCTCCTTGGAAGCAGATGATCAGATGGTCACATAATGAGGAGGCATGAATCACTAGAAAAAACAATAATGCTAGGAAAGGTAGAGGGTAGAAGAAAGAGAGGAGGACCACAAACCAGATGGATAGACTCAATCAGAGGGGTTATGGGGAAGGATTTGCAGGATCTGGGCAAGGCAGTGGAAGATAGGGATTCTTGGAGGTGCCTCATCCACGGGGACGCCATGAGTTGGAACTGACACATGGGCAGCTGACGACAACAACAAATAATCCTCTAAACCAGGCAATGGTAGCTTGGCTTAGAAAAGGTGTCCTTCTAGAGTGGGAAGAATAGCCCTAGAAGTCTGAATTGTTAGGTTGGGGTGGGTTGTACCCTACACTTCCCCATCCCCCAAAATGGAGACCTTAACCCCATCTCCTTCCCCAAACAAAGAAGGGACACAGGTAGGGCAGGTATAATTAAAGACTATATATATATATATATATATATATATATATATATATATATTTTCCTGTACATTGTAGAGGAAGTAACCAATTTACTAAGCAAGTTGAGACACTTGTTCTACCTGCCCAGATAATTGTTGTTCTTGCTATAGTATTTCTAAATTTCCTTGAAGAATACAGTATTACAATATGTTGGTAGTGGCTCATCTCTTCCAAGAGATGCATTCTGGCCATGAAATCACATCTCCTCCAGTTTCAGAGCCTTGCCACTCACTGCCTGGCAGATGGAAATGTTGGAGGAGAGAAAATCCGTGCATATGCTTACAGGACCCACCTCGTGTATCTCACAGTAAACTCTGAAATGTACAGACTTTGCAGTATCTTTTACAAAGAACCACCTGTAGCCAAATTATAATGGAAGATAGGGATCAAACTAGTACTATGGGAATGTTTTCATTAAACTCACTGTAAGCAGATCTTCTCCTGCCTCCCTCTGCCCAGTTTTTCAATGCCTGCTGGGATCTTGGAGTGCTCTGAAGTGTCATCAGCTCCACAATTCTTGTAGCATCACTGTAAACATGAAACTCTTTCAAGAAAATGTGTTTCATGGGGATTAAATGCAATTGCTAGTCTCAGAATAAATCCATTGAATCAATGGGATTTGTGTAAATCTTGATTTAGCAAGTTCTCATTGCTTTAGCAGGTCTACGCTAGTTGGGATTGTAAATGGATTTAGGCCTGGCATCTTAAATCGATTCTTCCAGTTTTGAAGTGATGCTGCTGTTTAGCTGTTCGTGGTGATCACTCCTTATCTGTATTGGATCAAGAATTATCAGTAAAGGTACTGAAGTTGTACCTATATTGTTGCATATAATGAATAAGTAATGACGGTAATATATACACCTCACCTTTCAGTGATAACATATCAGAATAATGCCAGATTCAGTTACTGATTCAGCTCACTCAATTCTCATTAACAGAGCTTGCTCTTTGGAAGCAGTTTGATGTGGGCTTTTGCTTGGCTCTGATCCTTATGGAGATGATCCACCATTCCTCAGTGCAGTCCCACTCAAGTGTCCTAAACAAGGGCTGAATTTTGCTGAAATAGGTCTTCATGCAAATTTGAAAATAGGGCTAATCCATTTTTGTTTTGAATACTAGTTCTCTTCTTGAATCAGTGCTTTTGTTGTTGTTAACTGCCCTCCAGTTGATCTCGATTCATGGTGAAGACAGGATGGGAAGAAGAGTTCACTCCTGCCACTGAGGCAAAATATGGCAGCCACGCAGTGTGCACCTTAGTGCACATATAAGATTACACAGACCATGCATAAGTAGCATCGTGGATGGGTGGCAGGACCATTCTCATATATAGAGGTTGGCATGCAGGGGGATTAGCATTCCCACATTTAAAAGTAAACACTTTGCAGTAAAGCCATTTACTAAGACCCTTTTCCCCACTCTATAGCAAACAATTACACATACAGAAGTTTTGTTCTTGTTAACTGCCTTCAAATCAATCTTGATTCATGGAGACATCTCCAAGAAGACCCACAGTCCTCCACTGCTCTGCTTAATTCCTGCAACCCCTTAATACCCATGACCTCCTTAACAGAGTCCATCCATCTAGCATGTGGCCTTCCTCTCTTCCCATTTCCCTCCACCTTTCCTAGCATTAGTGTCTTTTCTAATGAGTCTTTCCTTATCACAATGTGTCCAAAGTACAACAGCCTCAATTTGGTCATCTTGGCTTCCAGGGAGGTTTCCGGCTTGATCTGTTCTAGGACCCATTTGTCTTTTTGGCTGTCCATGGGATCCTCAGCACTCTTCTCCAGCACCACATCTCAAATGCATTGATTTTCTTCCTATCATCTTTCTTGACTGTCCAGCTCTCACATCAGTACATGGTAATAAGGAATACATTGGCTTGTACAATTCTGACTTTTGTGCTGAGTTGTATATCTTTGGATTTTAGAATTTTTTCTAGTTCTTTCATAGCCACCCTCCCCATTCTTAGTCTTCCGATTTCCTGACTGCAGTCCCCATTTCTATCAATGTTTGATCACAGGTATGGGAATTCCAAGACTGAGGCCGGGGGGGGGAAGGAGGGCTCCTTCTCCCGGCGGCCTCAGTCTTTCAATGGGCTGGTGCCGGGATCGCTTCGATCCCGGCACCAGCCCATTCCAAGACTGAGGCCGGGGGGGAAGGAGGGCTCCTTCTCCCGGCGGCCTCAGTCTTTCAATGGGCTGGTGCCGGGATCGCTTCGATCCCAGCGCCAGCCGATTCAAAGACTGAGGCCGCGGGGAGAAGGATCCTTCTCCCGGCGGCCTCAGTCTTTCAATGGGCTGGTGCCGGGATCGCTTCGATCCCGGCACCAGCCCATTCAAAGACTGAGGTCGTGGGGAGAAGGAGGGCTCCTTCTCCCCGCGGCCTCGGCCCTTCGCCCTATAAGGCGCACTCACTTCCCCACGCACGTTTTGGGGAAGAAAAAGTGCGTGTTATAGGGCGAAAAATACGGTAATCACTCAGGACCCTTTCTGCTTGGCTAAAGAGAAAAAGAAACTATCTTCCACCGCATTGGGAAATCTGTAAGAGCTTGTATCACATTGTCATACTGACCTTTAAATAAGTCAACCTGGGATTTTGGGCTCAATTTTTGGGCATAAATTTTTAGACATACATGGGGTATATACACTACAGTGATAGGTAGTACTTCACCTGTTGACTCCCTGCCTCTTAAACGGACATGTGCCATTTCAGAGGTAGTAGTTGTGGTGGGAATATAACAATTCTGGGCCAGCCTGACTGCTACATATGGTATTCCTATGAGGCTATTTTGTGATACATTTCTTCTTCATGTTTGCCTTCAACTTATGGCAACCCTAAGGTGAACCTATTGGGGAGAAGGGTCTGGGGCTGAGGGTGTGTGACTTGCTCAAGATCTCCCTGTGGGTTTCCATGGTCAAGCAGGAAATTGAACCCTGATCTCCGGAGTCATAGTCCAGGGCTCAATCCATTACAGCACTGGCTCTCTGTTTCTTAGCATTATGTAAACTACTTGAGAATTGGGGGAGACAAGGGAATAGCCCATCAGACTATGCATATATAGTAATGAGAATTTCTGCTAACTTGTTTTAAAGGCAGTCCTTTGGTGAAATCCTACGGAATAGATCCAGTCTGCTTAAAATCTTTGCTTTGAACTGCTTCATATGGTTACTTTACTGAAGACTGTACACGAGTGGGCAGGGGAAAAGACTGGCAACTTGTTGTTTCTGAAACTTGCAAGCTATGGAAGAAAGGGAGAAACAGCAGGGGCTCCCACCAGAGAGTCAGGAAGACAGCATCAGCAGCATGAGACCATTGCCTGGTGGATCCGTGACTGTCAAGGGGGAGATAAAGAAACATGCAGTTACAGATGACTACAAAATCTCCAAGCGGGTCCTTGGCCTTGGCATCAATGGCAAAGTATTGGAGTGCTTCCACAAGGTGACAGGGAGGAAGTGTGCTTTAAAGGTATGTATATGTGGGCTTTTCCCCCTCTTTGATTTTTTAAAAAGTTAAAGTCAGCTGTTGTCTTCTCTACTGAGGCTTAGATCTTAATGAAGAGTTAATATTAAAAATTATACAGCCCATGTAGGGCAGCCTTGTGATGTTAGGAGCCCCAGTTGTTCCAGACTTGCAAGGCTTATCTAAGCAAGTCCCCGAATTCCTGTTTTAAATTACAAATTGTAAAATTGTTCTGCTCCTTGGTGTGGGTTAACAAATGCCTCCCTCTCCTCCACCCCATAAGTGAATCAGATAGTGGTTTGAATACTGATGTGCTAGTGAACCAGGAAAACATTGCCTGAGATGCAGCAGGTTTGAGCTGGTAACTCACAAAGTGCATTTCCAAAATTTCTTTAGAAGGAACTGACAGCTTTGTGTGAGTCCTCAATTGTTTGGACTGAAAGACTGCTGCCTGTCCTTATCCTTTTCTGTTGAATAGCATTGTTTATTTTGTTTTATTAAAACAAAACAAAAATGTTGGTGCAGTTTATCAAATGCTGCCTCTGTGCATACACAAAATAGTCAAAATGGTGGTTCTTGATATGTGGATAATTTCCCTTGGAGGGGTGAATGTATGACATTTTAGATTCCTGGGATTAGTAGCCCATTTGTGTCCTTTAAAACACTTTGCAGTGAGAAGGGTCAGAAAGTTTTATTTAAGGATTCCACCTCCTCCCTTACTTCTAAAAAGTTTTCTCAGTGCATAATGATTAGAATAATTATGTTGCATTAATTATTGGGAGAGAAAACATCTTGTCAAAAGGTACATTACTACAGTGTGCAGGGTTGACATGACAAAACAGGGACATGACCAACAGGCTAGGCCAGATCCTTCTAAGGATAGAGGGAAGAAAATCAGAGAGAGGATGGGAATATTTTGCATTCTTATCCAGTTCAGTTTTGAATAAAACATGTGGCCCAGTTACCACATGAATATGAGCAAGAGCTATAATAATAATGGAATGTACTGATTTCCTTATATCAGCACAAAAGGGTGAGGAGAGATATCAGAGAATTGCATGCCCTCCTGCAACCCCCCCCCTTAATCCCATGAACAGAATTTTGGAAAAGTAGAATAGCAAGTTGGATCATAACGGAAAGCAGCTTTTTGCCCATGTTTGAATCTAACTGGAATTGTTATATTGGCTGGAAGGGAAGGGAGAGAAAGCAAAATCTTTAGAAGCTCATGGTGCAGTCCTAATTCACACAATTGTGGTGGCTGTCATGAGTTAAGAATAGGCCAAAGAAGCCTCTTGTGTTAGTTGAACTAGCCTTCTGCTGGCTGAACTGGCTATATGCCAGCATAACCCCTTTTCTGTCTCATCTCAGAGATCCACTGGCAGACCACTCTGCTGGCTGAGGTCATCTGTTAGAAGAGATAGAAAATCTGGAGAAAGGGCAGAGCAAAGGAGGAGCCTAGTTATACCAGATTCAAACTTCCTTCAGCCAAGGAACACAGCCACAATGCCAAGATAAAGTTAGGCCAGGTGGAAGATAGTAAATGGCTGGGGGTAGCCTTAGAGAGGTACCCTCAGCCATCTTAGTAAGTTTGGATTGTGCTCTAAGATGCGGGTGACACTCAACCATAACATAAGAACAATATTTAGCACCGAGAGAGCAAGTATGTTCTCCTCCCGCAGAAATGCCTACCGGTCCGGCATATAAGACGCACCCAATTTTAAAGGAGGAAAATCTAGGAAAAAAAGATTCTTAATAAAATACAGTCGGAGGACGCCTCCGACCCAGGCATCCGCCCAAGGAAAGCAACCGGGCTTTCCTTGGAGGCACCCTGGGTCTGAGGCGTCCTCCGAAGCACGGAGGACGGCTCGGACCCTAGGATCCCTGCAAGGAAAGCAACTGGGCTTTCCTTGGAGCGACCCTGGGGTCTGAGGCGTCCTCCGACGCACGGAGGATGGCTCGGACCCTAGGATCCCTGCAAGGAAAGCAACCGGGCTTTCCTTGGAGCGACCCTGGGGTCTGAGGCGTCCTCCGACGCACGGAGGACGGCTCGGACCCTAGGATCCCTGCAAGGAAAGCAACCGGGCTTTCCTTGGAAGGACCCTGGGGTCTGAGGCGTCCTCCGACGCATAGAGGACGCCTCGGACCCCAGGATCCCTGCAAGGAAAGCAACCGGGCTTTCCTTGGAGGGACCCTGGGATCTGAGGCGTCCTCCGACGCACGGAGGACGGCTCGGACCCCAGGATCCCTGCAAGGAAAGCAACCGGGCTTTCCTTGGAGCGACCCTGGGGTCTGAGGCGTCCTCCGACGCACGGAGGACGGCTCGGACCCCAGGATCCCTCCAAGGAAAGCAACAAGGGCTTTCTTTGGAGGGACCCTGGGGTCTGAGGCGTCCTCCGACGCACGGAGGACGGCTCGGACCCCAGGATCCCTCCAAGGAAAGCAACCGGGCTTTCCTTGGAGGGACCCTGGGGTCTGAGGCGTCCTCTGAAGAACGGAGGATGGCTCGGACCCCAGGATCCCTCCAAGGAAAGCAACAAGGGCTTTCCTTGGAGGGACCTTGGGGTCTGAGGCGTCCTCCGAAGCACGGAGGACGGCTCGGACCCCAGGATCCCTCCAAGGAAAGCAACAAGGGCTTTCCTTGGAGGGACCCTGGGGTCTGAGGCGTCCTCCGAAGCACGGAGGACGGCTCGGACCCCAGGATCCCTGCAAGGAAAGCAACCGGGCTTTCCTTGGAGGGACCCTGGGGTCTGAGGCGTCCTCCGAAGCACGGAGGACGGCTCGGAGCCTGGTTGCTTTCCTTGGGCGGATGCCTGGGTCGGAGGCGTCCTCCGACCCAAGCATCCGCCCAAGGAAAGCAACGTTTTTTTCCTTGGGGCAGTGCTGGGGTCGGAGGCATCCTCCGACCCCAGTATTGCCCCAAGGGAAAAAAACGTTGCTTTCCTTGGGGAGATGCTGGTCCCAGGGAAAGCATGGTCCCAGGGAAAGCGACGCTCCTTCCCCCTGCGTCCTCAGTGGTTCAATGGGCTGCTCGGCCTCCGATCCCAGGAGCAGCCCATTGAACCACCGAGGACGCGCGGAGGGAGCGTACATTCGGCATATAAGACGCACGAACTTCCCCACCGCCATTTTGAGGAAGAAAATGTGCGTCTTATATGCCGAAAAATACGGTAATTTGTGGCTAATTCCAGTTTGCTGTTATGTCACAATGTGGTAAACAATAGTTTGTTAGGATTTACAGATGCAGGAGGGAGCAGATGAACCTGAGGCTTTGTTCTTACAGAATCAAAGCATAGTCTGGCATTATACCTGAAATGTAATTCAGGGAAGCTCTGTCTTTGTAAAATTTTGCACCAACTTCATATTAATCATTGACTGAAGGTCTTTTTTTATTTCAGATGTCATTTTGAGAAGTTATGACATGTTTAGTATAGTGGGCCCTTGGTATCCGCTAGAGTTTGGTTCCAGGAACTTCCATGGATACCAAAATCAGTGGATGCTTAAGCTCCATTAAATACAGTGGCATAGTAAAATGCTGTCTTTTACGTAAACTGGCAAAACCAAGGCTTGGTTACTGGAATTTATATATTTTTGAATATTTTCAAGCCATGGATGCTTGAATCCATGGATAAAAAATCCATGGATATGGAGGGCTGACTGTACTTATTAAACCACTAACCTGTTTTGGATCTACATTTGTTTTCTCAAATGAAATTAACAAAACATGCTCAATGCTCAACTAGTTTAAAATTGGATGAAAAAACTTGAGCAAACATTCTTTCATAGTAAAGGCCTTCTCTATAGATTCTGGAAATAACCTTGCTGAATTGTGTAGCATGCCTTCTTGATCTCACAAATGGATAGTTCATGTATTCATACTGAAAATCTATGCAAAATTACTTAAACTATGTCCCTGATGAGTTCAAGGGAATTTAGTGAGTTTGTTTAAGGGTGCAGTTTTCTATACAGTTTCATGTGAATAAGCTGCACTGAAAATGAGGTCTACTTCTGAGTAACTGTATTAGCTGGTTATGCTACAGCAGGGGTCCCCACGCTTTTTGATCCGGGGGCCGTTTCGCTGGCCCCCAGATCTTTGGTGGACCGGAGGCGTGCATGCGCACATGCACATATGCACTACTCAGGCGCCATTTTGAGTTTCAAAATGGCACCCAGAGTTGTGCGCATGTGCCCGGCATCGCGCGCTCATGCGCATGACTCCAGGCGCCATTTTGGAACTCAAAATGGGGCCAGAGTAGTGTGCATGCACGCGTGACGCCGGGCGCATGTGCACAACTCCGAGCGCCATTTTGGAACTCAAAATGGTGCCGAGTCGTACGCATGCGCGCGTGATGCAAGGCGCCATTTTGGAACACAAAATGGCACCTCACGTCGTGCGTGCTTGGCCGCGGCGGCAGGACCAGCCACGGGCTGGTTAAAAGGCCTTGACAGGCCAGGTTCGGCCCACGGGCCATAGTTTGGGGACCACTGTGCTACAGGTTGTGTAATGTGATTGTGTTGTATGCTGTAAAAAGAAAAGAAGGCCAAACAAACAAAAACTAGCCCCTAAATAAATTCTTAATTAGTGTATTTTAAAAAAATATATTCAAAAATCAGTAAAGAAACGAAACAGTACGAAAACAGAAACCTGAACATATTCAAGCCCCATATGTTTGAATGGAGGTGCGGGGGCGTGCCATGGGTGTGCCCCCCCATTGTATGCCCCTCCATTTGTCCCTCACGCATAAGCGAGGGATGCGGATCCGAAGTCTATGAAAATGGAGGGGCGACTGGATAAGTAAGTAAAAATAATTGTAGTATGCTGTTGTATAAATGATTGAACCTGGAAGAGGCTGATTTTCCAATTGGTTTAATTGTGGTCACTATCAGAAAGTCCCAATCAAACACAGAAGTATCTGAATAAATCTGTGTGGTAAAGTGGTCAACAAACAATGCAATAATGAATGAAAACATAACAAAATAATTGACTACTAACCAGTACAACTACTCCTGGGTAATATAGAACTATTTCAAAAAATTTCTTCATCAGGGCCATGGCAGGTAAGCATGGAAAATATCCACAAATCCAGATTAACCCCATACCAACAATATCCAACATGGTTTCTGTGAGATCTCCTCCTCCTGCTTTCTTATTGTGGTGTTAGCTGGACTCACCACAAGAAGTTTGAGTCTAGAAAGTGCTTTCCTTAAATATTATCCCTATATTTGTTGTTAACTGGCCTCTCTTTGTTCAGATACTGTGGTAAATTGGTAGTCTAGACATTTGTGATCTGATACTGTTTGCTTTGCTTTTTTTCCTTATCAGAACAAAATTTAGGGCTGCTATCTTATCAACATTTTCTTGGCAGTAAGCCCTATTGAATGCAGAGGGGTTTACCTTAAAGCAAACAATATGTGTGTGATTAGTCCAAGGGCAGGCAGCCATACAGGGACTGGGGACCATTTCCCATCCCCTCTTAGATCTGTTGCAGGCTGCACCAAGCACTTCTGATGAAACTGGTAGTGACCAAAAAGTCACTCCCAGTTTTTGGAAAAGTTTGTAGGATAAAACAAGGTATGGAGGAGCTGTTTTAGTCATGAATTGCACCATGCACAATTTTTTGTTTTTCAAAAAGAAAATGGCAATAGTGGACATATAAGGAACTTTAGATGGGAACTCTTTGAGGGCTATAGGAGTTACTTTGGTGAGCTGTAGATGACCTGCAGTCTGAACAGTTCCTACATCTGGATTAGGTTCTACAGTAGGGGGACCAGGTGCAAAAGGGTACTGGTCTCCTGTGACTACAATAGTTGCATGAGAGACAGAATTTCAGCTGGTGTAATTTATCATGCAAGCTACCTCTGCTGAAATATGGTCTTCTGCTCAGCTTTCAAAGGTGCTGAAGTCCTATCCTCTTTCTGTCTGCCCCACTGTTAATTAATACCAGAGTTCTGGGGCAAAAAGTTAGTAAAACCAGTGGTGCTTACTTCTGAGTAAATATGCATTAGTTTCCATAGCATGACTGATAGTTCAGACTATCATTTACATCTGAAGGAATGCTTAGATTTATTTTGGGGTTTGTTGCAATTCCTGTGACACAAAACTTTATAATTAGAAGTGACATTGTGTTTGCAAAACTGGGTAGTTTCAACATTTTGGCTGCAATCCTACATAGTAACCATCTTCAACTGGGTACCCTCCAGATGCGTTGGACTACAGGCGCAGCAGGGCCATTGGCAAGCAGTGTACATTTATCATGGAGTAAGTCCCAGTGAGTTTAGTGTGACATACCTCTGAACAGATGTATGTAGGACTGTGCAGTTAAGATTCACTGGTGGCATATCTGTAGGGAGGCTTAAGCCAGGTTCTTACGAATAGCAGAGGAAGAGGAGGTGGTAAGTCTGCATTTCATTTCAGACTAAAGTTGGGAGCTCACACAGTGAGCCACTCTTCTATATGAAGCAAATGCTTCTTATATGCTGGTTTATCAGGAAGATGGGTTCTATGCCAGCATGCAACCTAACTCCTTGGCATGCCAGTTTGCCTGAGTAAAGGAGAGTTCAGCAAATTAATCTGAGCTTCTGAAGTTATCAACTTTATTTAGATCTCATGTAAGAGAGCTGCATAGTATTAGAGTGGTACAGATGTATGAATCTGTAATGAACTTCAAATGAATGCTTAGGATATGTTCCCATTTGTTTAATTGTGGTGAATATTTATATCTCATTGATATTCTCTTTATTCTTTGTCTTATTAAAATTGAGATAAGCAGAATCATGTTGATCATTACGTTTCTTGTAAGCTTATTGCTTGGCCTCATTTACACACATTTATGTGGCCCAAAGTTTCTGTTCTTAATGGTTATGTTTGGTTGTTTTTGCTGTCCAGCATAACTGCTTGCACATTCTTTCATTTGCTTTCCTAGCTAATTGTTGCAGATAACACATTCTAATAAGCCAACTAGAATCTTGGAATATTTATGCTGAAAGTACCATTAGCAAGAAACTTGTTGGTATTATTTATGTGGAGCAAAAAGAAGAATAATTTCAAAACATATATTCTACTCAGTACTCGCATTTTCATTTTATGTGTGCACAAATCCTAACATGCACATGATCTATTAAACCTGACTTGTCATAGCAAGGATATTGTATTTCTGATCCATTATACGTGTTGCCATTCTACTGACACTGCTAGAGAAGAAATGTGCTACTGTGATAGCACTAATTCCCACCCAGTGTCAATAAATTCAAGTGTGGGGTGGAGTGAGAGAGGAGATGAAAAACCCACTAAATCCTGTTCTGAGTGCCCTATCCATATGAATCAGGGGCTGAAATTGACTGGCTGGGGTCAGGAAATCGTCTGGTTTAGCAAGTCTTACTTTTAAGTGAGATTGAAAACCCAAGAAAGAATTGTGATTATCATAGCATTGCTGAGAGGGCAGGTAGACTTTGTTCATGGTTTCTTTATACGAGGGACAGTGAACATTTACAGCCAGCATGGTGTAGTTGTTTGAGTGTTGGACTATGACTCTGAAGACCAGGGTTCGAATCCCCACTCAGCCATGGAAACGCTTGGGTGACATTGGGCCAGTAACAGTCTCAACCTCACAAGAAAGCAATGGCAAACTTTGTCTGAACAAATCTTGCCAAGAAAACCCTGTGATAGATTCACTTTAGGGCAGAGGTAGGCAACCTAAGGCCTGGGGGCCACATGCGGCCCCCCCAAGGCCTTTGGACCGGCCCCAGGCCCGTCCTGCCACTGCCGCCACCTGCCATGATGATATTGATTATTGTTGTTATTACTTGTTCTTCAGGGTTTCTTGGCAAAATCTCCACAGGGGTTTTGCCACGGCTTTTCTGGGGCTGAGAGAGTGTGCATGCATTTTTTAAAAATATTTATTTATTTATTTATTTATTTATTTATTTATATATTTTGTGCTTCGGCCCCCAATTATCTGAGGGACAGCAACCCGGCCCCCAGCTCAAAAAGGTTGCCTACCCCTGCCTTAGGGTCACCATGAATCAGAAATGACTTGAAGACACACAACAGGGGAGCTTTTGCTCATCCTCTTTTGTGTTACCCACCAGAAAGCCACACTAGCCATAACCAATGATAAGAGATTTTGGCAGCTATAGTCCAAAATACCTGGAGGGTCAAATGTTTCACCATTTCGGGCTTAGACTCTCTTGAAAAGGCTGCCTGTGCAGGTATATAAACGGGTATTGTTGTTGTTGTTGTTGTTTTCCTTTTCTTTTGTATGGTTTAAAAAAAACATTTAGTTGCTTCGGTTGCACTAAAATCTATTGCAGCTGAGTTGGTTACCTTGCTGGAAAAAATCATTGGCAGTTTTCCCTGGTTACATGTATTTATTTGTCTTTAATCAGGGAATTTGAGAGCCAGTGTGTTGTAGTGAAATGACTCTGGAGACCAGGGCTTGGACATGAAATCCCACTGGGTGATGTTGGGCAAAGTCACAGTCTCTCAGCCACAGAGGAAGGCAAGGACAAACCTGCTCCGAACAAATTTCATCAAGAAAACCTGTGATAGTTTCACCTTAGGGTTACCACAAGTCAGAAACTACTTGAAGACACAGAACAAGAGCAACATTAGGGAATTTACAACGTAAAGCTACTAAGAAATAACTCTCATTGAGTTCAGTGAAGTTTAGTGCCATACAAGTATGTACAGCAGTGTGTGGGCAAAGTGTGCCCAGATGTTATTGGATTGCAATTCTCATTATTCCTCACCAGGGAGTATGCTGCCTATGGCTTTGCTCACCTTTAACATAAAAAAAATCTTCAAGCACCTAATTCAATAAAAAGCAATTAACTAAAACAATAAAAATAGATTACTAATAATTTCCTTTCCTTTCATGACATGCCACCTAATGCAGCTATTTCACTCTGCCTCATGATAGGACTGGCCCCAGTGTACAGTAGTGCCAATTCAGACATTTTGGTACTTGTGGATGGACCAGTGGCACCACTGTACACCCACTCAGCTAGCTTGTCTTACATATATTACTCAGGTTGGCATCTAGCTGAGCTATTTGGGCATTGGGGACAGAATAATGCATCTTTTCATCCCTAGTGGGGAAAGAAAAACTGACAAGTGAAAGAAGACAAGGATTTGCCACTCTTTTGTGATGACCAAAAGCTACAGGTGCCTGATCCTAGAGCCAGTCCTGGTACTTAACAACTTCTTGATCATCAGCATACCTTTTAATCTTTGGGGGACTGGGTTTTTTTGTTTGTTTGTTTTAAAGTTGAATATCCATCCATTGCTTTTTTTAAAAATACAATTAAAAAGTGGACATAAGATAGCAATGAAGGCAAATGATGGAAGAACATTAAAAAGCACATCAAAGTGCAGATCTATTATTTTTACATTCAGAAAATAGGGACGGGAATTCCTAAGGGTATATGAGTATACACAAAACAAGATATTCTCCACTTATGGTCTTTTATGAGCTCCTGTTACTCATGGTGGTTTCTTGTTGTTGAGAATGCTCGTTTTTAGCAGGCATCCAGCGTCATTAAACTCTCCCCACCAAAACTTTTCTGGAACTTAGTAGATGGCTTCTCTTTGCCAACAAGCTTTCTTTTAGTGTGGGAACAAAATTGAAACAGTCTGGATCTGGACAGATTATTCAATGGAAAGAATTTTTACTGAACTACTTGATGCAAAGGGGCTTCAATGGACTGAAAGACATCCACAGAGCCTTATGTCATTCAACCACTGCTGAGTTGAATTTGGGAGGTTTCCTGTATAAATGGAACTACTAAAAGTTTTCACTGATAATTTTTGTCTTGGAATATAAATTTTAATCCTTCCCAAAGACACTGTGAGAGCTTTAATAGTGGCTTTAGTTAGTTTCCTGAAGTGTTAATTAGTTAGATTTTCTCTGCTTGGCTTAGCAATTATCTATGCACTTCTTACAAGCTCCATCAACTTTGTTTCCATTTGATTGAAATGCCACACAGACTGTTTCCTTAGTCTAGAAAATCTAAACTGGTTACTGGCATATATGCCAAACTATTTGAGTGGCAGTACTCCCGGTGGAAGGAATGCATGGATTTAAAAGGACAGAGGGAGAAACCTGTTAGTTCATGCTGTCCAAAGCAAGAAGATATCCTAATGTCCATGCTTTCTTTGTAATATACTGTAGTTCACTTGCCTTTGAGGATATGATTAGAGGAGACAGCTTTCGTGGTAGTTGTACTTTCATGTACAGTGCACAGACATTTCAGTCTTCCCCTCCTTGATTTCTTCCTTCTTGTTTGGGGAATTAAATACGGATCTGTTTTATAGTTTGTATATGATACCTTCAATGAATCAACATTTAATTTTTGATCTTTAATGACTGAGGGAGAGGTGCATTGAAATGAGATATTTATCATTGTAATCTTTTCAGGATGCCCCATTTACTGAGTGTAATAAAGCACTTTATTGTAACAGATTATCAGAATTAGTAAAATGGGACAATAGGTATTTCTTTAGCCTTTATATTGTCCTCGAATCATCATCAAATATTTGCGCTGCAGAAAGCAAAATGAATGATGAAATTGGGTTATCTGCATGATAAACAAATTTTGTTTATTGTCCACCCACCCCCTTATAAAAATAATAATCAGGTAATGATACAGAAACTAAGGGCCAAGTTTAGTCATAACTGTAAATCAGCCTGAAATACTCTGTCTTGCTCTAACATCTGAACCCCTTCCCCTAGGTATCCACAATTAGAAGCTATGGTTTGTTTTAGTTTCTGAAATTTGGCCTGTTTAATCTGTGGTTTATTGAATATCTGAAATTGTAACTTTTCCCTGGCTTTTTTCTCCAGCTGTTCCTAAAGCAGGAGAGGCAGGAGAGAAACATATCCAAAACAGGGGAAAGAAAGTATGGTGTATTGGTCATCTGCCAGACATTTTGTGGATTAAACCATGATTAACACAAACCACGGCTTAGCATAATATGCAAATTTGGCTGTACTTTAAGGTTACAGTCAACCCTTCGTATCCATGCATTCCTTACCCACTGATTCAACAATCCACAGTGTGAAAATATTCAAAAATATATAAATTTCTGTGAGGTGCAATTTTAGTTTCCCAGGGTGTTAACCCTTTTAAACTCAGGGCCTTTACAGACTGCCAGAAATAATGCAGCTTGAGTCCACTTTAACGGCCCTGGCTCAGTGCTAGGGAATCATGGGAGCTGTAGTTTATTGTGGCACCAGAGCTCTCTGACAGAGAAGGCTCAATGTCTCAGAAAAAAACTACAGTTCCCATGATACCCTAGCATTGAGCCAGGGCTTTTAAAGCAGACTCAAGCTGCATTATTTGTGGCAGTCTGTAAAGGCCCTAAAATATGCAGGTATGAAACTTAAACTTTGTTAGAGTTCAGCTTTCATCAGCAGAGCAGCAAAAAACATGGGTCAGACTAGATTTTAATATGCCTTCCTAAAGAATAAAGTCTAAATCAAAAAATGACAAACATGTAGTTTGTGGTTTTAAAAAAGCAATAATGACTTTAATAAATATTTACACAACAAACTAAATCCTATCCTAACTGGTGTTAATATAGCAGGAAGAGACTGTTACTCCATCTTAGACTTAGAGGAGGCAGTTACTGACTGCTCACTGGCAGTTTACAGTCTTCAGAGAGGCAGTTAAACTGCCTCTTAAGATTGACAGTTAGAATTGAGAGATGGGGAGGGACAAACTAACTAAAGTTCTAACTAAAGAGGAACAGGAGAATGCAAAGCATAATTTTTCCAACAATTCCAGACCTTGATTTTGTCATTTTATATAATGGACATGATTTTACTACTCCATTGTATTTAATGGGACATGAACATCCACGGATTTTGGTATTCATGGGGAGTTCTGGTACCAACCCCCAGTGGATACCAGAAGACCACTATACTCATCTATTTTGCAGAAACCCATGTTGCGTGTATTAGAGTAAATACTTCGGAAAGTGTGTTTTTCTTCATTTTATAATAATAATAATAATAATAATAATAATAATAATAAAATGTATTTTTATCCCACCCCTCTGCATAACGCAACCGGGGCAGCTTACAACATTAAACATATACATTTCATATCCCACAATCCCACCCACCCCTTAAAATACTATTAAACAATGACAATTTAAAACACACTTAAAATAAAACACAAATAAACAAATAACAATAACTGCAGCAGAATCAGAGGAGCAGGTTGAGATTTTAGTTATTTATGTATTTATGTATTTATTTATTTCATTTGTATGCTGCCTCTCTCCCAGGAGGGACCCAAGGCGGCTCACAGATAAAAACATTTTAAAAAAATCTCAATAAAATTCAAAACAATTAAAATCATCTACAAACAATATTAAATCACATAAAAATATACAAAAGTTAAAAGCATAACGGAAACCCACCTGCTCCATAAAAAACACCCTGATATGAATTATTTATCAACTGCCTGCTTAAATAAAATATCTTGGCTTGCTGACAAAAAGCAAGCAGGGAAGGGGCCAGCCTAGCCTTTTGAGGAAGGGCATTCAGGAGGGTGATAGCAGCCACCAAGAAGGCCCTCTCTTGTGTCTTCTTCTGAAGATCTTAGGGCTCTGGCTGGTTCGGATGGAGAGATACAGTCTCTCAAATAGTCTGGACCTAATGTTCCTTCCTAATGTTTACTACAAAGAGTAAAAAATTCCCATACCTAGGATCAAACATTGATAGAAATGGGGACTGCAGACAGGAAATCAGAAGAAGATTAAGAACGGGGAGGGTGGCTATGGAAGAACTAGAAAAGATTCGAAAATGCAAAGATATACAACTCAGCACAAAAGTTAGAATCATACAAGCCATTGTATCTCCTATTACCATGTATGGATGTGAGAGCTGGACAGTGAAGAAAGATGATAGGAAGAAAATCAACTCATTTGAGATGTGGTGCTGGAGAAGAGCGTTGAGGATCCCATGGACAGCCAAAAGGACAAACAAGTGGGTCCTAGAACAGATCAAGCCGGAAACCTCCCTGGAAGCCAAGATGCTCAAACTGAGACTGTCGTATTTTGGACATATCATGAGAAGAGGGGACTCTTTGGAAAAAATAATAATGCTGGGGAAAGTGGAGGGAAGCAGGAGGAGAGGAAGGCCACATGCTAGATGGATGGACTCTATTAAGGAGGTCACGGGTATTAAGGGGTTGCAGGATTTAGGCAGAGCAGTGGAGGGCAGAGGGTCTTGGAGATGTCTCATCCATAGGGTTGCCATGAGATCGACTCAAGGGCAGTTACCACCAACAACAATGTTCCTTCCAGTATATTTGATGGTTAGATTTATGAGAAAAATGCTTGGGATAAGCATACTTTGAAAATATGTGTTTCTCAGCACCAATAGGTAAAGTCATCACCTTGCTAATTAATACTACTGTAGTTTCTCAGAATATCTGTACTCTTCTTCATTTGCGAAGGATCAAAAGTTTTTCTTTTCTTTTCAGGAAGATAATTCATTGCAAACTAATTACTTTTTGCAAAACAAGAAATTGTGTTTTGGCAGGTCTCATACTGATTACCATGGTCTAGGCAGCTGATGAAAACAGCCAAAGCTAGAGTGAAACATGTCAGTTGCTTAACAGTTTGATCTTCCCACAGCTTTAGTATGGGTGTGAACACAGTGCAATCCATTTAAATGGAAAAGGGGATGTGGTGTGACAAACCTTGATTGACTAGAAACTTGGACAGGGCACAAAAGACTTCAGTCTACTTAAGGCTTCCTTTTATATTAGAATTTTCTTAAAGTGAAACAATGTCTTTGTAGGAAATTTGATTTCACAATGGTATGAGAGGAACAGTGCAAAGCTACCCTTACATTTTGCTAAATAGGCAACTCCTAACAAAATGGTCATTTTCATATAGAGAAAATGAATGTGCAAAGGCAGTCAAATACCCCAGAATATTTCAACTGCCTTTTAAAAACCAGTGTTACTCTGTGCTTCTGTCTTGGGTTATAGTTTTAGAGACCAACAGAGTAATTTCTCTGTTTTTAGGGAAGTTCTATAATTTGTAAATATCCTCAACCCACATGCAGATACCATATCCTCCAGCATTTTTCACAGATGAAAGCCAGACACATGCAGCCATGCAACATCAGAATCAAAATGGTAGAAGTAATTAATAAGGAAGAACATTCAAGCTAGGAGAAGCCGCAACAGTTTGCTTTTGCCTGAACCTACTGGGAAAGACAAGTTTCCACCGCCTCCATGCTTCCCTCCCTTGCTGAGCTGAGTGTAAACTACTTTTTCACTTTGAACTGTTTGCAGCAACTGGCGTAAGGGCCTTTGCAGACTGCTAGAAATAGTGCAAATTGAGTCCACTTTTGGGGTTAGGGTTAGGGAATCATGGGAACTGTATTTGATTGTAGCATCAGAGCTCTCTGACAGAGAAGGCTCAATGTCTCAGAAAAACAACAACAATTCCCATGATTCCCTAGCACTAACCCTAACCCTTAAAGTGGACTCAATTTGAACTATTTCTGGCAGTCTGCAAAGGCCCTAAGCTGAGGACAAAGGGAGAAAATGGAGGAGGAGAGAGAAATTGACATTTAAAAGGCAGATGAAAAAGTAGGATAGTGGAGGATCAATAAGGACTGTCCCTGCCAAATTGTTGGAGTGTATGAGGCATGTTTTAAAAATGTTATCTTACCTGGACTAGTGTGTTTATCCAAGACTGCATTTTTATTTCAGTTTTTTGTCATTGTCAGACATGTGGTTTTCCTTTGCTACATTTATTTACATTTTGGATCTGCTATGGAATCCCTATGCTGGTGTGTACATTTATCTGTATGTGGGGGTTAGTATAGATTACCTAGATATTTATAAAGTAGCTTGCTCAAGAGACCATGTTAGTTGGTTAAGTGAGTGGTTCCTTTTGTTAAATTTTTAAATACATTGGTGCTGTGGGCTGCCTTTTAAAGAAGGATTACATAAGAGATCTCAAGTAAGTGGATGCTAACTCATCAAATTTGCAAAGTGGAAATGCAGGATTTGGAGGAGGTGGGGAGGAGAGTGCTGTATAATAACCACAAGGTATCTTGTAAAATAAGCCATGCTGCTGCTCCCATTTTATTTTGTTTTTCAACCTGCCAACAAACTGAAACAAGTTTATCCTGATTTGTGACTTAACAAAGCTTCAGGAAGATCAAGCCATCTTTTTACAGCATTGAACACATTTGAAAACGAGTTGTGTGAACTTTTCTTGTTTTTTCTCTCCCTATGCATTATATGGTGTGTGTGTATCTGTGGTCCAAAACACACTGCAAAAATAATCCAGTTTGAGATTGCTTTAACTGCCCTGACTCAATTCTAGGGAATTCTGAGAACCAGTTTAGTGATACATTTAGCCTTCTCTTAGAGCTTTGGTGCCACAATAAACTACAATTCCTAGGATTCCCTAGTACTGAGTCTGGGCTGTTAAAGTGGTCTCAAACTGGATGATTTCTGCAATGTATTTTGGACTTGTGTCTCCTTGTATTTGACATGGTTTGGACCAAGGTCATCCATTCTTTGTTAATAACATGAAGATGAAGCTGCATGTGATTCACAGTGAAATTTATTATTGCTCTTCCAAAATTTTAAAATACAATATTCAGCTCACCTGTAGAGGAAGGGGCTCCTAATTTTGCCAGGGAAATGGTTTGGGAGCTAGGATGTGTAACTTTTAGTATCCACACTGCTTCCTTTATCCCAGTCTGAATTTCCACCCCCTCACAATATTTGATCCATGGGAAATAGGGAATAGATGTTCCTGCATCAAACTTTTACTTTATCCTCATTGAGCAAATAGCATGAGGGGAAAGTGTTAAAACACTACCAATGCCTGTACTGTTTCTGCAATCACAGATAAAAGTTAGCATGATTTGTGGTTGGAGTGCTGCATTTAGAGGAGGGGGATGCAGTTTCATGTCTGCCCCCCAGAGTCATGAAACCCAGTGGCTGATCTTGATCCAGTAGCTTTCTCAGCCCAAACTACCTCACAGATTTCTCATGAAGATAAAGGGCCTAAGCAGACGGCCGTCTTGGGGGCAGGGAAGGGGAGGGGCAGCCGCACGCTCGGCGCCCCCTCCCCCTCCCGAGATCGTCCTCGGAGCAGCCCGCCCTCCGCACGGACGGCGCTCCGAGGAGGACCTCCCGCCTGCAGCGTTCGCAAACGCTGCAGCGGAAAAGTCGCCGAAAGTGCAGCGCAGCCTTTTGCGGCACACTTTCGCTGACTTGTGAAAGGAACGCTAATTTAGTGCTCCTTTCAAGGGCAGCGAAGGTGCGCCGCAGGATGCGAAGGTGCGCGGCGTCTGCTTAGCCCTAAAGTGTGGAGGAAGAGAACTGTGTATTCTGCCTTCATCTCTCTGAAGGGAAGGCAGGGATAGAAAAGTGTCTAATAAACAGCAATAGGGAGAGGCTAATGAATTTAGATAGCTGTTAATAGCCTAAAAATACCTAATTCAATTACACTTATGTTAGAAGGGGGACATTTTAAGTGTCACATTTATAGGTTTGGATTTCCACTATCTTGTACAATCAGTCCTCCATATCCATGGATTCCTCATCCATGGATTCCACTATCCACGACTTGAAAATATTATTCCAAAAAAGCAAACCTTGATCTTACCATTTTATATAAGGGACACCATTTTACTATGTCATTGTATTTAATGGGACTTGAGCATCCACAGGGGAATCTATGAACCTGACCTCAGCAGATACCAAGAGCCCACTGTAATTTGGTTCTGAGACATACATAATTCTCCATTAACTATGACAGAACCCACTGATTCAGAGGCATCACAAGATCTGAAGGGCACTGAGCAAAGTGCTTCCTCTCTTTTCTCACCCCTCCTCCATATTCTCCTCTTCTAATCTTAGTTCCAAAAAGCCCTGATGGTTATGATAGCACCAGAGACTCTGATTCCTGCTCTCCCAGTTGGGCCATGATTGTAGCTTTGTGCAGTTTTTAAATTGGAAGTTATTTTCCCAACATTGAATACCAGCAAGCTGGTCCAGTGAGATGCTGCTTTGGGGAAACACAGCCTGAGAGGAAAAGGCATGACAAGGGGTGGGGTGTGGGGACAGGTTTCTTGTCACTCTGGAATCCTCACTGGTTTTGTGGCCCCAAAAGTAGTATTTAGGGGCAGCCCACTGCTAGTAAGAGCTAGAAATACTTTTTAATGTCCAATGGTGTCTGGCTGCAAGCTCTGATGAAGCTCTAATGTCTGGCCTCCACCACTTTTCCTTTGAAGCAGCAGTGCATGATTGCTGCCCTTTAGTTCTCCAAGCCCCAGATCTGTGACCAGCAGTTTAGTCCTAGGAGTGCCCTTGTTCTGATGAAAGGTGACATCCCATTATTGCAAACAAGTATCAGCAGAAGAACAGGAGTGAGTTCCACTTCCTCTGTAATATGCATAAGCTTCTCTAAGTTTCTAATAACTTATAATTGTATGAATTGTAATCAACTTTTGAATAACTATGCCACAACTAATAAAATATTAATTGTGCTAGGAGAGACATTATGCACTGTAATTTTTTATGCTTATGTTTAATAGTAGAAAAGAAGAATCCAATGGAACATGTGAATAAGTCTTGTTTTCGTTGATATAAAGTAGGGAGAAACCTCATTTGTGGATGCACTCAGTTTCTGGTGGTGGTATGACCAAACACTCAAAAGCAAAAGAAAATTCAGTTGGTTACATGCAGTAGAATCAATTTTAAACACCTGTTGAGTTCAAATCCCACTCAGCCATGGAAACCCACTGGTGACCTTGGGCAGGTCACTCTCTCTCATCCTCAGAGGAATGCAAAGACAACCCTCCTCTTAAAAGTCTTGCCAAGAAAGCCCCGTGATAGGGAACAACTTGAAGACACACAACAACAACAACAACAACAACAACAACAACAACAACAAGTGAGAGCTGGATAACGGATTGGGGGCATCACATTGATTCTTTGGAGGACTGCACCCCATAGTGCAGGGGTAGGCAACCTTTCCCCTTTAAGGGCCGAGGGACTTCAGCTCCCAGAATCCCAGGAGCTATTGGCCAACATGGGACTATTGGCCAACATGGCTGAGGCTTCTGGGAGCTGAAGTCCCTTGGCCCTTAAAGAGGAAAGGTTGTCTACCCCTGCCATAGTGCTTTCCTACCCCCACTTTTAACTTTTTTCCCCCCTGTATACATGACCCGTCACATCCCCTGGGGATGATTTTAGCATGTTTTTTTCATTCCCTCAGACAGTCTTAGGCTCTGGAAAGGCAGTTTGTTGGTAACTAGAAGCAACCAGAAGACAGAAGTGGCTTCATAGTGGCCTTGGGAGCTCAATGTGACCCACCAGACATACCTTGCTCATACCTGGTGTAAGTGAACTGTTGGTGATTTGCATCTATACAGGAACCTAAGACCAAGAGGTCCATCACAAATGCCAGTGCAAACAGCAACTTCCAAACTGCTGGAACTATATTTCAGTCTTTGCAATTCAACTATATTTCAGTTTTCATTGCCTTGGGTGCCATAATAAGAGTTTATTTCCCAATTTGGCAGACATAGTATATAAAAGACTTAACACCCTGCAGACTAGCCAAGTTCACACATAAAGATTTTAGTTTTCTGAATTCTGGATTGTTGTGTCTCAACTCATCCAACGAACACCATGGTTTTGTTAGACATTCCCATGCCACAGCATAAAGCCGTGGTTTTTGTTGGCTTTGTAACTATGGCTTGTTGCACAACTTTACTGTGTATAGCCACAAGCCTTTGCACATATACAAAATATGTGAAGGGACAAGGTTAGTGTGCTTCACAAAAATATAAAAATAGAATTTAACTCATCCATAAAAAGACTGATATCATGGTTTCATATACGTAAATAAAATTAAGTAAGACTTTAAGATCAAATAAGATAAAAACACTATTCCAGTTTTTAACAGCTCTAGCAAACATTGCCATTCTTAATAATGTTTAAAAATTGATTGATTGATTGTATATCCTGTATTTCTCCTTATACAAGAGCCAAGGCAGCTTCCAAAGATTTAAAAATCACAGTACACTTTTAAAAATTATTCATACAAAAGTTTAAAACAAATATTAGTTTACCAGTAATTAAAAATAATAGCTTAAAACAATATAATACACCAGTGGTATTCATACTGTTTACCCTTTTGATTCCTCTACAGGTGGACATCACCCCACCCACCCCCCGACATTGTATATGAATAAAACTATTTTGTTTATTTAGTGTGCATATTTTCATTCCCACATTCATGTATATTCATATTTTAACATTTTATTTAAGTAAACGCTTTATTTAAGTAAACGCAGTATTTAGCTCAACACGTGTACATTTTACACATAAAAAGTTTCAGAAGAGGAAGAAAAGGAGGAGGAATTGGGGCCTCCAAGTCTGGGGGTCCTCTCTGGGGGTCCCAACCCACTGTTTAAAAACCTCTGTAATAAGACAATTAAAATGTAGTAAAAATAAATTAAACAAAATTTAAAAACATCACCATGTTGAAATATCTTTTTGCCACATAATTTGTAAGCCAAAGGCCTAAATAAATAGGTTTTCGCCTGCTGGCAAAAAGAAAGAAGAGAGGGAGCCAACTAAACCTTTCACAGGAGGGCGTTCCATAACCTGGGAGCAGCCACTGAGAAGGTTCTCCCATGTCCTTACCAAACATGGTTATCCACTGATAATTTTATTACAGTGCCCATTTGGTGTTTTGTCTACCTATTGCAAAAGAATTTATGACAGACATCATGCTGACGTACATACCTGGTAACTGGGCAACAAGCTACTGGAGGTGCAGTATATATCCCATCCATCAGCTGTCTCCTCATCTGAGCTGGCAGAGGTTGTCTTGGAGATGGTGTTGATCTCCCCCAGGCTTAATGTTTTGGGGGAATTTAATGTCATTGGGTTCAGCTCAGAACTTCATGGCTCCCATGGCAACCATGGGCCTGTCTCAGTTACTATCTGACTTACATGTGTAACAGGCCACACTTTTGTTCTGTTTTTTGCTGGCCAGGTTGAGGCTGATCTGTGGGTAGCAAGGTTTGAAATAATGCTGTCACAGACAGATCACTACCAAAAATGTTCAGAAACTAGCACAAGATACACTAGTCTGACTGCTGTGAGGTTTATGTTATGGAGGCCACAAAACACCAATTTTATCAGAATTATACTGGCTTCTAGTTTGTTTCTAAACTGGACATGCTGGTTTTGATTTACAACATGCTAAATAGTTTGGGACCAGGAAATATCACTTCCTCCTATATGTAAAGGTAAAGGTTTTCCCTTGACATGAATGTATAGTCGTAACCGACTATAGGCGACGGTGATCTCCGTTACTAAGCCGAAGAGCAAGCATTGTCCGAAGACGACACTGGTGGTCATGTGGCCAGCATGACTGCACCAAACATTGTTACCTTCCCACCAAAGTGGTACCCATTTATCTACTTGTACCTTTACATGCTTTCAATCTGCTATGTTGGCAGAAGCTGGGACTAGTGACAGGAACTTACCCCATCATGCGGCACTTGGGCCTCGAAGTGCTAACCTGCCAACCTTACGATTGTCAGAATTGGCATCTTAAACACTAAGCCACCGCATATATGATTCCACCCCAAATTTGAGATTCTCAGCAGAGGTTTTGCAGCATGTTCCACCACTCTGTGAGGTGTGGATGGTATGCATGGTAGGCCTGGCCTTTCTTTGTAGCAGAAACCCAGCTTTAGAACTCCCTCCCAGTTGAGGTTTGGCTGGCTCTATCACTTTTGAGTTTCTGAAAAGCAGCAAAGACAGTGTTGTTTTGCTTGGCTTTTGGTTCTTTAAAATTAGGATTGGCTTCTCTGGTTGTTTTCATTGTCAGTGGGTTTAAATTATTTTTGAGAAGTGCTTTTAATCTGTTCCTTTTCAGGTATAATGGGTCCTCAGTATTCCCTGGGGTTTGGTTCCAGGGCACCCCATGGATACCAAAATCTGTGGATGCTCAAGTCTCATTATATAGAGTGGTGTAGTAAAATGTCGCAGTTTATTTGAAGACGACAGTGGTAGATGATCTGCATAAAGGATCCTCCAAATTAGAAGAAAAATAAGAATCCAGCATTACGTGGAGGGATCTTGAGCACCTTTATCTATCTACGTACTGATTCTAAAGACTAACATGGCTATATCTTTGAAGAATCCAGCATGTTTGTGACTATGTTGTTTGCATATACTGAATAACATTGGGGCTGGGGTATAGTCTTGTTTTACTCCTTCTGCTATTGGGATTGATTTCATTAAAGCACTATTTGGGCTAGCCCTCACTTTTATGGCATTATAGTGAAGCAAAAGGATTGACCACAGTAGTCTCCTATTAATATTACATTGTGCCCTTGGCATCCTCTGGGGTTTGGTTCTAGGACACTATGTGGATACCAAAATCAGTGGATGCTCAAGTGCCATTATATAAAGTGGTGTAGTAAAACAATGTATCAAACCATAAAACAGGTGTATAATGCAATTAAACTATGTATGTTTATATATGCATGTAATAAAGAAGCCTACATAACACATATGTATCAACAAGTAACTGAGATTCAATATGTTTCAACAACTAACTGAATTGCTTTTTGGATTTTTTTGTAAATATTTTCAAACTATGGTTGGTTGAATCTGTGGATGCGGAGAGCCAACTATAGTTGATGCCACCCTTTGCCAAAAACTGCCCCATTCACAAGATCAAAGGCTAAGTTAAAATCATTTGTATAAACCATTGTGTTTTGTTGTTGTATCTGAATCTAGAACATACGCCTGGAAGTGTTTTGGAGCAGTGCTATTCAAAAGGTTGGTGTCTGCATCTGTGCCAGTTCACCAGCTATTGGCTGCTGGTCAGTGGAGGATTTCCAGGAAAGAAAGAAACAGCTGTAGCCATTGGGCACAGATATGGTACCAGTCCTTGGCATATGGGGGGGGGGGGGTTTGCCAGTCCCACATTATCAATTAGCCTGAGAAGCACTGCTCTAAAGAGCCTTGTTTTTAAGAGTCAGACAGGCCTTATGTGCCTCACTCTCCAGAAGGTTTCCTCAGAGCCAGACATTGTAAGCAGAGTGCCCTGAGAAGATGCTGTGGCACAGGCATTCTTTGAAAGGCATGCCACCTCTGATGCCTGGCTCTGAGGAAGGATCCCTTGGAACCAGGCTTTTGCATCTGATCTGCTCTGGAAAGAGCAGTGGCAGCCATTTGGTGCAATAAGCACTACTCTCCACAGAGCTCACCCATCCTCTCCCATGATCTTAGAGTAAGATGAGGAGCAGAAGAGGCCATTACGGGGGTTAAGGTGAGGTAGCTATAAGAAGGTGCAAGTGTGCTTTTCCCACCTTGAGTGGCGGGAGAATTTGAGCCACTCCTGCAGAACTGTGGTTTGTTTCCCCATCTGCCCACACTGAAACAGAAGTAGGCAAAGGTGTTTGGGAAAAACAGACCATAAATGAGGAAAGGGGGAATTGTGCTTTGTTTTGCTACCTACAGGACATTCCATGGCTTTAACAGCAAACAATGACTAACATAAACAGTAGGTAAATGTAGCACGCAGATATCACCACTGTCTTACATTCATGTGACTTCTGAAAAGCAGAGCAAGTCTATCACATAAGAATATAATATGCTGGTGATCACATTCTGCATGCATACAAAGTAGGGATATGTGAGATTTAATACTTTTGAACATTATGCCAGCCGTTTAGAGCGGTTACAGTGATCAATGCTTTTTCATGGTGTTCATGTTAGTAAGTAGTAATATTTCTATCAGCCTTTGGTAGCCACTGGCATGGATATGTTTAGATGGAGTATGGTAGATGAGTTCCTTACTGAGTTGGAAAATTATAGAACCTTCCTTCATTCATTCGAGGAAGATCTGGGGAGGTTGCTGTTGTTTTTCCCTGTGGGAGAATATATATTATCTGTTTGGTGATATTTTACACAGATTTACTAAGTGTTAAAATGATTCAAAGCTTTCTCAATGAGATTAAGCTACAACTCTTGCATTTTAATACATTGTACATGCAGAGTGACTGTAGTTCAGCATGTAAATCAGCCCTGCACTTTCTATAATCTGATTTTTTACAATGTGACAGCTCATGCAGAGATGTTAAACAAATTGCTCTAAAGGGAGATAGCAAGAAGTGGCAAATATATATGTAACATTTGTTTTTAATAAAATTCAGGTGAATGCTCCCAATCTGAAAGTGTTAGATTTCAAACATCATTGAACAGCAATGAGCAAGCTAGCCAAATAGCCAAATTTCCTCTAAAGTGCTTTCAGAGCTTCTTTCTATAATCATGGTGTACCTGAAATGGTCAATTATACAGAATTAAGAACCCTTGTTTTAAAAGGATATGGAGTCCTAGAGTGTAGTTAATAAGGCATGCTTTCTACCTCTGTCACTTTCAAGATGTTGTTTGCTTGTTTTTCACCTCTGCGTATTCAAGATGACACCATTGTTATAATTTGCACAGTTACCCTTCCAGGAATGGAATAGAAGCAAGGCAAAAGTATTTCATTCAAGAGGGCCTTTCTTATTTATTCTCTGACTAACACTCTGAATATATCTATAGACCAGAAAGTCAAGTTAAGGGTTAATTGTCCTCACCAAATACAGAATAGCTGAAATAGGTTTCACAGTCATCAATTTATCTAGTTGAAAGCTTCAGATTTTCCCCCTCAGGAATATGATTTCTTCTGACAAATCTCAAGATAAAAAAAGAAACTGGGGCTTGGCATTTGAGTCATTTTGGACTCTTTGGATTCACTGGTTCATTCTAGGAGTGGAGATGATCGTTACAACATGCTCTTAAGATATGTAGGGCAAAACCAGAATACAGTCTTTGGAGGAACTAAGAATTCTCCATCCTAGTATGTTCTTTACTTCTCATTGAGTGGTGAAGGTTTGTTTTGGACATTATCATACATAGCACTTGAATTACTCATATCAAAAATAAGAATAAGACTCAAGAAGAAAATAAAACCAGTGATTATACCAAAATATGATCTAAATAATATCTCAACAAAATTTACTGACAATATAAGAAACAGATTCACATTACTAAACATAATAGACCAAGAACCAGAGTAACTATGGTCTGAAGCCAGAGACATGATAAAAGAAGAATGCAGCCAGACACTTTCAATAAACAAAAAGAAAGAGAGAGAAAACATGAATGACAGGGGGGAAAAAACACTACAAGCAATAAAGAAAAGAAGAGAAGAAAAACAAAAGGGAGATAGCAACAAACTAAGAATTATGAATGCAACAGTAAAACAGCTTGTGTGGAAAGATAAAGAAAATTACTACAATGACCAATGCAGAGAAACAGAAGACAACAACAAAAAGGAAAGAAGAAGAGATCTATTTCACAACATCCAAGAAATCAAAGGAAGATTCAAACCAATAATTGAGACAATCTCTGACAATAAAAATAACATAATTCAAGACCAAGAAGGAATAAAAAGATGTTGGATTCAATGCAAAGAAGAATTACACAAAAGAGATGACAAAATGAAGGACACATGGAATGGAAGAGCCATATGAAGATGAACCCCAAATTCTAAAAAATGAGGTGGAAATTGCAATAAGAGAAATAGTGAAAAACAAATCACCAGGAACAGATGATATTCCAGTTGAATTGCTGCAATCCACATTGACAGAGACAACTCTAGTGCTAATCAACATATGTCAACAGATATGGAAAACAAAATGATGGCCAACAGATTGGAAGCAATCAATATACATCCCTATCCACAAAAAGGGACACACAAGAGATTTCATTAACTATAGAACCATAGCACTGATCTCCCACGCCAGCAAAATCATGCTCAAAATTCTGCAACACAGACTCCAACCATACATGCAGAGAGAAATCCCAGAGGTCCAAGTGGGGTTCAGGAAAGGTAAAGGCACAAGGTACCACGATGCAAACGTACGATGGCTAATGGAGTGCACCAGGGAATTCCAAAAGAAAATCAGCATGTGCTTTATAGACTATAGCAAAGCCTTGTCTGCATAGACTATGAAAGGCTATGGAATGCCCTTAAAGACATGGAAGTGCCAACACATCTAATAGTCCTGATGAGGAATCTGTACTTGTGTCAAGAGGCTACTGTCAGAACAGAACACAGAAAAACAGAATGGTTCCCAAATGGCAAAAAAGTCAGACAAGGCTGCATCCTTTCACCCTATCTGTTCAACTTGTATGCAGAACATATTATAGGAAAAGCAGGCTTGGACACAGAAGAAGGAGGAGTGAAAATAGGAGGAAGGAATATCAACAATCTAAGATGTGCAGATGACACCATTGTACTAGCAGAAAACCTCACAGACCTGGAACATCTACTAAGGAAGATCGAAGAAGAAAGTACTAAGGCAGGCTTAATGTTGAACATAAAGAAAACAAAAATAATGACCAGTGAGAACCTATACAATGAAGAAATAGAAAGAGTAAAAGAATTCTCATACCTGGGATCAAACATTGATAGAAATGGGGTTGCAGTCAGGAAATCAGAAGAAGACTAAGAATGGGGAGGATGGCTATGAAAGAACTAGAAAAGATCCTAAAATGCAAAGATATACAACTCAGCAGAAAAGTTAGAATCATACAAGCCATCGTATCCCCTATTACCATGTATGGATGTGGCAGCAGGACAGTTAAGAAAGATGATAGGAGGAAAATCAATGCATTTGAGATATGGTGCTGGAGAAGAATGCTGATGATCCCATGGACAGCCAAAAGGACCAACAAATGGGTCCTAGAGCAGATTAAGCCGGAAACCTCCCTGGAAGCCAAGATGACCAAATTGAGGCTGTCGTACTTTGGACACATCATGAGAAGAGAGGACTCATTGGAAAAGACAATAATGCTGGGGAAGGTGGAGGGAGGGAGAAAGAGAGGAAGGCCACATGCCAGATGGATGGCTTCTATTAAGGGCAATAAGGGGTTGCAGGAATTAAGAGCAGTGGAGGACAAAGGGTATTGAATATGTCTCATCCATAGGGTCACCATGAGTTGAGATCGATTTGAGGTCAGTTAACAATAAGAACAAAACTTCTGTATGTGTAATTGTTTGCTAAAGAGTGGGGAAAAGGGTCTTAGTAAATGGCTTTACTGCAAAGTATTTACTTTTAAATGTGGGAATGCTAATCCCCCTGCATGCCAAGCTCCATATATGAGAAATATGTCCCACCACTCATCCACCATGCTACTTATGCATGGTCTATGCCAGGGGTCGGTAAGTACCCCATACCTGGGGCCAGTCCGGGGATCCCCTGGTCTTCCGTGGGGGGATGGCGGGGGGGGGGGAATGGCGGCGTGCACGCTGTACACTGGAAGTATTGCATGCGCGCATGCGCTTGCTTGCTTGCGCATACGCAGTACTTCCAGAGTATTGCGCATGTGTGAGCGAGTCACGGCCGCCATTTTGGAAAACAAAATGGCAGCCGCGATTCGCTTGCGCATGCGCAGGAGTACTGCGCATGCACAAACAAGTCGCGGCTGCCATTTTGGAAAATGAAATGGCGGCTGCGACACGTGCGGCGGTGGCACGGTGGCAGCGCGTGCGGCAGGGGCTGATCCAAAGGCCTTAGGGGGGCGGACCCAGCCCGCGGGCCATAGGTTGCCAACCCCTGGTCTATGTAATCTTATATGTACACTAAGATGCACACCATGTGGCTGCCATATTTTGGCTTAGTGGCAGGAGTGAACCCTTCTCCCTATCCCATCTTCATTTTGGACTGGACTAATTGAGCTGGCACACTATGTTCTTGATGCATGCATAGCATATAGGTAATGCAGTCAGAGCAAGATGGGGATGACTGTTGTTCTCCTAGAATTTTGGAATTGCAATCTGTCATCTTCAGAGTTTCTCTGGCATATCAGTAGAATTCAGGGAATTATTTTAATGCGAGTAGGGATGGTATAAAATGATGGCCATAGCCCTGCATCTCAGGATGGGGAAGAGGTTAAAAAGGCATGCAGATGTGCAGAGCAGACAAGTGGACTGAGACTGCTGCATGGGAAACAAACAGAGAGCAAGATGATGTAGACAACAGCACTCAGAAATCATCCTTAGGCATTCCATCTTAGTAAACAAATCCAAACTTAAAATAAAGATACATTTTTCCCCTCTCCCTTTCCTGGGCATTTTTAATATTTTGTCTATTTTGCAGTGCAGTCTTAGGCATATATACTTAGGACCTATAGACTCCCAGAAATAATGCAGCTTGAGACCACTTTAACTGCCTTGGCTCAGTGCTAGGGAATCATAGGAACTGTAGTTTATTGTGGCACCAGAGCTCTCTGACAGAGAAGGCACAATGTCTCAGGAAAAAAAAAAACTACAATTCCCATGATTCCCTAGCATTGAGCCAGGACAGTTAAAGTGGTCTCAAGCTGCATTATTTCTGACTGTTTTCAAAGGGACTTTTCCTCAAATTAGTGTATATAGCATTGCAGTCTTAGACTGGAAACCTGTTGATGAACTCAGCTTGGTGTACTGTTTCTTGGGTTACATAGCAGTGTTGAGAGAAGGTGGGCAAAATCTGACAACTCAAAGTAGCCTATTTTTCCAGTGGCTTACTTCACTGACTCTGTGCAATGGTCTTTTCCCAGGATTCTAGTCCTAAACTTGTTTCTTTGTCTATTTTCTTTTTTAAGATAAACAAAATACCTTCTTGTAATTATTTGTGGTGTGGCTTTTAGATGGTGTCAGATGGTGTTGGCTGTGCATTCTCCTGAGTAAATAAGCTTTTTCTAACTTGTAAGTAAGTCTATATAAACTGGATTTTTATGCTTTTACTTTAGGGGTGCCTATATAAAGCAAGACTTGTTTTGGATTCTCAGAACTTGTTTCCCATGCTTACTCCCCAGTAAACCTTTTCTTGTTTGAAATTAGGCCCATATGAAATTGTCTTTGTCTTGTGTTGCTTCTCACTGTTATTCCAGAGTAGATATTGAATGACATGATTTATAGTGATAGTGCATTCTTGACAAATACATGTAAAGAAGTGTATTTTGGATGATGTCAGAATTTGCTGCCTATATTTATTGACACTCCAAATAAATTATTTCATATCTGTGTATACGTCAAGATTGCATTACATGATGCTCAGAACCTGCTGTCCATGGATCCTTTAGTATGGTGTTGGGTTCAGAGACAAAGGGCCTTTGCAGACTGGGAGAAATAGTGCACATTAAATTGAGGCACTGTCCTGGCTCAGTGCTAAGGAGTCATGGGAATTGTATTTTTTTCTGGGACATTGAGCCTTCTCTGTCAGAGAGCTCTGGTGCCACAATAAATTACAATTCCCATGATTCCCTAGCATTGAGCCAGGGCAGTGCCTCAATTTAATGTGCACTATTTCTGGCAGTCTGCAAAGGCCCAAACTCTCCCTTGTTTCAATCAAGAATGTTCTCTGTCTTCAAGATGCTTTTTCATTGACCATTTGGTTTATTTCCATTTTGAGCAATTGAAAAACTGTTGTTTGCTGTAGGGTACACCACTGGAAGAACAGGGTAGCTGTAATGAGTGATCAAGGATATCTATATATAAATATAGCTATACCCAGGACAAAGCTGAGCATGATAACACACGGCCCTGGAGACACCATTCTTCTGTTTCATTAATTATAATACTTTGTTTTGAGTGTTCTTATACCTTGAAAGGGAGAAGGTAGGGTGGCAAGCTAGCGGACCTTAGTTCTACTTGTGATGACACCTTAGGCCTGCCTCTGATGACTTCACTGTCTGCCACAGCAGCACAAATGGGCATCAGCCTCCACTGTGAATTGTATCTTCCCTGTTTGCAATAAAGATATTAAATGTTGGGATAATCTGCAATTAAGATCCAGCCAATCCTGTTGTATCACCCTAGCAGTTCCAATGTATACTCCTAAAGGTTTATACATAGCAGGAATGTAATAAAAGACACAGCAATCCATTGGAAAACAGTGGGATGATTATTGCTGGCAAGAGGAGAGTTGATTCCAGCACACTAGTTTGCAGTTAGGCCAGCATAATGCGATTTTCTTTACGCAGTAAACAGCTAGCAACTTGAACACCTGTGCTTTACAAGCTTTCATAGGACCTGAGAGATGCAAGAGTTCAGTTTTGTACTGGCACTGTGGGGGTTGTTCTGAATCCATTGGCAACATCCCTAGCATCGATTTCATCATGTGTAATGGTACGGGAGTATTAAGAGCTCTCTCCCTTTTGCGTGCTTGATATTTTGTTTATGTATTTTAGGGGGGTTGCAGACTGCCAGAAATAGTGCAAATTGAGTTCACTTTTAGGGTTAGGGTTAGGGAATCATGGGGACTGTATTTTATTGTGGCACCAGAGCTCTCTGACAGAGAGGGCTCAATGTCTCAGAAAAAAAAAAACAATTCCCATGATTCCATAGCACTAACCCTAACCCTAAAAGTGGACTCAATCTGCACTATTTCTGACAGTCTGCAACCCCCCTTAGTTATCCCAAAATTTCAGTCCTAATTTTTTTTGTTCCAGCATCCATTTCTCACAGGGCTTTAGAGATTCCAGTTTCTCACATGTGGCTTTCAGTCAATGTGGCTTTTGTCAAAAGCAGTCGGGTTGCCACAGCAACAGAGCTGTTAACACTAAAGATGTCATGGCTTGAAGGTAGGGAGAAGAGGGGGATGGGTTTCTCTGCTTCAGCTCTGTGTCTGTGCTGCAGAAGACCCAATTGCAGCCATGTTACAGTGAAAGGTGTCCACAGTCTCTGATGAATAAAAACCCAAAATATACGTTACAGTCACACTTGAACACTTGGAGAGAGTGGACGTTAGCACTGGCCTTACATGCTGAATCTTCTGTACTAATAAGCAGGCTCTTTGGGTGATGCTGCTCCCTTCTGACCAAATGGGAGCATCTGTGCAAAGCAGTGATTCCCAAAATGGGAGGTACGCCCCCTGGGGGCAGTGGAAAGATCCAGGGGGCAGTGAGGGGAAAGAGGGCAGTGGGTGATACTTCAATTAAAGTATTGGTGCACAAGAAATGCAAGGGGAACTAGTGTCCTTTAGGACTGTGATGGGCATGAGGGTCACACGAAACATCTTTTTTTAGGGTCCCTCAAAACCACTGTGCAGTCTCACTGGTTGCTTTGTGTGGTATCCCATTCTTCGCCTGCTTGTGTGAGAGCTCATTCCTTTAGCCATGTCTTTCGCTAGTAGTGCAATGGAGGTTGAAAACCTCTCGTGAAGCTTGGGCGCAGGGCATCACTTCTGTGGCTCGGAGTGGTGCCATTTTGGGACAGACTAATTGACTGGAGCAAGTAGTTAGAGCAGTGGCAAAAAGGAATGTTCAGATTTGAGACCCTGCTTAAGGTTTGTGAGCTTTGCTGGCCTTTGACTGGCAGGTGGGAGCTGTGCTGCTGCTTTTGCTTTCTTTGGTTGGACAGAGACTAGGACATGGAGGAATGGATTCAAAGCACAGGAAAAGCAATTCCACCTAACCATTAGGAGGGACTTCCTGACTGTAAGAACTGCAACAGTGGAACACACTCCCTCAGAGTATGATGGAGTCTCCTTCTTTAGAAGTCTTTAAACAGAGGCTGGATGGCCATCTGTCGGGAATGCTTTGATTGTTATTGCTGCATGGCAGGGGGTTGGATTGGATGACACTTGAAGTCTCTTCCAGCTCTGTGATTCTAATCAATTATTATTATTATTATTATTATTATTATTATTATTATTATTATTATTTATAGGCCGCCTCTCCCCAAAGGATCGAGGTGGATAATAATCATAGGGGGGAAGCAGACGGAGGCGCCGGAGATGCCGCCGGACGGAGCGCCGCGGGACCGCAGCCTCCGCACCCTGGCCCTCCTGCGGCGTCCCTGGAAGGAGCACAAAAATAGCGCTCCTTCCACAAGACAGGGAAAATGCTCCCTAAAAGCGTAGGGCGCACTTTCCCTGCCTTTTCCGCTGCAGCATGTGCAGTCGCTGCGGCGGGAGTTTGCCCCGGAAGCGCCGCCGTGCGGAGGGCCGGCAACTCCGAGGGCGACCTCAGGAAGAGGAAGGAGTGCCGCGCGTGCGGTTGCTCCTCCTCTTCTGGGCCTCCAAGACGGCTCAATAAGCCGTCTGCCGAGGCCCATAAAATATCACAATGACATTAATTAAACATAATTCCCTGACCCCCAATTAAAATAGAAAACATCATAAAATACAGTCAATTTACTAAAATCAATCTAAAATTAACCCTCGTTAAAACGAGGCATTGTGGGATGATTAGAGCAACCACACTTATGGGACAATGGGAGGGTCTATGATTCTAGGCTTAGAGAAGAGGCAACCAAAGAAACAATAGTTTTTTGTGGGTTTTTTGGGCTGTGTGGCCATGTTCTAGAAGAGTTGCTTTCTGACGTTTCACCAGCATCTGTAGCTGGCATCTTCATCTTCTCTGAAGATGCCAGCCACAGATGCTAGCGAAACATCAGAAAGGAACTCTTCTAGAATATGGCCACACAGCCCGAAAAACCCACAAAAAACTATGGATGCCAGCTATGAAAGCCTACGACTTCACAGAAGAAACAATGTTTGTGGGGTGGGAATGTGACTTGAAGCTGTGGGGCAGGCATGTTTCTGGGGAAGGAGGGGGAGGAGTATCTGGGGTTGATTCTTGGAAAGAGTCCTCTTCTTGGAGCAGCTCCTGTAGTTAAAATTTCTCCCTTTTCACTCCACACTGGTCTCCAGCCCAGAGCATGTGTCTTCTTTAAACCCTGTACACACAGACCAGCTTTTCCCTTCTCCATCTTGGCAAAGAAGGATTGCGAGTGCTTTCTCACTGGGGAGAAGCTTCTCCCTTTGCATCTGGTCCACTTGAGAGCAGCTACCAAACAGCAGCCTGAGTAGTGACTGAGAAGCCTCTTACCCACTTCCATCTTTGCCACAAGGCCAACACAGCCGAGAGGCTTCTCGGTCTCTGTCCAGCTAGCTGCTCAACTGCTGTTTGCAAGGTGCAAAAGGAGCAATGACCAAAACTGGTTGGTCTGAATTTGAAGTAGATCAGTAGATCTAATATTAAAAAATAAGTGTTGGGGGCACTAAGACTGCTGCCTAATAGGAAAGAGAGTGGTAACCCAAAAAAGTTTGGGGACCATTAGTGTATAGCATCACAGCCGAAATATCTGGACTATGCAGCCACTGGTTTGTTTTAGGTAGGACCACAAATATACATTGTTATTCTTTTCTGCCACCTTACATAAGAAGAATGATTAAGACAATGAACTGTGTGAGAATGTAGGCATTGGTAAACGGAGAAAGGTATTTCTACAGAGCTTCCTTCAAACTCCATTAAAATCAGATTCTCTCTGTGACTACTAATGAGGCCAGTACATGACTAAGGCCAACCTTCAGGTTAGAACTACAATTAAACCAATAAACCAGCCAACTTTTCAGGTCCAGAAGACATTTTTACACTCTGCCAGGTCTTGCTGGGCATTTTAAAAATCACACACACTATACTCCCATGCTGACCAAAACATTTGGTGTAAAAATGGCTCATAGTACTGGGTGGGGTGCGGGGCTTGACTTGCTATTTTTGCACTGAAAAGTCACTTCTGATTCATTTATTTTTAAAAAACTTCTTGTTGAGTGCCTTCAATTTGTTTCTAACTTATGGCAACCTAAGGTAATCTATCACAGGGTTTTCCTGGGCAAAGAGGGGTTTGCCATCACCTTTCTCTGAGACTGAGAGAATGTGACTTGCCCAAGGTCACCCAGTGGGTTTCCATGGCTGAGTGGGGGATTCGAACACTGATTTCCAGCATCATTTCTTCTTCTTCTTCTTCTTCTTCTTCTTCTTCTTCTTCTTCTTCTTCTTCTTCTTGTGTGCCTTCAGGTCATTTCAAACTTATGACGACCATAAGGGAAATATTGACAAGATCTGTTCAGAGGAGGTTTGCCATTGCCTCCCCTTGAGTCTGAGAGAATGTGACTTGCCCAAGGTCACCCAGTGAGTTTTATGGCTGAGATGGGAATTGAATCCTGGTCTCCAAAGTTGTAGACCACTATGCCACAGACCACTATGCCACTCTGGCTCTTCTTTCTGAATGTATTCCTGAAGGTATTAGATGATAATGCACAGGTTAGGAGACTTGTTTAAATGTCAGTACATTGTTGTTGATGATTGCCTTATGCTATACAAGCCAACAATCACAAAACCTCAGAGATTGAAAAAAAATATTTTGGGGGCCACGGGCCATGCTGGTGGGGGATTCTGAGGGATCCAGTCTCAAAAACAAACCTTTCCAAGCTCTACAAAATACACTTTTTGAAATTATTTTAAGCTGATGGAGTTGCAGTCAGAGTCTGTTGCAGATTGATACAACAGAAAAAAATTCTATTATTTAAAACAAAAAAGAGGCTTTAATTCTAAACATACTAACTAGACAGTACATTTCACTGGATAGAATGAGACTTATTTTTTTGATTCTGTATAGAATTGCGTGATGACTTAAATAATCCAAATAATGATGTTCTCAGTTTTTTAAAACGTTGTTTAAAATTAAAATGAAGAATGTGCTGAAGTGTGGCAAAAAGAGAAGATGTTAGAAAGAAATGAGATTATTGAGAGAAACAGTAGTTTTAATTTCTTACCCAAATATTCAATTGAAAAAAAACGAGAGGATAAAGTTTGAAGTATTGATAACTACTACAGAGGACACTTTTTAATTAAAAAGAGGTGTATGTTACAAGAAAGTCAAATGTTACAAGAAAGTCGCATGAACACACTCAAAATAAAGTTTTTCAAAGTTTGAAGGCTGGAATTTAAAAATAATTCTTATAGGAAAAAATATTTTATAGATATCATGCGTTCCACTTTTGCCGCCAGTCATAGCCCAGTTGTAATTCATATAAGAAACTCCATAAATCCAAGAGGTGTCACAATCAGACAACAAAAGTGATCCTTTTCTAAACTCTCAAAATACTAGACAAATGGTTGCATAAATTCCATAGAGAGGCAGTTGTGTCTTAAAAATAAGAATTGAGGCTGTAAAACTAATTTATAGGAAACCTGTAGAATTCACTCCCCCTGGAAACTGGGGAGATAAGCACAATGCATTTTTACATTGCAAAGATTGTTTGATGCAGAGTAATAAATTTGCATCTCTGACAGTATATTAAATTCTACTGGTTTGATATTTTGAAATCACAAAAATATATGTTTTCATTTTGTCTTAACTTGTACTAATAATGCCGATATTAGTTGAGAGGAATTAATTTTTATTTGTTCTTTACATATCAGAATCCCTATACTTTATAGTCAGGAAGAACTTATGATATTGTATATATCTCATATAAAATCAAAAATATCCAAGATGTACAAATATTTTAGGCTCAAATTAATATGTTTAATGGGAAACCTGGAGCCTTTCAAACAGCACCCTCTTGTCCTGTGGCTTTAAATGGTGTTTTGGAACTCCTACAATGCATGCAAAGGATACAAAGGAATAACTATTGAATCTTATGAAATTGCATAAGTATGCATCCCCATTAAAAAATGTTACAATTAGAAAATATTCTACAAGTATATCAAAAGTGCTAAGGAAAAGTGAGCTAGTTTAATTTACATCTTCTATACCATATTGTCCTTAATTGAATGTAAATGTGGGAGATTAGTGGAATGAAAAACCCATCAAAAAAGTTCAACAAGGAGAATGCGAGATGCTTCCTTATTCCAGCTAACTATTTCTTCCCCATATAGGTTTTTAAATTCTGTGTAACTATCTCAAATGTATTTTCCCTATATTTATTGGATGGCAGATCTGTGCTTTCCATTATGGCAGACCTCTGTTTCACTGTAGATCTATCTTACTACACTTAAGATAGGTACTTAAGTGTTTAATCTTTATCCCACACAAAGATGTTAGGTGGGCTGAAATCCTGCAAATCCTATGCTGGCTGTAACCTGTCAGTGGAGCTCAATGTGCTTCTCTCTCTTGTCTCTGTTTTCCTGGCTAAGGTTTATGGTTTTAATTTTTCTATGTTGTGCAGATCCTCTAACTAAGCTGCCAAAGTCTCACTAATGGAAATATTTTTAAAAATCCAAAGTAGATAGTGTTGCATAATGTAATTTATACAGCTGAATAGTAGAAAATGAGCTGGGTCTGAAAGTTTGTGGAAGTTAATGGAAAAATATAAAGAATGGGGATATTTAAGAACATAGTACATAACAGTAGGTTAAATCCAGTGTTGCATTCACTACCTTCCAGAATAGATTCTGAACATGTTGTTAGGTGACAGAACTAGAAATTTCAAAACTAAGGAGATCTTTTTCCTGATTTTTTCCTCCAGCAATTAAATAAAAAATAAAAATAAAATGTATTATGTAAAATTGTGTTTTTCCTAAAACAGTCATATTTGTCATATTAAAAGCACAGGTTATTCAGACAATAATTATAATGTGGATTTCCTTTTTATAATATTATTTATTTATTTATTTCAAATGGAGCTGTAAGATCCTGAACTTTAAGGAACACATGAACTGTAAGAAACCTTTTTAGTTTTCTGAGTTTATGAAGGTTAGACAAAAGCAAAAAATAAGCAAACACAAACAATAAAAATGGAAGAGATCATGAATAGGAAACAAAGAGAAAGAAAACTGAAAAACTCATTTTCTCTTTTTTACAGACATCACAAATAAAGACAAGTAACATACATATACACAACAATTAAATAAAAACAGGCTTCTAGGTATCCAAGTCTTAAATTATTTTTATTAATGCATTTGACTTTATATAATCAATTTATACTGTATTTTACATGTTCATATTTTTTAGATAAATAAACTTTTCTATAAATGTATACATTTAATTGCTTATTGACCTGTTTTTGTTCCTTCATATTTAAATTACATAATATTTCTTTATTTTTGATAAGTCTATTTTTGTTTGTTTACTTATTTCTTCTCTCTTTTCTTTATTTGGAGATTACTTATTTCTTTTAGTCTATCTTGTATCTTTCCTAATACCATTGACCATATCTCATCAAATTTCTGAGTTGAATTATTTCTGATTAAGCATGCCATTTCTATACAATCCAGTACTTTCCAATACCATTCTTCTATTGGAGGTGCACTTCCTTTCTTCCAAGTACTAACATATACTATCCTTGCTGCCGTCAAAAGATAGAAGAGGATTTGTTATCCCTAAAAGGTATGTTTTGGACTCTTTTTTAAATTTCAACTGTAAAATATTCTGTATTTCTGTGTGAATTTGTGACCAAAAACCTTTTGTAATTTTGCATAACCACCACATGTGGAAGAATGTGCCCTTCTCCTTTCTGCACTTTCAACAGGTGTTGCTACTCTTCTTATTGATCTTCGCAAGCCTTACCGGAGTTAGATACCATCTGTATTGAAACTTTTAGAAGTTTTCCTTCATATTATTATTATAGCTTAACGTATATTTTAATCCCCCCCCCATATTTCCTCCCACTCTTCCATCTGAATTGGGTTACCCAAATCTTGAACCCAACGGATCATGCCTTCTTTAACTTGTTCTTCCTCCATCTCCCATCTCAACAAAATCTTATAGAGTTTTGAAACAAGATGATCCGATTCCTTTAGTAATTATCTTTCCCGTTTCTATCACTATCCCATAGCGCGATATGAAGTGGTATATAAATGAAGCTGTTTTGCTTTGCCATAAAGCTTTTGATCCATAATGTATCTTTCTTTTAACTGCATGTACAAAAACCAATTACATTTGATGTTCTGATTTGTAATTCTTCTGCAGTTTTCATTTTTAGTTTGCCTTTCTCTTTTATTAATAATTCATTCTAAATTAGCCATTTGTCTTTTATAATTTCATCATTATGATGAAAAGCTTCATTTGATGAGGCATTTCTAGGTATATTTCTACTTATCCTATTTTTATATTTTTCCCAAATTCTCCATAGAGAATTTCTTATATAATGGACTTTAAAGTCTCTATTTACTTTAACTTTATCATAATATAAGTAAGTGTGCCATCCATAAATGTTATCTATTCCCTCCAAGTATAACAGTCTCCTATTTTCTAATCTCAGCCATTCCTTTAGCCATTCAAGGCCACTTGCATAATAATATAGTTTAAGATTGGGTAAGCCCAATCCACCTCTACTTATTTCATCCTGCAAAATTTTTATTTTAATCCTTGGTTTTTCTGCCCACCCAAATGAAATTTGTGATTTTGGTGTCATTTAGTTTTATAGGAATAGCTTGGAAGAAAAATAACATTTTTGCTAGCATATACATTTTTATAACTGATATGCATCCTAACAAAGATAAATGTAACTTTTCCCACTTTTCCAAGTTCTCCTTAATGTTTCTGCATGTTACTTCATAATTATTTTAAAATAAATCTGAATTTTTATTTGTCACTGTAATGCCAAAGTATTTCACATTATTTTCTATTTTATATCCTGATCTTAAAGCTAACAGATCTTTTTTTTTTTTTTTATTTGTCATAGTGGCTATGCAGACAGGCAAAAAGGGGTGCTTTGAGGGTGACTTGTAGGCGTGGCCTTTAGACGACGCACGCCTGAAAGTCTCCAGGAAAGCTCCCTCTAGCCGTCGTATGCTGAGAAAAATGGCTCCAAAAAGGAGCCGCTTTTTTCTGCTCCTTCAGTGAAGATGCACACCTTTGCATGTGTGTATGTATGCAGCGACACTGATACACCAGAAAATGGCCATATAATGCACTGTTGCACGTGTGGCAGAAATTGACTCGGCGATCCAGAGCATGCACCCTACGATACAAGCTTTAATTTAAAGTGCCCTATGCTTCCAGGTGTGGATGCACTGGTGCAGGTGCGCTTGAATATTAGAACCCTAACCCTAATTGTAAACCTATGGATGTGCCCTAGCAACTGTCCTCTGTTATGACAATAAATGCATTCTGTTGGATGTATGCTTGCTGTCAGCATGCACAGCAGTTTGCATGAAAGAGGCTTTTATGACCTCTTCTGTGCAGGAGTGCAGGTGTGCATAAGACCTGCACACCATTTCCTGGCATGATGGGGGGGGGGGGGGCTTCTGAAGTAATGTTTGTCCGTGTGCCCTGTTGACCATGTCCCTTGCATGACCACCAGCTGCATGTATCAAATCTGTCCACACAAATCTCCCTTGCATATACCTCTCCCCTCCCCCCTGATCTGTGTGAGACATGTTTTGTGGAGGATGATGGAGTGTCTTTTCAGTTGACAAACCCATTCCTTCACCCCAAGGGTGGCACAGTCAGACAGTGGCACCTGTCTACTGCACCCACTCCTTGGGGGGAAGCGGAGGTCAGCAAATCCTTGCATGATATGTGGGTGTATGACAGATCCTGTGCAGGTGCACAGGGATGCCAAACTTTAGTCACCTTTGTACACAAAGAGTGACAGACTGTATACTAATCTATGGGCCTCTACAGATGGGCCCTTTGGGCTGTCCTGGAGGCAGGGATGGGGAGGGGCAACCACACGCCGGCCGCCTCAACTCCTCCCCAAGAACGTCATGATGCTGTCCTTCCAGCGCAGCCTTTTGATGCACTGTGCTGGAAGGGGCTCCAAAGAGGCACACAACGGCTCTTATAGCAGCCTTTTGCCGGCTCTGAAAGGACCGGCAAAAGGTAGGATCGAGACTGCGCTGTCTGGCAGCCTCGGCCTCGATCCTCCGCTTCCCAGGGCGGCCCAGGGCCCCTGTCTGCATCCCCCCAATGACAGGTCCTGTGCAGGTGCACAGGGATGTTTTCCTGCACAGATGAGTAGGTGTGGAGAGATGTTCCTGCACATGTGCACATGCGTTGGAGAACAAAAAAATTTAAAGCAGTCGCTGCCGGCCCATGTGGTTGCTCCATCTCCCTTTGTGGCATCCTTGGTGCTGGCGGTGCAGTTGCTGGGGCTTCAATACAGCCTTGGAAAAGCTGCATTGACTCCCCTCAGTGCAGTTGCTCTGTCCCCATTTAGGGCAACCTCAGGGTAGGCAGTGCGGTTGCTGCAGCTTAGGGAAAAGGCAACTTCAGGTCACCTTTTCCTGCCCGTCTGCATAGCCCCATAGTCTTAGGGCCTTTACAGACTGCCAAAAATAGTGGAAATTGAGGCCACTTTAACTGTCTTAGCTCAGTGCTAGGGAATCATGGGAATTGTATTTTTTTCTGGGACATTGAGCCTTCTCTGCCAGAGAGCACTGGTGCCACAATAAACAACAGTTCCCATGATTCCTTAGCACTGAGCCAGGACAGTTAAAATGGCCTCAATTTTCACTATTTCTGGCAGTCTGTAAAGGCCCATAGTCAGTACCTTTTTTCCCTTATTGATTTTAAATCCTATATAGAGTCCATATTCTTTTATTGAATCTTGTAATAACCAGATTCTTTCTAAAGGCTCAGATAAGTAGATAACCATGCCATCTGCATATGATCTCAATTTGGTTTCATAACCTTTTATTTTAACTATTGGAATATTAACAGTTTTTAAAACAATCTAAAACAATGGGTTCAGTGTTTATCTATATTGAAAGGGGTTGAGGTGCATTTCACCTTACTTAATATTTATGCACAGAAGGCTTACATATGTTGGACAAAGCAATAAAGAATCATGGAAAGATAAATGGGAAATTGTGATTAAGAAAAGAAAAATGGGATATGAAGAAGTAAAAAAAAAAAATTAATGATATTTTCTGTATCTCCAAGAATGATTGCTAATTTAAATAGAATGTATATCTTCTGTGTGTCCATTTGTGGGAGGCAGGAAAGGGAGAAAAAAACCAAAGTATTTAATAAATTATAGATCATATAATTTGTACAATGTACTATATAACTAATGATTTTTTTAAAAAAAACAAAACACAACCTTAGTATTTATGCACATTAGTAGGGTTTCCTGTAAAACAGCCTGGAAGAGTACCTTTTAGGTGTACATTTAAATCTTGGTGTTCATGACATTAATCTTTGTTTAACATTTTAATAATAATAATAATAATAATAATAATTATTATTATTATTATTATTATTAATGGCTTTTCTGTTTGTTGTGGCTTCCAAAGCCATTTAAAAGAGAGTGGTTTTTTAAAAAAAAATTGTAAATAATACAAAACAATTTTGTAAAGTCAGTTTAAAAAAATCAAAGGTCTTGAGGAACAATATAGGGGTTGCATCCGGACTACCAAAATAATCCAGTCTGACACCACTTTAACTGCTATGGAATCTTGGGATTTGTAGTTAGTTGTGGCACCAGAGCTCTCTAACAGAGAAGGCTAAATGTCTCACAGAATTACAAATCCCAGAATTCCATAGCTTTGAGCCATGGCAGTTAAAAGTGGCATCAAACTGGATTATTTCGGCAGTGCGGATGCAGTCTTGGCCACATACAACAAAAACTCAGTAGGGATGGAGCCAGCTTTTCTTTGCTTAAGAGGAAGTGCCCTACTGAAGTGCTGCTAATTTAATCACCAACTAAATGTGAATTTAAGACAACAAGAGTTTTAAAAATATGAAATTACATAAGGGTTAAAGATGGGCACTGGTAGACATGATGTAGAAATAAAATGTTTAAGCAGCATTTAAACAACTGATGCTAAAGATATTATTGTAAAAACAGACATATCCTCCACGCTGCTGTTTATAATAATATCCTTGAAGTATGTGCCCAGCATCCATGTAAGCATCAAAACAGTACAGCATTTTGTCCTTGAAATCTTCCTTCGCTGGTTCTTTTGTGGCTGTAAAAATATCCTGCAGCTTTAGGTCAAATGAATGTGTCTCAGTTCTCCTTCATGTATTACTTTTTGGTGAACCAAGTTTTCATCTGTAACTTCTGATAAATAATATCAGAACAAGAGTATTAGATGCATTATTAATATAGTACTAACAAAATAACTGTGACATATATCACAGAACAAAAGTATTACATATTTTCTTAATCAAAATACTGTATGGTGGAGCGTTCCTCTAACCTTGTACCCTGCTGCTATCTAAACTAAATTCCAAATCCTCTGCTTTTTGAAATGATGAATGTGTCACCTGTGGGTGCTGCACGCTATTTCTTAAACCTTAAAATCAGTACCTTGGAATGAACTCAGAAACAAATTGGAAATCAGTGCTGTCGGTTCAAGACAGGTGAAATAGGTAATTAATGCCACTTAACCTTTTTTAAAAAAATAAACAAAAGCATTGTCCAATGCAAAGCTGCGATAATCACAACACAATCAAATTAAATAAAAATGGGGAAGGGAAGGAATCCAGTTTAAGAAGATCAACATACTCAAATCAACAAAATTAATCTGGGAAAGCCTGGGTGGAAAGAAGCATTTTCACCATGCACCAAAAACTCACTGTTGTTGTCACATCTCAGTCACTGGTTAGAGTACACCAATGGGTAGGGGCAGCTATGTTAAATGCTTTTTTTAAATGCCCTTCCCCATCCAAAAAGCAGAAACTCCCAAAGGGCTCCTTCATGACTGAATGAAGCACATAGGAGTGTAAGAGACAAGGTAGTCTCAGATTATTATTATTATTATTATTATTATTATTAATATCCCACCTCTCTGCGTAGTGCACCTGGGGCAGCTTGCAACATTAAAATATACATTTTATATTTATATATACAGATGTCAAGTTCTTCAAAGCCTTGTATGCTAATGCTAACAATATAAAGCCTGTTATATGTTTATTTATACCTAGTAGCACAAAAGCAGGCAGTGTGATCACTTTCAGTAGAGGTTTTTACATATTGATAGTAGGGACCACTGTTATTATTATTATTATTATTATTATTATTATTATTATTATTAGTCTTTCTAGTTATAGGATATTATTTTAATATTTAATTATTAATGTGTGTGTGTGTGTGTGTGTTCTGTGTTTCTGACTCACGGTGACCCTAAGGCAAACCTATCATGTGGTTTTCTTGGCAAGATTTGTTCAGCGGAGATTTGCCATTGCCTTCCCCTGAGGCTGAGAGTATGTGACTTTCCCAAGGTCTCCCTGTGGGTTTCATGACTGAGTGGAAATTGAACCCTGGTCTTCAGAGTCATTGTCCAACACTCAAATCATTATGACACACTGACTTAGGGGGACTGCAGACGGGCGGCTCTGGGCCGCCCTGGGAAGCGGCGGATCGGGGCCACAGCAACCCCACACTGTGGTCCCGATCCTCCTTTTTGCCACCCCTTTCAGGGGCGGCAAAAGGCTGCCCTAAGAGCTGGCGCGTGGCTCTTCAGTGCCCTTTTAGGCACACCGTGTCAGAACGCTGTGCCAGGAGGGCATCATGACAGTGTCGGTGTGGGGTTGGGGCGTGCAGCATGCGGCATGCAGCTGCCCCACTCCAACTCTGCCTCCAGGCCACAGGGGCCCTTACTTGCTTTTATTATCAGTCTGCTCTGTAGTTTTATATATGTTGACCCAGACTTGAGAAGAAAGTGACTATTACTCTTGCTTTACAGATGAGCAATAGAGACTGAATGATAGTGACTCTCCCAAGACCACACCGTGCCAGTTATAAGACTAGTATTTAGGACAGGGGTAGGCAAACTGTCCCCTTTAAGGGTCAAGGGACTTCAGTTCCCAGAAGCCTCAGCCATGTTGGCCAATAGTCTGGGATGTTGGCCAATAGTCTGGGATTCTGGGAGGAAGTCCCTCGGCCCTTAAAGGGGACAGTTTGCCTACCCCTGATTTAGGGTTTCAGTAGTAATCAGTGCATAAAGTATGCCTCCCCCAATGTGGCTCAATTACAACTCCCATCAGCCCAAGCCAGCACAGCCACTGGTGAGGAATGCTGGGATTTGGACAGAAGTGTCCCCAGTTATGCAGCATTTAGACCAGTGGTGGGCAAAATGCAGCCCATGGATTGGGTGTGCTCTCCCAGGGTTTTAAAAAAATACACAATTAAAATAAAAATTGATTTTACAGATTAGCAATGATAGTTAACATGTGCCCTTGAAGCAAAGATTCTACCTTGTAAGAGTTGGCTGAATTGGCACACTCCACTTCTAGCATCTGATCTAGAGGCTTGTGTCATGTACTACTACTGTAATTGCTCTTGTAATTGATATGATTTTCTAACCTGTTATAGTTTTAAAATACTGAAAACTAAATTTGTTTAGTTTTTCCCCAGACGTATAAACTATCTTCAAAGGTACAGAAAGTTAAGTAGTGCCATTTTAGTTTTCTAATACTGTTACAAAGAGCTGTGAGAGCACAGCTCCTTGAGACTCTGTAAATGCTTCCCTTTCTAAAGTCGGATTTATTTCTATATGTATTAATCATTTTAGACAGGCACCTTACACTCTGTCAGCGCCCTCCAGTTATTTACAGTACACAAATAATTGGTGAAGCACAAAGGGACAGAACTGTTGGCTGCTTGCACTTCTGAAATTTATTGTACCAGGTAAGCTTGCTGAAAGATTAACTGGGTTGGGTTTCAGTGGAGACTTGCTAAATTTGGAAAGTGACAAAATGTCATCCCACAGGATTTCCAAAAGCAGTCTGAGGAAAGACAGATAGATAGGAGGGGACTGATGAGAAGGTCAATTCATTTAGAAACTGCTGTAATTATGATGGATTGTTATGTAGTGGAAATTTTCTCCACTCTCTTGATGCTGCATTATCTCCTCCACCACCACCATCCCCTTGTTGCTAAGGTGCTCAGTTGCCTTCTGAGCATGAAAGAAGTGGGAAGACCAAGGAAATTATTTTGAAGTGTATGAAAGACCAGAGCGTTATCAGAATTTGACAGATGGGCCTGAAGATACGGGGCTCTTTACTGTTAAAAGACTGGGTTTTGTTTTTAAATATTTGAGAAGTATAACTATCTTGTCATACACGATTTTTTCTTTTTAAAAAACTGATTATACATTGGATGTATTAATTAAAGCCTTCTTAACTAATATACAGGTCTTGAAATCTTCACAACTCATATGTATCCCTAATATGTGTACATCGCATATGTTCTAGGTGAGGGAGGTAGAATTAAGTATTTAAAATTTGAAGCATTTACAAGCACAAGAGGTGGGACGGTGCAATTCCCCACTGAATTGAAAAGTGGGAGAAAATCATCCCCACCCACACAACTGTCTCAAAGTGTTGCTGCTGCTACTCAGAGCATAGGAGCAAGAAATCAGAAGAAACAATTGGATAGGAAGTGTGCATATGGCAGAAATTGTGCACATACTGCAGCTTGGTTGACATGAACATGCATGGTTGCTATTCAATTCCGCCTTCCCATCACTTGCTCTCAGAGAGATTTCAGGGCCTGACACTTTCTATACTTACTTGATGAGTAACTTTTAATGTTACATTGTTTTTAACATGTATACGTGTGAGAAAACAGTATTTAAAAATGAGTATTTATAAAAATTCTACAGATTACTGAACCCAGATGAGGGAGGGGGAAGGGGCAGAAGCCAGTAGATCAACAGATGTGTTGTTGATTGAGGAGGATATTTTTCATGTTGTGATGAGGTTTATATCATTCTGGACAAATGCAAATTAATGAGAATTATATACTAACTGCAGATTCCTGCGGCATGAAAAATGCACATTTGGAAAAGTACATCACATGAAGGGGCACCTTGTGGCCAGGAAATGGATTATCTTTGAAGCCACAGTACTTCAAGTCTCTACCTCCTGTGCATAGGATATGACCTCCTCCCCAGAAACTTCCCCTGTGAGTTCCCCATCCAGGAGAGTCTGTTCTGCTCTGTCCAAGAAATCTCTTGCTCCCTAATGTGCAGAAGTATAGACACTCTATCCTCAGGTTTCTAGACCTTCTCTTCCAACATGACCACCAGCTTGCACTTGTTGCAGGTGCAGCTACCCACATTTCAGCAGTCTTAGAGAAGGGATTAAAAAGAGAACTCTGGTTCTCCCCCTCAAATTTCTCCCACAAAATGCCCACACAAATGCCTGTTAGCCTTGCTTGTTAGCAGAGCTTCTGTTCAATGCTTTTTGAATTGATTGCACGTACTGCAAGGTATGTGCTGCTGGCACTCTGAAACTGAACATGAAGGACAGAGGGAGCAGGTATATATAGAAGTAGTTGCTGGTAGCTCTTCCCCCAAGGAGCTCAGTGGCTCAGTAGAAGCTGTTCCCCCTCAGACCACAGGCTCAGGAAGAGACCATGTCCCCAAACAATCAAAAGCCTCAATAAGCCCCCTTTTAAAAAACAGTTAAAATGTAAAGGATGACCCCCTCAAGTACCATTCACAGCTCACCTTCTGCTCTCTATGAGTAATTTATGAATACTTTCTGTGATTCAGTTTTAGCTTGAAATTTGCCTGGCATGAAATCTCTTGTCTTTCTAATGAGTTTCATGGCAACATCACTTAGTTTGTCAATTATTTGTGACCTTCACTATACTTGGACGTCCTTCCCCACAATATGAACTCTGTTCTCACTGTCAGCAAATAAGCAATTATTTGCATGTTTGACTCTCACTTCCTCTCTTTGGGTAGTTGATACAGAGGATAAAATGTTAATGGATGCAAATAAAAGTTTTTTTAATAGGAAAATCATGAATGATAATTTGGCATTAGTGGAGGGCGAAGAACTAAGGTGTTAATTCATCTTAAGTCCTTTTGCTGTCAACCCCATTGATGAGAGAAAAAATATTGTGAAATTTATATATGCCTCTCATTTTCCAGGTTCATGTTTGTTTCTTTATTGCCACTGCTAATGTTTCATGTGAATAAAATTTCCAACTTTTGTGCTTGAGACAAATTATTAGCAGAAATATGTGCACACAAATAGATTTCTCAAAGGTTAAATTATTATGTCGCCTGTTACTGTTCTTACTGCACTTATTAAGACATGTCACTGCTCCCTGCAAGCCTTTTAAAAACCCTTTTTATGTATTAAGAGTGAGAGTAAAAGTGAAATTTGACAGCCTTGTTATTAAATAGCAACTAAATTAGTCTGTACCAGCCTAGATTCAAAAACTGTGTTGCTTCTGCTTTAGTATGCCACAGCGAAAGTTAGGATCTTGCCTCCTTCTGATGAACAAAATAAGAAAGTAAGAAAGCTACCTGTTAGAGGAAAGGCTCTAGCTTCCTCAAACTAGCAATAGGGTTACATGCTTTACACTCTAGTGGAATCTTACTGCTTCCATGTAGATGGGAAAGACAACTAGTCTAGTCTAATTTAATTTAATTCATTCTTTCCCCCAATAATTGACCTTACAATTACATTGTGCTACAATTGTAGCTTCACTCCTTTTATGATGTAATGTTAGCTTTTCAGTTATCTTCATAATTAGAGGAATATGGCCACACTAAATGCTGAAAGAAGAGTGTCACCTGGTTGAAGTGTTGGGTTGTGCTGTCCTTTGGTCTGCTGCCTCATGCCCTGTTGTGGAGACTGATGTGATAACAATGCGGACTGGATCAGAGTATGTTTGGAGGAAAGCTTATTAGAGAAAAAGAAAGACATGGCTTTTGCTCATTCTGGATTCTAACAGAGGAAATCTTGTCACTTCTGATGCATAGCAGGATGGATCCTAAACATTAATACAGAACAGACAAGTTGAAAGAATTCTGTACATTTAAGTAGCTGCACAAAACAAGACTGTATTTTTGTAAGTAGAAATGGGAGAAATTTATTTCTGTTGCAAATTAATGTTGCCAAGTGATTGTTGTTTGTTGTGTCAAATCATTTCCAACTTATGGCAACCCTAAGGCTCATCATGGGGGTTTCTGGGGCTGAGAATATGTGACTTGCCCAAGGGTCACCTATTGCATAATCAAGCCCTAGTCTCCAGAGTCATAGTCCAATGCTCTCAAACCACTACACCATGCTGGCTCTCTGTGCCACCAAGATAGATGCATAATGGTAATTCACCATCCATATCCACTCTGCCCTTCCAGCCACTCTCACTTTGTCTAGTGAATTTACTACATATGCCATGAGTGTTCCAATAAGATTAAGCTGAACCATCTTGAGAACATGTTGACATATTTACTTGAGGGAATAAATCCCACAGAATTCACTGTGGCTTGCCTCTAAGTGTATCTGCTTAGGACTGTTCAGTAAGCCACTGATGAAATGGGATAACCTTGCTGATAGCAGTGTTTGTATGTATTAGCATTGAGAATTAGTGACCTAAAAAGTAAGCTAGTCCAACCAACCCCTTGTCAGTCTATACCTTATCAGTTAGTCCTCTAACTTCTGTCTAAATGCCTCCAATGAAGGAGAGTCCACCACATTCTGAGGTACTGTATTCTACTATCAAATAAGATCAGGAAGTTCTTAATATCATTTCTCGTAATTTGAAGCTTTTGGTTTGTATTCTAACCTCTGAAGCAGCTAAACAAACAAACAAACAATCAAGCTCACTCCAGCTTCAACATGATACCCCTTTGGATATTTGACAATGGCTCTTAGGCTGCATCTACACTGCAGGATTAATGCAATTTTACACCAGTTTAACTGCTGTGGGTTGATGCTGTGGAATTCTGGGATTTGTAGTTTTCAGGATATTTAGCCTTCTCTGTCAGAGAGCTCTGATGCCACAGCAAACTAGAAATCCCAGAATTCCATAGGATGGAACCATAAAAGTTATAGTGGTGTCAAACTGTATTAATTCTGTAGTGAGGCAGCAGCCTACAGTCTTCTCCATACTAAAGACACCCAGATCACTCAGCTGCTCTTCATAAGACCTGATTTACAGACCTTTTACCATGTTGGTTGCCTTCAAAGGTTTATTTATTTATTTATTTATTAAAAATTAATAATGTATTCATTGGCAGCAGTGGTTTAACAGAATAGTCAGAAATAAAAGATTAAATAACTAAACTTAATTAGCCCAGTAAACTGCTGCTATATTTGTTGAACGTATCTGAAATCTTTAATTAGTGCTAATCTTCCCAAGGATGATTATTCTTAAATTTTAGTTAAAATTGTAGTAACCATTCTATCAAATATAAAGAGAAAACAGAAAGGGACAACCATTATATTCTGATATGGTCTTTTGAAAAGAAATGTGACCCAGGACTAATGGATATTTTGAAAAAGTACCAACCAAACAAGATAAAGGAAGGGGGAGAAGAAGGAATTGCTGTTAAAAATCCATACAACTGAAAATATATTTCTTTAGTTCTACCAGTTCTGAGTAACCTTTAATGAGAACTAATATATGCCTTTTATTCTGTGTTGTGCTTCTGTGCTACGTAGCTGAAGAAATAGAAGATGAATCACTGTTTAAATTCTTAGCTCTTGCGGACACATTAGCCCTATTAAGGTTTACTGCCTTGAACACACAGAGGAGGAACAAGGTCATGATTGCCAAATCCATCTTCATTGTTGCCCTGTGCACTGGCTCAGAGGAAAGATTGGAGTTGGTTTTTTCATTTAATAATCATGGAGAAAATTTGGGGTATATTCATCCAAATTCTGAAGAACTCCAGTTCAGTTCAGTTCACCTCAGTGCAAGTTGTGTGATGCCACTGCACACGCAGGACATTGAGGCAGGACTAATGTGGATAATCCCACTCAACCTGGCACTTAATACCAGAACAGGGCTACTAATGCATTTGTTAGAATATCAGTAGTGGTAGACCATTATTAGCATTAGTAATAAAACACAACAGAGCCATCTTGCTAGAAGTCCATATGTTTTATTCTTTCTATATAGCTTTTTTTTACTTCACAGATAATTGAAGAATACTTTTTATTGCTTACACACTTGAGAACTACTTTACCTGAAACCACATTCCCAGCTTGGTTCAATTTTGGACCAAAACATGGAAGAGTCGTGCTTTCAAATTCAAATTGGCCATTGTTTTTTCAAAATGGTACTGAACTGGAGCTCAGATTGCAGTTTTGGTTTGCACAAATTGGAGTTTATGTACAATATTCTAACACTTACACTCACATGCTGTGTGTCCAAAAATGTTTCCAATTGAATAAGCATGCCAGATGGGAAACTGGTCATACCGACCCTCAATAACAAAGGTAGGGAAGCATGCAGCATTTGAAGAAATGTGTGTTTAAAGTTTGGTGTTTAGGGATTTCTGTTTTCTGCCATGATTTATGATTAACATCTTTATCAATGACTTGGATGACAGTATTGGGAGCATAATTAACAAATTTGCAGACAATACCAAATTGGGAGGAGTAGCTAATACCTCAGAAGACAGGATCAACATTCAAAATGACTTGAACAGACTAGAAAGCTGGGCCAAAGTTAACAAAATGAAATTCAACACCGAGAAATGTAAAGTACTGCACTTAGGGTGGAAAAACGAAAAGCACAGCTATACAATGGGGGGCACCTGGCTGAATGAGACTACGTGTGAAAGGGATCTAGGAGTCCAGGTGGACCAGAAGTTGAACATGAGTCAACAGTGCGATGCAGCAGCTAAAAAGGCCAATGCAATTTTAGGCTGCATCAGTAGAAGTATAGTGTCTAGATCAAGAGAAGTAATAGTGCCACTCTATTCTGCTTTGGTCAGGCCTCACCTGGAATACTTTGTCCAGTTCTTGGCACCACAATTCAAAAAGGATGTGGAGAAACTGGAGCGTGTCCAAAGGAGGGCAACTAAAATGGTGAAGGGTCTGGAAACCAAGCCCTATGAGGAACGACTTAGGGAGCTAGGGATGTTCAGCCTGGAAAAGAGAAGGTTAAGAGGTGATATGATAGCCCTGTTTAAGTATTTGAAGGGGTGTCACATTGAGGATGAAGCAAGCTTGTTTTCTGCTGCTCCAGAGAATAGGACCCGGAACAATGGGTGCAAGCTCCAGGAAAAGAGATTCCACCTCAACCTTAAGAGGAACTTCCTAAGGGCTGTTTGACAGTGGAACACACTCCCTTGGAGAGTGGTGGGGTCTCCTTCTTTGGAGATCTTTAAATAGAGGCTGGATGGCCATCTGTCACAGGAGATGCTTTGATTGGGAGTTCCTGCATAGCAGGGGGTTGGACTGGATGGCCCTTGTGGTCTCTTCCAACTCTATGATTCTATGATTCTAAGTCCATTCATGATTTTTGCATGTTTTCATATTTGGGGTTAAAAAGGTCAAGATCTTTTATCTTCCCACATTATTACTAAAAGTGTAACCCAAAAAGATAACAGAAAATTCAAAATCTGATTTAAAACACAAAAGAACTTTACCAACATGAACACATTATTCAAAATATGTAGTTTATTAAGAGCCCCAAGATTTGTACGGTTCTAAATTATCCCTTTTTTCTGCTTTGCAAATCTGAATCAAGGTGTTTTAGTAGGCATGAGATAATAGAAAGCAAGTAGAGTCATGATGACACCATCAAGTGACGAAAGATAATTGAGTGGTCTTACTATTTATGAAAATCCATTAGCAGACATACAAGGAGCATAAACTCAAGTTAAAGTACTTTAAAAATGCAAAGGTTGGAAGAGAACATAGAAGCATGCAGCACTCCATGGTCAGGAAGGGAAGCAACCATCAATAGCAAGTTTTAGATCCAACTGTCATGGTTACATGGTAGATATCAAGGCTGCATCTGCATCTGCATCTGTAGTAGAGAAATAATACAGTTCGACACTGCTTTCACTACCATAGCTTAATGTTATGGAATCTTGAGATTTGTAGTTTGTTTCACACCAGAGCTCTCTAACAAAGAAGGTTAAATATCTCTCAAAACTATAGACCCCAGAATTCCATAGCATTGGGCCATGGCAGTTAAAGAGGTGTCAAAATGCATTATTCCTGCAGTGCAAATGCAGCCTATGTCATATCCACATTGCATAAAGATAGGTAACACACCTGTTAAGGGCGTTTGCAGTTTTCTGGCGTTTGAAATTTGTGACATGAAAAGCCTTCAACACAATATGTAAAAACAGAAAATTGATAGGCTTCTTTTTCTTTGTTTATTTAATGTACTATGCGGTAACCTTACCAAATAGGGCTATTCTGTTTTGGATTTTTGCATCTGATTTTTAATGAACCTTGCTGTGACATTTAAAATCCTGGATTTGTGCTGCTTCTCACTGTATCTCTCATGTTTCTGTTTTCCTTTACCTCTTACTGAAAAGCTGCTTGAATCCTGATTGAGAATTGCAGCTGCATGGCTAGGACAATCTCCCTTTTGTGCATATATGAGTTAAGACGGAGGCATGTTCACCAGTTCCATAGTTCAACATGTTCTGGACAATGAAACCAAGTGGTATGACATGCCATCCTATTGCAATGAACATCTGTACATTCAGAATGTTATTAACTTCCAACGTGTAAGGATAAATGCACTATGTATTCCAAAACAACGTGCTGAAAGATAAAAATGATGGTTCCTTCCCTAAAAAGTGGCAGCTCCTTAAGCAGCATCAAAGTTCTCCACCTCTTTATTGATGATTTCTTCCTTTCCATTTTATTTTATCTCATTGGAGCAACAGTTTTCGTGGCATGTTAAGCCTGAGAACAAACTACTTTCATTTTTTATTTAATTACCTTAATTGTAATCAATTGGCACAATTTGAATCTCCATAGGCTGTCAGGGTTTGACTGCCATCTGTCCTGATCTCGTTTTTAAAATGCAATAAAGTTCTGTGCCTCCTATAGCATCTCATTTTTATAGGAGAATCTCTGCACTTATGAAGCAATAACAGAAATTCATCAGCTGAGCATCCCAGTCTGCTGGTGTAACTGAAGGCTCTTTTATCAATGGTTTCTAATGCTAAAATGGTCAGGGACAGGGATGGGGGTAGTCAGGCTTTTAGTGACAGAAGACGATTAGAAATAATGCCCTTTGAAAGCTTATATGCTATGTTCCCATTTCCTTCTGCGAGATGCAATAATACATTTATTTGCTAAATCACAGTAGAAGTTCATTAGCCCAGGATACTATTCCTGGTAATCTCATGTTCAAATTCTGTGTCCTGTAGATGAAATGGAGAACAGCCTGGAGCTGTTCCTTTCTATGCAGCTAGAGACAGCCAGAATGTTGGTATGGCTTGAGTGTTGGACAATTGCTCTGGGAGACCAGGGCTGAAATCTCTGCTTGGCCATGGAAACCCAGTGGGTGACCCTGGGCAATCACTTTCTCTCAGCATAGAGAAAGAAGGGTATGGCAAACCTCTTGAACAGAGCTTGCTAAGAAAACCCTAGGAAAAGGTCTCCATAAGTGGGAGTCAACTTGAAGTTACATAAGAACAACCACAAAGCTTTTAGGAGGCTAAAGTGTGGGAAGCTCTTCGGCCAAAGGAAGTATTCTGAGACCATTGTACATCAGAAGTCAGAATCATACAGCCCCTTCAGATGTTGTCAGACTGCAGCTCACAGCGTTCCTCACCACTGGCTTTGCTGGCTAGGGATGCTGCGAGTTGTAGTCCAATAAAATCTTGAAGGCTTCATGATTCCTCTTCCTCTTCTGCAAGTGTGTGTGTATTGTATGAACATCTGTTTTTGTTTAAGAAAAACTGTAATTTTATCCTATGGTGTTCTATGTAACATTTTTTCAGTTTTTAGAAAAAATATAAGATCTGGATTACCGTATATAATTCTAATAAATTTCAGTAATCTCAAAACATCTGCTTTGGTGACTACTTTGAAGCCAAATGTTGTTTGCTCTTGCAGTATTCAAACATGCACATGCCTCTCTTGTGCATGTATATCCATAAAAATAAATATTTATTCTGAACAAAAGATACTGAGAAAATTCTGACTGTATGAAGGATGCATTTGATTATAATATGCTTTGCTATTCAGGACAGTGAGCATTCTACCTACACATATTTGTTCATCCTTTCCTCCCACATGATTTGCCTGCCCTTCTGTACCCTTGTAATCCAATCGGCATGAGAAAGAAAGCAGATTGCTTCGCCTCTAATGCTTGGGAAATTTGATCTATCATGACTTTTGGAAGAAGTGGAAACAGTTTTTGTCTTTTCCCTTCTCCACATAATCTAAAATCTTGAATGGAGTGGGGGGTGGGACATACATCTTAGCAAGGGCATAAGGATAGTAGGTTCCATTCTTAAGCAGAATGAGGGAAATGCTCAGAATACATAGGAAGTATTGGTGTATGGAGTAGTCCACGATTCTTCTGCTTAATGGACAATGGCAAGTGGGACTTCTTAGAAACTGGAATATTAAACACATTTACAAACTGTAGCAATTGCTAAGATCATCTGTAAAAGTCTTCTAAATATATAATTCATACATGAAGTTTGAAAATGAAGAGCATGCACTTAGCGAAACATTCTCAGTGGATGTTTCCTAGTTCTGAAGTACTCAGGCTTTTGAACTTTTCCAGTGTTTAAACTATGAATGTTCCAAAAGTAATGCAGATCTTTTCAATCTGAGAAAAGAATGGGTCATGGTTAAAAGGGGGGGAGGGGGTAAGTGTTTAATAATAATAATAATAATAATAATAATTCTATCCCACCCCTCTGCAGCACAATCGGGGCGGCTTACAGTTTAAAATTCCATAATTCCATATGTATATCAATACCCTAACCCACCCACCCCTTAAAATAGTATTCAACTTAAAAAGATTAAAATATACAGGTTAAAATACAATATATGTCAACATATCTCAACAATCACAGCAGCAAAGTTCCATTCAGTTCAGTTCAGTGGCAGGATCATGGGGGAGAAGAATAGCCGAAGTCATGGGGCTGGGATGACTATTCAGGAAAGGCCTGCCAGAAAAGATCCGTCTTGACTGCCTTTTTGAAGCTGTCAAGGATGGTAATAAGACGGATCTCGTCCGGCAGGCCATTCCATAATCTGGGAGCGGCAGCAGAGAAGACCCTCTGAGAGGTCACCGACAACCTGGTTTTCATGGGTTGTAACAGATTCCTCCAAGAGGACCGAAGTGCATGCGGGGGATCATATGGGAAGAGGCGGTCCCGGAGATAAGTTGGACCCAAGCCATGTAGGGCTTTAAAGGTCATAACCAACACCTTGTACTGTGCCCGGAAACTAATAGGCAGCCAGTGGAGAGCTTTTAGCACAGGTGTTATATGCTCTCTTCTGAAGGCTCCAGAAACCAACCTGGCTGCCATGTTCTGAACCAATTGGAGTTTCCAAGTCAAGCACAAGGGTAGCCCCATGTAGAGTGCATTGCAGAAATCAAGACGGGAGGTTACCAGAGCATGTACCACAGTTTCAAGATCCCTACTTTCCAGGAAAGGGCGCAGCTGGCGTATCAGTCGAAGCTGATAGCAAGCACTCCTGACCGTCGCATTTACCTGATTTGACATCTGGAGCAACGAATCAAGGAGCACCCCCAGATTGCAAACACAGTCCTTGGAGAAGAGTGTGACTCCATCCAGGACTGGAAGTTGTATTCCCAGACCTAGTTTCGGGCCCGTGACTGTTAGTACCTCCATTTTGTCTGGATTCAGTCTCAGTCTGTTTTTCCTCATCCAGTCCATTACTGCTTTAAAACAATCATTGAGAGGAGAGATGCCATCTGAAGTCAAAGCCGACGACCGGGTCATGGAAGCTTCTCTGAATACCAGGGCTTACGATTAGGAACGGGCTGGAAAGGACACTTGGGAGCGATTGTGTCGATAACCTTGGTAATATCGGTGTTCCAAGTATTGACCAAAGCTTCAACAGAATCACCGGTGTTACCAACCACTGATCCCTCTAAGGCTTTCTAGAGGCTTTGGTTCCATTAGCCTTCGAGGGCGGACCATCCTAATAGGTCCACTACCCCTGGTGGGACAGACAGTGGCTCTTGGCTCCATCTTGACCAGAAAATGATCCGTCCATGACAAGGTGGAAGTTTTAACAACCTCCACCTACGGATATTCCTGTTCCGTACTAAAGGCCGCATTGAGGGTATGACCTGCACAATGAGTGGGTCCGACAACTAATTGGGATAGTTAGATTTGACAGGCTGGTCTCGAGTGGAAAGTTGAAGTCACCCAAAACTAAAAGTCTGGGCGACTCCAGCAACAACTCTGAGACCAGCTGTGTCAGCTCGGTTAGGAAGTCTGGTAGGCAAAGGGGTGGCCGGTATACTAACAGAATCCCTATACTATCCCTAGTCCTCAGGCTTAGGTACATACATTCGATGTGGGCTGTTTTCCGGATAGACTTCCTGGTCAAAATTAGATTGTTTTTGTGAACCAGAGCCACTCTGCCCCCCCTCCCACTTTCTCTTACCTGCTCACTGACCGAGTACCCGTCTGGGAGGGCCGGCACCCAAGTCACAGCACTGGCCTCTCCCAGCCAGGTCTCAGTAAAGCAAGCCAGGTCGGCAGTCTCATCCAATAAAAAGGTCATGTATGATGTGAGCTTTGTTTTTAACCGACCTGGCATTGCAAAGGAGCAGAGTAAGGGCCTGTGGAATGGTTGGTACACTCTCCAAATTATTCTGGGCTGAAGGGGGGATAGATATTAAACATCGATTCTGCCTTTATGTCAGGAAACACTGCACTTCAACATGAAACACTTATTTGCATCTTCATTATGTTGGGTGAACAGTTTAGAGTAATGTAACTAGAGTAGTACCGATTCCTAGTCCCCTATTCTTTCATCCCAGAAGATCCTTATGAGAAAATAGTTTCCAGATAGATTAATTGATTTGAATACTTTTCACAACTAGAACACTAGAACTAGCTTTAAAACCTGATTTTAAAAACACTTTATTTTATCCTGATCTTAAGAGTTTTTTTTATCTTAAGAGAGTTTCTCTGTTTTTCACACTACGTTGCAGGGAGAGCACTAGCATGTTACAGAACAGCTTTCCCTCATTGCAAAATAATCACCATCAGCTGGCTATGCGTATAGATAGGTCTGAAAGAATATTGCATGGGAGTCTTCAAAAATAGCAACAGAGCTGGCCAAAGATATTTTGTTGCCTGAAAATAGCACCTCTCCAGTCAAGGTTCATAGTTTCCAAGGCCAGTTAGGCTATGTTGTATATGAGGTGGAAAATCCCATGATCCTTGAGAAAACAGGGAAATCCTAATCTTATATACCACCCTGTAGCAACCAGCTTTCAAATGTGGGCTGAAGATTCTGTGTTAATCCTCCAGGAAGACCTAAGCAAACCTTCTATATTTGTTTTAACAGCTTTTATTTTCTAAGGTGTTATTACCCAGATTGTTGTTTATGCCTTCTTTGTACCTATCTGCTTGCCACATGAAAATACAAATGAACTCAACTTCTGGAACTACCTGGATTTGGAGGGGGGGTAATGTTTTGTCCTCAAGAGATTCAGGATTCATAATATGGCAGATACCATCTAGTAAAAAAGGCAGGCAAAGTGCAACCTGCAGGCCATATGCAACTCCTAGGGCTATTTTTGTGTCCCCCTGGCATCAAAAGCCAGAAGTAAATAGAAAGTGATTTCCGGTCATTTGTTGTTGTGAAATAAAAGCACTTTTGGGGCTCACATCCCTAAATGGAGTTTGGGGGCACTTGGGGTCCAATTGCTTTTGCAGGGGTGCAGTGGGGATGGCCCTCGAAGGTCTCCTGGGGCTAATGTGGTCCCACAGTCTCCCATAGTTGCCTACTCTGATCTAGTAGTAAAACCTCTAGAGATATGATTAAGTATATGCTCATTAACCTCCAATATTTATTTACACATACTATACTCACAGAAAAGGGAGGGAATAAAATTATAGTCAGGAATTTGAATTGTTGAGATCACACAGCACCTGTTTGTCCTCCTTTTGTTCAGTGTGGGCCTTGCTGTCTGCTTATGAGCTGAGTAGGAATGTTTGGCCTTCATTCATTTGGTTGGGGTTCTTGGCCTACTCTGTACTGAAAGTGGTGGGAACCACTGGTTTATTGGGTGGTGGTTGGTTCTCTTTATCAGGCTGATTTTGATTGATTTAATTTTTCTGTGGTTCAGTGATAATATTAGCCGTGTTAATTTGATCTTATGTGATATATTTAATGGTTATTGCTAATGCTAGTTAGATTAATTAATTCGGCAGCAATGTGCAGGGATTGTATAGGGTTTAGGGTTAGTGAGCACCCAAAGGGACCTTTAAGAAGTGATTCATGGTTGCAGAGTCCAGCCGCTCAGCCTGCAGAGCCACAGGCAAGATAGGGAATCACCTTTGAGACCAATTTCCCTCACTCGTTTGGTATTCTGGAGTACTGGGTTTGGGGTGACACAGGTGGTCCTTCAACACTGATATCCATGTGGACTTGGGGAGGGTGTGTGCATCTGTTGACTACCTCCTCTGCTTTAGGGTATGCTCACATAGTGGCTCATTAAGTTAGGTGACTTTTTACAATGTGATTTCTGCACAGCCCTCCCTTGCAGTTTCTGATTATTGTTAGTCAATGAAATATAGACCTATTGTCACAGCAGTTATTTACTTGTGTGGATGCAACAAATTTGAAGAAATTCACCCTGTAGTCCAGATCAACCTGCTATTTGTTGTCAGATACTATCAGTTGCAGAAAACATCAAATGACAATTGCAATTACTAGACCCTGGATTATTTCTTCTTAGCCTGTATCTATGAACTGAAAGAGCAAGTGCAAGAATAACCTGCAGGACAATATGCCCAGGGTTGCTAGACTGGCTTTTTAAAAGCTAGATTCCAGAAATCTGGCTTTTTAAAAATTTGTTTGGCATCAGAACATTCATTTGGATTTTGGGTTTTTTTCCTGGCTTTTTTACATCTTAAAGTTATCTTCATGAAATTTACATACCATCATTTTTCTAAATCATTTTCTTTTAAGAGAAAAGTTTTTGGCAATATTTTAATTTCTGCCACCAAAAAGAGTTTGGGCAAGCACCCCCCAAAATTATGTGCTGAACATGGTAGACCTGTGACATGTCTGGGGCAGGGCAGAAGGGACCACATATACTTAGGGGGGTTGCAGACTGCCAGAAATAGTGCAAACTGAGTCCACTTTTAGGGTTAGGGTTAGTGCTAGGGAATCATGGGAATTGGGGTTTTTTCTGAGACATTGAGCCTTCTCTGTCAGAGAGCTCTGGTGCCACAATAAAATACAGTTCTCATGATTTCCTAACCCTAACCCTAACCCTAAAAGTGGACTCAATTTGCACTATTTCTGGCAGTCTGCAACCCCCCTTACTCTCCCTGCAGTTTTTCTGAATCTCACCCTGAATTTTTGCTGCCAAAGAGTCTGGACAAGCATGTCAGAGCCATAAGCATTTGCTCTCCCTTCAGTCTGTCTCAGACCTCTGAAGTGTTTAGATGTGAGTTATAATCATATTAATCTACCATGAAGTAATAATGTTTTGTGGTGAAACTGTGACACCTTCAACTGTTTTTATAAATCATTTATTAGCAACAATATAAAATATATTAAAATTTGTTTTTCTAGTATTGCTTGGCTTTACATTAAAATTTTGATCTGGCAACCCTGCACATGCCAGATGTGAATGTATAGTTTGTTTTGAAAATACAGGATTATTTGGTCCATCAGGAGTGAATGATCACATTGAGATCATTTTGTAAAACATAATCTGTTTTATTTAGCAGGTTGCTAGAGGCACAGTTCTACTAATAAATAGCAACTTAACATCTTGAACTTCCCATGAAGAGGGCAAAGGCATGCCAGATCCTAACTGAATGAAATGAGGGAGAGACTTGGCCTCTGCAGTATTGCAGATAGTAAGAAAATCTTCTCAAATCCTTGTCCCTGCCTACAGAAGCAATGAAGTTGGGTTCAAAATTGTTTTTGAATAACAGTGCTCGTTCTGCATGTTTCTTATGTAAACACATGCATTCCCTCCATCTTGAATTACAAACTTTTGATGTATTTTCATCTCCAAAGTAATGGTGAATTTGTGCAACTGGAGACTAGGGCAAGTGTATAATCATGAGTGGAGATGAGATAATAATCTGGAAGAGGGCTAATCTACTCCACATTGACTTAGAACTTCAATGACACAAGGTTCCACTTTATATAGAGCAATGCAGACATCCTGCTGAATGCATAGATCCTAGTTGAGTATTGTGCTGTCAGGGTTGACATCATGTAAATGTGATGTCTTTTCCTTTCCATATACACTGAGGAAATATTTGGAAAAGGGCCTTTGTTTTGATTACTTTGATCTGGTAGATAGGTAGAAGCCTCAGCTCAGTAGAGGGACACATGCTTCACATGTAGATGGTTCTATATCCCCAGCCTTAACATCCCCAGTTACATACAGTTTATAGCATGGCTACAAAAGTTCTCCATTGCAAGTTGTAGTCACTTTTAAATTTACAAAGCACTTCATACACCTCAAATTGATATTCTACAAAGTAGCCTGGACAGGAAGGTAATATTCCCCATATTGCAGATTGGGGTTGAGAAAAGGTGTTTTGAGTAAGGTAGCCTGTCAAGATTAGGGCTGAGGTGAGATGAAGGAAAAATTTACAGAAGAACTCCCAGCTCAAATTATTAGCCCACTTCATAGGACCCTTCACTTATTTACAACCTTGAAACTGTTCAATAAAAGTCAGGAAAATCTTGATGTTAAATCTCCCTTTCCATCCACCACCTGCCACTATTACCTTCTTTTGTTTCATTCTAATGTGTTTGGGGATTTAAAAAAAAACTTTTTTTCTCAAAAGAATTTTTTTTTTTTTTACTCAAGAGGAGAATGGAAATTTGCTGTTTCTGATGTAAAGCTCAACACCATATATGCCACACCTAAACCCATGCTATGATGACCCATTATTATTATATTGGTGATTCAGCAGTAGCAAGTATTTCATCTCTGTGTGACACGTTTTCAGACTCTGTGCCAGTGTTACACAAGCATCTGTTGCAGGCTTGATATTCAATTTCCTTTTCATTTATTGCTGGTTGAAAGATTGAAGCCGTAAGATTATCTGGATCTACTTCTTTCAGATATTCAGCATACCTCATACATATATTTACCTCCTTTTCAGAGATCATCCATACCCTGTGCCAGCCTTCCATAAACCAGTGACATGATGGGAAGCTGTGGGGTGCATGATGGCCAATTGTCTCCCCATGTGACCCTCTGGGAGCTCACATACTACCAAAAAGAAGTGGCCCACATATACTTCTAGTTTTGAAAAGTTATGGGGTTATGTTAAACAGCACAATGAGGGTATGTAACCAGTTTAAATTGTGAATTGTCATTCCCATTAGCTTCCAAAGGAGACAGTCCACCTTTGGGAGGCTGAAAAGGGGAGATTCAGGGAATCCTGAAGCACTGGGGGGAGTCCCACAAGAATATTCTCTCCCCCCCCCCCCCCCCCGACCTAATACCCTTCAGAGTGCTTGGGCTATTACTCTCATCATTGTAGCCCTTATGGTCATACTGGTGGGGATAACTGTAGTTTTAGTCCAAAGCATCTGAATGGGAAAGTTTCCAGCAGTTGCAAATGGTCCAACTATGGCATTCCAGACTAGTGTAGCTCAAGCATCGGTTTTTGATTTGTGAATCAGATTTGTCCTTTGCTTGCATATGGGATATCCAGTTTGTTTTTTGGTTTAGGGTGAAAATGAAACTGGTTTTCAGCTCATTTTATTTTATTTTTATTTATTTATTTATTTTATATGCTGCCTTTCACCTGGAGTGGGACCCGAGGTGGCTCACAAATCCACCATTACACCTTAAAAGCAATTAAAATAGTTACACGTTAAACAATGTAACATTATTTAAAAACATACAAAAGTTAAAACACACACACACCAGTTCCAGAGGGTGGGAGCAGCCACTGAGAAGGCTCTCACTTGTGTCCTCACCAAGCGTGCCTGTGATGGTGATGGGAATGAGAGGGAGGAAAAGGGATCCAGAGAGCCTTGTGGCATTGGGGGTGGACCAGGCTAAGAGAGGCAATGCTTGAGTAATACTTTTTAAATTAAAAAAAACATAATGTATCAGCATGCTATAGAGTCCCAAAGACACCCAATCAAAATGCAATTAAACCTCTTTGAATTACTGCTTCACAAAGTTCCATGGAGTTGTTTCATGATCTTTTCTTTATAATAATGCAGAAAGGCTTATTGCTTCACAGCCACGAACAGCAGTACCATTTTTGACAGGGTTCTAGTTTCTTCACAAATATTATTTCAGTCTACAAATGTAGAACATGTATGCTATACCTCTGCCAATTGAATATATCATGTGAATATATTAGGGAAAAAGTCTTCCACCTGAGCCTGTCTTTGACACTGACTGGTTGCTAGTAAAATTTTAATAGTATATTATTCATTTGTGAAATATTCGTATGTAATTTGTTCCTAACTTGTTAAGACACAGATAAAACCAGGGGAGCAAATTGAACAAGGCTATTCTAAACAAACAGTGGTAGATAGCTGCTTTCTCTTTGACTTGACAGGAAATAACAAAATTGGTTTGACATGACTAGTATTGAGAAACTCATGCTAGCTGTTAGTAATCACAGCATTCCTTTCTAAAGGATCATTCAAGCGTCATTTTTTTTTTAGTGGAACTATGCAAATGACCTCACTCACGCATTCTGGGTTTATTATTCACACTGTGGAACCACATCTATGCACATCTTTGGGAGTTCAGTTGCTCACGTGTGCCAGCACTTGAATAAACATGGGGTCAACGATGCAAATGTATTTGATATGCATGCATGGCATGCAGAGTTTAATTCCAAATCATCCTGGATCTATTTGCATTGGTTATTCATACTGCTGACCATGCAGATCTTTAAAAACAAACAAACAACTGGTTAAGTGGGTTTTTGGCAAACACACACACACACGCACGCACACACACCATCTTAATCAGATGAGTGTGGGATGCCTGTGAATAACAGAGATTCAACCCAGATTCATCCTGAATTATTTTCACCATCTGAATAGGGCCTAAGTGTGCACAGGCTGACTGTTTAATGATCTGTTCTAGAACCTCTCCTGGTATTGATATCACTCTAACTGGGCAGTAGCAAATTGGGTTCTTTTCCCCACTTTTTGAAGTTAGGGAGAAAATATTGGTTCTCTCTCGTCTACTGGGACCTCGACTGTTCTCCAGAAATTCTCAGATGATCAAAAGTGGCTCTTACATTACATCTGTAATTTCCTTTAGTAGTCTTGAATGCAGTTCATCTGGGTTTGGAGACCTGAATTCATTTAGAGTAGCTAGATATTCCCTTACTAGTTCTATATTTATTCTGGGCTACAATTCCCTTATTGTATGCTTTATTCTATTATCACCAGTTAGAACATGGTTTTACTTTTGAGAGATGATTGAGGTAAATAAGCTATTGAACAGTTTGGCGTTCCCTCTGTCCCCACCTAACATTTTGCCATCTTCTCTACATAGTGGCCCTATTGTTTTTGCTTCGTCGTCTTGCTCTGGGCATAGCCAGAAAATCCTGTTTTTATTATTTTTAGCCTCTCTAGCAAATGGGGGTTTATTTTGAGCTTTTGTGTTTCTGACTTTCTCCATATCAATACTGTGGTGGCGCAGTGGTTAAATGCCTGTACTGCAGCCACTCACTCATAGACCACAGGGTTGCGAGTTCAATACCAGCCAGGGCTGAGGCTCGACTCAGGCCTGCATCCTTCCGAGGTCGCTAAAATGAGTACCCAGCTTGTTGGGGGGCAATCAGCTCACAGTTGTAAACCGCTTAGACATCCCATAGCGTGATATGAAGCGGTATATAAATAAGCTGCTTTGCTTTGCTTTGCTTTTGTTTGTTTGTATTCCTCTTTGGTGAATTTCCCCTCTTCATATGTTGGTTTTAAATCTCAGTTCATCTGAAAATTCTCTGTACATCCACTGTAGTTTCTTTAGACACCCCCCACTTTTATTCCTTATTGGATTGTTTGCAACTGTGCCTCCAATATTTCATCCTTAAGAAACGCCCATGTATCATGAACCTCCTTCCCTTTGATCATTTCTGAGGATCTCATTCAGGTTTTCCTGGAGCTTGCTACAATCAGCTTTCTCGGAGTCTAGAGTGTATATCTGATTACATTTGGCTTCCTCTTCCCTCTGCATAAAAAATCACTAGAGGACATTGTCACTCCCACCCAAGGACCCCAATACTTCCACTTTGTTGACCAGTTAATCTTTGTTGGTTTGGATCCAATCCAGAATGGTTGATCCTCTTGTTGCCTCCTCCACCTTCTGGAAAATGAAATTGTTTGCAAGGCAAAGGAGGAATTGTTGGATCTCGCCCTGTTGGCAGCATTTGACTTCCAACAAATATTGGGGTGGATGAAGCCTCCCATTGCTACTATATATCTTTTTTTAATGTTTGGTCATTTGCTCTACGAAGGCATCATCCAAATCTTCAGTCTTCTTGGGGAAGGGGCTGTAGTAGCCCCCACAGTGATTCCACTGTTGTTTCCCTCCGCTGTCACATGCTCTCAGTTTGCTTTCCATCCTCCACGGAACTCCTCAAAAATGCATTCATATACATTAGTTTTAGTTTTAGCTATGACTGAATATAGATTGGGTGACATGCTAAGACTAATGAAGTCTGAAAAATTCTAAGAAATGAAGTGGGTTGACTAATTAGAAAGTTATGCTTAAATGTTAAGTTTAATGTTATCATCCTCATTGTCTTTGATATATGTAGACCAGACGTCCCCAAACTGGTGCCCTCTTGGTGGGCTGAACTACAATTCTCATCAACCCCTAGCCAGCTTAGCATATAATTTCATAGCACGATAGTGCATTTCTAGTTGTGTGAATGTGCAGGAAAGCATATTTTGTGAGAGCGTTCCTTTCTTTTTAACAAATCTGAGATGATAGACAAATCCTGCCCACACACCTGGACCAGCAGGCTGGTACATATTTAATGTAAGAAAACAGGAGCGAGCAGATGACGCAAAAATAAAACAAGCCAAATTACACAAGATACAGTAGGAGGAATATTTTGCAAAGATAATGTTCTCCTTAATATCTGTTCCAGACCAACATATTTGAGAAGAGGATGGATTTTGGAGCAAGTCCAAAAGACATGTAAACTATTATTTACATAAATGTATTATGACTCCCGCATTATTCTTTAAAACTTGAGACTTGTTTCTTGTTCTAGGCTAGACAAAAGATCAACCTCAAATGTTACCAGTGAAAATTGTATTTTGTCCACCAACCAAAGGAGGGGAAAGGATGTTTAGAAAATGACAAGGTGCTTTAAGTATAGCTCAGGGGTAGGAAACCTAAGGCCCGGGGGCCGGATGCGCCCCCCTGAGGCCTTTGGACCGGCCCCAGGTTGGTCCTGCCGCTGCCGCTGCCGCCGCCCCCCGCCCCCCACCACTGCCTGCCATGATGATATTGATTATTGTTGTTATTACTTGTTCTTGGGGTTTTCTTGGCAAAATCTCCACAGGGGTTTTGCCATGGCTTTTCTGGGGCTGAGAGAGTGTGCATGCATTTTTTAAAATATTTATTTATTTATTTATTTATGGTGCTTCGGCCCCCCAATTGTCTGAGGGACAGCAACCCGGCCTCGGGCTCAAAAAGGTTGCCTACCCCTGGTATAGCTAATGCACACAGTATGGAAAGTTGTTTTTCAAAAGTAATTTGTTTCATTTGTTACAGTGTTAAACCAATAACTGGTTGCCATTACTTATTAAAACCTCATAAAAGTCACTCATTCAGTTGCTCATTGTGTGACTTGTTGCACTGCCCATTTCTTTTTGTTGGTTCTTAAAAAGGCCTCTTTTAAATTATTAATGTGCATGTATTTGTGCCCTTCCCCTCACCCACACATGTTAAAGAGGGTCATACAAATATTTCTGAGCTGAAGTTCATTGGGTAACCCCCCCTTTTTGTTTTAACATACTGAGACCCCATTTTTCTTTCATACCAGATTTCACTGGATATTTCCAGTTTCTTTTGCTTCTTTCCTTTTTTTCCCCACAGTGGCCAGGCAGCTCACTATGAGAATCCCAGAAGCAGGACATGAAAGGAGTAGCCTACTCCCACTGTTGTTCTCTGACAAATGGCATTCAGAGGCCCCATACTGCCTCAAATCCCAGAAAGGGAGTATGTGGCCATTGAGGCAAGTGGTCACTGATGGCCCTTTGCTGTTGTCTTTGTTGTTGTGTGCCTTCAAGTCATTTCCGGTGACTATAAAGCAAAACTATCACAGGGTTTCCTTGGCAGAATTTGTTCAGAGGGGGTTTGCTCTTGCTTTCCCCTTGGGAGGATGAGAGAGTGTGACTTACCTAATGTCACCCAGTGGATTTCCATGGCTGAGCAAGGAGTCAAACTCTGGTCTCCCAATATCCTAGTCCAACACTCAAACCATTACACCACGCTGGCTCTTATTCTCTATTACAGTGGGCGCTTGGTATCTGCTAGAGTTTGGTTCCAAGACCCTCCATGGATACCAAAATCAGTTGATGTTCAAGTCCCATTAAATACAATGGATAGTAAAATGGTGTCCCTTGTATAAAATGGCAAGCTTTGCCTTTTGGAATTTATATATATATTTGAATATTTTCAAGCCATGCATGCTTGAATCTGTGGATAGAGAATCCATGGATAAAGAGGGCCAACTGTAATTTTTATAATCTTCCTTTAAGGCTGTCAAACTGATGGCTGTCACCACAACTTGTGTCAGCATGTTCTACAGCTTAACTATGCATTGTACGAAGAATTATTGCCATGTCCCAGGCAATTTGGTCATACTTTCTGCTCGGATGCCTTGTTAAGATTGCTGAGCCTTCCTTCCCTTCCATGAGGTGGCTACAGCATGGAGGTTTTTCCCTTCTCTTCTGATCATCTTTCTTTGCCCATTGTTCAGGTTCTTTGCATTGCATCTGCCTGTAAGTGTAGATGGCCCAGCTCTGCATATCCGCTCTCCGTTCCTTTGGCTTAAGCAAGCAGCTCAAGGAATCATGGTCTTTCATGCTGGGCTCAGACCTAAACACTTAGCGTCATCTAGGAGACCTCTCCTGAATTCTCTGGAACTCACACAGAAATTGGAGAAGGCAATCTGTGTGCTGCTGGGCATACTCTTTGCCAGAGTGCCAGGGCACTTGTTTCTGGCAAGCGTGTTTATGGAAGTGCATTCTTTATTCATGCCACAATGATAATTAAGATTATAATGCTGGCAACTGGCAGGAGAATTGCTTGCTCCGTTTTATATGTCACTGCCTTTTGATGTTGTAAATTGCCTCACCTTTATTACTGAGCTAATTCTGCACCTTGCTCAAGTAGAGGTCTAGATGATTTGTAATGTGTTATTGTCATATCAAAGATGAAAGCGTGAACGAATGAACAAATAAACATATTATCAGTTTCAGTGGTCAGTATGTAGTACTTGAGCATCTAGTGCAGGGGTAGGCAACCTTTCCCCTTTAAGGGCCGAGGGACTTCAGCTCCCAGAAGCCTCAGCCATGTTGGCCAATAGTCCCATGTTGGCCAATAGCTCCTGGGATTCTGGGAGCTGAAGTCCCTCGGCCCTTAAAGGGGAAAGGTTGCCTTCCCCTGGTCTAGTGGCTGCCTTTTGGTTATAACATTACTTTTTATATTTTAAGGAGATTTATCCTTGTTAGAAGTAATAGGTGGAATTATGTACCTGCACGATATTGGAGATGAGAGAGCTTTTTGTTTTCTAGTAAACAAGTTTAGGAGGTTAATAGGAGAGCACACATCTTAATATTGCTGTTGCCTGCCAGGAAATGGCATGAATTTCGTTTTAATCTTCCTCTTCCAATGAAATGAAGCCTGCGATTTTTAAAGGTATATCATGTCATCCTGGGAGGCAGAGCTCTCTTCTCTAAAAGTACCAAATAGGCAGATAAAGGGCAATGGTGGCTGGAACACTTCATTACTTTGTCCTTTTGATTTCTTTGCAGATCATGATGATTGCTTTGGTACAAAGGATGTCCCTAGTAGAGGACTAAAACCCCAGTTCCTTTTCTTTCAACATACTCCAAAAATTCTGAGGTGCAAATATCCCTTCATTAAATACAAATTAGAAACCTAGAAGCAAAGACTCTGTGGCTTTCATCCAGGCCTACTTTATTCATAATTATTTTCTTTTAATCATTCTGGTTTTGGCAAAGACTTGTATAATGTGGACTTTTTTTCCTATCATTTCATTGCTATGGTTGACTTCCAGCCTATAGAAGTACTCCCTTAATCTTGAAAGCTTGCATATTCACCAATGGGAGCTTGCCTTTATCTGCTTTATGTAGTGTGATTAATTAATGGTCTTCGCTGAAAGAATTACTCTACCCCCTGCTGCCATGGTGTGCATTAGCCTTGCCAATCAGCAGTGTTGTTGAAGTTGGGGTTCTAAGTATGGGATGTCCAATTGAAGTCAGTGAAACTTACTTGCAAGTAAACACTATTACAATCTGTCAGCTGAAGATTCTTTTGGAATATTTTCACTGATTACTCATCTGTGTGGGAGTGTATTAACCAGCATCGGGAGATATTTTAGAACTTGGGAGCATGCATGCACAGTATATCAGGCAACTGTGGATATTTTCCAACCATATTGCTGTCTTTTCTTAAGGTAAGAGCTCTATCTTATCCCAGTGTTTTTCCGTATCTTCAGAAAAGAGGCATAAGGGAAACAAGATCTTATGTCCAACAGTATGTGTTCTCCTCTTCTCTTCTTCCACTTGAGAAGGGTCTTGCAAACAGAACAATTGAAATATCATGTGTCTGATACCTGAGCTTCCCAGTAGACATCCTATTTTCAAGGTCAAATGATTTATAATCTTCCAAGCAAGCAGTTATGCTAAAGAAGATCCCCCTTTTGGGAACTAACAGCAGTACTTAGTGAATCAATCAATGAGCTTTTCTTCCATCCTCAAAGTTTGTGCTGCTAAGGTCACCAGATTTTATTTCACAATCTTTCTGTGGCCTATAGAGGAAGCAAAGTCTTCTGGAGAAAGCAAAATGCAATGCAGTTCGGTTATTGACAGAAACACATCAAAATGTAATTGTTACTGTAAGGGTTGCTCCACCTGCTCAACATAGACCTGATATTATTTGTGTATGTAGTGAACAGTTTGCTTTTACCAGTGCAGAGCCAGCATGGTGTAGTGGAGTCCAGGGTTCAAATCCCTATTCAACCACAGAAACTCACTAGGTGACCTTGAGCAAATGCCATTCTCAACCTCAAAGGAAGGCAAAGGCAAACCCCTCTCTGAACAAGCCTTGCTAAGGAAACCCCATGATAGGCTCACCTTTAAGTCAGAAATGACTTGAAGGCACGTAACAGCAACAGTGCCTATATTGGCTGTGTCTTTGAAAGGAATTGCCTCTTTTAGAGGTAGCTTGGAATTTAAAGGGCAACCAGAAAATGTAGTTTGCATTCCATAGAGGTGTTTTTAAAGCCTTTATTTATGGGAGAAGGTAGAAGATAAAACACATTTATCTTGAAGACCCACACAAGACTACTTGTGACAGTGGCAATGTTGAACAGACAGTGAGAATAGAGTTGTGTCTTTTTAGCCTTTTAGTAGATCAAATGTCTATATATGATGGTGGAGCAGCACTGGCACATTCATGGTTGCATTGGAGTCAATGCCAGCTGCTTCATGTGGCAAGCACATGGGGGTTTCTAGGCAACCACTGATCTTGTTGTTGAAATGTATATAACGGGTGCCTAACACCAACAAAGCATCCCTACTTTCTGTCACTGGATGAAAGACCCTCCATATCAGAACTCTGGGAAAGGGAGTTAACCAAGAGAGGGGAGCTATGAGTACCATATTTTCCCGCATATAAGACGACCCGCGTATAAGACGATCCCATTTTTCCAGTCAAAATATAGAATTTTAGCACCTCTATCCTCATTATCCTTATATCCGGCGTATAAGACGACCCCCCCCCCCACTTTAGCCACAGATTTTGCAGGTAAAAAAGTAATCTTATACGCAGGAAAATAAGGTAGTAGCAAGCAGCATGTGTGTTTACTTTCCTGAGAATCATTTTTCTTCAAACCCTGATTGTCCTCATTCACTTCCCTATCCCAAAGCCAACTCCTGATTTTTGAAGTTGATGGAAATTGAAGGAATCTTTGGATGTATAGTACATCTATTCAATGCTTGGCTGACTGCATATAGAAGAGGCACAGGCAGGAACTGGTGGAGAGCCAGTGTGCAGGAACAGACACTATGTGGGGAAGCAGATGGGCGGCACGGGGCCGCCCCAGGAAGCTGCGCCGCGGGGCCGAGGTATCCGCACACCTCGACCCTGCAGCGCAGCTTCACCGCCCCTGGAAGAAGCGCTAAAATAGCACTCCTTCCACAAATCACCAAAGGTATGCCACCAAAGGCTGCTGGCGCACCTTCTGCGGCTTTTCCGCTGCAGCGCATGCGGACACTGCAGCGGAAAGGCATCCTCGGAGCGCCGGCCGTGTGGAGGGCTGGCTGCTCCGAGGATGTTTTGGGGAAGGGGTTGGGGCGCCCAGCGTGTGGCTGCCCCTCCCCTTCCTTGCTCTGAAGACGGCGTTTTGCACCGTCTGCTTAGCCCCTATATTGTCCTATTCTTAATCAGAGTTCAGGCTGAACAGCCTTATCACTTCCTTTCTTACAATTTATGGAAATTTCTTCAGCAGAAAATTGTTGCCCCCTACAAAGTACTGCCAGATGGTATAGTTATCCAGTTTCAGTGGTGTATGCTGGTTTTCTTCCAGCAACAGAGGTGGGCATCATGCAACCCTCAAATTGCCATTGAGCTACAAAACCCAGCAGTTCTCACCATTGGCTATGCTGATTAGAGCTGCTGTGAGCTTCACTCCAACATCATCTGAAGGACTGCGTGATTTCCTCCCTTTCTGCACAATGACACTGTGTCACAGTGCAGACCTTGACTTTTCACCATAGAAATTAATGGAAGTCATTCTCATATAAGAGAAAGTAACACTGTTCTCAGAGATGTCAGAGATTCAGTTGTTTGGAGGTTACTTAAACCTTTTCCCTTCTTTTGCTGGTTCTATTTGTTAAGCAAGCCTCTTCCTATTTGCATTGCATTTCTTGATCACACTAGCGTGCTAAGGGAGAAGAGACATATATAGATCCTCAAAGTAAGCATCTTAGAACAAAGCTGAACTTGTGGGTTGTATTCATTTACTTAAGCATTGGCCAGAAAAGTACACTTCTAACCCTCCAACCATGATAACTAATCCTCTTCTTATAAATTAGCCACTAAAATGAAAAAGGAAATAGGTCAGGGGCATTTATTTCTAGTCTTATTATTGCTGTAATGATTTGCATTGGTCATTTAGAAGATTTTTCTTCATACATCACTAATTCCATTAGATAACTGATTTAACTCCTTGGTTGCATACGTTAGTTAGCACATGGGTCATAGAAACAAGCATAAAATGTAAGTCTGTAACAGTCATTGTTTTATGGTCTGTACAATGTAATGTTCTCCATTTTGCAATGATAGTTTCATTCTTAAGAATTCATATTCAGCATGAGAATTATCTGGTTCTTTGCCTTTTTCAGCTTTCAGCTTTATGAAAATTATTCAGCAATATACTGTTACAGTATACAATAACAGTATATATTCAGTAATGAATCTGATACAAGCAAACGATTTGATTTAAATCAAATGCTCCCTGGAAAATCTATACTCTCCTCTGCCAGGATTGTTCCTTTTCTTTAGACAGCTGTCACCACCACATGACAACGGGTAATTGTTGTCACTTGGAAAAAAACAACACCTGGGCTTGAGGCCAGGGGATGAGACCGGCAGTGGTGTGCAGGAATCAGCGTTTTAAAAAGCAACAACGTCTTGTATTTTTGGAAATAGCCCCTGTAAGAGGGAGAAACAATTATTAGGTAGTGATCAAAACAACCACCACATGTAGGAGGAGGTAATGAGAACCGTGTGCAGTTGAACATCATTCTAATCAACTTTTTTATTTTTCTCAGCTGTAGCCAAAAACAGAGAGATCAAAAGGAAATAAAGAAAAAAAATAACATTTTTGAACTTTCTAAAAACAAACAAAAGATACAGATAATCCTCTTCCTGTTAGTTTGGATTGGCTATATAAAAGGTACACCCTGATATCAAATTACAGTTTGCTCATCTTCATATGTTCAAGCTGTTTCTCTACCATAAAAGCAAAATGCACCACTTCCCCCACAATCCTGTTGGGGAGTTAAAACATGACTACCTAAAGGTGCTGGGATGAAGCACTCTTGATTCATGTTCCTCTTGATTAGCAAGTTGAGTGAGCATTGCAGATGACACCACAGTAGGTTCATGCCTCTATTTCCCAGATGACTCAACTTGGTTAGCAGTTAGTCTGGCCATGCTGATAGTTGAGGTTGATAACAGCATCTGTAGGCAGGAAAAGGAGTTGAACAGTTTTCTCCTCTTCCCTACCTTTCTCTTCTACAGCCCATGTTGTATTGGGATTTACACAAGTGGTAGAGAAAGGTTCTCCATAACTATTGCTTTCTAAGGGCAAAAGAAATCAGTTGCCAGACCTCCCTAGATTTTGTTGTCCCTCATCTGTATGACAGAGCATGCAAAACATGTGCAGCTAAGGAGATCTAGTATACATCTCCTTTCCGCAACCCACATCTGGGCTAAGAGGGATGTAAGTAATAAAGTATATGAATTACTGTGTTACAATCAGTGGTGTCCCCCATCAGCTCATTCAGTGAATGAAGGAGGGAATCTGTAAGTAGCCTTGTCTGACCCCCTTGTCAATTGGGAACCATTCTGTTCCTCTGTATTCTGTTCTGAGAGTGGCTGTTCAACTCTTGTCATAAGTACTGATTTCTCATCAGGACTATCAAATGTAGTCCCATTTCTTTAAGAGCATTCCATAGCATTCAGAGTGGGGAGCCAGTTGCCCTTTAGATGTGGGTGAATCCCATCTGCCACCAGCACCAAACAACTTGAACAGTAGTCAGATTGTAGGGATTGGAGTGCCACAGTATCTTGAAAGCCAAAGATTGCTGTGCTACTGTACCCCGTGTAGTTAAAAAAGAAAGCTAGCAAAACATGCACCCAAAACACAGTAATTTAAACAAAATCTCAAAACAGCTAAGTAAAAGAATTCATTTATTTATATCTTCATAGAGATTTGTTAATGCCATTGGTAATTTGTACCATATTTCATTTGCTGCCAATTCCTATTAATTGTCAGTGACAACGGTCTTGCCAGTTGTCCAGTCTGATACTGTATTTTATGTGCTTTGTTCTGTTCATTTCATCCTACTATTCAAAACTTTATATCATTGCTTTTGGGATTTCATTTTATTACCAGGTGAATACATTTTTACGTTTCATCTAACTTTGTGTTTTCTGTCCTAACCACTTTTGCTTATCCCAGACTATTAATGGGAAAGTAGAACACCCTTAAATTGACTGTGAAAGCAGGCATGAAAGCCAGTAATGATGGAAGCATGTTTATTTCTGCTAGCAGGTTCTTTTTTCAACCTAATATTTCTTCTGCATGGTACTTCCTTCTGGTTATAAGACTAAACCATGCCTATTGGATAACGTAGACATCAGGTTCATAAGAACTGGGATATCTAAGTCAGAAATAGTGCGTGTAGTGACTATAAATATATCTGATACATTTAATTAATTAATTTATATCCCAAGCTGCTTCTGACATGAAACTTAACTCAACTCAATGGCTAAAACAAGCTAAAGCTTAAAACCCTGTGATAAAGAAGGTTAAAACAAGATAGCATATTAAAACACCATTAATTTTATTATAAAAAAGTACACAATAATTATTTGTTTTATAATAGATATTATTTATTATAAAAAGTATAAAATAATTTAAAAATATAAGAGATGTTTTTATAAAATACAGTGCATACGTACCCATAGAAAAGACTCTGAGTGACCAATTAACCATCAGATGCCTGTTTAAATAAATCGGTCTTTGACTGCCAGTGAAGGGAGAACATCTAAAGAGCCAGCCTAGCCTCCCATGGAAGAGGATTCTACAGCTTTGAAACACCAACCTTCAAAACAGCAAAGTGCCATGGCATGTCTGCAAGCCTTTTGGGTGGTTTTTAGGTGTCATTGTTACACTTGTTCCTCAAAAAGCACTTTTAATCATCACTTTAAGAGACAGACCCCAGTGCTATAAAAGGTAGAGAAAATCCACACTGATGGGACTTTAGAACAGGCTAGTTTGTCAGAATCCACCTATGCAGACTAATATCCTTGAAAATAATATTCTTTGGGTCAGTCAAAAATCTGACTAGAAGCGTGTTTATATCCAAAAGTGACAATGGGTAGTCTGCACTGGTCAAATAAAGTGACTTCTAACTGCTTTGAAGCCTGGTTGTTTAGAAGACGCATGGATGAAAGCGAAATGAAGCCACGTCCAGGGCTAAAAAGTGGAGTAAAAAGAAGCTGGGATACTCAAACTCATGGTGGAAAATGCACATCTTCACTTCATTATAAACAGCCCAGCACCACTATGGGACTGTGGCAAAGCAAAAACACAATCCCCAATAATGCAATGTATGTACCCGCATTTTCCGGCGCACAAGACGATTGGGCGTACAAGACGACCCCCAACTTTTCCAGCTAAAATATAGAGTTTGGGATATACTTGCCGTATAAGACGACCCCTATTCCAATGGGAGAAAATGAGAAAGTGTGGGGGGGAAGGACTGCCAATATACTAGGTGATGCATTCTGGGGTATGTACAATTTGTGGCCAAGTAAGTGACCCTGGGCATGTCACACACTCTCAGCCTCAGAGGATGGTAATAGAACCCCCCATTTGAAGAAACATGCCAAGAAAATCCCATGATAAGATTACCTTAGGATCGCCATAAGTCGGAAAGGACTTGAAGACACAAGAACAACAAAAAAGTTTGCAATTGTTTCATAGGTAGTACATGGGAATAGGAGCCAGCATGGTGTAGTGCTTTGAGTGTTGGACTTCCACTCTGGAGACCTGGGTTTGATTCCCCACTCTGCCATGAAACCCACTGGGTGAACTTGGACAAGTCACACACTCTCAGCCTCAGGGGAAGGCAATGGCAAACCTCCTCTGAACCAGTCTTGCCAAGAAAACCCCAGGATAGAGGTTCACCTCTTATCCGCTGCTGCTTCCTCCTCCTGCCTCACGCCACACTACGCCACCCCTTCCTCCCCCCCCCTCCTCTGACCTGGAGTTCCTCTCTTCCTCCTCCTCCCGCCTCCCGCCGGGCCACACCTCCTTCCTCCTCCTCTACCACCCGGCGTATAAGACAACCCCCGACTTTGGAGAAGATTTTCCTGGGTTAAAAATAGTCTTATTACGCCAGAAAATACTGTAATTAGAGCATGCACAAACAAGACAGTCCAACAAGGGGACATGGGGTGAAGGGTGATGAAGGGGGCATGTATGGGGGACCTTGATTGTGCTTTACCAGTGTATCATTGGGCATACTGATGCACCAATGCGCCATACAAAAAGTGCATCCCACATGCGACTGTGTGGCTAATCATATGGGCAGGCGTCCAATGGAGTGGGATCTGGATAGGAAGAGGGAGATAATTGGAGGTCACAGGTGGTGTGTTTGTGCAATGGTGCACATGCATGGTGGGGAGGTGACAAAAAATAACTATGGTGCAGCGCGGCTTGGGAACGGGTGGTGTAAACAGTGGGTTTTTGACCCACTTTCAGAAATCTCAGGATCAAGCCACTTTTTCTTGCCTGTCTGCTCTGGCACTGTATTTTTAAAAACAGGTTACATGAAGCAGCTGTGGAAAATTGTGTTTCTAAATGGCAGGGCCCTGTTCCTTGTGACCCAAGGGAAAGTGGTGTTATGCTGTAGATGTCTCTTCATGCAATAACACAATGTCTGTTAAAATAAAAATTTAAAGAATAAGAAGACAAAAAATAAGCATTTGAGAAGGATAAGAAGTAGTAAATAAATCCTTAAGTTTTTAAAATATGCTAGAACATTTTGTGTTCATCATGCTGCTTTATTAAAAAAAGAAGAGAGTCCCAACTGCTTCGTGCTTATTAAAAATAGATTTAATATTTGCTTGTACCAAACATCAAACTTTCATGCTGCTGTTCACATATCACAAGCTATAGTTTCCTTCACTAGACTACAGCTGCACTCCTATAGCCACTTAGATGAAAGCAAACCCCACTGAGTTCAAGCAAATAACATGAATATGTTTGTGCCATAAAATTTATTTTGCTGTCAGAAAATGTGTTGTCTGAAATAGTCCATACTTGCTATAGTAACTCTGTTTTTCTTATGCTACAGCAGATTGAACTTGTTCTGTTTTCTTGAGAGTAGAAAGTTATCTTACACAGGTAATTTTTAAATATAGCAAAAAGTGTATATGGTCACAGTGTGGATAAGCATTTTTTGTTTATTTGTTTGTACTCCAGGGATTTTTCTGATGCATTCTAAGCCATGGATTCATAGCATTATAGCATAGCAATAGCATTTACATTACTATACTGCTTCATAGTGAACTCAGCACTCTCTAAACAGTTTACAATCTGTCAGCCAATTGCCTCCAACAAGCTGGGCACGCATTTTACTGACTTACGAAAGGATGGAAAGCTGAGTCAACCTTGGAGCCTTGGGATCGAATCCACAATGTTAATAATAATAATAATAATAATAATAATAATAATAATAATAAGTTTTATTTTTAACCCGCCCCTCTGCTCAGCAATCGGGACGGCGTACAACCTTATAAAAACAGTAAGCAATTAAAACATTCCCAAATCCCACACCCTAACCCTCCCACCCCTTAAAACTAGATTAAACCAAGAAAGAATTAAAATGAATTTAAACATAAATACAAATAAACAATTTTTTGGACAGTATGTAAACAGTGGCAGATTGGGGAGTGGGTAGCAAACCTCCGCCATTGCCGGGAAGATTATTCTGGGAAGGCCTGCTGGAAGAGATCCGTCTTTACTGCTTTCTTAAAAGCAGCAAGAGTGGGAATAAGACGGATCTCGTCCGGCAGGCCGTTCCAAAGTCTGAGAGCAGTCGCAGAGAAGGCCCTCTGGGAGGTCTGCGAGAGCCTGGTCTTCATGGGCTGCAGCAGGTTCCTCCCAGAGGACCTAAGGGCGCGCAGGGGGGGGGGTCATACAGGAAGAGGCGGTCCCTAAGATAAGATGGACCCAAGCCATGTAGGGCTTTAAAGGTTAAAACCAACACCTTGTACTGTGCCCGGAAACTAATCGGCAGCCAGTGGAGGGATTTAAGCACCGGGGTTATATGCTCCCTCCTAGATGTTCCAGTAATTAACCTGGCTGCCATGTTTTGTACCAATTGCAGTTTCCGGGTTAGGCACAAGGATAGCCCCATGTAGAGTGCGTTGCAGTAATCCAGACGTGAGGTTATCAAAGCGTGTACCACAGCTTCCAGATCCCTCATATCCAGATAAGGGCGCAGTTGGCGTATCAGCCGAAGCTGGTAACAGGCACTCCTGACCGTCGCATTCACCTGACTAGTCATGTGAAGCGACGAATCTAGGAGTATCCCCAAGCTGCGAACACAGTCCTTAGAGGAGAGTGTGACTCCATCCAGGATTGGAGACTGTATTCCCAAATCTGGTTTCGGTCCCATGATTGTCAGTACCTCCGTTTTGTCTGGATTCAGCTTCAATCTGTTTTTCCTCATCCAATCCATTACCATTCTGAGACAGTCATTGAGAGGAGAGACGCCATCTGAAGTCTTAGACGATGATCTGGTCATGGAGAGATATATCTGGGTGTCGTCAGCATACTGAAGACACCAAGCTTCATGCCTCCGAATGATCTCCCCCAGCGGCTTCATATAAATATTAAACAACATCGGGGACAGGATGGCGCCCTGAGGGACGCCACAATTAAGCTCAATTTTAGATGAGTAACTGTCCCCGAGCCTCACCCTTTGGGATCTGCCCGAGAGGAAGGAACGGAACCACCGCAAAGCAGTGCCTCCAATTCCTAACTCTCTCAGGCGATCCAAGAGGATGGCATGATCTATGGTGTCAAAGGCCGCTGAGAGAGGCCACCGCGCTCCATGCCTCCAAATGATCTCACTGCGCTCCATGACTCCGAATGATCTCACCCAGCGGTTTCATATAAATGTTAAATAGCAATGTTGTGACTGCAGTACCAGCATTTGACCACTGTGCCACCAGTGCTTCCTATAAGTATAATAAATGCTTCCTTCTTGATGTATAGCTATTTATGAATTGTTAAAGCATTGGATTCATTTCATTGACTAAAGTTTACAAACACTTGCATTATGAGTTTGGAAACATAACAAAAACAATCTGCCTTCTTTTTTTCCAATAACCAATAAAGACTATTCATAGCAAAGTAAATTTGTGCAATATATTGAATAGGTGACACTGTGTCTGTGTTCTTAGCTGGATATTATTAGCACTGCACAGAACAAGAAGATGGTGTGAAAAATTCCTTGAATTCTGATTAGGCAGATGCATGTACTTCAGGAGCTCAGTGAATTCCAGAGTCAATTAATTTAAATCAGTGAAGAGTTAAATTACTCTTGGCTAACTTATGTCCCTTTGACTGTAATGGGCAGTGGTGTCCTAGTGGAGTGGTTGGGACACTCTGCCCTGGGAGCAGAAAAATAAGGAGGTGCAGTGGTGGCTCCTCACTCTCTGCTCCTTCACATAGGTGCCAGAACAGAGAGGACGAGATCAGGTGCAAGGAATATGAGCTGGCTAGGAGACACTTGCAACCTGCCTCAAGGCAAGCCTCTCTCCTCCCCTTCCCTTGGGAGTTCCTAGAGTAAGGCAGAAAAGAAGTAGAATCATAGAATCACAGAGTTGGAAGAGACCACAGGGGCCATCCAGTCCAACACCCTGCCATGCAGGAATACACAGTAAAAGCACCCCTGACAGATGGCCATCCAGTCTTTGTTTAAAGACCGCCAAGAAAGGAGACTCCACCACACTCCAAGGGAGTGTCCAGTGTCTAAGGGAGTGTGGTCCACTGTCAAGGAGTTCCTACTGCTAGGGCGTTCCTCCTAATGTTTATGTGGAATCTCTTTTCCTGTAGCTTGAATCCATTACTCCAGATTCTATTCTCTGGAGCAGCAGAAAACAAGCTTGCTCCATCATCAATATGATACTCCTTCAAATAAGCAGGGCTATCAAATCACCTCTTAACCATCTCTTCTCCAGGCTAAACATGCACAGCTCCCTAAAGTCTCTCCTCATAAGGCATGGCTTCCAGACCCCTAGGGGATGGTGCAATGGTGAGTGCAACTTCCTTTCAGAAATAAAGCCATTCCTACTCACAGAAGTAGCCATGCTAGTATGCTGCAGCAGAAGGAAGAGGGGTGGGAAGGAAAAAAGGACTAGTAGCCTCTTATAAACCTGTTCTATATTTTAGCATGAGCTTTTAGCATGTGCGCGTGACGCCGGGTGCCATTTTGGCTTCCAAAATGGCGCCGGAGTCATTCACATGCGCGTGCGACGTCGCACACATGTGCATGACTCCGGGCGCCATTTTGGAAGCCAAAATGGCACCCGGTGTCACGCGCACATGTGCGCGCGCATCCAGCCCCCCGGAAGATCTGGGGGCCAGCGAACCAGCCCCCGGATCAAAAAGTCTGGGGACCCCTGTTCTAGAACATGGCACAAAATGCTATCTTTCCAGAAAACTGTGGCCAGGTGAGTACACGGAGATGGTTCTTGTGGAATTTTTGTGGCTTTTGGCATCACACCTATTTAAGACTGTGTGTGTGTGTGTGTGTGTGGTGTATTAGTAGGTGTGACTTGTTAATCTCTCCTGTCTTGTACAGAATACACATGTTATGTATAAATTAAGCCATAAGGTTAAAAATAATGCAAAGTTGCAAATATTACAAATAGAAAAACAAAACCAGAAACAAAACAAAACAATTTGTGACAGACCATGAACTGTTAATATCAAAAATTAGAATAAAGCTAAAAAAAAAAGAAGAAGGTTAAATCAATTACTGTGCCAAAATGCAACCTGAAGAACATCCCTATAGAACGTAAAGATCACATGAAAACAGTTAAGGACAAACAAGAAGTAAAAGAAAAAAGTGTCAGGAATAGGATCAAAATCTTGAATGCAACCATTTAGTAATGTCTATGCAAGGACAAATAAAACCAATATAATAACCAAATCTGAAAAAAATCAAAGAGAAATCCTGCTAATAACCAGCAGGAAAACACATTGCATGATCCAGAAGAAATAAAAAAGATAAGGGAACAATAACCCAATAACAATAACAGATGAAAGGATGACAGATTCATTAAAGGAAGAACCATTTGAAGATGAACCCACAGTTTTAGAAAGTAAAGTAAACTTCACTTAAAGGACTTGAGAGAAGTAAATCATCAGGAACAAATGGCAAGCCAACAGAGCTATTTCAAGCTACAGAGATAGAATGCACTTAGATTCTAACATCTGCCAACAAATATGGAAAACAAAATAATGGCTTACAGATTGTAAATGTTCAATATACATCCCACTCCCCAGGAAACAGGACACCAGGGATTTCAGTCACCATTAGACCATTGGATGAATTTCCCAGGCAAGCAAATTGATGCTCAGCATTTTATAACAAAGACTTTCACCATATATGGAGCAAGAAATGTGAGATATACAAGTTGGGTTTGCAGCCTTTGTAAAGTTTTACACTCTGCCCAGGACTAGGAGAAACAATTGCAGGGTTCTGCTTCATGTTCATCATTTTGTGTATGTGTTTTCAAGTCACCTGTTGACTTATGACAACCCCATGAAGTTCATAGGGCAGGGGTAGGCAACCTTTCCCCTTTAAGGGCCGAGGGACTTCAGCTTCCAGAATCCCAGGAGCTATTGGCCAACATGGGACTATTGGCCAACATGGCTGAGTCTTCTGGGAGCTGAAGTCCCTCGGCCCTTAAAGGGGAAAGGTTGCCTACCCCGTCATAGGGTTTTCTTAGGCAAAGAATACTCAGAGGTGATTTTGCCAGTTCCCTCCTCTTATATATAGCCTATAGCACATTAGCTGTCTCCCATTCAAGTACTAACCAGAACTGATCCTGCTTAGCATCTAAGATTATATGGAATCTGGCACCTTTAGGATATTTAGGCCTTCTTTCATTACTGCATCTTACAGAATTCATGTTTTCTTGGCATACATAGAATTTGGGTTTCTTTGACACCAGATTCTGAGGGCAGGGTTTTTCTCTCTCTCTCAGGAAGGAGAACAGATAAGCCATCGAGTCAGGTTAGAAAGTTCTGTTTCTTGTAATATTTCCCAGTACAATCTTTTGGGAAACCTGTACCTCATATCTTGTGACAGGTGAAGTTACTTTCTGCCAGGAAGTATGATGGGAAATGTTAGTGGATGCTCCAGAATGAAATTATTGCAGCATGTGATGGGGACTGAAGCATTAGAATGCAGGCAGTGACCCTTGGAATGCATGAGGTTAGTTCAACATTCAAGAAGCATATTCATACAATCACTGACTATTTAACTTGGCTGCTTGAAGCCCTGGAGTACACTTCACAGTTGCCAGTTTTTATGCTGACTAGAGAGGAAAAGAAGCAAGCCTTGCTTTTATGCTCTGAAGAGCTGAGACTCCATTCCATCAAGGTTTTGTTGCTGTCCAGAAGTTTTTGCTGTTGTCTGTGCTCTTTGCTCTACCTTAAATCTTGGGGATCCAGTATGTACTCTAGGGGAAAATTGTTATTTTGTGCCTGCCAGGATGGACAGGAGGAGAATAAAGCCTTTGCTTCTTTTGTCATTGATAGAGATGTGAAGGCCCAGAAAAAAATGGGAGAAAAAAACCAATATTTTCCTAAGCCCCTTTCCCCTAGAAAAATGGGGGGCGGGGGAGAGAATGGGTAAGGGAACATTCACTTTTAGAATGAAGAATGAATTATTTGAGACAAGGTGTTCATGTATTTACACCTCTTTATTTCTAAAAGCTATGTAGCAGGAAACTTCTGTGTTACACAGCTCACCTCATTGCAATTCTTTGTCTTAGGGCCTTTGCAGACGGCGCAAAGCGCCATCTTGGAGGCAAGGAAGGGGAGAGGCAGCCTCACGTTGGGTGCCCCAACCCCTTCCCCAAGACGTCATTGGAGTGCCTGCCATTCCACATGGCGGGTGCTCCAATGACATCCTTCCAGCTTAGCGTCCAGACCCGCTGAGCCGGAAGAGATGCCAAAGAGGCGCACGCCACTCTTCCAGCACCCTTTCTGCACCTTGTGGAAGGAGCACTATTTTAGCGCTCCTTCCAGGGCTGGAAAAGGAGTGGATCGGGGCCAAGGCGTGGGGCAACCTCGGTCCCAATCCGTGGCTTCTCGGGTGTCTGCAGAGGCCCTTAGTTTCTTTTTCTCATTTCTTTTTATGGGAATGAGTGCTTTATGTCTGCTTAAAACAATGAAAAACTATTTATTTATTTATCTGATTTATATCCCACTTTTAAATAAAATGTAAATTCAATTTGTAATTATTTTCAAAAATAAACTATACTTTAACTATGGGCCTATACAGACTGGCCAAAAGGGCCGGCCTGGGGGGGGGAGTTGGGGCATGGTGACCACACGCCAGCTACCCTGACTCCACCCCAATGCCGCCGTCATGCTGCGTGCCCCACCGCATGGTGCACGGCATCAGGGTGCTCCCTTGGCAAGTGTTTAGACATGCTGTGCCAAAGGAGCACAGAAGAACTGCCATGGTAAGGGGGGGGGGCTTTTTGCTGCTCCAAAAAGGAGCAGCATTTGCCAGCTCTTTTTGGAGAGGTGAAGTGCCGGATCGGCTCCACAGCGTGCAGTTGCCACGTCACTGATTCGGTGCTCCCAGGAGTGGCATGGAGCCGCCTCTTAGGGGCCGTCTCTATAACCCCTATATTAACCATGATCCTTTCATGCCAAGCCAAATTGCACAGAGTACATTTCATGTTCCTAAAGTAACATCATAAAAAGCAGAAAGGATGGGGAGGGAGGAAAAGAAAAGAAATCTAGCAACACTTATAAGACAAACTGATTTTTATTTTATCATGAGCTTTTGTGTATATCAGTCAACTTGTTCAGACGCTGTATGGAGTGATATTAAAGCCTCATGTTATTAAGCATATTTATATAGTTTTGGAAGTGGGATCAAATATAATAGGAACCAAAAAATGCAAATCACGAACCTCACTCTAAATTTTCAAAGGGCTATGTAAGGCCTTTCAGATATTTGGAGTGGTCAGTACTGATGTGTGAATGCAATAAATTGTTTACCAAAAGTCAGTTTCCTTGGGGTCTAAACATTATTTGTGGATATTCCTTTTGTTACATGTGCAGCAGTGAAATATCATATATTAATATATGTAGTGTGCCCCAGCTAATGGACTGGGATTTGTGAATATAATTCAATTTAGTTGTTTCTCTTTCTAGTCTTCCTTTGTAATTTCCTTGTTCAGACTTGTAAATCTCATACTGTAAGTACATGAAGGTTGAAATGCTTTTCAATTTGCTTTTGTCGGCTAATGTCAGATTTGCATCTATTCATCCTCTTGCTCAGAGACTGTCCCACTTGTTCAATGTAGAGCATAGAGGGGCATTACTGACAGGATGACATGATTCACACTGGACGAAGAGCAAATACATGCACCTCTGACATAGTGGGTCATGTTATTGGCCCCTGTAATGTTGCTGCCAGAGTAGATGCAGGGACAGAGTTGGCATCTGGGTTTGCGGCATGGTCTTGTTCCTGTATTCATGTCATGTGTCCTGTTGAGAATAGTTGCTTAAGATTTGGAGATTGTCTGTAGGCCAGTAAAGACCTGCTTGCCATCCTTGGCAGAAGGCTGTGTTATTCTCCAGAATTAGCAAGGTTGTAACTTTCACTCTGTGAAGTGGGCTAATACTGTATTTTTTTTCTTATTTTTGAAATTTTCTTTTTTTTTCTGAACAAAAAACTATATAAATTTTTCCCCAGCTTAAAAATGTCTAGAAATATTATATATTTAGTTATTGGTTGAGATACTTTTCTCCACACATCTGCCCTTCCTTCAAATGAAGAATCAGTGTTACACGTGGGTCCCTAATCTACTTTTCTAGGCAAGCTGTTGGCCTCTCTACACAAGGCATTAGGCACAAGAATGGGTGTTTAAGAATGAGTGGGTGGCTGGAAGGGCAGCAGAATTCATGCTGTCCCATATAAGCTGTAGATCAGGGGTAGGCAACCTAAGGCCCGGGGGCCGGATGCGGCCCCATGAGGCCTTTGGACCGGCCCCAGGCCGGTCCTGCTGCTGCCACCGCCCCCTGCCATGATGATATTGATTATTATGATATGATATTGATTATTACTTGTTCTTGGGGTTTCCTTGGCAAAATCTCCACAGGGGTTTTGCCATGGCTTTTCTGGGGCTGAGAGAGTGTGCATGCATATTTTTTTATTTTTATTTATTTATTTATTTATTTTTGGTGCTTCGGCCCCACAGTTGTCTGAGGGACAGCAACCCGGCCCCAGGTTCAAAAAGGTTGCCTACCCCTGCTGTAGATGGAGACTGAGGGCATTTGCAGACTGCAAGAAATAGTGCAAATTGAGTCCACTTTAAGGGTTAGGGTTTGTGCTAGGGAATCATGGGAATTGTTGTTGTTTTTCTGAGACATTGAGCCTTCTCTGTCAGAGAGCTCTGGTGCCACAATAAAATACAGTTCCCATGATTCCCTAACCCTAACCCTTAAAGTGGACTCAATTTGCACTATTTCTAGCAGTCTGCAAAGGCCCATAGAGTCCCTGAAAGGTTCTCTAGCTTTTACTTAGACAGCTCTGTAGAAACATTAAGCAAATGCTATCACCTTAAGATTATTCCAGCCTGACACACTGGATGCTCTTTTGGGAAACTGATTGTTCCCAGACACAGCAACAACCCAGCCAGATGACTATTGTAGCTCTGGTAAATTCAGGAATGGCTGCCCTCTCTCTCTGTCTTGTCTAGCTGAGTGAGTTGCTATGTTTGCTAAATTTCATGACCATTAAAAACCTAAGGACAGTGAGCTAAAATGCATTTTAAAAAAGCAAAATTTGATTATGCTACCCATTTCTTGTCCCTCTACAGCTCTTATATGACAGCCCAAAAGCACGACAAGAGGTGGATCATCACTGGCGGGCTTCTGGCTGTCACCACATTGTCCACATCCTGGATGTTTATGAAAATATACATCATGGGAAGAGATGCCTCTTGATCATCATGGAATGGTAAGTGTCATTTAAGTTTATTCTTACCTGATCCATGCTTGAGAATCCCAGGAGAAAGATATAAGAGCTCCATAGTGCAATATAACAACATGCAGCTCTGTAGAAAACAGTGATCCTCTGCAGTTTCCCAATGACATGAAAGATTTATAAAATAGTGAGAATCTTGTGGAAAGCCTTGGGTGCACTTTCCCCTGTGCACCACCTCCTTCATGCCTTTCCTTTTACCAGTCTGGTATTTGTGAGTAGCTGTTCGTCCACACAGAGAAAATGTCGCACCCAACCTAAAGCACCCTGCTTTTTCTTCCCTGTGATACTGCTCTTCACTGGTCTGAATCAATTCTAGCCTTCTGGCGGCAACAGCTCTTGGTGTGGTCCCATTCTGTGTTAAGAGCTTCCTTTGTTGCTTCAGAAGCCTGCATTTCTGTGAACTCATTCATGCCTGCATATTAGAAGAACATCAGTGGAGTCCTGCTGGATCAAGCTAAGGCTCCAGCTGGTCCAGGATCCTGTGTCCTATAGTGGCTAGCTGCATGATTGTGAGAAGGTCACCAGCAGGGTATTCCTGACATTTGCTTGCCTTCCGAGCCCTGCTATGGATGCATAGTGTGATCTGTTTGTTTGAGCTGTTTACTTATTTAGATTATGTACTACTTTTCAATTAATAAATTTCCAGGGCACTTAATCAGTTTCATCCACATAGCAAGAAGGCAAAGTTGAGCATAGGCAAGGCACTGTTTCCCTGTTGCCCTTGGCCTATGAGAATGACAAAAATTATTACACAGCTGGCTGAGCAAATAGAATCATAGAATCATAGAATCATAGAATCATAGAGTTGGAAGAGACCACAAGGGCCATCCAGTCCAACCCCCTGCCATGCAGGAACTCCCAATCAAAGCATCCCCGACAGATGGCCATCCAGCCTCTGCTTAAAGACCTCCAAGGAAGGAGACTCCACTACTCTCCGAGGGAGTGTGTTCCACTCTCGAACCGCCCTTACTGTCAGGAAGTTCCTCCTAATGTTGAGGTGGAATCTCTTTTCTTGCAGCTTGCATCCATTGTTTCGGGTCCTAGTCTCTGGAGCAGCAGAAAACAAGCTTGTTCCCTCCTCAATATGACATCCCTTCAAATATTTAAACACGGCTATCATATCACCTCTCAGCCTTCTCTTCTCCAGGCTAAACATCCCCAGCTCCCTAAGTCGTTCCTCATAGGGCTTGGTTTCCAGACCCTTCACCATTTTAGTTGCCCTCCTTTGGACACGCTCCAGTTTCTCCACATCCTTTTTGAATTGTGGTGCCCAGAACTGGACACAGTATTCCAGGTGAGGCCGGACCAAAGCAGAATATAGTGGCACTATTACTTCTCTTGATCTAGACACTATACTTCTACTGATGCAGCCTAAAATTGCATTGGCCTTTTTAGCTGCTGCATCGCACTGTTGACTCATGTTCAACTTGTGGTCCACCTGGATTCCTAGATCCCTTTCACAGGTAGTCTCATTCAGCCAAGTGTCCCCCATCGTATATCTGTACTTTTCGTTTTTCCGCCCTAAGTGCAGTACCTTACATTTCTCTGTGTTGAATTTCATTTTGTTAGCTTTGGCCCAACTTTCTAGTCTGCTCAAGTCATTTTGAATTTTGATCCTGTCCTCTGGGGTATTAGCTACTCCTCCTAATTTGGTGTCATCTGCAAATTTGATAACTATGCCCCCAATACCGTCATCCAAGTCATTAATAAAGATATTGAATAGCACTGGGCCCAGGACAGAGCCCTGTGGCACCCCACTGGTCACTTCTTTCCAGGTTGAAAAGGAGCCATTGTTGAGCACCCTTTGTGTTCGACCAGATAACCAATTACAAATCCATGTAACAGTTACTTTGTCTAGCCCACATTTTACCAACTTGCTTGCAAGAATGTCATGGGGAACTTTGTCAAAGGCCTTACTGAAATCAAGATATACTATATCCACAGCATTCCCTTCATCTACCAAGCTGGTAATTTTATCAAAAAAAGAGATCAGATTTGTCTGGCATGACCTGTTTCTCTGAAACCCATGTTGACTTTTTGTGATTATGAAATTATCTTCCAGATGTTCACAGACTCTCTGTTTAATGATCTGCTCCAGAATCTTTCCGGGTATTGATGTCAGACTAACTGGACGATAATTGTTGGGATCCTCTTTTTTCCCCTTTTTGAAGATGGGGACAACATTTGCCCTCCTCCAGTCCGCTGGGACCTCTCCTGTTTTCCAGGAATTCTCAAATAGGAGCTGAATAGCCCTTAACTTGGCCAGAGACACCAAACAGAATATGATGTGGTTCAAGATGGGAAGTGTATTTATTTTGCATAGTCAAGATGTACCCAAAAGGCTCACTGCATGTGTTCACAGCCAATATGAATCCTTCTGCTGTCTATATTTAAAATGGAGTGAGTTGTGATACAGATTAATAGATGAGCAATATAGTTGCCCCCAGCATATACAGACACAGATATGGACAGATAATATATAAACATCATTTTTTGTACTTAATCTACTTAAGACGAGGCTGTAAGCATCTGTACAAAAGTACAAATCTGCAGGCACTATAGCAATAACAAGTACATTTCTATGCTGCTTATCAGTGCACTTACTCCCTAAGCAGTTTACAGCAGGGGTAGGCAACCTGTCCCCTTTAAGGGCCGAGGGACTTCAGCTCCCAGAACACTCAGCCATGTTGGCCAATGGTCCCATGTTGGCCAATAGCTCTTGGAATTCTGGGAGCTGAAGTCCCTCGGCCCTTAAAGGGGACAGGTTGCCTACCCCTGGTTTACAGTATGTAAGCTAATTGCCCCCAACAAGCTAGGTACTCATTTTAGCAACCTACGGAAGGATGCAAAGCTGGGTCGACCCTGGAGCTCTGCCTGGGATCAAGCTCACAACCTTGTGGCTGTGAATGGCTGCAGTACTAACATTTAACCACTGCACCACCAGGGCTCCTAGGACACTAGGAACGTTTTATTCATATAGATATTTTCTCTGTTCAAAACAGAAAGAACTCTGTTATTTGGGGATAGAATCTGTATTCTCATCCTTGTATCACAGAGCTTGTCTTTAGTAAGAAAGGAATGGTTTCTTCCCACAGACTAGCTTGTTAAAACAACATTCTCCTCTCATAATGAGAATGATAATAGATCTTCTGTCCTGACATACAGCTGTTTGAAAAATATAGGGGATCAGCATAAAAATATTTTTTTAAAAAGCTGTTCCGGATAAAACCAAAGGCCCATCTAGTCCAGCATTCTGTTTCCCATAGTTGCCAACCCAGTGCTTATTAAGAAGCATACAAACAGATATTGAGTTAAATCACACCCAACCCCAACCATGTTCTCCAGCAACTGATGTGGAGGAGTATACTGCTTCTGATGCTGAAATTGGCCTATCGCTATCATGACTAGTAGCCACCAATAGCTTTTCCTCCATGAGTATGTCTAATTCCCTTAAGCCATTCAAGCTGGTGACCCTTACTACACGTTGTGGGAGAAAATGTCATAGATTAACTTTGAGCTGTCCTTCCTTTTATCCTGAACACCCCACCATTAGCTTTATTGTATGGCTCCAGCTTCTAGTATAAGAGAGGAAGAAAGGCTTCTCCATATCCATTTCCTCCACATCTTGTATAATTGCCTGCATCTCTCTCATGCTCCCTCTTGTTCACTTATTTCCCAAGCTCGAGTAAATCATATCATTCCACTCTTGACATCCCTTGCATGTTGCAAGGCCAGCTCTTTCAGGGTCTGTTATGAAAGCTCCTGTACAGACATGATCAGAAATGATAATGGATGAGTTGGTGCCATTTATCTGTTGCCCTGGCAAGCTGCCAGAAAACTGGGAGGAGATGTAGGGGATGGAGACAGTACTAGCGTGTTGAATACAGAGCTTAGAACATTAGGTTTGCAAAATTAATTTGTTAATGTTAAATGTTAGCAATTAGGGAACCAAAATATTACCACCGGCACTAATAATTTATTTTTTTTTCATACAGCAGGCCCTTCGTATTGGTGAGCTGGCAATCTGCAGATTTGACTCTTGCAGATCAGCATGCCTCATATTGTTTAATGGTGGCATGTTCATGTGGATGGCTGACACATCTGCACACACATCACTGACTTTGAATATTACGGGGTTCAATGTAGATTTTTGCCATCCAGGTGTGGGTGAGAATTGAACCCCTGCATCTGCTCATAGTTCATAATATAGTTCATAACATAGTCAAATTATTGATTAGCTTATTATTTCAAAGACTAGTTTTGGATTTCAGATTTGCAATAATTCCCCCTTATCCACAGGAAATACGTTCCAAGACCCATGGTGGATGCCTGAAACCATGGATAGTACCAAAACCTATACCAGTAATATTTTAGGACCACATTTGGCCACATGTAACTGAAACCATGGCAAGCAAAACTATGCAATATTTTCAGACCATGGCTAACTCCAGGTAACTGAAACCATAGAAAGTAAAACCACACATAAGGGTGGACCACTGTACAGAGAATGGCAGGGAGGTTGCCATAATTTACCACATATTCTTATTGACTTCTTCAAAAATTTCAAAGTTGCTTTCCCCATGTGTATCCCCCAACCAGAGACACTACATATCCCAAACAACAATTCTTGCATGCACTGTCAGGCATGGAAAAGTTGCCCTAAAGGATTGAATCTTATTTTACAAGTTATTCAGTTAGGTTTCATCACTAAACTATATCTCTCCTTTTTTCCCCCCTGTCCTTTCCCAACCTCACCAGCATGTACACTTGTCTCTGGCCCTTCAAACATCTTGTTTATTAAAGGTCAACAAGGATTTATATTAAACGTTATTAAGAAATTATACATTTTATTTGCAGTAGAGGACACTAATCCACTGCATCTGCCTCACTACCAAGGTCAATGAGTGAATAGAGGGTGAAGAATTCTTAAACAGATTTTTCAGTGACTCTGGGCATATGCAGAAAATTTTGCTGCACAACTCAATCACTGCTTGCATTCTTGCTCCTTTCAATCTTATCAAAAATCTGCAAAGATCAGTGGTATAGCACATGTTTTACTGATTTAACTTAAAAGAACTTACTCCTGAGTCAGATTTTTTTAAAAAAAGAAAAAAAGAAAACAAAAGAAAGTAAAAGAAACATAGCCGGGGACGGGGAGGTGTGAATTTACCTAGCTATATTTTTTGGCTCCAAGTTTGAACCTTAAACCTTTCCAAGTGTGCAATCCACTGAAAAAGAGGGTGGGCAAAAAGCTGAAGATGGGGGGGGGGGGGTTGGAAGGAGCAGGAAATAGAAAAAAGAAATAGGGAGGACTTTCCATTTCATTGTCCAAGTGTCCCATAAGAATAAACACAGGATTACAAAGGGGTTGCATGAGTTTAACTAAATGAATCATTTGTCTCTGAATAAATAGCTCCAACTTCACCAAACCTCTCCAAGCATATGAGCCAATGAATTAAGGGATAGGTGGAAAGTAGAGCAGAATAGGGGAAAGGGAACGGAGAAGCCAATATTGGAGGAAGAGAATGGGGTTGAAGAAAACTTCATTTAATTATCTACTTGCCTAGTACTTTGTGAGTGCAATAAACACACACTAAAAATTACTATTTATTGCTGCTCCCATCAAATAATAATATACAATATGTATTTAATACAGTATGTGTATACATTAATATCTGATTGTTCCTTACCTAAGGAAACTGTGAAATTCATGGGGTCAGTATAGGTCGACAGGCAACTTGAAAGCACATACATACATACACTACACAGTAATGTGTATTATATAGTAATTACAGCATGCCTACACCATATACGGGTGCGCCATATGCGGCTTCAAGCTTACTTGTATGGCAAGTGGTGGACGTTACATGCCATGCCACACACAGGAGCATGCAACCATTGAAACAAACTGGACTTTGGGTCTCGCTTTTTTGCCTTATACGCGCAGGGTCCGGAATGGATCCCCCGCATATACGAAGGGCCCACTGTATTTGTTATTATTTGCCATCAAGCTGGCTTCAACTTATGACAATCCTATGAGCTCCAGTCATCAGTACAGCTCTGCATTGCTCTGTTGTGAGGAATGACTGAGGGAGTCAGGTCTGTTTAGTATGGAGAAGACTGAGAGGTGATAACACTGTAGTAGTAGTAGTAGTAGTTGTTGTTGTTGTGTGTCTTCATGTCATTTCCAATTTATGGTGATCCTAAGGCAAACTTATCAAATCTGAAGGGAGGTCATGTAGAAGAGGATATGAGCTTGTTTTCTGCTACTGCACATTAGGAAGAACTCTTTACTGTAAGAATTGTTTAGCAGTGAAATAGATTGTCTTGGAGAATGATGGACCCTCCATCTTTGAAGGTCTTTAAACAGAGGTTGGATGGGCATCTGTTGGTGTGCTTTAGGTGTGTGTTCTTTCATGTCAGAGCATTGGACTGGATGGCCCTTGTGGTCACTTTCAACTCTAACCACATTATCACACGGGGTCTAAAGCAGTCCCATCCCCGGCACATCCCCGTCCCATTCCGGATCCTTTGCCCCTGTGTTCAAACGACATTGCAGCAAACCCCGCCCCATCCAGTGCCATCCCCGGCGCATTGCTGCATCATCCCCATTCTTTGCAATTCCTCTTTTTTTGAGGAATTACATCTGCCGTGACCAGAACCATACCGGAATGATGCTGCTTTCTTGTCTGAAGCTACGGGGTCTATTCCGGTATGGTCTGGATTGATTCCATGCTGCTTTCTTGCCACCGCATGTGATAACGTCCTAAGATTCTGTGATTCTATGAAGTCTTGTAAACTCAGTCATGGCTTCCTTTGTTGAATCAATCCGTCTATAATACAGTCTTCTTCTGTTACTACTGATTTCCATTTAGTGTATATTATACAATAGAAAGCAGAATAAAATCAACAGAAGAATATTCAGAATGAATACCCAACCCACAGAATGACATACAGGCCAATAAGGAGACTACTAGCCATTCTGGCCTCAAGGGTCTGGCATTATAATTGTGTTTCAGGATAAAATGGAAAAGCAAAAGGGACCGAATCAAGCCCTACCTTTGAGACTGACTGATTTTTAGCATTAGCTTCTTTAGTGCATCTGAAGAAGTAGATTGACATCCATGAAAATTCCTATTAAAATAAGTCAATTAGTGTCGAAGTGGTTGCTTAATTCCTTCATTTCTCTCCACATCTCTTTCCATTTTATGTAAATTTCATGACTAGTTAGCATACTGACTGCTAAGCAAATGACTCCCCCCATTCCATACTAAGAATAATCTTTCCTTCTAAAGTTCTGCTGGGATTACTCACAAAATCTAGTGAGTTAAGCTGCACTGTTTTTTAAAAAAACCCATATGAATTAATTCCTGGAATATTAATTATTCATCCATCCATTCATTTACAGTCTTGAGACTAAATATAAAAATAAAATAAATAAAAGTACACACAAGTGCAGCTAAAATTAATAATATCTGCACTAAATACAAGTTTCTAACAGTTTCTATCTAATTGTTTGTTTGTTGTTGTTGTGTGCCTTCAAGTTGGTTCCAATATGGCAAATCTATCATGGGCTTTTTTTTAGCAAGATTTGTTCAGAGGAGGTTTGTCATTTCCATCCCCTGTGGCTGAGAGCATGTGACTCGCCCAAGGTCATCCAGTGGCCAAGCTACTCAAAAATTAAAAACTGAGGAAGGTAAAATGTTAAAATTTCATAGTTAACACACTTAAATATATAACTAAGGCTGAAAACAGATGGTGGGTTGAGGCTGCAGCAACCGCATGCCACATCCCAACCTGGCATTTTCCCGGCGCAAAAAGAAGTGGCAGAAAGCCACTCCTTTTTGCACCAGGAAAAAGTGGACTTTGTTGCCGCGGTGGTATTTTTTCCAGGTTTCTGCAGCGCAGCATGGATAAATGCTGCACCGCAGAAACACCGTGAAGCAGCCACACGTGCGGTCAGCTGTGCACCTTCCCAGTGGTGTGGGGGTGTGCCACTGTCTGAACACCACATCCCCACACTGCTGGGAAGCTGGCTCTTTTTGCCGGTCTGTACCGGCCCTAAGGCAGTGGTTCCCAAATTGTAGGGTGGGACCCCTGGGGAGGCAAGTGTTCCTCAAGGGGGGGCCACAAGACTTGGAGGCTTTGATCTGTCCTCCTCCACCTGTTCCCATCTTTTTTATGCATAAAATTTACGCATGTATTGAGTTAAATATTGAATTTATTATTGTTGTTGTTGTTCTAATTATTTATATCATGCCTACCTCCTGGTACAGGGACTCAAGACGGTTAAATAAATAAAAAAACGTAAATAAAACTGTTCTAATTTGAATGATGTTCTTTATAAAATGTTGAAACATGAATATGCATGAATGTGCAAATGAAAATATGCACACTAAATAAACAAAATGGTTTTATTTGTATACTACTTTGAGTGGGGCGCATGCAATTTCTGCATGTAGATGTAAAGGAGGGGTCCCAAGGGTAAAAAGTTTGAGTACAATTAAACTAACGTTTCCATATTATAATTTCCTTCCTAATGTTTGTCTGTGGGTAGTAATAGCACAAGCACCGAACCGAGCAACCTTCTCCATAATTTGAAATTTAACTTAAGGGCAGATTCTTACATTAATTATTTATCTCAAACACTCCCCCCCCCACACACACACACAGAAAGTATACGTAAAGGAGAAGTTTAGTTCTTGCCAGTCATCCTAGCTGTTAGTAGAGTTGGTAGGAAAATATCTGACCCTAAATCAGGGGAGGTAGAAGTACTGTATCAATTTAGCCAATCTTTGTTCCATGTTTCCCTTTAATGTGAAGTCGTAGGCTTTCATGGCCGGCATCCATAGTTTTTTGTGGGTTTTTCGGGCTGTGTGGCCATGTTCTAGAAGAGTTTGTTTCTGACGTTTTGCCAGCATCTGTGGCTAGCATCTTCAGAGAATTCCCTTGAATGTTCCAACGTTCCACATGCTGGTTTGCATCACATGGGCCCTCTATTCTTTTAGTCGTTTCTTATGCAAAGTCCTACAGAAACAATTTTACATTTCTCTTCAATAGTTTCTTCCTTTCTTTTTGCTCCTTCTGTTATCTTCCCCCCTCACTCCTTCTAGAAAGCAATGGCAGGAGAACTCCAGGGATTACTGGTTGCATTCCTGCAGTACTGTCTGTTGTGCTCATTTCCAGTTGGGTCAGCAAACAACAGTGATTCAGCTGCTTCTGTAGAGTCTGCCTGTATATTAAATCATAGGCTTTAAAACTTATGTGCTTTTGTGTTTTTCCCCCCCTTATCTCTACTTTTATAAATGTTATAGTTTGAAGTGCCTCTCTGTTAAGTTATACAGTCCACGTGCTTGATTACAGATTCACCAGACCTGACATGCTTTCTGATGGAACCAAAACAAAGACAGTAATAATATTTTGGACCTGATTCATCAAATTACTTTGAGTACCTGCTAAAAACATGTCAGAATTCTGTATTTTTCCTCTAGAATGCACATTTATGAACTAATTTTGACTAAATAATATTTAGACTTGGATTGACATTCCAACCTTTTCTATGCTAGTTTGGACCAATTAGTAAGCTTTGGCCTTCTTTTCAAAATTGCTGGATCGGAATCCATTTTGCATGGAACATGGTATCATTTCTTTATTTATTTTACAGATGGTAGGTGCTAGCAGTCAAATTCAAATTCATTCAAAAGCAAAATCATCAGCATCAATCTGGGCAAAGCCAGATAAATTTCCAGATGTACATATAAAAATTTGTGTAGGGCAGTAGTTTGCAGATATCCAGTCACAAGCAAGTCACTTACTGAGGCTGTAATCCTATGTGCTGTTGAGCCACTTAAATCCTGTCCACATTAATTATATTTAGATAGCCTCTGTGCAAAGTGCAATCTGATCAGGATCAAAGCAAAGCAAAGCAGCTTCATTTATATACCACTTCATACCATGCTATGGGGTGTCTAAGCGGTTTACAACTGTAAGCTCATTGCCCTCCAACAGCTGGGTACTCATTTTAGCAACCTCGGAAGGATGCAGGCCTGAGTCTAGCCTGAGCTCTGGCTAGTATTGAACTCGCAACCTTGTGGTCTATGTGTGAGTGGCTGCAGTACAGGCATTTAACCACTGCGCCACCAGGGCTCGTATGTAGACTTATCCTGGAGAGAAGTGACCAGTGGGGTGCCACAGGGTTCTGTCCTGGGCCCAGTGCTATTCAACCTCTTTATCAATGACTTGGATGAAAGAACAGGGGACATGCTTCTCAAATTTGCAGATGACACCAAATTAGGAGGAATAACTAATATCCCAGAAGACAGGATGAAAATTTAAAATGGCCTTAATAGATTAGAAAACTGGGCCAAAGCTAACAAAATGAATTTCAACACAGAGAAATGTAAGGTACTGCACTTAGGGCAAAAAAATGAAATGCACAGATATAAAATGGGGGACACCTAGCTTAACGACTACGTGTGAAAGGGATCTAGGAGTCCTAGTAGACCATAAGTTGAACATGAGTCAACAGTGTGATGCCGCAGCTAAAAAGGCCAATGCAATTTTAGGCTGCATTAATAGAAATATAGTATCTAGATTAAGGGAAGTAATATTGCCACTGTATTCTGTGTTCTTCAAGCCCCGCTTGGAATACTGTGTCCAGTTCTGGGCACCACAATTCAGAAAGGATGTTGTCCAGAGGAGGGCAACTAAAATGGTGATGGGTCTGGAAACCATGCCCTATGATGAAGAACTTAGGGAACTGGGTATGTTTAGCCTGGTTAAGAGGGGATATGATAGCCCTCTTTAAATATTTGAAGGGATGTCATATTGAGGAGGGCACTAGCTTGTTTTCTGCTGCTCCAGAGAATAGGACTCAGAACAATGGATGCAAGCTACAGGAAAAGAGATTCCACCTCAACATTAGGAGGAACTTCCTGACAGTAAGGGCTGTTTGACAGTGGAACACACTCCCTCGGAGAGTAGTGGAGTCTCCTTCCTTGGAGGTCTTTAAGCAGAGGCTGGATGGCCATCTGTCAGGGATGCTTTGATTTTGAGTTCCTGCATGGCAGAAGGGGGTTGGACTGGATAGCCCTTGTGGTCTCTTCCAACTCTGATTCTATGATTCTATATGGCTATAACTGAACATAGCTTTTAGCCAATAGTGGGTTCAGACAACCCAAGACCAGGTTTCTTGAAAGTCTGTCCTTCATAGGCTTGCTGTAAGTCAAAATTGACTTGGTAGCAATTAACACCAGAGTTTGGGCAAGAATCTTGGGAGTGTAGTGGTCTCCAAACTCCAGGGTTTCTAGATCCATTTCAGTCTGGTTACAGGCCTGAGGGTGGAACAGAGACAGCTTTGGTCATATTGGCGGGTGATCCTACACAAGGAACTGGGCAGTGGGAGTGTACCCCCACTGGTTCTGCTGGCCCTCTGAGCATCATTTGATACTATTGACCATGGTATTATCCTGAGCTGTGTCTCTGAGATGAGACATGGTTTTAGTGTTTTACAGTGGTTCCTGTCTTCCTTGGAAGGGTCCCCTAGGGCTCAGTTTTGTCCCCCATGCTATTCAGCATCTACATGAAACTACTGGGAGAGGATGTCTGGAGTTTGGGAGTCAGATGCCACTAGTATGCTGAGGACACCCAACTCTCTCTTGTTTCCATATAATTCCAAGGAAGCTGTCTTGGTACTATACCAGTGTCTTCTGTGAGCAGTGCTTCTGGTCAGATAGAAGGCAGATCAAGGAATAGAGATACAGGCTGTATTAGATGGTGTTACACACCCCTTGAAATCTCAGGATCATAGCTTGGGTGTACTCTTGGACTCAACCTTAAACCTGGAAGCCCAAGTCCCAGCGGTGGCCAGGAGTAGGTTTGCAAAGTTGAAGGTAGTGCACCAGCTGTGCCTGTTCTTTGAGATGTCACATCTGGCCACAGTGACACATGCTGTTTGATTACAGCAATGCATTCTAAGCACAGCTGCCTTTGGAAACTTTTCAGAAACTGTCACATGTCCAAAATGGTGCAACCAGACTGCTGACTGGGGCCAATTACAGGAAGCATATAACTTCCCTGTTGAGACAGCTTCACTGTTTACTGGGTCGTTTTCAGCCAAAATTCAAAGTGCTGGTTATGACCACTAAAGTCCTATATAGCTGACGTCCAAAGTGTCTGAAAGACTGTAGCTCCCTGTATGAATGTACTTGAATTTTAAGATCCCTGAGAGGGGGCTTTGTCTCAACTCCATCACTGCCACAGGCATGTTTGGTGAGGACAAGAAGAGCCTTCTTGGTGGCTGATCCCAGACTCTGGAATTCCCTCTCGTGGGAAGCTGGGCTGGCTCCTTCTCGGCTCTTTCCACTGAGAAGCAAAGAGCATTCTGTTTATCAGTCTGTATATTATATAAGTAATTATATTTTTTATCATTATTATATTTTAACTGGGTTTTAAAAACTTGTTTTAAATTAATGTTTTTAATGTGAATGTTTAATTGTTTTAACTTTTGTATTATCTATAATGTTAAATGCATTTTCAAAACTCAAATTTGTGAGCTACTTTGGGTCCCATATTGGCAGAAAGGCATGGTATACAGTAAACAACAAACAAACAAATAAACAACAGGAAGAAGTCCAAGTTTTCAAATTTCAGCCCAGTGCTTCCCCTGCCTGCTTTTAAATTTCTGAAAGGAATACAACCACAGTTCCTCCAGTGCCCTCTGTGCACACCTCTTTCCTCCTCTTCCTCCATTTCTTGCAACAGCAAGCTGGGTTTTACGAGCAACCATTTTGCCTCACTTTAGATGGCGAGGAAGGGAGTCATGTAGTACCGTAGAGAAGTAGGGCAGGAAGTGCAGCAGCGTTATCCTCTCCTGTGACATTGACATATTTAATGGAAAGGAAAGGGCAGGATCTCCAGCATGTGCTTTGGCAAAATTAGCTCAAAGAATAAAAGCCTTCACTACATTCTCCATGTACTGTACCGACAGTATTGATGCAGCTACTTTCAACACGTCTCCTCATGTTTTTCCCATTTTAACATACTCATAGATCCTATCAAGAGGAAAACCTTTGTAATTTGTAACATTTATAGCAGAGCTATAGTAGGAATGGAGAACCTATGGCCCTGCACTTTTTGGATTGCAGCTCCCATAAACCTTAGCCAACTTAGCCAAGTGATGAGGGGTGGTGGGAACAACAATCCAGTATCCCTGGAAGACTACTTCATTCCCAGTCCTGGCTATAGACTATGTAGAAGCCAAGCTGCCATGGGCTTTTATAGGTTCAAAGTGCGTTAAACTGTTTCAGAGAACCACCAGAAGTATGTACTGTGAAATACCAGAGCAAGATACTTTTGGAAGTCTAGCTGTGTCACAAGATAGGCTTCTGTTGTGCTGCTTCAGATGCAGAATCTCAGCAATCAACAGGGGCAACTCTGCCCTCCAGGTTGCATTACATCAGTCACTGGTGCTTATATTATAGCTAGGCCTGTATCAGTGGTATGGGTGAGGAAAAGCAGTTCCTTTGTCACTGGATTATTTAAAAAAAAACAACAACAACAATACTCAGAAGCACCCTTGCAAACTCACTTTCCAGGCATCTGAAAAGTTCCAGAAATGCCCTGGACTTTAAAGCGTTGTGAGCAGGATAATTTGGACTGGTTGTCTCACAGTTACAAAGCAAACAAGGTACTTTCTTCAAGGACTGTTTTAAACCTCGAAACAACTTGGGCAAAATTATTGTTGTGGGACTGATATGTTTCCATTTTGTATCTGCTACATGCTTGTATCTGCTACAAACAGTAACTTTCAGGTATTCTTTAAGAATTATGAAACTAACATTAGAAGCAAGTAGCAGATATGAAATGGAAACATATCAATCCCACAAAAATAAGCTACTAAAATGGGATCCCCTTGCCTGCTTACATTTGAATCATTTCTGTGTGTGCATGCTTTGTTCACAGCATGGAGGGAGGGGAGCTGTTCAGCAGGATCCAGGAACGAGGAGACCAAGCATTTACAGAAAAAGGTAAAATGCCGTTTTTTTGTGAACTTCATTTTTTGGAACTAGGTGAATGTGATACAGGGTTTTGTTGGAAAGAAAAGCAAAAATCAGAGCACATGTGCTAAAACTTTCAGAAGTGTTGGTAGAATTTTTTTCAGTTATAAATTTCTGAAATTGTATTTTACTTTTGTTTCTTGTTTTTCAACTAGACATACGTATGAGCATTCACTCTGCAGTCTATCATCCCATAGACCTGAAGAGTATAGCAGAAGAGTGCATCCTGTCAGATGTGTGAAACCCTCCCTCCCCTTTCAACCTGTCATTGTTATAATAGATGTGATCCGACGCAACCAAGCCTCTCTCATCAAAGGGTCCCCTTCTGTGCCTTGCCTTAGGAGCACTCACAGTTGTGTTCTCCTCCAGCTACCTTCAGGAAATGGGAGGGAGGAGAGGTTAACCAGAGCTCTTTGCTGGGGGTTACACAACTATTTAAGACATATGCAGCACTGTTAATTTACATGTAGGCTGTAGATTAAACACAACACAAAAGCAAACAATGTGTCTCATTTGTTGAACACAGGCAACATATATGAATTCAATAAAACCAGTGTGTCTATCATTTTTATTGTTGCCTTCTGAGCAACGGACCAGTGAGTAGCAGAGTTTAAGGGTGAGGGCACTGTCATTTGCAAAATGAAAACCCAGCTGTTGGGGCTAATTTTAGTTTTTCCCTTCTTGACTCTAGTCTTGTAAACAAATAAGCTAGCTGCTAGTCAGAAAAACTGCCTAGTTGCATATCTCTGAGGTATGGTGAGAATTTTAATGTGACCCTTCTATAAAATTATGTTTCCAGAGGCCTCTGAAATAATGAGAGACATTGGAACAGCCATCCAGTATCTACATGGGATGAATATAGCCCATAGAGATGTCAAGGTGAGGCTTGAAAGTGTCTTGGCAGAATGGAGAAGAAACTGTACAATAGAAGCTACTGGCAAGAGCTGACTTATGCAGGCCATGTTACTACGCAGAGATGAAATAGCTTCTTCTCCATTTTGAATTGTGTAAAGAAGCATCAGTCAGGAACTCAAATATCTTTTGTATATGTAATATTTGGGAGCCCAGAGCATTTTAAAAAGACACATAAAAGAAGATGTAATGTTGATTTAAAATCAGCACTTCCAGCTTTAATCTACTGAAACAAAGATACAAGATTGGCTCTGGGTACTTTACCTATCAACCAAGGAGTTTATCACACAGGGAAATAGACATTTTTGGGAAAATATCATGCATTCATTTCCTTTTCATTCATAATATCGCTGTTGTTTGTTTTTTTTTTTTTTTTTTTGCACAATTGCTATAATGTGAAAGCTATTTGTGGGATTCTTCCTGTTTTTGTACTTGTTGCCAGATTTCTCATGGTTCTTTGGGGCAAGTTTACTTCTAGTGCTGCTTTGTTGTGCTGAGAAGGATGCAGCCTTTTATTCTTCAGCCTGAGCTCTTAAAGGAACAGCTGCTGAGGCACAGGCAGGGACACACACACAGAGAGACAGAAGAAAAAGCTTGCTTCCCTCACACATCTCTCTCTGTGTGAATGTCTCTCCTCCTCCAGCCTTCCCCATTAGCCAGAGCTCTTAAAGGAACAGCTGCTGAGGGAAGGCAGGGACGCAGTGACAGCGAGAGAGTTTTTTTCCAGCTTTCCTACTTCTTTTGGGTAACGTTTTGTTCTTTTTACATAGGTTGGATGCCATTTCTTGGAAAGTAAGGACAGTAAAGTACATTTTTATAAAGCACATTGTGTAAATAAAATTGTTTATTTCTCTGGGTGATTTCTGGTGATGCAACTATTTCTGTGCACATGTGCAAAAAAGTTATTTCCAAACCATCAATGGGATTTGTCCGCATCTATGTGAAAACCAAATGCGCTTTCTACCCACTTTCTTACATTAGTAATGAGCTTTTAATGTGTTATTGTGCTCTGTGTGTGAAAATCATTCACGCATTTGTGCACTTTTCTGGGATGTGGACGCTTTAATCATTTTCGGGATGGATGCACATAGATCCCTGTGTGATAAACTCCCTAGAGGAAAAGAACAGAACTTATAGTAACAGATCTTATTCCCAGAAACCACTCCTATTTAGCTTCATTTTATCTGTCTTACATGATGCCATTACAGCCAGAAAATCTGCTTTATACATCTAAAGAGAAGGATGCAGTGCTCAAGCTCACCGACTTCGGGTTTGCCAAGGAGACAACCATACAGAATGCATTGCAAACCCCGTGTTACACTCCATACTATGTAGGTGAGTCTGTATTTTCCACATTGGTGCACAATTATTTTGAAAATTGTGGTGGGGGGGGGGGAAGTTTGTGCTTTAGAAAATATAGATCCAAAACACACTGCAAAAATAATCCAGTTTGAGACCACTTTAACTGACTTGGCTCAGTGCTAGTGAACACTGGGAATTGTAGTTTATTGTGGCACCAGAACTCTCTGACAGAAAAATGTCTCACACAACTACGGTTGTGTCTCACACAACTACAGTTCCCAGAATTCCCTAGCATTGAGCCAGGGCAGTTAAAGCGGTCTCAAACTGGATTATTTCTGTATTTCTGTATTTTGGACCATTGTCAAGCCTCTGCAAAGATGTGGCTTCAAACAACTGGATTCAAGGTCTAAGGGCAATAGTTCAGCTGAGCCAAAACAGACAGGGTACATGTAACCGGGCAGTGATCCAGGGTCCTGGTGGGAGGAAGCAACTGCATAGTCAAAACTGGTCAGAGACTCAATTTCCAAGGCTGAAATTGAGGATAGGAGGCAGGAGCTTAAGAACATAATATCCTTGGCCAAAATACAAGATGATTGACTCGAGGGCAAGCTCTGGGGCTCTACAGGGCCTGGAGGACAGGCATTGAACTGCATGTCAGCTAACCCTTCAATCAAACAGATTGCTGCTATTCTCAGATCACTGTCTTTGAGATTTCAAATTGGAAACAATGAAGGCTCTGGAGGTACAGGAAGTATGGTGCCAAAACTCATCAGCACAACAGTGGCTCAAGACACACATAGGTCCCTGCCACTTTACACCCACACAAAACGTAAAACAATGGTAAATGCTTATCAGGCGTCACTGGTCCCCAGAGGGTTTAAATAGAAGAATTACTTTTTCAAGTAGCAACCACTTATTTAAAAACAATGAACAAAAATTTGTTGTTCTGTGAATGAAATGAGAAAAGCTGACACTCATTGTGCATTTGGTTCTCTTTCCCACCCTGCTGCTTAGCCCCAGAAGTTCTTGGTCCTGAGAAGTATGACAAATCCTGTGATATGTGGTCTCTTGGTGTCATCATGTACATTCTGTAAGTGTGAAGTGGGGAGAAAAAATATTTAAAAAGCAAAGATCTTAATATTTCAGGTATGAGCAGTTGCTTTGTATCCCAACCCATGTCCAATAATAATAATAATTTATATCTCGCCCCTCTGCAGATGCCAATGGTACCTCCATTTTCATCAGGGACCGGCAACCTTTTTGAGACCTGGGCCGGTCTCCACTAGCCCAGGTCTCGGCTGGGCCAAGGCGGGGGGGGAGGAATGGCGGCGCATGCGCGCCCCCCACGAATCCCCTTACCGAGCCAGGCGGACCCCTGCCGCCGCCGCCTCTGGCTCCTCCTCCTCCACCTCTGGCTCCTCCTCCTCCGCCTCCTCCTCCGCTGCCGCTGGCTCCTCCTCCTCCTCTGCCGCCACCGCCGCTGGCTCCTCATCCTCCTCCGCCACCGCCTCTGCCTCCTCCTCCTCCTCCGCGACCGCCGCTTCCACTGCCGCCGCTTCCGCTGCCGCGGCTGAGCCCGCTTTCGGCAGAGTGGGACGCGGCCTGCATTTTGGTCTCCAAAATGCCGGCCGCGTCGCGTTTGTGCATGCACAGGATTTGCGCATGCGCAAACGCAACGCGGCCTGCATTTTGGTCTCCAAAATGTTGGCCGCGTCGCGTTTGCGCATGTGCAATCCTGCGCATGTGCAAACGCAACGCGGCCGGCATTTTGGAGACCAAAATGCAGGCCGCGTCCCGCTCTGCCGAAAGCGGGCTCAGCCGCGGTAGCGGAAGCGGCGGCCGCGGCGGCGGATGAGGAGGAGGAGGAGGAGGCAGAGGTGGCGGTGGCGGAGGAGGAGGAGGAGGAGCCAGCGGCAGCGGAGGCAGAGGCGGCAGCGGTGGCGCCTCCACCTCCACCTCTGCCGCCGCCTCCACTGCTTCCACCGCCGCTGCCTCCACCAATGGCCGGTCTTGGTCAGCGCGCAACTGCGCGTGCCGTGGCCGGCATTTTTTTCTCCAAAATGCCGGCCACGACGTGTTTGCACATGCGCAAATCCTGCGCATGCGCAAATGCATCGCGGCCGCCATTTTGGAGAAAAAAATGCCAGCCACGGTGCGCGCGGTCGCGCGCCGACCAAAACAGGTGGCGGAGGTGCCGCCGTGGTGGCAACGGCGGCAGGGGTCCGCCTGGGCCTGCAAATCCGGCGTCCTGGGCCGGAACCAGCCTGGGGCCCGTAGGTTGCCGACCCCTGATTTTCATGGAGGGATCCGTTCCAGAACCCACCCACCCCACAAAAATGGAGATTTGTCACTATTCAAGCCCTATAGGCTTGAATGGGGCGCACCCCCTTGGGAGGGCATGGGGACAAGAGCACAGGCGTGCGCCCTATTGATTTTAATGGAGGTCGCCTCTCTGTGAATATGCAAAACCGCAGACTTGAACAGAGGGGCGACTATATTTTCATTTAAGCTGCACTAAGAGAAATTAGTCACTGGGTTATTTCTCACTACCTCAGAATAATGAGTGGCCATCTGTGATTCTGCATGGGACCGGGGAGGAGGGAAGGTATGGTGGTTTTCTGAAAGCCTTTCTCTATATGTCATGCTGTTGACAGCTTGTGTGGGTTCCCTCCATTCTACTCCAACACTGGCCAAGCCATTTCTCCAGGAATGAAGAGGAGAATTCGGATGGGACAGTATGGATTTCCAAACCCTGAATGGTCAGAGGTGTCTGACGAAGGTAAATTAACTGCTGCTTTCCTCTCATATATGTGCACTGATGCGTGAAAAAAGTTTGATGCATCTTCTGTGGTGTGATTGGACTACGTACTTGTTGCTTGAAATCTATTAGAGTATAAGGTGTTTTAATTGTACGGAGAGTATAAACAATGAGAGAACAGTAACCCCTCCCAATTCACGGGGGATCTGTTCCAGATGACCACCACCCATAAAAATGGCAGCTTGCAAATATTCAAGCCCCATTGAAAATAATGGCACACATGTGGGCAGGTGCCACCATTTTATCCCTTCCCGCTTGTCCCTCCTGTGAAGAGCAAGACTGCGGACTGGAAGTCTGCGAATGGGGAGGGACAACTGTATAAGATTTTAAAACTGTGTTTAAACTGTACAAATTGCAAAGAAGTGTAGACAGAATACTCAGCACTGTAGAAAGAATATTCACGAACCCAGAAGACAAATGATAAAATCTTAAATTAATTGTATTTTCCAAACACCATGACTTCAGCCCCCACACTGATATCAGAGTGAGCTTGATGGAAATGCTAGGGTTCCAGTTAACAAATCCTGTAACTAGACATCATTGCTATCTGACTGGCACTTTCCTTATCCCTGTAGTTTCTTCAATCTAGTGCCTGGTTGACATACTCTGCAACATCAGCAATAGCTACTGTTTGCAAATGTGATGTTCCCTAAAGCAGATTATGTCGCACAGGGATGAGGTAGCATGTGCACAGCATTGTGAGTAGCTCATTGATGCACCATGTTAAAGATGTTCTGCCACCTTGGGCTAGCTTTCTTTGTACTGTCATATGCATTTGATAGTTACAGTTGATGTACATACAAGGTGAGACAGACCTTATTTATCTCCCGGAGAAACTGCAGCATCTACCTTGATGGAAGTAACATTGTACTGTTACAGCAATGTATATCCATAATGGAGGTCTCGTCAGTCATCAAGCACCAGAAATGTCACTCTCTCAAACCCTCATACAGGCTAGAAATTCCTGCTCCTTTAGGGACAGAATTTCTTAGCTGTCTCCTTTGACTACAGGTGGGGATGCTGGTGGCCTATCACAAGAAGGAAGAGTCACCTAAAATAGAAAAGAAAACCATTTTGTTCTTTACCTCAGGCAGCAGAATGTGTTGGGTTGTCCCTGCTCATATGCAGCTATATTTAATAAACTTGGAAATGTATAATTTTTAGAGAAAGTAGGGGAAAATATTTGGAGGGATTCTTCCCCCCCCAACCTGTGACATCTGTGCTTTGTTCAGTCACCAACTCAGTTGTTAATCACTGCAGTCATTCTTAGGGATGAGTCATCACTCCCAAATGCTGCTGAGATACATTGCTTCAGATACAGATTAGCAGAGCTGCAAATGCAGTACATCCACAGGTGCTCCAAGAGTTTATTTTAGGGATGTGGATCAATATTTCAGATATTATTTTCCTTGTACAGTTACAAGGAAAACTTGTAAGCAATGCTTGAATTTTCAGTTTCTGCTAATCTGTGTCATCCAAATTAGACGTAATGTGGCTCCACTGAAGACTCACAAAATGTCAAAAATTCCAACATTTGTCTTGATACTACTGCCATCTAGATAGACGTTTTCATCCACCTGTGCAATAAAGATTTGCAGATGGCACCAAATTGGGAGGAGTAGCTAATACCCCAGAGGACAGGATCAAAATTCAAGAAGACCTGAATAGATTAGAAATAGATGGGGTCAAAGCTAACAAAATGAATTTCAACACAGAGAAATGTCAGATACTGCACTTAGGGCAGAAAAATGAAATGCATAGATATAGGATGGGGGACATCTGGCTTAACAAGACTATGTGTGAAAGTGATCCTAGTAGACCACAAGTTGAACATAAGTCAACAGTGTGATGCCGCAGCTAAATGCGATTTTAGGCTGTATCAATAGATGTATACCGTCTAGATCAAGAGAAGTAATAGTGCTACTCTATTCTGCTTTGGTCAGGCCTCACCTGGAATACTGTGTCCAGTTCTGATCACCACAATTCAAAAGAGGTGTTGACAAGCATGTCCAGAGGAGGGCAACCAAAATGGTGAATGGTCTGGAAGCCATGCCTTATGAGGAGAGAGTCAGGGAGTTGGGTATGTTTAGCCTGGAGAGGAGTCACTTAAGAGGTGATATGATCGCCCTGTTTAAGTATTTGAAAGGGTGTCACATTGAGGATGGAGCGAGCTTGTTTTCTGCTGCTCCAGAGACTAGAAAACGGAACAATGGATGCAAGCTACAGGAAAAGAGATTCAACCTCAACATTAGGATGAACTTCTTGACAGTAAGAGCTGTTTGATAGTGGAACACACTCCCTTGGAGTGTGGTGGGCTCTCCTTCCTTGGAGGTCTTTAAGCAGAGGCTGGATAGCCATCTGTTGGGGATGCTTTGATTATGATTTCCTGTATGGCAAGGGCTTGGACTGGATGGCCCTTGTGGTCTCTTCCAACTCTATGGTTCTATGATTCTATGATGTTGTTGAACTGCAACTCCCAGCATTCCTCACCATGAACTAAGTCTTCTGAAAGTTGCAGTTCAGCATCTGAAGGGCCCCACAACTTCCATCTTTGATGTATGGTACATTCTGTGAGAGAGGCACCAGCTGAAAAGGGTATGTTCCTCCACTCCGTTTTATGGTTTTCTTGAACTCTGTATAATTCTCTCTTTCTCTTCCTTCATGCTTTTGCTTTCTCTGCAGATTGTCATTAAATAAGATTATGTATATGTTCCAGAGTCATGTGTAGGTGTAGAACTATTTTCTAATTTGACAGCAGAAGCAAAGTGGGCAGGATTCAAGAATTCGTGTCAGTTTTTCAGTGTCTTGTCGTTATTTTTCTGATTTTTCTGGGCTTTTGTCATCTGTGTTGATCTTTTGTTTTTGTTTTGTTTTGTGTCAGTCAAGCAGCTAATTCGCCAGTTGCTTAAGACAGACCCAACGGAGAGGATGACAATTTCTCAATTTATGAATCACCCTTGGATTAATGTAAGTCCTGCACAGTCACTGCCATGTATGTGAGAGGGGTTCTAGATGCCTTGCTGTGATAAGAGGGGAGCAGAAGTAATTTAACCAGGACTCAGCCCTGTATTAAAAGGATATGATTTCTCTATCACACTGTGAGGGAGCACTTGGGGATAAAAAAAATCTCTCCCCGTGACTGGCAGTCAAGTACATTACACCCCCATCCCAACTGCTCTCAGCTGGCATTTGCTGTTCATTGCACTGAGCACACATCGCCTTTCCTTCATTTATAAAAAGCCATGTTACCTCATCAGTGTAGGATTTATGGAGGACTATTATTAGACATGCAAGGCACCATTGCGCTGAACTGCGTTGATATGAAAAGAGAGCCTACTGCTTTGAGGGCATTCTCAGTCTTTGGCACAGATCTGCTGGAAATGTTAGGGACAGTGAGTATGGCAGTGGTGGAGGTTTATGTACAGCGCTCTGCGAGAACAACACCAGAGGCTGCTTTTATTAGAGATGCTAACTAAAAGGCTGTGGCAGTCCTTAGCTAGAGCTTCATTGTGCAGCAAAATTCTTTGCCTCAAGCAGAAAACAAGCCACTGCTAAGGCTACAAGCCTAAAAGGTTTCAGGAGATCTCTTCTATGTCTTGCTGTGCAGCAGTCACCAAAGTCTCCTGTGTTTATTTTTGTCTATTAGATTTCTGTCCTCTTTTGTTATTAAGGCTCTGGCTGGCTTAAAATAAATTCATTTGTATTTGTACCTTCTTATTTTTCAAAGCAGGATAAATAACTAAAATGTATTAAAAGCCCCTAAATAATCCATGAACAGCAGCTATTGAGAGTAGCTTGCAGGCAGTGTGGTGAGGCATATTCTCTCTGGAAGGAAAAAGATGCAGCCTCCTGCAGCTGTTTGGCCCCCTGGCCAGTGACTCAGGCGAGAGAGTCTTCATCCTTCCTAACTATTCCCTAATTACACCAGAGTAATCTGTTCATTCCCCTTCTCACTCTGCCCCTTTGCCCCCACTTCCTTGTTCAATATATATGGTACCTCTGTTATATGGATTAAAAAATATGCCTTGTATTGTTTTAATAACATCAGGAAAACTGGTTGACAGCTGCTTCCATTCATAGATCCTTAAGCTTACTGAATGCAACAGATTTGTTCTGTTGATATTTTTATCAACAGAACAAATCTTTAATTGATATTTTTAAATTGATATTAGGCCAACGTGAAATGTAAATACCTTGCCTGGGTCATAGCAGCATTTGATGTGGTGCATAACAGCAGAAGCAAACAGAAAGTGAGAAGTTTACCAAAAGCAAGACGTAACTGTTTCTCATGTTGAGATTTAAACAAAAATGTGGTTGAAGAGAGGAATGCCTTGAAAGCTAGCAGGACCATGTGATACACAGAGAAAAACATGAAATTCCTCTCCCTGTGAACACAGACAGAGCCCTAGCTGCAAAATTCCAAAATCCATGGTCAGTCAATGTCTTTGCTAGGGCCAACCAAATATGCACAAAATTGTAGACAATTTTCAAACTCTTCAAATTTCTTTATCGGGCAATATATCACACACCCAAAAAATCCCAGGTGCTAAGGGGAGGCTGACTTGATGATGAATAAAATAAAAAACACAGACTTTAATTGATTAGTCTTTTTTAAAAAATAGTCTTTATTAAATTTTCCATATAATACGACAGATAAATTTTCATCTAATGGATACACAAACTAGAATAATTGATTAGTCTTTAATAAGTATCACACAGATTCCAGGTTACACCTAGGTCTGTAGGGACAGATAAACACTTAATAGCTGATTTCTCTCATTTCTGAAACCATAAAGTTGATAGTTACTTTCTTTTACTCCAATCTTAGTGGAAACAGATTCCTTGGTTTATAATTTTTTTATATTAGCAAAGCTGGAAATTAATTTTGTGTGGTGCAGTATGTAATAAAAACCAATAGAAGCTAAAATAGGTGATGGCACCTAGTGCCCAGAAGGGAGCAAGCAACATGCTCACTTCAGCAAGTTCCCTGGCTACCATAATTCTACATCTGAGTAAAGCTAAGTACCTGCCATATTATGATGTCCATTCTTGACATGGCAAGTACTTAGCTTCATTGAAAGGTAAAATCCTACTGGATCAGCAAACTATGCCTGACCATGTTGAAAGTAAATACAACAAGTTTATTTAATTTATTAATAACCAGTTGAAACGATAACAAGGAAACAGCTGGGTCTATGTATGCCAGATGCTAAATCCCAGGGAATTAACAGGAATTCAATTGTTTCATCTTTGTTCAAGGCTCAGGGATACTCAACAGACCTCATTCAGAACTCTAGATGTTTGTTATTATTAGATTGTTTTGTTGTAATTTTGTATTATGTATTATGTCTCGTTGTAGATATGTGTATAAAGTGTTATATGTATTTTAAGAAGATGGAAAATAATAAAACAAATAAATTAAAAAAAAAAGAACTCAGATGGAACCAAGGGTAGCCTGTAGCTTTCATGTTAGTGGTGTGATGATTCTGCTCCAGATTTGAAAGAAGTTTTCCGAAATGCTGAACCTGTAAGAATCATAAAGTTGGAAGAGACCACCAGGGCCATCCACTCCAACCGCCCCCCCACCATGCAGGAATACACAATCAAAGCACTTCCAACAGATGACCATCAGCCTGTTTTAAGGCCTCCAAAGAAGGAGACTCTGCACACTCTGAAGCACTCCAAAGCAGTATATTCCACTATCAAACAACTATTGCTATCTGGAAGTTCTTCCTAACATGTAGGTGAAATCTATTTTCCTGTAGCTTGAATCCATTGCTCTGGAGATAGGGTTCAGTACCTTGGACAATGGCTTTAGAATACAAATTAAAAGTCAAAGTAGATTCTGACATGGAAGCCACTAGCTGCTACTGGATTTAAAAATGAAATATTGTTGGCACAATCAAAAAAATTAAAATAACAATGAAAAGTGGGAGAGAGGCATCTAAACAAACTAGGATGGATAAATAAGAAGTTCTCAGATGAGCTGAGATTTGAAAGAAATGAAAGAAGGGGCAAGTCACCAAGTACAGACAAATTGTCAATATTTGTAGGAAGAAGGTCAGGAAGGCTAAAGCCCAGAAGAAACTCAAGCTTGCAAAAGAAGTTAACAGTAATTTTAAAAGGGGTCTGCTTATGTTCAGAGTTAGAGGAAGAAAAAGGAAATAGAAGGTACACTCCATGGAGAAGATGGCAAATGTGACAAAGAAAAGAAAATGGAACTGCTTAATATCTATTTTGCCTCTGTCTTCTCCAAAAAGGAAAAGTATTCAGCTTTGTTAAAACAGAAAAAAAAATGTTTGCAGCCCAAAACAGATTAAGAAAGTGATACCCACATTAAATTAATTCCACTGTCTGAAACCAGGCGATCTGCATCCAAGGATACAAAAGGAAATCACAGATATAATTTTTCTCTATAATCTTCCAGAAGGTTCCAGAAAATTGCAGTTTTCTGAGGAATCTGCACAACTTTCATGGAAAAGCTGCATAGTTTCCTGCAGCTGTAGGGAGAAAAATTCCTGAGTATCTCAAAGCCACAGGATGAAAAACTGCATCATTGTTCTCGACATTTGTCAGGACCTGGAGAAATCAAGATTTACCATCCCTATTAAGAACTAGTATGGATTTCTCAAAGAATAAGTCAATTCAAACTAATCATATCTCTTTTTTGAGAGTTACAAGTGTAAAAAGTGAAATTCTGTGAATGTAGTATATCTTGATTTCAATAAGGATTCTGACAGGTTCCTTCAAGCTATTCTTGCAGATGGACTAGTATAATGTAAACTAAACAATACTGCAATTAGGTGGATTTGAAACTGGTTGATGAACAGAACCAAGAAGTACTCATCAATGGTTCCTCTTCATCCAGGAGAAAGTGACTTGTGGGTACTTCAGGGTTCTGCCCTGCACCCAGTGATGTTCAACCTATTTATAAATTATTTAAATGAAGGAATAGAAGGTATGTATATCAAATCTGCAGATACTTTGGGAGATGTAGCTAATATCTCAGAGGACAGAATCAGGATTCAATATTACCTTAACAAAATGGGTAATTGGGTCACTACTAGCAAACTGAAATTCAACAGGGATTACGGTATGGTACTACATTTGGTCAAGAAAAAATAGATCCACAAATATAGAATGGGTGACTCCCAACTTTACAGCAAAATGTGTGAAAAAGATGTAGGGGTCTTAGTAGATGATATGCAGTTCAGGGAAGTAATAGTGCCACTGTATTCTCCTTTGGTCAGATGTTACCTGGAGTACTGTATCAGGATCTGGGCACTGCAGTTGCTCGAAAGGATATTGTTAAGCTGGAACATGTCCAAAGAAGAGTCACCAAAGATGGTAAAGGGTCTGCAATTAAAGCTTATGAGGAAGCATTGAAGGACACAAGAGTGTTTCGCCTGGAGAAGAGAAGACTTTGGGGCAATTTCATAATCATCTTTAAATATCTGAAGGAGCAAACTTTTTCCCCCTGCTGCTTCAGAGAGTTTGACCCAAGCCAGTGGATTCAAATTATATGGAAAAATATTGGGACAAAACATTAGGAAGAACTTTCTGACAGTAAAAAACAACAACAACAACAACAACAACAACAACAACAACAACAACAAACCAACAACCTCCAATAGAAGGTGGTTAGTTTTCCTTTCTTGGAGGTTTTCAAACAGACCTGCACAACTTGGCAGGAGGTAGGGGCCAAAATTAAAATGAGCTAAACTTCAGGCCACAAATAGGTTATAATTAAATGTTAATAAATGAATAATTAATTATTGTTAATTAGTAATAATTAATAATATTCCATTTTCCTCCTCCTCTGCCCAGCCCCTTCCTCAGAAGAAAGCCAAGCAATGGAGGAGCCTTGAGGGATGAGCGTTTGCCCCTCTTTCTCCTCTGCCACCCAGCCTTCTCAGAAGAAAGTCAGGCAAAGGAGGAGCCTTGCAGGGCGAGTATTTGCCCGTCCTCCCCTACCCGTACTTCTCCCTAGGAGAAAGCTGAGCAACTGAGGAGCCTTGCAGTGCAGGTGTTCACCCGTCCTCCACCACCACCTGGCCTTCTCCTCAGGAGAAAGCTGGGCGGCAAAGGAGCCTCACAGGGCAAGCGTTGCCCATCCCCTCCTCTGCTGCTTGGCCTCCTCAGGACAAAGCCAGGAAGTGGAGGAGCCTTGAGGGGCGAGCGTTTGCCCAATTCCTCCGCCACATGGCCCTCTCCTCGGGAGGAGGCCAAGCAGTGGAGGAGCCTTGAAATCATTGCACATCTTCGTGGGCTGCCCAAAATGCTTTGGCAGGCCTCATGCAGCCCCTGGGCCATATGTTCTGCAGGCCTGAAATAGAGGCTGGATGGCCACCTCTCTGGGATGCTGTAGCTGTGGATGGGCTACATGGCCCTTATGTTCCTTCCAATGCTTTGAGTACACACACAGAATGCTATTTGGAAAGGGAGTTAAAAACTATAGTTCTACATTCACAAAAGCCACAGTGCTGATCCATGTACTTTATAGGGTGAAAAAACCAACTCATATAGGAGAGGTGCAATAATACTTCACACCCAGCTGTTGTATTTTTCTTGTCTTGATGGCACACACCATAATAATAAGGAAATATGGAATAGCAGATGTACCCTAAGGCAAACCTATCATGTGGTTTTCTTGGCAAGATTTGTTCAGAGTGAGGCTGAGAGAATGTGACTTGCTCTGAGGCTGAGAGAGTGTGACTTGCCTCAGGTCATCGAGTAAGTTTCCATGGGCAAGCAGGAATTCAAACCCTGGTATCCAGTGTTCAGTGCTCAGACCACCACACCATGCTGGTTCTCATGGAGATATTAGAATTCATCAAATTAGAATTCATCAATAAGGGGGCACTTTATTCAACAAGAAATTAGGAAAAACAGGATTGAGCGACTAAAAGATAAGAAATTAATGGAAGATTTAAAAGAAACAGAACTAAAACTTAAGAAAGACCCATCAAGCAAGATACTAAGCCGAGATTTACAAAAATTAAAGGATCATTTCAATTCAAAAATCACACAACAGATAGCAAATAAAATGAAATTCTTAAAACAAAATTATTTTGAACATGCCAACAAAACAGGTAAATGGCTTGCATACAAAGTGAGAAAACAAAAGGAAAGGAGAATGATAATGAAATTGATAGATAAAGGAAAAGAATACACACAACAAGACAAAATTAAACAAATAGCGACATCTTATCTCAAGAAATTATTTCAATCAGAGAATATATCATACAAAAAAGATTGGAAATTCAAGAATTTATCAAAAAGGAACAAATTCCAAAATTTGCAGAAGACTGCCAAAAAGAACTGAATAAATCAATAACTAGAGAAGAAATAAGTAGCACAATACAAAAAATGAAACAAAACAAAGCCTCCAGACCCGACAGTTTAACAGCAAAATTCTACAAAATATTTAGCAATGAACTAATTGAGCCATTGATGCATACAATAGGAGAAATAGACAAGGGGCTCTACCTCAAAACATGGGGAGAGGCAACAATAACATTAATACCAAAAGAAGATAAAAACATAAAACAGATAGAAAACTACAGGCCTATTTCGCTGTTAAACCTAGACTATAAGATCTACGCAACAATCCTAGCGGACAGATTGAAAAAAGAACTAACATCGTGGGTACATGAAGACCAGGCGGGTTTTCTTCCCATCCGACAAATCAAAAATAACATCAGAACAATTATTGATATCCTAGAGTATTATGAAAAGAAAAGAGAAAAGAAATTAGGCATTGTATTAATCGATCTGGCAAAAGCTTTTGATAACGTTGATTGGCTCTTTATGAAAGAAACCCTAAAGCAATGTGATATTGGAAAAAAGTGCAAAACTGGATTAATGTAATTTATCAACATCAGTCGGCACAACTTAATATCAATGGGGAGAAATCAGAACAATGGACCATTAACAAAGGAACACGCCAAGGTTGTACCCTCTCCCCCCTTTTATTTATCACGGTAATGGAAGTTATTTTGAGGAAAATAAGGAAAGATAACAATATTAAAGGCCTACAAATTGGGAACTACAACTACAAAACCAAAGCTTTTGCAGACGACATAGCATTTATTTTAGATGACCCAATTAAAAGTATAAAAAGGTTATGGGTTTTCCTCAACAAGGTATGCAACTTAGCAGGGCTAAAAATTAATCTCTTAAAAAGTGGAATTATAACAAAAAATCTATCAAAAAAAGAAGAAACGAGACTAACACAAGAAACGGAAATTAGGATAATAAAAAAACCCAAATATTTGGCATAATTTTGACAAATCAAAATCGGGACCTTTTAGCCAACAACTATATAGCGACATGGCAAAAAATTAGAGAAAACTTAAACAAATGGAATTCAACACAGTTATCATTAATGGGCAGAATAGCCCTAATACAACATATTTTGCCAAAAATGATGTACTTATTCCAAAATATCCCAATAATTACATCCAATTCCATTTTTAAGAAATGGAACAAAGATATTAGTGACTTCATTTGGTGTGGCAAAAAACCAAGAATAAAATTAAAAACTCTGCAAGATAAAAAAAGGAAAGATGTATTAGGACTTCCCAATTTACAAGCCTATTATGCTGCAGCAACTATTACCTGGCTAAAAGAGTGGTTCGAATTAAAAAATAAACGTTTATTAATATTAGAAGGTTACGACTTAAAGGAAGGTTGGCATAAGTTCCTCCAATATGAAAATGAAATAACAAATGGTGAGTTTAATAAACATTTAATAAGGAAGGCATTAATGAAAATATAGCGGAAATATAAAAGATTTATTTATAACAAAATTCCTAGATGGATCTCCCCTCAGGAAGCTTTTCATAAAGAGGACAAATCAACATTAGGGAAATGGCTGACATATGACGACATTTTAGTCAAATCCACAAAAGAAATAAAAATTAAATGTAATAAAGAACTAAATGGAGAAGGTTTTAAATTGCAATGGTTAGTGTATTTTCAAATAAAGGAAAGATTCAAAATTGATAAGGAAACAATAGGAATAGAACTAGAAAAGCATATGTTAGAAAAGATCATGGAAAAAGGAGAAAAACATGATTTCTAGACTCTACAAACTAATACTGAATATTGACTTAAAAGAAGAAACGATAAAAACTTCAATGATCAAATGGATGCAGGATTTTGGAGAAAACATTGAATAAGCAACCTGAGAAGAAGTGTGGCTTAAAAATTTAAAATTCACAAAAAGTTCTCAGCTGATTGGAAATTATTACAAGATGCTGTACAGATGGCACCTCTCCCCAGAAAAATTGGCCAAAACAAACAGCAAAATAGAAAGCACATGTTGGAAATGCGAGAAGGACAATGCAAATCTGCTCCACATGTGGTGGGATTGTCCAATAGCAACCGATTTTTGGGGACGGATCCACACAAGAATTCAGGGCACATTTCAAATTAAATTTAACATGGACCCTAAACTCTTTTTACTGAATATAACAACCGAACTGAAAGAAAAGATAAACAAGGAAGAAATGGGTGTTATCTTATATATATGACTACTGCGGCAAGGCTAATACTTGCCAAACACTGGAAAGTAGTAAAGGGAAACCTTGAACATAAATGGGAAACTAAACTTTATGACCTAATGCAAATGGACAAACTGACAATGATGTTAAAAAACCAAACGGAGGACAAATTTAGGGATAAATGGAAGAAAGTAGAAAACTTATGGTCTTGTTAAAAAAAAAGTTAGACAATAAATGTTGTCTTATAATCACTTTTATTCCTTTGTAAACCTCATGCACTCTCCCCTATCTTTCTTTCTCCTATCTTTTTCCCCCTTCCACATATTTAGTCTAGGAAGAATGTATAAGAAATGCCATTCAGTCTAACAGCTCTTTATACATTTTTTACGTTAATTAACGCCCTTATAAAGCATTAGGTTCTTTGTATGATTCATGTAAATGGAAATTTAGATATACAATTGTAATACTCCTCTTAAGTTAACAACTGGGAACTCCTTCTGAGAAGTAATGAATTTGTTATGTTGTGTTTCTTTTTAACATTGTATAAATAATTAAATTAAATTAAATATGAAAAATTAGAATTCATCAAATAAAAAAATTCAACAAATAAAAACACATTTATTTCCACATCCTCTCATTATTCAAATATAGGTTGCAAGTCCTCTGTGCTTGTACATCACAAATACAATAGTTGTTCCATATAGCATGTGCCTGCTAGTATTTCCCCATGCAAGAGTTCTTGCCATGTATGTCTATGAAGACATGTTCCCCAGGAATGCACAATCATAGATTCCCGTAAAGGACCCGTGAACATTGTACCGGGAGTACAACACTGCTTTGATATGGCAAGCAGTATACGAATTGAAGGAAGGAAGGAATACATAAATAAATAAATAAATAATGCAGCAAATGTGCATTAATCGCTTAACTAGTAAGACTGCCCCTTCATCCAGAGGCCTTGGAACTATAGTTTTTGTGAGAGGCAATAACTAGAGTTATTGTGAAGATCACTGCTCACACTATCCTTGACAGCCAGCTATAGTTGTCAATGTTCTAGCCATGAGCGTGGCAGTTCAGTCACACTGGAAATCACTTTCTGGATGGAAAACCACATCACCAGTATAGGAAAAGGCAGTTCCTTCAGTAGTTTTGGTTAAACACTTTTTCAATTTATTCCCATCTGTCTTTCTTTCAGACAAATTTGAGCAGGTCTAGTGCTTTTATTTTAACTTACCAGTGTAGACATTTTTATATCATGACTGTTGAAAAGTCAACAAGACCTCGCTGTCTTACTCATTTGCAAATACAGGATACTATGTTTGCTCACATACATATTCATTGTAGTTTTTCTGATCCCTTCCCTCCCTCCCCCTTCCCAGTTTTTGTCTGTTAGTCCTATTTCTGTGTATTTCTGGGCCCAATCCTATTAGATCTAGCCAAAACCAACCTGGTAATAGAAGAATCTTATAGTAAATGGCAGAAGTGAGAAAACATAATTCAGTGCAGAGAATACTTAGCATTTGTATTCTCTGCACCCAAACAAGAAACTATTATGTGAAATAAAATAGGTTGGGGGGGAAGAAATTAATTTTATTTTATTTTATTTTATTTTTAGACCTCAAGCTGTCATACATTACAAAGAATGCTCAAATGTACACTTTTACTTGAGTTGTTCTTATCAGAAACAATTAGTATTTATTTGCAGGTGTTCTGTTGTCAAAGTAACGTTCATACCTCGCTGCTTCTTTGCTTTTCTTAGCAATCCATGGTAGTGCCACCAACCCCTCTTCATACTGCCCGTGTCCTACAGGAGGATAAAGATCACTGGGATGAAGTGAAGGTAATGATGACCTAAGTTTGGCATAGTCCTTGGAAGTAACTAGCTACAAATAATGAGTTCCCTATAATTAGTTCCTTTTCCCAGTAACTTGCATTTTTTTGCAGTTGTAACTTAATGTGGGATAACTTTATTCTCTTTGCATTTCAACTGCAACTTTTTAATTACTTTTAGAGTTAGCTGATGTACAGCCTCACTAGATGGTGGATGAAAAATATGATCTGGTTCAAGTGCTGACTTTTGCTGGTTGCTTTTGCTCTGCTGCAAATGTTGACATAGCAGTGAAGTGGACAGGAAGGCCATTTGTTTCATGTCACCGGCCATCAGCATATGTAGCATTCAGTTATTTCTTTTTAAAATAATTAAAGGTATCAACTTTAGTTAGTTCTGAGGAAGGAGAAAGTGTGTTACCTTTTTTAATGACTGCAGATAGTTAACTGGTTTTTGTGCCTTAGAACTAAAACTTTTTCAAATAATGTCTCAAATTCTGATGGCCATTTTTAAATCAATTCAGAGATGTGCAAAGGGGTTTCTTGTTTGGTTATATTTTGAAAACATTTTTATTTGTGAATTTCTGTCTAAGTAGCAGGAACTTAATTTTCGTTTATTACTATTATTTTCATAATAGATACTTGAATGGAAAGAGAAAAAAACAGACTAATATATTTCCTGTATTCATTTAAAGCTGGACCATATAACAGGGGTGGGCAGCCTGGGCTGGTTGACAACAGTTCCCATCACCCTTAACCAGGAGAGCCAGTTTTGGAGGATTATGGGAACTGTAGCCCAGAAACTATTTGAACAGTCACAGTCACCCATCCCTGTTTTAACACATAGGAAAAGAGGCATATTCTCTGTAGTAACATATGTGCAGTGTTGAAAGCCTGTTGCTTTGAAGAAATTGTGTTTTTTTAAAATAACAATGTATTGTTCAATTTGTGCTGGTATATCACAGTGGTCAATTTGCTCCACTTATCAGTAGTACATAGAATTTTAATTCTGCAATTGAATTCTTTCCTCTTGGTCCTTCAGCCACAGAGTCTGCCTGGGAATGGTGTGTACTGTAACTTTGTTGGAAAAGAGGGCACATTTCTTAGTCTTGGCTCAGAGTAGTAACTAGAGGGGTCGGTTTTTGTCAGGGCACAGTGGGAATTGGCCTGACCTTCTTACAGTTTCACTATTTCTTTCCTGTGTCTGACAGGAGGAAATGACGAGTGCCTTGGCAACTATGAGGGTCGACTATGACCAAGTAAAAATTAAAGATTTGAAAACCTCTAACAACCGTCTCCTCAACAAACGGCGCAAGAAGCAAAAACAAGGAGGCACCTCTTCAGCATCTGCAGGTTGTAACAACCAATAAAGAAAAGAGAGAAGGATAAACATAAAAAGGAACAATTACTCTAACAGGTCATCTTTGCACCAAAAACAAAGGGTACCTCTCTGAAATATTGATGAGTGTGTGATCTGTAGCGAAGGTGCAATGATGCATCTAACATATGATGTTCTGGGACTTTTTATTTTGGCATTCGGTTTTGTCTAAGGGGGATTTATTTGTTTCTACTTTTCTTTTGCATTTTAATAGACATTACCTAATATGTTCCTGAAAGCCATAGAATTCCAGTGAAGCTTTAGATGAGTAGGTGGTTCTTAAGGCAATGCAGGTTCAAAATCTAGCTACACTTAAGCACATTTAAATCTCTTGGCTTTAAAATGAAGAGATTTAAACATGGGCTAACAGAATTCAGTGGGATGTAAAAATGCTTAGCCTTGGCTGGATTATGTCCAATGTGTTTAGGAGAAATGACTCCTACTGTGGTATAGGCCTCAGGAACAGAGTATTATGTGAAGAGTGTTCACATGTTCCTTCTTAGTCTTCATTTTCCTCTGCTTTATTTTAGTTCTAGTAATAACGCTGCTAACTAGCAGAATTTCTGTCTGAACAGGGAAGCATTGCTTTTGATTTTCCAAGAAAATATTTACAGGGAAGCCTTAAGGGATTATTAAGCCATGATTCCATGTTCACACATTTCTTTGACTGAAAGCAATCCATATAGGAATTTACATGAAAAGAAGATGTGGATTGTCGTGTGTGGCGATAGCAGACATTTCTGTTTCACTGTTGTGTCATGCACAGGGAAAGTACAATTGGCCATGTCTTCCTGGTGAGCATACATGTAGCAAAATAGCTGTGAGTGTAGTCATTGCTTGTTAGGATTCAGCTGATCCATTTCCTTACTCTTAGCAGATATTTTTCTCAGGCAGTGGCCAGCATCCAGTGATGTACTTCTACTATATCCCTCTGCTGCCAAAATCTGTGGTGCTCCTTCACACCTCAGTTCCCAATACCAACACCTCCAAATGCAAAATGCCTGATCCAGAGGGTTGGGAAACCGTCTGGAGCTGGTTTTCGTCACCACAGAGAGTTGCAGCAAGAGGAGATGAACAGGGAGATACACTACGGGCTGTGAAGTAAAACCACTGAATCATTGAAATTGCACCATTGGATCTTGGCCAGAATTTGATAAGACTGTTTTGTTTTTAAATTAAATTATTTTTTGTGTTCAAACCATAGATTAAACTGCAGCCATTATAATTTAATCTTTGGTTGTGTTAAATCCCAAAAACACCAATTTGTACAAATAACGTCAAGATATCGGTTGAAAGAGCATCCTGTGTGGACCAGAAGAAAGCCAGGATGTTTGGTTCCCTGTTGAAACCAGAGTATCACCTTCCAGTTCCTCCAGCGGTGTTGATTTCTGACATGACATTCTGCTTATTGGGCTTGTAACAGTCATGTGTCAGATTGTGCACAGTGTCTTGTCCTGGTGCAAACCATGAAAAAAAATGAAAATATGTAACATGCCAAGAATTCTCCTAATCCAAGGAACCAATCACACACAGGAGGATGCCTACATAGTGGTGCATCTTGCCCTATTTTTCCACATGTGAGCTTTACTTGATCCTAGTAAGGACACTCTACAACACACCTCCCTGGATTCTCAGTTGTGCGGTTGCTTTGAGAAGATGTGAGATAGCAGGACTCTGATCTCCAACCTCAGCACAGGTTAGAAAAATCCCAGAAAGCATCTGCATTTCTGAAGGGGCTTAAAGCAGAAGTGGCATTCCCTCACTCCCCATACATCCACTGTGATTTAGATCAGAGAAAAACAGATGACTGTTGCATTTCCTTGTGTCTTCAAAGTGCTGCATGACTGAAAACTATCTTTCAAGGCATCCATGCTTGCCAGATAACCTGAAACTTGTGACTAGTAAGCCAAATTTAGACAGTATTTGTGGAGCCTTGCGTCAGAAACTCATGCCAGAATTAGAAATGGTGGATTATACTGGTATTGTGAGGCTGCAGTGCCTGCGAACTCTGCTGATCACTAGGTGCCTCCCTTTGACCTTCAAGTAGATGTTGAATACAAACCAAAATGCACTGGATAAATTTACTGATTCTTGACTGTTTATGATATATTAACATTTTGCATAAATTAATAAATGGTTCTTGACTATTTTTTTTCTTAAGTGAGGCCTGCTTTCTTCACTGTGATGAAACTGTATTTTTAATGGGACCCAACATTAACTTCAGTTAAATGGTGGTGATCTTTCTCCCAACCCCATTGCCACACAGCACAAAAGTTGTGTTTAAGAAGAGAACAGAAACTTTAAATTGAAAGAATCCCACCCCTGTAAGATAAGGGGGCAAATTTGATCTGATTCTGTGTCAGACCAAGTCTACAGACATCGAAGCATAAATCTGCCCACCATTTATGGTAGGACTGTTGCCTACTTGGGAGAGTGCATGTTTCTTCATGCTGAAGGCCCCAAGTTCAATGCCTGACAGAAACCTTGACAGAGGCACTGCCAGTCAGCATAGGCAATATTGAATTGGATGGGCCTGTGGTCTAATGCATACAAAGTATTTTCCTAGTTTATCATCAACACTTCATGCTGGTTTCATATGTCCCAAATGCTTACTTTCTACTGGCTGCTTCCCCAGACCATGTTCCTACATTTTGCAACATTTCTATTTGGAAAAATACAAATCATTTATTTTAATGTGTACAATAAACACATGTATCTGTATTACAGTGGTGATGTACATGGAATAGGAACATAGGGTCATTAATTTGGAAGAGACCCCAAGGGTCATCCAGTCCAACCCCATTCTGCCATGCAGGAATACACGAAGTACTCCTGAGAGATGGCCATCCGATTGCTATGCAGAGGGGTGGGGTATAAATTATTATTATTATTATTATTATTATTATTATTATTATTATTATTATCCTGTGTCTGTTTAAAAACCTCCAAAGAAGGAGACTCCACCACACTCCGAGGCAGTGTCTTCCACTATCCTTCAGATATTTAATATGCAGCCAGTTTATGTCTATTCAGCAATATAGATACGTGTTCAGATAGTTTTGATTACACAAGACATTTTGCCTATACGTATGGATATTATATTGTCTAGCTGTTTCCCTCATCAACCTACCACTCTGAACTTAGTGATTTATTTATTTAGACAGAATATTTATACCCTGGGGATGCAGTGGCTTATTAGTTAAGACACCAATTCTGACTATTGTAAGATCAAGAGGTTGGCAGCTCGAGGCTCAAACACTGCATGATGGGGTGAGCTCCTGTCACTAGTCCCAGCTTCTGCCAACCTAGCAATTCAAATGCAAATGCAAGTAGATAAATAGGTACCACTTCTGCAGAAAGGTAACAGCATTCCGGGCAGTCATGCGGGCCACATGACCACCAGAGTCGTCTTCAGACAATGCTGGCTCTTTGGCTTATTGACGGAGATGAGCACTGCCCCCTACAGTCGGTTACAACTAGACATTCATGTCAAGGGACTAACTACCTTTACCATTACCTATTTATACCCCACTCTTCAGCCACAAAGGCTCTCAGACCAGTTTACAGATTGCTAGTTTGACTGTTCCCTCAGGTGTCAATCTAAAAAGACATGACACAGAAGGAGAAGAGACCATCATGGAGAAACAGGGTTCTCCTAGTAGAGTTAAGAATCCCTGTGATCAGTCAGAGCCGAACAGACAAGGCCAGAGGGACCAATGGTCTGACATAGTAAAAGTCAGCTTCCTGTTCTCCTGTAATGCAGAGTGTGCCCACATATCACCCTACCATTTTGTAGTTTGTAACTTCTTGAATAAAATAAATTGTTCTGGAAATACGCTGGTATTTTCCATTTTATCTTCACAACACTGTGAAGTAGATTAGACTGTGGCCAGCCCATGTTTGACCAGTGAGTAGTACATTGCCAGCTTTTTAGTCTGTGTTAAGCATTCCACCTTGCACTAGCTCTGGCAATATAAATCATTGTTCCCTTTCCCTTGAGCTTTTGCTCTAGACTTTTGAAACGTGTTTCCTTCTGATACAAGAGTTTGAATTCACCTGTTATCTGTATGTCTCCTCTGAGATTTTGATGGCTAATACAACTGGGACAATTAGCCTGAATATATCTTTCAGCTGATTTTGAACTTGAGTGGTAGAACAATTTAGTCTGAAAGTGCGTGGGTGTATGCATGAATACACTCCTGCACATGTATACATGAATCTTTTTGTCACAAGCTGCAGGCTTAATGCAATGCAAATAATGTTGAAAATTGTCATTTTCTGTGCTTAACATTAAATGAAGTAGAATCATAGAGTTGGAATTGACTACAAGGGCCATTCAACCCAACTCCCTTGGGTTAAGTGCCCAATTGGGTTAAGTACCCAATAATTAATGTAAAGCACGGAGAGAAATTAGAGTTTGGGGTATTTACAATCACCTTCTTTGTGGATGATGAACTTTATTTCTTCATCTATATGAAACTTATTACAAAGATTTGAACTTGACCTCTTGCTCTGTTTCTCATCTGCGAAACGGGAACACTTCAGTGTAAAGATTATAAACCAAAAAAAAAATGATAGTAGCAATGGCAGAGGAGATCCGGGTCTCAACATTTCATAATCACTAGGTCTCAAGGTATTATAGTCTAAAGAAATTATGTCACTCTACAGTGATAAAAGGTAATTTTGTAGTAGAGTAGGATGTGGCTCCACTACAGATTACTGAAGATGCAAGACACATATCGGCTCAAGGAAGCAATAAAGATCTTGGAATCGGAAAGCAATCACACCAGTCATCATGTAACTAGATGAGGTAGGTTCCTTTCATCTCAACTTTAAAAAGATAAACTATCGGATATTTCTGGGCTATGGCTTATGTCTTGTTGAGAACTTATGCTCACAGAAAACTGCTATAAACCTTATAAGAAAACAGTATATTAGGGTTCCCTTCTTTTCCAGCAGCAGAAAATAAGAATAATGTTATTCTCTTCCCACCCTCTATTTTGATTATTGCTTAGAGGCAGTGTGTGTTTCTCTGGTGATTCTCCACCTCATCTCTTTCCTGTGAGCCCTCTAGCAGTTCCTTGCTTGCCCAATTTTCTTTCCATACTAAACTTCAATGAAAAATACAGTATGATAAACCCTTCTCTTGACATGATGCACTTCAGATCTAGTTTTTAATTATCAACCCCAGCCTTGCTACTTCATTTCCTAATTGAGGAAACACAGCAGGCAGTCCTGGGACTGGATTTCTCTTAACTCCTTATTGCCCCAGGGTCGGCTGTCCAATTAAAGAGCAGTTCCTGACTTGCCCAGAGACTGAAATAATAGGATGATCATGCTGCATGTTCTCTGTTAGTTTAACATCATGTTCTCATTTCAGAACAATTTTTCCCTTTCTCCTTCAATCCAGTCTTACGACTGACCTTTGTTTGAGACGCATCAACCAGAATGTGGTTAGTTACCTGAAGGAATAGCCTATTTGGAGTACACTGGATGGTTTCATGTTGTTGTTGTTGTTGTTATTATTATTATTATTATTATTATTATTATTATTAATTTATTTATACCCCACCCCTTTGAGATCAATCAGGGCGGCTTACAGTAAAAATGGAGTACAACAGTAAAAACAAATGACATCCCACCCACCCCTTAAAAAGTTATTAAATCTATTATAAATTGTTACCTATTTCCTGTCTGCCAGTGATTTAACTGTTTGTGAAACTTTACTTGATCTACCTGGAAAGAAACTGTGAGCTCAACACGGCCTTTCATGATTCCTGCTATATGCTATGAGGGAAAGACTCCCTGCCAGTTATCCTTTGATATTTCAGCTATCTACACATTAAAAACCAGACCTGACAGGAGAGAGGAGACGGATGAGTCACCTTCCTGGAAACACCAGTGGCCAAAGTGCAATCTCATTCCTTGTCCCTTCAATGACAATACATCTTTCAAAAAAAAAAAAAGTGCCTGCTTAGTGGTGATCTTAATAAATACCTTTATCCAGATGACAAACAAACCATTCTTTCTGGCCTCATTTGCCTATAGTAAATAATGACAACAGAGGATATAGCAGAGGGAGAGGTCGACTTCAGAGCTATTTTCCTTTTATCGAGTGGTCTGTTATACAGGGGGACACTAAAACCAAGTTTAAGCTTAGAAAAAGTGACTCTGCTAGCTGCAATGTGCTTAGTTTCTTGTTTGTGGTCCAAAAAACCTTGTTTACTTTATGACCCTCCATTTCTCTTTTGACAGGAACTGCTCCAAAAATAGATAGCCACAAATTCACCCTAGGCCTAAATCTTATTGTTATTCCTAACTAGAGAAGACCCACTGAATCAACGGGTTTAACTATGTGTGACTCACCATTCAGTAACTAACTGGGTCTACTCTAGTTGGAACTAACCAACATGATTCCAAGTAGTGTTTGTGTGTCATGTGGGGGCAAGGAAAGAAATTGCTCTTTCTCCATAGTGGATAGAAAAGTTCACACAATTTAAATTCCATCACAACGAGGGCAGTGGAGCATCATTGAATAGTTTTTCCAACAAACAACCAGAAGACCTTTTTAAAAAAGGCTTAAAGATTATCAAATGAGCATGATTTAATTGATAAAACAAGTGGGAAATGCTGGAAGGTGGTCAGAAAGGCCAAATCAGTCCTAACCTACAATGTGTATTGCCTCACCTTGGTCCAGCTATCATCTCTGAGCCTACAATGTAGGGTTGTGAGGATAAAAGAGAGGGACAGTCAAAACTCATTGGAAGAAGGGGAAGACAATAAAGCTGTTAGCAAATAAAATTAGGAATGCAGGCAAATGGAAAATCAAGACAAGTTTTGCACAACAGAAATGCCAGTAGGCCTGGAAGGTTGCATGTGTATGCATAAGCAGACACTTGGGATCACAACCCACCATCAATGCATGTATTCATTAATTAGCTTGATCTATTTTTTTTAAAAAAAATAGTCTCTTTTGTTAGAATCCTGCAAATGTAGTTCTTCTAAGCCAGGGATGGAAAAGGTGAGGGCCTTCAAATGATGTTGGACTGCAGTCCCTGTGAGCCACTGTCTCTGCAGCCCAACTACACCCAAAGGCCCACATGTTCCCCATCCATGTTACAAGGGCATACACTAAATAGGCTTGTCAAGTACTGTGATTTCCACAGGGATTTTAATTAGTAATTGCCAAAAGTGACTCGGAGGACTGGCTTTTCAACAAGCACCACAAATTGCTCAGGCTTGGCACAGCTGAAGGAAGCAAACAATATGAACATTCAAACAGCAGGCTGGTGTGCTAATCTGTTTCAACCGCCCACCTGGCACAAAGATACCATAAAGCCAGCTTAAGCAGCTTGCTAGGGCTTTCCCCTCTAAACAGGGAAAGTACCAGCATGACACAATCCAGAGGCTTTGTGGACCATTGTCCCTCTGTCTCCCACACACTGCAATTGTATTAAGGCCCAAGAGACAGGCCTGCTGTCCTGTTCTCTCACTATCCCTCATGGATCTTTCAAAGTTGCTACATGATCTCTCTGCATACTGATTCTACAGACTAACACAATCTTTGAATTCTACCCTCATGGATCTTCTGGAGTTTCTGGAACAGAGCTTGGGAAAGCTCTATTTCACAGAATCCCCAAGCCAGCATGGGAGCTGTGGTCCAAAGAGGTAACTTTTCCTAGCTCTGGTTGGAAGTAATAGAAACTCTCTACAGACCAAATATTGCACCAAGGACGTTATCACACGGGGGAAATCTGTTGGTTAATCCACACAAATCCCAAACAAAAACTGAATTTGTGCCTCGTGATTTCACACAACGTCGCACAGAAACTGGTCAGAAACTGGACAGAAACTGGTATTATCCGAGATCTTTTTAATTTCGGGAGTTTAGAGGAAATGCATTTGTGAAATTACAGTAATTTCGCATTTACTGTAACGTGAAAAGCAAATACGCACGGACAATTCTCTTTTAAAACCTGGAGGAGGGCCAAGAGCAGGAGGAGGAGGGGCCTCCAGGGAGGGAGAGTCCCGGGTTCCTGCCATGCAGGGAAGGGAAGGCAAGGCAAAGAGAGGGAAGTTTGGGACGGAGGAGAACTTTGGCATTTGGGATGGAGGGAAAAGGAAGGGAAAGAAGGCTTCCCTCGCAGCAGCTGTGGGTGGATGTGGGTGCAAGTGTGGGGTGTGCTTGTGGAGCAACTTGGAGCTCCATCTCACCATGAAGTTCTACCCTGCAGGTCCTACAAAGGGGAAAGGCTGATAGGGGGGCATGGGAGCTACCTCCAGTTTCCCCCTCTCCTGGGCATCATCCAAGGCTCTGGCTCTCCCCAGGGAACACCCAGCCCTTCCTTCCTTCCTTCCTTCCGCCCTGGAAAAAGGAGGAGTCTGGTCACAAAACACACCCATTTCCAGTACATGTACGGGTTCTTTTCACTTGTGTATGAAAGTTAAAAACGTCTTTTTTTTTCACTTTTAACTTAATTCCGTTATTACTGTAATTACGTGTGAAAAGCTTTTGCGCAATTAAGCTCTTTTTTCGCTTTCTTTTCGGGATGCTTCATTTCCACTTTATTATCTCTTTAACAACGAAACTGGCCCACGTGTGATAACGTCCCAAATTGCACCCAGTTAGAAAAGAAATGAAATTATAGCAGAACTTTTCCCATCCTGGCAACCAAACCTCTGCTTCATATTTACGAATTCAATTTGGAGTGTTCAAGAGATTTCCCTTTCACTCTTCTCTTAGACGGGCGGCCGTGGGCCTCCCCGAGAAGTGTAGGATTGGGGCCACTGCTAACACACGCAACGGCCCCAATCTACCCTTCTGCCAGCACTGGAAGGAGCGCTAAAATGCCGCTCCTTCCAGAGTGGGCAAAAGGGGCTCCTGAAGAGATGCCACGCGTCTCTTCCACATTTCTTCTGGCACAGCGTGTCTGGATGCTGCACCGGGAGGATGTCATCAGAGCGCTCGCCATGTGTAACAGCACATGCTCTGATGACATCCTTGGGAAGGGGTTGGGGCACCTGGCGTGTGGCTGCCCCTCCCCTTCCCTGCCTCCAAGATGGCACTTTACGCTGTTTGCATCCCTCCTTAGTCTAAGGGCTGATGATCATAGTAGTGTTCAGTGAAAAAGATAAATCAGTAGTACTGTATATGGAAAGATTTCTTGTCAACTGAGTGGTGATAAAATGGATTTCTGCTACATTCCAGTGTGTTAAAAGTAATGAGAAATTGGGGTTTGTTTCCCTCTGTTAAAATAATTGCCAACAGAAATGTAGAATTTACTTCTTTATATGTTAATAAGGATCATTGATGCTCCAAGACTTGTTTCTCTAGCTGGCTAGTTTTATTTAGATCCATGCAATTAAATGCAATGAGCATTTAGTTCACAACAGCTCTCCTGAAATTCCCTTCCTGATCCTTCTGGGAGGTTTGGGGACTGTGCTCCAAGGGGGTGTTACTTTTATTGCCTAGCGACCAGAATGGCTGCATTCTTAAAAACCAGAAACATAATTTAATTGTGAAAAGGGGTGGGTAGACCTGCAAGAGAAGCTTCTTCAGAAGCTAAAATTAGACTTGAATGTGTTGATACAAAAATATAACTGAAGAAGCTGGACTCCCCCTTCTCCCCATCTAGGTGGGAAAGTAATGATCTTGAGAGACATTTGTGAAGAGAGAAATATTGCAAGACCTCCATCATGCTTGTAAAACATAAAGACAAGTTATCAGATAAACTATGCAGGGGAGGGGAGAGTTATTAGCTGGCTTTGAGTCGAATTTGACCCATGGCAACCCCATGAATGAGAGCCCTCCAAGTTAGCCTAACCTCAGTTCAGGTCCAGCAGACTCATGGCCATGTCTCCCCTGATTGACTATTCATCTAGAGTGCTTTCTTCCTCTCTTCCTAATGCCCTCCAGCTTACCAAGCATTACATTTTTTAGTGAGTTCTGTCTTCTCATTCTATGGCCAAAGTAAAACAGCCTCAGTTTATCCTGGCTTCTAGGGAAAGTACAGGCTTGATTTGTTCTTGATGTGTGCCTTCAAGTTGTTTCTGACTTATGGCCACCCTCAGATGAACCTGTCATAGAGTTTTCTTGGCAAGGTTTCTTCAGAGGAGGCTTGCCATTGCCTTCCCCTCAGGTAAAGAGTATGTGACTTGCCCAAGGTCACCCAGTGGGTTTTGTGGCCAAGTAGGGAATCAAATCCTGGGCTCCAGAGTCCCAACACTTAAACCACTACAATGCTCTGGCTTGCCAGTGTTCAAGGACCTATTTATTTGTCTTCTTAGCAGCAGAACTCTTCTCCAGCACCAGATCCCAAATGAGTTGATTTTCTTCCTATCAACTTTCTTCACTGTCCAGCTTTCACACTCATACATAGAGATGGGAAATATGATGGCTTGTACCAACCTAATTTTAGTATTCAGTGGTATATCTTTACATTTCAGGTTCTTGTCTAGTTCCTTCATAGCTGCCCTTCCAAGTCCTAATCTTCTGATTTCATGACTGTAGTCACTCAGATTAATGATTGAGCCAAAATATGAAAAATTCTAAACTATTTTGATATTTTTATCATCTCCTTTAAAATATCTAAGGGGCTATGCAGACGGGCAGGAAAAGGTGACCTGAAGTTGCCTTTTCCCTAAGCTGCAGCAACCTCGTTGCGTGTCCTAAGGTGGCCCTAAATGGGGACGGAGCAACCACACTGGGGGGAGTCAATGCAGCTTTTCCAAGGCTGTATTGAATCCCCAGCAACTGCACTGCCAGCTCCAAAGATGCTGCAAAGGGAGATGGAGGAACCACATGGGCTGGCAGCGGCTGCTTTAAATTTTTTTGTTCTCAAATGCATGTGCAGGTGTGCAGGACCATCTCTTCACACCTGTGCATGTGAGCAGGAAAACATCCCTGTGCACCTGTACAGGACCTGTTATAGGGTAGTATACAGTCTGTCACTCTCTGTGCACAAAGATGATTGAAGTTCAGCATCCCTGCGCACCTGCACAGGATCTGTCATACACCCACATATCATGCAAGGATTCGCTGACCTCCACTTCCCCCCAAGGAGTGGGTGCAGTAGACATGTGCCACTGTCAGATTGTGCCACCTTTGGGGCGAAGGAATGAGTTTGTCAATTGAAAAGACACTCCATCATCCTCCACAAAACATGTCCCACACAGATCGGGGGGAGGGGAGAGGTGCATGCAAGGGAGGTTTGTGTGGACAGACTTGATACATGCAGCTGGTGATCATGCAAGGGACATGGTCAACAGGATACACGGACAAATGTTACTCCAGGAGCCCCCCCCCCCCATCATGCCAGGAAGTGGTGTGCAGGTCTTATGCACACCTGCACAGAAGAGGTCACAAAAGCCTCTCTCATGCAAACTGCTGTGCATGCTGACAGCAAATGTACATGCAAAAGAATGCATTTATTGTCATAATAGAGGAAAGTTGCTAGGGTGCATGCGTAGGGTTACAGTTAGTGTTATGGCCTCTACAGACGGGTGGCCATGGGCCACCCCGAGAAGCCAAGGATTGGGGCCGAGGCTGCCGCACTCCTCGGCCCCAATCCACTCTTTGGACGGCCCTGGAAGGAGTGCTAAAATAGCGCTCCTTCCTCAAGGTGCGGACCGGCCCCAGGTAAGGGGAACTTACCGACTCCTGCCATAGAGTTTTCTTGGGCAAGGAATCCTCAGCGGCTGAACAGCCCTCAAGCCTTTGCAGACCCCCCTCTAAGGAAACTGTGAACCCAGGGGTCTCTAGACCACATGTTGAGAACTACTGTCCTACATTATAGAAAATGATCTATCTGAATGACTCATGGAGGACTGTCTTCTCTTTGAAAGTGTGTTCTGCTGGAAATGTTGTGCAGTTCAGGACTGGTTTAAAAATGAAGAGCCCCAAGATGGCAGAACTGCAGGGGGCTTGAAGTTGCCCCTCAGCAATGAGCCTTTGAACAGCAACAGAGTAATGAAGCACTAGAGATTGCTTTGTTGTGGTTTTCCTTCCCCCTTATGGTGTGATGCCTTGTATTGCTATTTCACTTTCAGCAGACATTTCTACATTTTCATCAATTGTTGCTATATACCGTCAAGTCATTTCTGACTAATGGCAACCCTTTAAAAAGGCTGCCTTTCCACCTTGGGCAGCGAGGAGAGACCCTTTAAAAAGGCTGCCTTTTCCACCTGGGGCAGCGAGGAGAGACCCTTTAAAAAGGCTGCCTTTTCCACCTTGGGCAGCGAGGAGAGACCCTTTAAAAAGGCTGCCTTTTCCACCTTGGGCAGCGAGGAGGAACCCTTTAAAAAGGCTGCCTTTTCCACCTGGGGCAGCGAAGAGGAACCCTTTAAAAAGGCTGCCTTTTCCACCTGGGGCAGCGAGGAGAGACCCTTTAAAAAGGCTGCCTTTTCCACCTTGGGCAGCGAGGAGAGACCCTTTAAAAAGGCTGCCTTTTCCACCTTGGGCAGCGAGGAGGAACCCTTTAAAAAGGCTGCCTTTTCCACCTGGGGCAGCGAAGAGGAACCCTTTAAAAAGGCTGCCTTTTCCACCTTGGGCAGCGAGGAGAGACCCTTTAAAAAGGCTGCCTTTTCCACCTGGGGCAGCGAGGAGAGACCCTTTAAAAAGGCTGCCTTTTCCACCTTGGGCAGCGAGGAGAGACCCTTTAAAAAGGCTGCCTTTTCCACCTTGGGCAGCGAGGAGAGACCCTTTAAAAAGGCTGCCTTTTCCACCTTGGGCAGCGAGGAGAGACCCTTTAAAAAGGCTGCCTTTTCCACCTTGGGCAGCGAGGAGAGACCCTTTAAAAAGGCTGCCTTTTCCACCTGGGGCAGCGAAGAGGAACCCTTTAAAAAGGCTGCCTTTTCCACCTGGGGCAGCGAGGAGGAACCCTTTAAAAAGGCTGCCTTTCCACCTTGGGCAGCGAGGAGAGACCCTTTAATAAGGCTGCCTTTTCCACCTTGGGCAGCGAGGAGGGACCCTTCAAAAATTGCATTTAAATTGTATTTGCATTTTATATTGTATTTTGTATATTTTTAAAAATTGTTTTAATTTGCTTTGTTTGTTTTGTTTTGAGGGGTGGGTATGGGTGGGGTTGGGAAGAAGGGATGGGCTCTGTATTGATGTTATTTGTTATTGTGATTGTTGTACGCCGCCCCGATTGCTTGGCAGAGGGGCGGGATATAAATAAAAACTATTATTATTATTATTATTATGGCAGAATTTGTTAAGAGGAGGGTTGCCTTTGCCTTCCTCTAAGATTGAGAGAGTGTGACTTACCCAAGGTCAGCCAGTAGGTTTCTATAGCCAAACAGGGATTTGAATTCCAGTGTCCCAGTGTCCTAGTCCAATATTCATACCATGTACATTATATACACATCTATATTTTCTTCTGGCTCTTTTCCTCAGTGCATTTCTTCCTTGTGGTGTTTGTGTTTGTGTCCACATGCGATAACACAAGAAGTATGCTTACCTTCCAACTTTCCTGATTTGGCAAAGGAAGTCCCAATTACTTCTCTGTCATCTCACTTTTTCAGCTTTTCAAAAATATCACAGTTTTTCTCTCCTCCTCCCACTTTCCTCCTTTGCTTTTGACTATAGTGAAATAAACAAGCAGATAAAACATTTACTTTCCTGTTCGTAAAAACTGGATGATAGTTTTAGGTACACAGACTCCTTATAAGAGGCTTGTGATCATCAAATTTGAGATTACTGTACTATGTTTAGGATTTTTGTGCTATGTATATTTTAAGATATCTTAAGAGGGAATTGCCAAGAATTTTAAAGAAAAATGATTGACAAAAAGTTATTGCTAATAACTTATTGCCAGTAACTTTTCTTAAAAATTCATGGCAACATTACATGAAACTTACTGAGGTAGTTGCCCCTTCTAAGGACATGAAATCTGCCAACTCTCAAGACTTTATCACATGGAAATTGCTTAAATCCCATGCAGAAAAAAAAGGAGCCCTGATGGCGTAGTGGTTAAATGCCTGTCCTGCAGCCACTCACTCATAGACCACAAGGTTGCAAGTTCAATACTAGCCAGGGCTCAGGCTTGACTCAGGCCCGCATCCTTCCGAGGTCGCTAAAATGAGTACCCAACTGTTGGGGGTCAATGAGCTTACAGTTGTAAACCGCTTAGACATCCCATAGCGCGATATGAAGTGGTATATAAATGAAGCTGCTTTGCTTTGATTTAAAAATCCAAAAAAAATATATATGCAAAAGCAGATTGTTTTTAGACATGTTTTTGTAAAGAAGAAATGAAGTGACATTAACATGAATGGAAAGTCACCAAACTTGCTCCTTTTTACTTTCAGAAGTTCTCGAAAGTAAAAAGGAGCAGGGTTTGATGACTTTCATTTTGGATTAATGTTGTTTTCTCCAGTTTCTGCACAGGATCCGTCCTGTGTGATAAACTCCTCAGAAAAATCAGTTCAGGAGGTTTTGTGGAAAAGGATCCTTTACAGTCTGGAAGTTTACAAAAGAAGGATAGGCTTCTTACGCATTTTGTGGACAATGGTTATGAAAATGTCATAGTGGTAACTCTAGTTAGGAAACCTACAACTTTTCAAAAGAATGTTTGTTATGGGGGGGGGGGTTGTTTAATGGAGAGGTATATTTGTTTCCCTTGATCTTCCTACCTGATTTCATGGGGATATTTGTTCGGCAGTGGGATATTTCTCCAGGAAGGAAAACTTCAGTATTTCAGAAGGATAAGTGCATGGAATAAAGAATTATGATGAACAAAAAACAGATGAAGACCTCAGTGCATGAATTTGGGATTTATCTAAAGCACACCTCTGTAGTTTTTGTCCCTTCCTGCTTTTACAGATACAGCTGGACAGAAAGGAGAGGAGTTGAAAATACAAGATGTATATGCAAGTGTAGAGATGGCTTCTCATATTCCCATATGCTCTCAGACTTGGTGGTTATAGCCAAAATTAAATTTATAGAAGGCAGAGGGAATAAAGATTCATCTTGTACAGATCAGGCAGCAAACTGCCCTTGCAGCACAAGTCAGTTTGTTTAATTTTTTTTTAATCTTAACCAAGGACCTCAGGACGATATAAATATGGCTTATCCAGTTTCCATCTTCAGGCAAAGGTGGGAGATCCCCCTATCTTATATGTCTATTGTTTCAAGAGACATATTCAGGAGTAGCTGTGTTGGCCATACAGCAAAGTACAATGACACTCCAAATCCACAAAACAGTGATAGCTTTAATAGGCCAACCAAAATGCACAAAATACATAATGCAAGCTTTTGGAGAGCAGTTGCATCTAAACATTTCATTTCGGGTCAGTAGGCAGATCCTGCCCTCCAGTCACCTTGCAATCACAGCTTTTCTATGGAAGAAGGGAAGTGGTAAAACTAATCAAAAGTAGAGTAACAAGGGTGTGCAGCAGAGCTGTTTCTTGACCTCATTCCTTAATGGGGAAATAGGTGATACAACACCAAGAAAAAGCATTAGTCTTTCTTTTTAAGGTTTTTCATTCTCTCCCCCTTCACACACACTCCATAACATTTCTAATCATCCTCTTGGGCCTCTTTCATCTAACTCTCATATGCTTTTACCTAATTAGATCTTCACATTTGCTGCATTGCTTCTGAGAAATCATCAGATGTTGAGCCACTGTCTCTCAACCAATTTATAAACCAGCATCCAGGCAGTAAGATGTGTGTGCACACACACATGCATATGTTTCAACACATCCCTGTTTGGGCAAAGCCTCTAAGCATAACTTTCCAAAGCAAGGAATTTCTATTTTGCAGAAATAATTGCAGTTTTCTCTTTCAGAACTCTTTTTTTTTTAAATTAAAAAAATAATCTGTGGCAGGATTAAAAACAAAAGAGAGGGTGACCTAAAATTTTTCTATGCATCTGAATAGGAGTTGATTTCTGGATGCAAATAATGACATCTGCACCTACCTCCTTGTTATATAATACCTTGGCTCCACCCCAGATGTATCCTTAGCCTGCTCTGCATAGACCCACCAAGTGTTTCCTTGATTAATTTGTCATTCTTGTTCACTCTCCATTCCTAATCCTTTCTCTCAAGAGGACAGAACTAGCTGACAGAACTGTAGGCTAATGCCTTCATGTCATGAGACATCTGGAGACCTCCCTCATTTGACGTTATGAAACAAAATATGCATTCAACTGACAGGAGGATCAGGGCAAGAATAGGAAGCTGATGTTGTAGAGCATAGAATAGCATTTCATTTATTCAGCCTCATCTTCCCATTGTCCTAGCTTCAAATAATTCCTTGTGTTAATACTATAGGAGTACCCAATTATTACTGACTCTTATAAAGCAAATCTCTTTTCAAGGGCAAGACTACCTTCCCCTTCCTTTCACTTGCACAGCTCTCTCACGAAAAGCACTCAAGCAGCCTTTTTATATTCCCTCTCCTTGTGGTTACACAGAAATCTGATTTGCACACAACACTTGATTAAACATGTTGGAAAAGCAGGGTTGCTGAATCTGTTACTCCATCCAGGCAGCTGAATTACAGATTTTGTTTGTCATGCTAAGCAGCCTCTTGTACAAACATGTGCTGTTCAGTGTGAAGGCAGACTGTTAATATGGTTCTGGCCTCCACATGGGCTCAGATAGAATGGTGCCAAGACATTTTACGCCACTGAGCTGACTCTCCTATGTCAGTTCCCAAATTCATAATAAGACAGTTGCTTTCTTAGGCCAATCAAAGGGATTCAAAATTCCTGGAGAACATTTTTATACACAGAGATACAATATTCATTAAATGGAGAATCAAATTTTTTTAGCCTTTCTTACTCCCAGCATTCTTAGGGAGTTACTAAGTAAAAATCTGGAAGAATTGTGTTACTTAGTAGAGTCCTATATGAAAGTCTACAAGCCTTTCCTCTCCCATTTCAACTTTGGAAATAACATATAACGATAACAATTATTCAGGAAATTAAGGTCTCATTACACATGCACACCCTGGGGATTTGCACCCCAGTGCCATAGCCAACCAATTGTACACATGTTAAGAGAAACACTACATTTCCACCAGTTGTGAATTATAATGGTGATCGCTGTCAGTTATGAACACATGATATTGCACGGGTTTGCACATCTAAATACATATTATTTTTTAATATTTTTATTTTTATTTAATTTATATCCCACCTTTCTCCCAAAATCTAAAACAGATAATGCATCGACATACAACTTATCATACAACGTATCATACATCATATCCTCCAACTTTTCACAGATGAAAATGGAGACACATGAAGCCAAGCAACATCACAGTGTAGTCCAGATGGCAAAAAGTTATTAATGAGGGGGAACACATAAGTTAGGAGAGGTTCCAGACATTTACTATTCCTGAGTCCACTAGAAATTGCAAGATTCTACCAGCTCCTCCTCTCACCTGTACTAAGGTTAACTGAATACAAACTACTTTTTCCACATTGAACTAAGTTTGCAGCAGCGTAAGTAACCTGAGAACAAAAGGGGAAAGTGGAAGGAGATGAGAGAAACAGGGCTACAGTTGGCCCTCCACATTTGCAGCTTCGACTTTTGTGGATTTGATTATTTGCGGTTTTGGTTAATATGTTCTCTCTAGGAATCTCTAGGTCCTTCTCTAGGAACTTCTAGGTTCTCTAGCACTACTCTATGGTCAACTTTTGGCAGAGTTGCAGTAGAGGACTCTGCCAAAAGTTGACCATAGAGTTGTGCTAGAGAACCTAGAAGTTCCTAGAGAAAACACTTCTCTAGGCATTTGTAGATCCTCCAGCATGATTCTGTGATCAACTTCTGGCAGATGTTGAACACAGAGTTGCACTGGAGGACCTGGAAATTCATAGAGAAATGTTCTCTTAGGTAAAAAAATTAGTGTGTTTTTTATTTGCAGTTTTTCCACATTCATTGGGGTCCTTCACCTCTAACCCCAGCGAATGTGGAAAGACCACTGTATTTTAAAAGCAGCTGACAAAATGTAGTGACAGAAGATAAATTAGGAATGTCCATGCCAAATCAGAACAATTGAAGGGTATGCATCTAACAAGAGCTTTTCCTCCAAGTATCAAGTTTATACCACTTGTTTATATCCTTGTGTATTTATCAATCAGTATACTATGCAGATTGGTAGAAATCTACTGAAACTAAAAACATCCAAATTATCAAAGGGCAACTCCAGTAAAAAAAGAATAAATGTGGTTTCTATGAAGGTCATCAGTTTATTTATATTTTATTGTTGTACTTCATTATCTCCCACCTTTCTCCCATTATGAGACCAAAGCAGTTTACAGTTTATCACAAAAGACAATTTCAGTGAACTTGTGGAGGATTTAGTTTCTCAGCAACCAGAGAAGTCAGGCATCATTGTTGTTTGCATCCACAAAGCCTTGCTTTCACATAGTCAAGGCCAGTAGTTCTGGTGGAAGGTCTTGATCCCTCCTCCTCCTCCAAAACTTTTTATATGTAAAATTTACACATGCATTAAGTTAAATATTGAATTTACTTAAATAAAACTGTTCTAATTTGAATGATGTTATTGTCTTACAAAATGTTAAAATCTGAATAATCATGAGTGTGCAAATGAAAATATGCACTCTAACCAAACAAAGTATTTTATCCATGTACTACATCATGTGGGGTGGGGGACATGATGTCCACATATAGGTGTAAAGGGAGGGTCCCAAAGATAAAAAGTTTGAGTACCACTGGTCAGACTCACCTAAAATTGAATGAAGACCAACATTCAAGAAAACCTTAATAGATTAGAAAGCTGGGCCAAACTAACAAAATGAATTTCAACACAGAGAAATTTAAGGTACTGTACTTAGGGTGGAAAAATGAAATGCACAGATATAGGATGGGGGACACCTGGCTTAACAAGACTACGTGTGAAAGGGATCTAGGAGTCCTAGTAGACCACAAGTTTGAATGTGAGTCAACAGTGTGATGTGGCAGCTAAAAAAGCCAATGTGTTTTTAGGCTGCATCAATAGAAGTATAGTGTCTAGATCAAGAGAAGTAATAGTGCCACTCTATTCTGCTTTGGTCAGGCCCCACCTGGAATATTGTGTCCAGTTCTGGGCACCACAATTCAAAAAGGATGTTGAAAAACTAGAGCGTGTCTAGCGGAGGGTGACTAAAATGGTGAAGGGTCTGGAAACCATGCTCTATGAGGAACAACCTAGGGAACTGGGTATGTTTAACCTGGAGAAGAGATGGTTAAGAGGTGATATGATAGCCCTGTTTAAGTGTTTGAAGGGGTGTCACCTTGAGGATGGAGCAAGCTTGTTTTCTGCTGCTCCAGAGACTAGAACACAGAACAATGGATACAAGCTACAGGGAAAGAGATTCCACTTCAACATTAGGAGGAACTTCTTGACAGTAAGAGCTGTTCAACAGTGGAACACACTCCCTCGGGGAATGGTGGAGTCTCCTTCCTTGGAGGTCTTTAAACAGAGGCTGGATGGCCATCCATCAGGGATGCTTTGATTTTGAGTTCCTGCATGGCAGAAGGGGACAGGACTGGATGGCCGTTGTGGTCTCTTCCAACTCTAAGATTCTATAACCCTCTGACTGGCTAACTAAAACCCACTTGGTAGCTTTGGGTGTGCCTAGTATAAATAAAAGGTGGATATTTTTCCTACATTTTCATAATACTAGAACTCAAGATCATCTACTGAAGTTAGATGGTCGCAGTTCCAGGACAGATTAAAAGAAGTCCTTCTTCACACAACACACATTTAAACAGTGAAATTCCTAATCAAAAGATCTAGCAACGGGCACCAACTTGCCTTCTAGTTTGTTGTTGTGGGCCATCAAGTTGTTTTTGACTTATGGCAACTCTAAGGTGAACAATTTGCTTCAAATTCCCAGGTTCAGAGATTTGAACCTGGTCCTTGCCACAGTCCTACCCTCATTCTTCTCAGTGGCTGCTCTCTCGGGTTGTGAAATTCCCTCCCATGAGAGGTTTGATTGGCTGCTTCTCTGCTTTCTTTCCTCCAGCAGGCAATGGCCTTTCTATTGAGACCTTTGGAAATTGAATTTTAAATTGAATATTATTGAATTATTGAATTTTAAAACATAAGACATATATTGCAAAACCAACAACACTCAGTTACAGACATAACATAAACCTACACAAAACTGCAAATATAACCTAAACTAAATTATATTACCCCCAACCTCTCAATCCTGCAGCTCCCTCTCTTATACAAAACTATAATAATAAATACAATAAACACAGACCCACTTAACATCCCAAAAATAAATCCTGAAAATAAAAATCAGTGTGATTTTGCCACTTTATTCATGGGTTGATGTTGGGATAATATCGAAGTTGCCTGACGTCATCTGAAAACAATCCTGCTTTTGCAAGATATTCACAGATTTAAACCCCATTTAGTCACAGGATTTGGGCACTTTCCTCCTGTGTCATAAACTCCTAACACAAATTATACTTGAATTCCCACTTCCCAGGCCTCAAAATATTAGCATTCAGTATACATGAGTTTTCAGTAATGCTATCTTATTTTTTTATACTACTTCTGACCTAATTAATTGCTTCAAACATCATATTCTGCTATTATAGTTTTCCATTCTTTCTTCTTCATATAAGACAAAAATCATTCCCAATCTTTTATAAAATTGTCCAACAATTTTTCTTTAATCAGTATCACCAATTTATCCACCTGAGCCAACTCAAAACCATTAACAGTTCACTCCTGTAGGAAGGCAATTCATTTTCCAGTTCGGGGCATACAACAATGTTGCTGCTGTAATCATACAATACATCACTTTATAGTTTATACTTTTTTATTCCTCCTTTAATATACCCAACAAAAACAACTCTGGGCTTAATTCTTTGAGCCTTTGGATCACTGGCCCTTGGGATCTGAACTCATTGTAGCAGAAGGAGATTTTCAAGGGATGTGTGGTTTTATCTTTTTATTGTGTATTAAATGTGTTTTAAACTGTGTGTTTTTAACAGAATTGTTGTTTAATGTCTTTATTGTACTAAGAGTTTTTAAGCGGTATTTTGATTTAGCTTGTTGTATGCCACCTGTGCCGGGAGAAAGACAGGATATAAATAAGATAAAATAAATTCTAATAACTCATGGGACCTATAAAGTAGGGGATCCTTAAATTGAAGCCTACATCAACATGATGACTTTTCTTACACAGTCAGGACACATTGCTACACAGCACAATTCAGTATATTCAATTTGTGGAAATAAGTTCCATTGATAGAAGTTAGTCCCATCATGCCAAACATCAACTAAAATTGTCCATACTGACAGCCACCACTACACAGCCTAGTAGTGATGATTTCCAACATTTAATTGTGTGCTGTATGAAGAAGGCCTTCCTTTTATTTATTCTGAATCTCCCCCTCTCCTGCTTCAGGGATGTGCTGATGGTCATATATGGTATTTGTCTGTGTATAAGTGTTATTGTATCTTACACCATGCTCAAACAGAAATATTATTTAACTTGGTTGCCATGTACATGCCAGTGAGAGACTACCTGCCCCAATAGCTGAAAATGATCACTGTGGATTAGTCCACAAATGGTCTGTGCTTTTACAAAAAGACATATGAACCACTGTGTGATAAACTATGCTCAATGAGCTGCACATTCATAATAATAATAATAATAATAATAATAATAATAAAATTTATTTATATCCCGTCCTTTGGAGGCCCAATCAGGGCGGCTTACAACAATAAAAACAATACATTAATCCAATCCAACCCTCCCCCCTTAAAACAGTATTAAATCTGCAGAATTTAAAATCCACAATCAACAAAACAATTAAAACCCAATAATAAAACCCACGGCAGTAATCCTCGCCATCCTTAGATGGGGCCACGTAAGGATCACTGGGGTGGGAGTGCCTGAGGCCGGGATGATTTAATCTGGAAAGGCCTGCCGGAAGAGATCCGTCTTGACAGCCCTCTTGAAGCTGTCTAACGATGTCAACAGACGGATCTCGTCTGGCAGGTCGTTCCAGAGTCTAGGGTTCACACACAGACACAACCTTCCCTGCTTTATATCTTGAAAGATCACTATGTATGGTTCAAAGATATAGCCGTGCATCTGAGGAAGGGGACGGAAATCTACGAAAGCTCATGCTGCCAATTTCTTTCTTTCAGTTAGGGGGGTTGCAGACTGCCAGAAATAGTGCAAATTGAGTCCACTTTTAGGGTTAGGGTTAGGGTTAGGGAATCATGGGAACTGTATTTTATTGTGGCACCAGAGAAGGCTCAATGTCTCAGGAAAAAAAATTTCCATGATTCCCTAGCACTAACCCTAACCCTAAAAGTGGACTCAATTTGCACTATTTCTGGCAGTCTGCAACCCCCCTTAGTCTCAAAGGTGCTACAAGATCTCTTACATACTGATCACTATGTATTACACGCATGTTAATTTGATGTTTTTATGAAAAAAATGATTATTATGCAAGTCAGTGTGTTTTATACCATGTGCGTTCGGCTGCACATGTACATACATGTGCAAACTCACAAATTGTCATATCTGAAAGCAGTCTCCATGTACTAGTGTACAAACAGGTATACTTTTGTTGTGTTCCAAGGAGGGGAAATCACACATCATGGTTATGAAAAATTAGGGTAATGCCACTGCATTGCTGCAGCATGCTTTAATTAATTATTTATTCATGTACGTCCTTGTTATAACAATGTTTTATAGATTTTTTGTGGGTTTTTCGGGCTGTGTGGCCATGTTCTAGAAGAGTTTCTTTCTGACGTTTTGCCAGCATCTGTGGCTAGCATCTTCAGAGTTTTATAGAATTGGGAGATATACTTTGTGGGAGATATACTTTGTGGGAGGAGGGAATGCAGAATGAGTAAATAACTGGTGCAAAATTGTCAACAATGGTATAGGAGGGTTTCACAAAAGCAATCCTGAAAGCTTGGTTCTTGCTACTACATTGCTGTTCATGTTGTATTTTTCGTCCTATCTCACTCACTATGTGGTTTCAGCAGATTTTCCAAATATATTATGAAAGTGCCATACCAGCTCCATAGCTAATGGTAAGATTTGCACTTTAAGCAGGGATTAAGCCACTTGTTATGTATAGTGTCTGTCTGCTATCCAGGCTTACAGCATTTGCTCTGAGTGCAGAATGAAATTTCTGGGAATGGGCACATAAATCTTTTAATTAGCTTATAAGCTAAAAGCATTTAAATTGTTAGCCCTTCTTACATATTTTAGTGCCTAATCTTTTATTTTTCTTTCGCATCCTTTTAGCAAAGAGATTCCTTATTCTTAAGAATGGGGCATCAATAGATTTCTAAGCTGAAATGATATTTTACACATCCTCACTAAGTATGTCATTATTGATGAGTTTTTATGAACAGCTTAAGATTACTGCAATATTTTTCATCGTTTCCCATCAATTCCATTTGTTTGACTATCACATTACCACACTGGGTTAGAAATTATAGGCTGTTTTACATTTTGTATCTTTATACTAACTCACTCTGGGGAAAGTTACTTTTTTGAATTGCCACTCCTAGAATCCTCCCACCTATTATAAAGTAATGTTCCCATCAAAATAAGAAGCTAAAGTAGAAGTGTATGTGCTAGGAAACAGCATGCTACATATCGGGATATCCCCAAGTTGAATCCTTACCTCTGTCATTAAATTCCTAAATTCCTAAGCAAATTATTCTTCCCAGCCTCAGTTTCCCCAACCCAAACTACAGTATGGAGGCAACAGTAAACATGACTTAATTTACAGGATCATTTTAAGAATTGCCACTAGATATTGACCATGAAATACAGTGAGCACTTGAAAGTGCGATAAAAATATTAAGTATGATGATGATTATTACATAATTCTTCTCCAACATTGTGCCCCACCAGATAGTGTTGGATTGCAGCTCCAACAATTCTAAGTAGCATAGATGATAGATACTGTAGTTCAACACATCTTGAGTGTGCCAGGTTGAAGAAGACTGAACTAAAAGTAGTGAAAGCAAACCAAGAATCATGTTTGTGCCACTGCTCAATCTGCTCGTCTTCCTATTTGCTGGCTGATTAATGCAATTAAGCATTTTGAGAAGATATTTTCAGGCAGAGCAGTGACTTACAGGAATGGCCTGGTGTCTTTCCAGTATATGCACTTTCTATGTGACTTCTGTAGTCATTTCCAGCCCTGCACTTTAAGGGCTGTAACCAAGTCTCAAGGCATTAGCTAAGGGCTCAGGGAATTGCTGTGCTTCCCTGATCTTCTGGTGGGAGAGAAATCTCATGGCAAGTGGCATTGGAGGGGGGCAGAATTTTATTTTTGTATGGGGCCAAGGCAGCTTGAAGGTTTCTCTCTCTCTCTCTTTCTCTCTCTCTCTCTCTCTCTCTCTCTCTGTGTATGGCTTCTGGAAAATTGGTGCACCAAACAACTAGTAAAGCCACACAGGATGGAAGACTTGAAGGCAAATGTTTCAGCTATTGAGTGTGTTTTCCTGTTTACCTAGGCCCCATTCACACTTGCGTTTTTATGCTGGATAGATCCAGGCAGATTCGTTGATGCAATACCGAATCTGACCCAAAAAGAAGTTCACACTATGTTTACCCCAATCAAATCTCTCAGGTGCAACTTAACCCTCTCAACTTCACGCTGACCAAAGTACCAATTAAAAATGAAGCCTCCTTATTCATCGCATTTGATCATGGGGGGGGGTGGTTCTGTCAATCAAATTATGCACATCTGTCACATTGTTTGGGTGAACACCTCCTCATCCTTGGAGGATGGGGAGGACAAGCTTTTTGGAGGACACCTTGCCATGAAACCCCCATGAGAGGTTCTCCTTGGGGGGATCCTCCCCCCTGCCAGCCTTGGACTGGAGAATAAAATCACCATGCATTGAAGCCACGGAAACACAAAGGTTCACACTTTCTGTCAAATAAAAAACAACAACCCAAAGACCCTGCTTTGATGGCTTGGGCAACATCTGAACATCTGGGCTGTGGCATCTTTGGGGGGAGGGAGCAGGGAACAGTTGAGCAGTTTTTTAAAGGGCCCAGTAGCAGGAAATTTGAAATCACCAGAGCTGGCAATTAGGCACGAGCACAAAAATGGCGCTTGCATGCACTCCAACCTGTGAGAGGAGATAGGCATGTTCTGCCCCTCTGCTCACCCTCTGGCCATTCATCCCTTCCTTCAGGAAGCCACAAATAGGATTGGGGGCAAGTTCACATTGGCAGTACCCTGACAAAACCCATTTTTTCTCCAAAAGACACGAGAGAAAACTCGATATCGGAAAACCTTCAATAAGGGGGATTTTCCCTGGGTCCACCCTTATTTGGGTGTGCAAAACCCAGCACCAGTGTGAACTATCCACTTTTAAACTGGTTTATTAAGTAGTGTGAATGGCCCCCTAGTAGCTAAAAAAAAAAAATGCTGCTTTTTTTCTAGCTCACAGTTCTCCTGTTACCTGTTTAGCTGTGCTATCCACTTTCTGGACTCAATTACCAGATTTCCCTCATGCTTTTTTCCATAATTAGCATAACAAAAATGGGGTTGTCTCCCAATTTTTATCTGTCTCATCTCTGCAACATTTCATGATCCACCATTGTATCATCACAGTAGCCTGTCCCATAACATCACAAGGCCTCAGGTCAAGGCCTCATCCCTTAGGCTTCAGGTTTTGGTCCTGAAACATCAGGGGATGGGATGCTGCTGAGCTGGTAAGCCTAGATATTATTGCAGAAAGGTTCTGCAATAAGTTTAGGCACCATGACCCATTACTATGTTATTCTTCCAGCTAAGTTGTTTTCTCTTCCTCACATTTTGTCTGTTTTGCTTCTGATATCTTGCTTTTTGTGTTACCAGGGTTGTTGTTGTTGTTGTTGTTGTTGTTGTTGTTGTTGTATGCTTTCAAGTCATTTCTGACTTATGGAGACTGTAAAGTGAGCCTATCATGGGGGTTTGGGGGGCTGGGAGTATGTGTCATAACCATTGTCACCCAGCGGGTTTCCATGGCGAGGGGGAATTGTCTCCTGGTTTCCAGAGTTGTAGTGCAACAAATGTTTTGAAAACTGCTATTCTGCCATTGTCTAAACAGCTCTTTATTTTATCTGAGTTCTTTTAATTCTAAGGACACAGTAGGCTTAGAAGATAGTTGTTTTGTCACTGTAGAAATGAACATGTGTTTTGTGCATTTGCAGGAAGAGGTCCTAGTTACTTCAGCTAGGTTAGGGTTGCCAGGCAAAATAAGAGACAAGGTTCTTGTATCTTGTATGAGAAGCAACATCTCCTTAAATCTCCTCTTCTCCCCAACTGTTAAACTCCCAACTGTTCAAAGGACAGGAGCCCTGCCCATTATGTCACCTGGCAACCCTAATTTAGGTGGAACTATGAATGGACTGGCCTAGAACATTTATTATTCTTAATGTTTTCCTCTTCTCAGTGTCCCCTCTTCCCAAAATATCTCAAATCTGACACAATATTTTGGATGACTCATAATTTGTATCAGGCATCTTGAATATTGTGTGTATGTCAAGATAACATAAAATAATATGCATCTTGTTGAACCTATGTCACATCATTTTGTCATGCTCTGTTTTTGATCTGCCAAGGGAATGGTTTCCAGGTGGGGTGCTCTCATTCATTTCCTCATTTGTTATATCCTGAATTCCATATGGAGGATTGGGTACCTTCTGTCTTAAATAGGTAGAAATTCAACAGTTTTCACTCTTCTTAGTATAAAGATGTGGTAATGGAGAAAGAATGCTACACTTTTGTCAGGGCATGTCTCATAACTTGTAAGAAACTTGATTGATGGCCCCTTCAGTTTGGCTTTCATTCACTACTAAATGAATGCGTTGGGTAAGTAATGACAAATGGGGTGGAGATCTGAAGGATGGAGAACTACTCAGAAGGCCTTTGCAGTTCAACTTAGAGTGGCCATGATTCCATGCTAGTACTGAAGGAATGAACAAAAGGGAAAGCCAATGAACAGTGCCATGGAATACACGAAATAATTCCCATTGAGCTCAATAGCTGCAATCTTATGCTTACTTACCTTGAGAGAACCATCTTTGAACTTAACAGACCTTACATCTGAGGAGTTATATAGAATATGTCACTGTGAAAGCAATTTTAAAATGTTAGAAGAAAGTTCTAATGCAGCATGCAATTATGTTCCTTGAATGCAAAAATTTTCTCAGTTTTCCTCTGCTCTGCTCACTAGTATGTGAGGATTTAAGACAGCTGCCAAAGAAAGTTCTCCTATTAACAGGTTGGTGCTGATCCTATAATTATATCTTACCTGTTAGAGAAAGACTTCACTAAGTGGAATTCTGTGTGGTATTCCTCTTCTGTACATGTTTCTATTCCACTTTTTAAAAGAAATCTGTTTATGAGCCATCTTGCTCTGGTGTACCTTGCTTGGGTCCATGTTGTTTCATCACACTTTGGAAAATACTGAGAGTGAGTCTACCTTCCTTTATCAGATAATGATGCTATTGTTTTATTAGCCTAATATATTACTTTATAGAATCATAGAACCACAGAGCTGGAAGGGATCTCATAGGCCATCAAGTCCAAGTCCCTGCTCAATGCAGGAGTTCCAGCTAGAGCATCCCAGGCAGATAGCTTTCCAGCCTCATCCAGAATAAGAGACCCATCACCTCTCTGGGCAATTGGTTCCATTGTCAAACTACTCTTAACTTCAAGAAGTTCATTCTAATGTTCAATCAAAATCTACCTCCCTGCAACTTAAAAATACTAGACTTGGTCCTACCCTCTAGGGGAGCAGAGAACAAAACTGCCCCTCCCCTCTGTGGAAGGCCTTTAGATATTTAAAGAGTGAACTCATGCTCCTTCAGTCTTCTCTTCACTAGGATAAACATAAACATTATAGAATACTCTAGTACTACATACATTAGGAATATCTGTTGTTGGGGACAAGCAGCAGTGAGAACTGCTGCCTCCCAGGCAGTATCTTTAATCTTCCCTGAGACACTTTGTCTGTTCATTGCTGGAACCAGAATACTGGGCCAGAGGGACCTTGGACTCATTTCTAATCTTCTTTAAGATCAAACCTCGATGACACAATATAATTCCCAAATGGACCACAAAATTAGCTTCTAACACAGCCTAGGTCATGGCTCTTTTAAAATAACTGTCATTTAGAGTGGCGACATTTGGACCTTTAATAGCCAAAGTGGCTATGGTTTGGCCAGCTTGGTATGGTGGGCATCCCTATTAGAAAGAGTCTCATTCCATTTTAGGAAATAGCCAGCAGGCATCTTATACAATATGTTGGTCACTCATCTCTCTGTGGCTAAGCACCAGCAAGTAATCTTAGGATAACACTTTGAGGACTTATTTGGCATAACCATCTGTGGGTTGCAGCTCACTTCAGCTGGGGCAGAGAGACACAGAGCCTTATCACATGAGGGAAAAAAGCCAAAATGGAGATGAGAGAAACAGCTTTCTCTGTGTCTCTTTGCATGCTGTTGTAGCATTTTCCTTCTCCTTCCTGAGGGTCAAGAAAGCATGTCTTTTGCCAAACAGATTTTCCAGTGCAATAAAAGAGACACTTTTACTACCATCTCCATCAGGGAGAGAGCAGAAGTTCTATGATGGTGCCCAGAGAGGCACAAGATAAAGCCACTACTCGCTTACTCTGTTTCGTCTTTCTTTTCTCATGTGATAAAGTTCACGGATGCTTGCTGTCTCTCACATAAGCATGACCATAGGGAACTGACGAGATACTTTTTCAAAAAATTATTTAACAAATAGTAACTATATTGAGATTTTAGTGATTTTTAAAATTTTTGAGATGTGCTCATTACTTTTAAAATGTTACATTTGAAAGGGCTTTTTGCTAGCTGGAGCTATTGACTGATTGATTGATTTTCAAAAAGCAGTTAACACATTCATAATGCCTTGTTATAGGTAAAATATCCAGTTATTTCTTGAATAAAGATCAACAATTAATGCAGCAAAAGAATGTCCTCTCCCCCCTCATTTACCCCATAAGAATGAATTACTTTTAAGAAGTAATGTTCCAACCTCTAAGTGGCATTTTAGCAGAGGACACCCTAGTGTTCCATGCCTATATTGAGCAACACAAGGGTGCTTGAAATAGTCATTCAGAATTTCCCACTATGATGTGATGCACCATTGCTTCACAATATTGTGGGAGATTTTGAATAGTGGCTCCAGTTCAGTGGATGAGGAGGGCCCCAGGCTAAGCATCAGTTCAGAGGGCCCAGCAAGAAGCTAAAGCCTTGGCACATGGCCAGGCATGCTTTCTGATAAGACTAGGCCTTTCAGAAATTCCAAGTTCAAATGCTAACAACCTTGTTACCACACTGAGGTGGAAGTGAGTTCCTTAGCTTGAGTGTTTGGCATAAGCAATATTGTAATGCCTTATCTTGACAATTTCTGTAGCTCACACACTGAAAGGCTCCAACACAGCTAAGGTTGGGTTTCTTTCTTTTTGGCAAACACCAGCAAGAGAAACATCAACCAGGTTTTAATATCAGGGTTTTAGTGCCAAGGTACTAAAAGGAAATCAGATTTAAATATTGCACCAGTGATGCCTTTCCCAATTTTGTGAAAGTGGGTTTCCATAAACACTAATGTAACAGAGTCCATCTGGATGATCCAAGCATGTGCAAAGGTTACAAATTCTTTACCCCAGTTGCTGAATAATAGCTGAAGCATTGCCTTCTTTTGGGCCTCATTTAACACTTCAGAACTCAGTTTCAGGATTTAGACAATGAAAGAATGATACTAGAGAAGTCAATAATGCTTAGTAAAGTGGAAGGCAATAGGAAAAGAGAAAGAAGACGTCATATGTGGATAGGCTCAATAAAGGAAGCTATGGCCCTGAGTTTGCAGGACCTGAGCAGGGGTGTTGATGATGGGATGTCTTAGAGGTTTCTCACTGATAGGGTTATCATAAGTTGAAGTCAACTTGACCTCAATTAACACCAAAAATAAGGAGTGATCCTGCCTGAGCCTCTTTCAGATTCTACCTTTTCTATCACTGTTAACAGATTCCTTCTGGATGGCATTTGACTGAGACTTTCTATATCAGTCTTTTCCCAGCTTGGTGTTTCCAAATGTTTTGGACTACATCTCTTGGAATTCCTAAACATTCCACATATAACCTTGTGGTGTTGATGAGTGTTCAAGTCCAAAACATTTGGATGGTACCATGTTGGAGGAGACTGCTTTGCACAGTGCCAGAGGATAAACTAGGGGCCTCGGCATACGGCTTAAAAAGCTGTCCTCGGCGCAAGGAAGGGGAGGGGCAGCCGCACGCTCGGCGCCCCTTCCTCCTCCCGAGGTTGTCCTCAGAGCCGCCAGTCCTCTGCACGGCCGGCGCTCCGAAGACAACCTCCCGCCACAGCGTCCGCACACGCTGCGGTGGAAGGGTCGCCGAAAGTGAGCCTCACGCTTTTGGGGCGCACTTTTGGGGACGTATAAAAGGAGCACTATTTTAGTGCTCCTTTCTTGGGGCGCCGACTGTGTGCCGTGGGATCGAGGCATGGGGCTGCCTCGGTCCTGCGGCGCACCTTCCCGGGGCGGCGCAGAGCCGCCAGTCTGCTTCCCCCCTAGATGAATGAGCTGGGCTTTATTGACAAAAAAACTGAATAGAAGAAGAATAAACAACTTGAGGATTATTACATTTGCCAACAGATTTCTCCAAATTCTCTCTTGAGACATCACCTCACCTACATGCATAGACAGTTGGTTCCCTTCTGTTAGGGATGTGGTCACAATCTGTCTTTTAGACAGTTCCTGGTTCGTGTCACAACAGATTGGGTGAAGACCCTAACTCCCAATCCTGTACCTTCTCTAGGCCAGAACAATAGTCATTGGTGTCACTCTATTTTCTTCCATTACTTATAACTGCTGGGAAAATAGAGCTTTGGTAGAACTGCTTCTAGCTGACATGGTTTTGAAGCGACATTGTCACATCTATTTTGAAATGGTCTAGAGTGAGGGATTTTGGTAATTAGACAAGTGACATCACATTCTATCAATGCCTGCTCAAAAGTAAATGACTGCAATGGGGCTTACTCCCCGTTAAAACTAGGCATAAGATTGCAGTCAAAAGTATCCACCCTGTGCCATCATGGGACAAATGAAAGTTGCTTTTAAGCAAGATTTAGAAATAATTTTGCTTTTTAATTTCTGGATTCCAGATGACCAGATTGCTCAACATTTATCAACTGTGTTAATGTGCTTATGGATTTAAACCAGAAGTGCGGGACCTTTAGCCAATATACAATAATAGAATCATAGAATGAGCTGGAAAAGACCACAAGGCCATCCAGTCCAACTCTTGCCATGCAGGAAGACACAATCAAAGCACTCCTGAGAGATGGCCATCCAGCCTGCTTAAAACCTCCAAAGAAGGAGACTCCATTACACTCCAAGGCAGTGTATCCCACTGGCAAACGGCTCTTACTGTCAGGAAGTGGTGGAATCTCTTTCCCTGAAGTTTGAATCCATTGTTCTGTGTCCTAGGGCTGTACAGACCAGCACAAAGGGCCAGCATTGGGGTGGAGTGGGGGTGTGGCGACTGCCCACCACCCACTCAGACTATGCCCCAATGCCAGTGTCATGCTGCCTGCCTGACCAGACAGCGGGTGGCGTCATACTATTTCTGCGGTGCAGCATTTAGATGCACTGCATGGAAGAAACAGCAAAAAGCCACCGCCATGGCAGCAAGGGCAGCTTTTTGCCATTCAAAAAAGGAGTGCCATTTTGCTGCTCCTTTTTGGGCTGGCAAATCACTGGATCAGGGCCACGGCATGCGATTGCTGCAACCTTGATCTGGCGCTCAAAGGAGCGGTGGTAAGCTGCTTCTTTGGGTCCATTTGTATGGAGCAAAAGAAAACAAGCTTGCTCCATCCTCAGTACGACTTCATTTTGAATGAAGTTCATCTAGGTCCTGGAGATTTGAATTCATTACAGCCAAGTATTCCTGTACTACTACTTTATCTATTCTGTGCTGCATTTCTCCTACTGCATCATTTGTTCAATTTTTCCCAGGTTGATCACTCTTGACACTGTTTTAACCATCACATCTGCATCCTATGGAATCCTGGAATGTGTAGTTTGTTGTGGTACAGAGAAGGCTAAATATCTCACAAAACTACAAATACCAGAATTCCATAGCATTGAGCCATGGCAGTTAAAGCAGTGTCAAACAGCATTGTTCCTGCAATGCAGATGCAGCCTATGAAAATTGCAGCTCAAACGTCTGGAGAGCCAAAGGCTCTGGAGAGCCAATCTTATGATTGACTATATATTGCTGTATGCTGTTGCTGCCTAGATGTTTCAAAACTGCTATAAATGTTAAAGTATATGTCTGTTTCAATGCCAGTTTGAATGCTAACATGTTGCCCCTCATGTTATTAAAGAAACTGACTGATGTTTCCAGTCTTGAAACCTAAAAGGAACCGATTTTCTCTACATGAGCCCTGATTTGTAACTATCGGTGTAGTTATAGCACAATTCTATATGGTCTACCCAGAAATAAGTCCCTTTGAGTTTAGTGGATCTAATACCCTCATGAGTGTGGGGCTGCAGCTTTAAACATTCGGTTCCTCCTGTGTGCTCCTGGCAAATGGCAATTATATAAGGAATTATTTTATTAATTATTAATTAATTATTAATTAATTATTAAAGCTCCTTTAAGGTACAAGATTACAATTGTAATATATATATTTAGCAGGGAACCAACAGTGCAGGCAAGAATCAGAGATCTTGGCCTTAAATCCGCTATAAGAATAACTTTGTTTTTTTTTTCCTGTTAATTCGCCAGAGAAGTAAACAGTACAGACAAAATGTTGTGAAACAAGGTATTTATTAACTCCTTTCCTTGCCTTTCTGGATTAATGCAATGAGTCATCTATATAATTATGAGCAGCAAAGGGGAAAAACTGAAAGTGGGAAGCATTATTATTGCCATCATTCCTTCCTCCTTCCCTTCTTCTGGGCCATGCCCACATGTGATGTTGTTATTCTCAGTAATAACTAAGTCAGGTGGCTGAATGCCTACTGAGAATGGATCTGGAAAGAGGGATGTTCTGTGGATAAATGACTTTGAGGTCCAGAAGGTGAGTAATTTGCTTTTTCTGGATGGGTTTGCACTACAGAGAGAGATGTATAGTCAAGGGGGGATGCTCTAGGATTCATCTGTATCAGTACAGGCTCAAGCATCCTCATTGGCAAAGAGCACCTACCACCACCATCATCTAGTTCAGCAGCTATAATCATTCCTGGATAGGTGTAGTTTGGACACCATGATTCTTACTTTGGTAACCTCATGACTGGACTATTGTAATAATGTTCTATGTGAGGGCATCTTTTGGCTTCATTTGGAAGTTGCAACTAGTACTGAACGTGGGGCCTCTTAGCATTCACATATTGCTGCTATGCCAAAAGATATCCACTAGTTGTTAATTAGATGGCGATCCATGTTCAGAGTGTTATCTTTGACTTATGAGGTCCTATATTGCTCTGGACATGGTTCTCTGAAAGATCACCTTCTGCTGTATAGATTGCCCTGGTCTTTACATTCTGAGGGAGAGGAACAATGCTTATTACTTAGTGAGAATCATTTAGCTGTCACATGGAGAAGGGTCCATGGGCATCATTGGGGGGATGAGGAGGATGTGGACCACACCAGGTGACACCCTAAGAGGGGTGACACCACTGCTCCCCAAACATCTGCCTTTGAGTAGAATTGGGCTGTGGCATTTGCCTGCACCCCTTAAAAACACTGAAGCTCAGCAGAAGAGATGATGTGAGAGAGGCAAGGCACAATGGGAAGAGAAAGGCACCATTTTTTTCTAAAAATAAATTAAAATTTTAATATTTCAATATTTTAAAAACATATTTTTAAAAAAATTTCTATACAAACATCACATCTTACCAAATTTTCACTTTAACCACATGAAACTATGTACATGTAAATATATTTAGGCTGTGCATCTGAGTTTGTAATTTAAAGGTATAATTTTAATTATGCTAATTGTTTCTAATAGATTTTGTGAAGCCAACAACCTATTCATTGCAAACACATTTTTCATGCAACCAGAGAAAAAGTTATACACATGGGCATCACCAGGTGGCCAACACAAAAACCAAATAGATTATATAATTGGAAGTAAAAGATGTCGAAACTCCATACTAGTGGCCAAAACTAGACTAGCTGTGGCAAATATCATAAATTACTCATATAAAAAATAAAAGTAAAACTCAAGAAGAGAACAAAACCAGTCATCATACCAAAATATAGTTTAAACAACATTTCCACAGAATTCATTGACAATGTCAAGAACAGATTTGCAGTACTAAGTATAATAGATCTTGAACTGGAAGAGCTTTGGTTTGAAGCCAGGGTCATAATAAAAGAGGAATGCAGACAGAAACTTCCAACAAACAAAAAGAAAGTGAAGAAACCATAGATGACAGATAAAACGCTGTAAGCAGTAAAGAAAAAAGAGAGAAACAAAACAAAATGGAGATAAGAATAAATTAAGAACATTGAATGCAACAGTACAATGGCTAAAAATTCTGCAACACAGACTCTAACCATACATGGAGAGAGAAATCCCAGAGGCCCAAGTGGGGTTCAGGAAAGGTAAAGGCACAAGGTACCACAATGCAAGCATACAATGGCTAATGGAGTGCACCAGGGAATTCCAAAAGAAAATCAGCATATGCTTTATAGACTATAACGAAGCCTTGTCTGCATAGGCCATGAAAGGCTATGGAATGCCCTTAAAGACATGGAAGTGCCAACACATATGATAGTCCTGATGAGGAATCTGTACTCAGGACAAGAGGCTACTGTCAGAACAGAACATGGAGAAACAGAATGGCTCTCAATTGGCAAAAGAGTCAGAAAAGGCTGCATCCTATCACCCTATCTGTTCAACATGTATGCAGAACATATTATAAAAATAGCAGGCTTGGACACAGAAGAAGGAGGAGTGAAAATAGGAGGAAGGAATATCAACAATCTAAGTTATGCAGATGACACCATTGTACTAGCAGAAAACCTCACAGACCTGGAACACCTACTAAGGTAGATCAATGAAGAAAGTGCAAAAGCAGTCTTATATGAATATAAAGAAAACAAAAATAATGACTAACATAAATTCAAACTTGACAATCAGGAAATAGAAATAGTAAAAGAGTTCTCATATCTGGGATCAAACATTGATAGGAATGAGGACTGGAGTCAGGAAATCAGAAGAAGATTAAAAATGGGGAAGGCAGCTATGAAAGAACTAGAAAAGATCCTAAATGCTAAAATATATTCCCCATTACAATGTATGGATGTGGGAGCTGGACAATTAAAAAAGAAGATAGGAAGAAAATAAATTCATTCAAGAAGTGGTGCTGGAGAAGAGTGGTGAGGATCCCATGGACAGCCAAAAAGACAAACAAATGGATCCTAGAGCAGATCAAGCCAGAAATCTCCCTGGAAGCCAGGATGACAAAACTTAGGCTGGCTTACTTTGGACACATCATGAGAAGACATGAATTATTGGGGAAAAAAACAATAATGCTAGGAAAAGTTGAGGGAAGTCGAAAAAGAGGAAGGCCACATGTCAGATGGATGGACTCTATTAAAGAGATCATGACTATGAGTTTGCAGGAGTTGGACAGAGCAGTGGAGAACAGGGGGTCTTGGAGATGTCCCATCAGCAGGATTGACATGAGTCAAGATCAATGTGAAGGCGGTTAACAACAAAGTTGTTTCTGTCATAACTGTTGCCTTTACATTCAATTATATACAGGAATTAAAATTTACGAGATACATTTGTACAAAAAGCATTACTACAGATTCTGTATGGTGTGATATGGGGGGAGGGATGACACCGTGAGTTACCGCACTGGGTGACGCCAACCCTAGTGATGCCACTGTAAGGGCCTTCTCTGTTTTGGCTCCCACAATGTGGAATAGACTCCCCATTGGAGTTTGGTGAACTACAGGTTATAGTTTATATATCAAGATGCCAATTTTTCTTTCCTATACCCTCCCTGTATGTATGGTTTTCTTTCCAACTTCACTCATTCCTTAACATTGGGGCTCCAAATAGGCACAAGCGGAAGAAGTAAAATCATGGATCAGATTTTTATTTTTATTTTTTGATTTAATTTTGGTAATAATATAAAATAAATTTAAATGCCTACATAGAATTGACAAAATAGTAATAAATATTCCCTTTCTAGCATAACATAACCTTTTAAGCTTTGTAGTTTAAATGTAATATATTGATACTTTTCCACTAATTTTCTGATATCTGAGCCACTCTTTATACAATGTTACATAAGGCAGCTAGATACACAAGACAACAGGTCTAGAACTGACTCTGATATAGGGACCCATTCACACTACAGAATTATAGCCCTATTATTCCACTTTAACTGCCATGGTTCCACACTATTGAATCCTAGGCCTGGCATTTTAGAGAGGGTCCTTTAGAAATAGAGCTCTTCTGGTGCCTCTGACCAAACTACAAAACTCAGGATTTCATAGCATTGAACCATGGCTGTTAAAGAGGAATAACAGCATTATAACTGTGTAGTGTGAATGGACCCCTGGTTGTCTATATGGCAAGTATGTCTGCCATTCTCCATCCACAGCATTCTGGGCCAAGCAAGTATGGAAACTAGTGCTGCAGTTTTTCCAAAGGATGGTTCAGTAACTGGCACAACTATTGAGCTACTGAAGGTAGTTGGAGCAAGATGATAGTTGTTGTAATTTTCATACATCTTTTTGGACACTGGATACAACATAACTCTTTGCATCTGCTGTGTTCTTAGAGCCATATATATCACATGTAAAAGCTTCAAGGCATGAGGTCTTTGCGGTACACTGATTGTTTCTCTTTCAAGTTATTAACATTTCATCTGAAATTTCTGAGCAAGCCTATGCATGTATTATTATTATTATTATTATTATTATTATTATTATTACTACCACAGAGTTGCACCAGAGGACCTAGAGATTCCCAGAGAGGTGTTCTCTCAGGTAAAAACATTGTGTTTTTGTTGTTTGCAGTTTTTCCACATTCATGGGGGTTCTGTGTCCCTAAGCCCAGCAAATTGGAGGGACAAGTGTATTTAGTGGTTCAGTTGCGGGTGTGTGTGTGTGTGTTCTACATTAGCTGCTGAGCTTGAAAAACTTACATAACCTGCTGAAATTATTTTGGAAGGCTCAGCATGTTTACTTTATGCCAGAGGCATCAAAGAACAAAGTATGACCATGTCATATTTTAAGATAGGCCCGGGTAGAAGGATTCTGTCAGAAGTTCATCAAAGCAAAAGGATCAGTGTTACATTTGATACATGCGGGACTGTATCAATACAGAAGGCAGAACAAACACAAAGAGGTACCTGTGATTTACCACAATTTCAGACTGTTGCAGGAAGCCATAAGATAGAGTGGCTAAGATTCTTTTTAAGATCCCATAATAAAATAAATTTTGTACTTTTTTTTTTTTTTAGAGAATGGAAACACAAAGACGGGAAAAACAGGAGGAAACTTGTATTATAAGTTACACATATAGAACCTATTGTGCAAAATTACTCAGGACAATATTGAAGGAAATCACAGAACTTCTGTCGAACCTGGAAGATGTAGATGCCCCAGATGCAACCAAGAAAGACTTCAGGAGAATGTTTTTTATTTGTAGGATACAGATATAATGGGTCTAAGCACTGCTAACTGTCACAGCAGTTGCATGTGTTTTAGGAGCATGGACTACTAAGCTGTAAGCAAGCTTGTATAGCCCTCACATGAAATTGTATGATTTGATGTGTACAGCAATATGCCACAGAGAATACTGTAATGTCTTTTATGATTAGTTAAAATGTGTTCAAGGAAACCACTGAAAACAACTGATGCTGTGATAATAGATTTGGAGGGATTATATGGCATCAGTAAAGTTGAATGTGTCATTGCTTTGATATTTAATTGCAATGACTGGAGAAAAGAAAAGGGAAGAAGGAGAAGAAGGAGAAGCAGCTAACTGAAATGTGTGGTTTTGATTTGTACAGACAGCAATATTTGAAAGGGAGGAGGAGTGCAGTTCTCCATTTATAATCTCCTCCATACTCCTCTGCCCAAAAGAATGAGTATCACTCCTATGATTGTAGTATGAAAGAAAAAGTTGATCTCATAGATAATCCTGTTGTGAGAGCTGAGAGCAACAGGAACAGAGAGCAACCAGTAGTGGTCTTCCCCAACTCATTATTTCCATGCTACTTAATGAAGTTGAAATCTCCAAGGCCATGCATTGTTGTAACTCCAAACCTCCCAGCATGTTGCAAACTCCTCATAGAGAAGAGTAGGAAGTAGGGTTGCCAAGTTTTCAAAACATCTTTAAAGAACAATCAGAATTCATGACACACGGGGCTGACAATTGGGAAGTAGCTATTAATAAGTCTGGGATTTACCTACATACCAAATGAAAGTAAAGATTTCTGTTAACTTAGACATGTGTTTCTCTTTAAAATGAACATCATATTGCCCACATTTATTAATCACACGATGCACACATTTATGTCTTTATGAAATACCCACACCCCAAAATACTGGATTTGAGAGCATCTTGTTCTGTCTCTATAAAAGAAAAACCATTCTGGTGCTCAAATAGGAGACATCCATTACAATAAGGGACACCTGCCAGCCCTATAATTGACAGACTCTCCTGCCCTCAAATAAGAGCTGTTATTAACTGCTTTCAAGTCAATTTTGATCCATGGTGACCATATGAATGAGAGACCTTGAAGTCACCCTATCCTTCTGCAGATTCATGACCATGGTTTCTTTGATTGAATCTATCCATCTGGAATGCAGTCTTCCTCTTTCCCTATTGCCTTCCATTTTACCAAACATTATAATCTTTTCTAGCACAACATCAGTTTAGTTATCTTTGCTTCCAGGGACAGTTCAGGCCTGATCTGCTCTAGGACTCATCCATTGATCTTTTTAGCAGTCTACAGTATTCTCAGCACTCTTCTCCAGTACCACATGTCAAGTGAGGGCCTAAGCAGATGGCTTAAAAGGCCGTCTTGGGGGCAGGGAAGGGGAGGGGCAGCCGCACGCTCGGCGCCCCCTCCTCCTCCTGAGGTCGTCCTCGGAGCAGCCAGTCCTCCGCACGGCCGGCGCTCCGAGGAGGACCTCCCGCCGCAGCCTTTCCACGTGCTGCGATGGAAAAGTCAGCGAAAGTGCGCCGCAGCCTTTTGCGGCGCACTTTCGCTGACTTGTGAAAGGAGCGCTAAATTAGCACTCCTTTCAGGGGCGGCGAAGGTGCGCCGCAGGATCGAGGCATTGGGATGCTTCGGTCCTGCAGTGCAGCTTCCCAGGGCGGCCCACGGCCGCCCGTCTGCTTAGCCCCTGAGTTGATTTTCTTCTTATCTGCTTTCTTTACTGTCCAGGTCTCACAACCATACATAGAAATGGGAAAGCTTCATGCCCATCACCTTTAGCTATCTGAAGGGCTATGCACACGGGTGGCTCTGGGCTGCCCCTGCAAGTGGTGGATTGGGACCACGGCAACCACATGCCATGGCACCAATCCTCCCTTTTGCCGTCCCTAAAAAAGCGGCAAAATGCCGCTCCTCTTAGGGGCAGCAAAAGGGCACCCTAAGAGCCAGTGCTGCAGCTCTTCTGCACCCTTTTGGTGCAGCATGTCTACACGCTGTATCAGGATGGTGTCAGGCTGGGGTTGGGGTGGCCGGCATGCGGCTGCTCTGCCCAAACTCTACCCCCAGGCCAGCCCTTTGGGCTGGTCTGCAATGCCCCTTAGTTAATGGTGAGGAATGCTGGGAAGGCTGTACAATATTTCCTACAGTATTTCAATTTCCTGTCACTTGATGATATATTTCTGCTCAGAAGCAGTGCTAAGTTTGGGGCCAGAGCTTGTGGAAATTATGGGGATCCTGGAGAAATGCAAAATGTAACCTGCTGCAAGTGACAGCACCCACCTTATAAAGCGATCCTTGCACATTTGGGGCTGGGTGTAAATGATCCAACACTGCTGCCCTGCCAGTCCAGGTCTTATTCCTATCCTTTAGTCACGGCCTAATTTTTATTCCTTAGTACTGCAGAGGAAGATAATGTGTAACAGTTGCACTGATATGCTCACAGCAATCATATAAGATCCCTTTTCAAATAATGTTCTCTCTCTCTCTCTCTCTCAGCATCTAACTTTTTCTCCTTAAAAATTCCCATCATCAATGTGGACTGATTTAATTTGGTGCAATCCTATAAAGAGAAAAAATGTAAAATACAGTAACATTTAAAAAGCTGTTCCCCCTCCTCTTTCAGAGTCTATCTCTTATTTTAAATGGTAGGAAAACAAACATTAGGCTAAATAGACTTGTTGGAATTAAAATATTCTGAGAATAAAATGGAGAGCAATGGTACACAGAAAAAGAGGAAGAAGAATGAAATAGTTTAGAAAAGGGTAAATGAATAGAGAAATGATGATCCAGAATTTTGTTAGAAAGATGCTGGTGTTGATTCACAATAGATTCAGTGGTATAAACAGACAAATCAAAATTTGACACGGTAAGGTGTAGGCTTGAATAATGCAATGTTATCTTTTCTGATCAACAGACCAAATGACAGATTCTAAAATTAGCCATCAGTGAATCCTGATCACAAATCTACATAAGTTCTGAAACAAAATGCTGCAAAATGAATCACTTGGATTCCTAGAAGCTTATGGAACTGAACTGAATATTTGTTGTTTGTGCCTGTACAAAACATTTTGGTTGAAAAGAGAGAAATCCATTCACAATTATTTGTGAAGTTTTTTTTTTTCTCTATAAGAAATCTGCAGTTGGAAAAACTGGAAATGGATAATATCTAACTCAACGCTTGGAAAGCACATACTGCTTTGATAACTAATTTCCTTTTGCAATAACAAGGTGAAATGATGTTACTTTTTGCCTTTAACAGTCAGGGCTATAATTCACTGTATTTTAGAGCAACAGTTTTTTCTGCTTGTTACTTGTTATTGAATGTATTCTGACTCAAAGGGAGCAATGGGAGGGAGAAGAGGAATGGTCCCATGATTGGTTACTGTTTGTTCCTTCTTTGTGGGATATTGTACATCTAACAAGGAACAGAGGAACTAGGAGGGAAGGAAGGAGAGACCTGTCAAGCTACTGGCCCATCCAGTCCAACACTGGTTCGTAATGGCACTGCAGGTTTCACACAAGATCCTTTTTTAGCCATACCTGGTATTCCCATGAGGACACTCATCCAAAAACAGATCAGGCTTGATCTTCTTTATTTCTAAATTCAGATGAAATCAAATGTGTTTCAAATGGTGTGAATGTTGTATGGAAACAGTAGTGTGCTTGCACACTTAAACTAAGAGAAAGTTATGCCCCACAATATGATCTGCTCTTCCAGACTCCCTTGTACATAGGTCGGAGAAAGAGGATAGACATTCTGGTTATGAAGGATATTTATCCCAGGGACAATGGAAGGCATTTTGGCTGCTGGCATTTACAACCCCCAAATTTCTTCAAGTAATTTTCTAGCATTTGTTTGCCAATTTTGTAACTTCTAGTCAGTTAGTTTTATTTTTCAAAATGCTATCAGTTGGCTTTAATAGTTAAAGAAGACTCCCTGAAGTTGTTGTTTTTTTTGTTCCTGTTTTGCCATCCTTCTGATTGTTCACCCTCACTTCTATAAAGTGAAGCCAATAGAACAGGGGAGGTGAAATGCTGACCTGCAAATGTTTGCAACAGTATGTTTGTGAAGGTTCCAAAAAGGTGACACCACCTTTTCTGGATACTGATTCAAACAAGGGCATCAAAGCCCTAAGGCATCAAAAATAGTATTTTCACATCAGAACAAGAGGAACATTGTGTGTTCAAACAGGACTAGGACAGAGGTAAGGATGCATTATTTAGGCTGTGTAGATTCAGTCTTTCACTATGAAGCTGCAGACAGTGGATCGTAGGGTGAGTCCAGCATTGTTTTCTGTGCCTCTCCCCCGAACAACAGGCTGGAAATAACTTGTAACTTATAATTAATTGTTATTTTAATTAATTATTTTTCCTATTAAGCAAAGAATAAATATATTGCATTACAAGGGATATCTTCTGAAATGTAACACTAAGTTTATAGTTGCTTGTATAACCATTGGCTATTCACATTACATAGTAGAAGAGGAATATCACCTGGTTTAAGTGCTGGCACATTTTTTGTTTTTGTTACATTAAGATATCCAGTTAATAAAATGGTCAGCCACAATCAGAGGCTGGGTTTGTTTGTTTGTTTTTGCATTTAGGGCTGTTTCTGCAGAAAATTCATTTGCACAAACCTTGGGACTTTTTGGAAAACCTCAGGCTGTGGGCAAAAAGCCTCAGGTTTTTGCAGAACTGACTTTTCTGCAAAATAAAAAGTTATAACATGTCCCCCCCCATCAAAATCTCATTGTTTCATCCAACAAGTAGGAAATATTTTAAATCAGTCATTTTGGCATGTAAGAATAAAATGTGAAGATTTACATCCATAAGCAGTAATCAACTATTTTGGGAAGAGAATGGCACTTGAAACTGTCACAATATACTATTCTGAGGTAACATTCAAAGTTTCACTACCCGTTTTGTGTCTGGCCTTGAGAATGAAATTGCAGATTCTCTCTCTCTCTAATTTTCAAGAGGCCAGGTTCCGGCAGATGGTGCCCAAAGCAAACCCATTGCCCATGCCTTTCCCAGAGGAGCTGTGGGAGGTTGGAAACTTGTGTGATGGAGGGCGTACTGTTTTTGATGGCACCTATTACCCTCAGAGCATACAAGAGGGTGGTTTCCAAGCTTTTTGCCTTTGTTGTGGCATCAGACATCAGGGTACACTGGCCAGTCTGCTCCTGCACTATCCTACAATTCCTTGTATGGTTGAGGGAGTCCAGCATTGCCCCCTGCACCATGTCAGTCACCTTAGCCAGTATTTCCTTCTTTTCCATGGCCAAGGGGGTTCTGGGATCCTTGTGCTTCCTTCTTAGTCAAGAGGGTCTTGGAGGGATGGAGGAGAACATCTAATAGGGAGGATGATGGGAGAAAGCCCATTTGTTTCAAACTGCTTCTCAGGCTTTTCCCATAGCTTGATTGGATCTGTCACTCCAGAGCTGAGGCATGCCTTTTTAGAGCAGCCTTTGTCACTGCCTTCTTTGGGGTGCTAGAAGTGGGTGAGCTGGTTCCCTCCTCCTGGTCGGATGGGTCCAAGCATTCACTTCAGGGGAAGGATGTCTCTGTGCTGGAAAACATCGTGTTTTTAGTTCTTCGCAGGTCCAAATGTGGCCAGTTGGGCAAGGGATCAAGTATCGTGCTGAGAAGGCTCCATGGCTGCTGCCTATGCCCTGTCCATACTGTACGCAGATACCTGGTATCCCATTTGCACACCACAGGCCCTCTGTTTGCTCATGACTCAGCTAACAAGGTTCCAGTTTGTGTTGGTGCTCCGTATGGCCTTACATAGGGTCCAAGCATTCACTTCAGCGGAAGGATGTCTCTGTGCTGGAAAACATTGTGTTTTTAGTTCTTCGCAGGTCCAAGTGTGGCCAGTTGGGCAAGGGATCAACTATCGTGCTGAGAAGGCTCCATGGCTGTTGCCTATGCCCTGTCCATACTGTACGCAGATACCTGGCATCCCATCTGCACACCACAGGCCCTCTGTTTGCTCATGACTCAGCTAACAAGGTTCCAATTTGTGTTGGTGCTCCGTATGGCCTTACATAGGTGCTACTACTGTGGTGGGATGTGCATTGCCTGTGGACTTTATAAAGAAGATAGACATGTGGAAGTCTGGGGCATTTGCTAGTTATGTCTGTCCAAGCTTAGACCCTTGCTCGGGACAGCCATGAGAACTGTGGGAGCAGATTGGGGAGGGATGCAGCTTTCAGAGGGGTTGGCAGAAGGCAGAGCCCCCCCCCCCCAGGGGAAGGGCCGGCCTTTTGTGGTGGTAGCATGGGCTGTGGATCTGGTAGGTGTGGTTTCCTGTACTGCAGAGCACACGATCAGAAGTTCCAAGGGGACCCGGAGGTGCTGGGCATGGTGAGGTGTTGCCATTGCAGGGGCAACTCCTGAACAGTATCTCCTGATGACAAAGGGCCAAAGATGCAAACATGCAATCAGTTGGTTACCCCTTCTGTCATCCCGAAGCCTGGCCGTGACCAGGCCTTTTGGTTCATCAAACAATGGTGGGTTGGGCGATGACAGATCCAGGCCCATGCACTAAGGCCAACCCTACCTGTCAGCTGTATTCAATAAAGTTGTAGCCTTTTCCTGTCAATTGTGTGTCCTGGTGTCATTCCCTGCAATGTCTCACCTTCCCCTGCAAATGCAGCTCCCTGACTTACCAGGCCAGCCTAGTTGCTGGGGAGAGGGAGCCATCAGGCTGTGGGAGTGCTCAGCCTGGCCAGGGAGATCAGTTTGCTCCCAGATTGCACCAGGAGCAATCCCAAGAGCCCGGATTAGTCATCCGGGCTGTTGGGGGGTGGACATCCAGCAACCACCTGGGATTGTGAGTCCCAGCAGCCGTTGTGGCTGGAAACCCTGCCCCCTTTGTTCTGGCAGTGGTCTCCTTGATTGGCTGGGAGGCTGGGATGGGGTGGGACTTCCACCCAGTACAGGCCCTGATTGGTGGATGAGCCTATAAAAGGCCATGTTGCTGGTGTGGACAGTGCCATTCCAGTCTGGGTCTCCCCACCCTGCCTCCCTCTAGTTGGTTTATGGTTTCATGGGTGTTGTCAGAACATTTAGGGGCAGTAGCATGGGCGATGGGTCTGATGGTGTGGTTTACTGTACTGCAGAACACAGGATCAGAACTCCCAAGGGGACGTGGGGGTGCTGGACATGGTGAGGTGTTGCCATTTTGGGGGCAACTCCTGAACAATGTCCCCTGGTGACAAAGGGGCAAAGGTGCGGAAGTGTGATCAGTTGGTTACCCCTTCTGTCATCCTGAAGCCTGGCTGTGACCGGGCTTTTTGGTTCATCGAACAATGGAGGGTTGGGCGATGACAGATCCAGGCCCATGCACTTGGGCCAACCCTACCTGTGAGCTGTATTCAATAAAGTTGTGGCCTTTTCCTGCCAATTGTGTGTCCTGGTGTCATTCCCTGCAACGTCTCGCCTTCCCTTGCAATCTTAGTGTGCAACCTGGACCTTTCTGTCACTGAGCACCTGCTTGAGAGAAAAGTGGTTGCTTGGTTTTTGGTGTTCCATCCTGCTCTCTTCTTCTTCCAGACATCTGATTTGTATTATAACTATCTCCAATGCAATTGTAGGCTGCATCATCAGTAGCACAGTGTCCTAATTGAGGGAAGTAGTTGTGCCAATTTATTCTGCTTTGGTCAGACATCACATAAAATACTGTACCCAGTTCTTGGCACCACAGTTCAAGAAAGATATTGACAAGCTGGAACATGTCCAGAGAAGGGTAACCAAAATAATGAAAGGTGTGAAAGCCATGCCCTGTGAGGAGTGGCTTAGGGATCTGGGTATTTTTAGCTTGAAGAAGAGAAGACTCAGAGGGCACATAAGTTATCTCTAAATATCTGAAGGGAACACGCAGGGGTTAGCTCTGTTGGCCATTTAGCAAATTCAAACAAAAATTCACCGAACAGTGGTACCTTTATTGGCCAACCAAAACCATCTGAAGGGAGTTTATGTAGAAGATGAAGTGAGCTTGTTTTCTGCTGCTCCAGAGATTAGAGTGTGCACCAACAGATTCAAATTACATGAAAAGAGATTCCATCTGAACCTTAGGAAAAATTTACTGTAAGAACTGTTTGACACTAGAATAGACTGCCTTGGAGGGTGATACTTTCCTTCTTTGGAGATCTTTAAACAGGTTGGATGGGCACAGTGATTTAACTGTGTATATCGAAAAGCCATTGGAGAAGATGGCCCTTGTGTCCCCTTCCAGCTCTAAGATTCTATGATTTTATGATCTCCAAACTACTAACTGCACATTCATTTTTTTATTTTTTATTTTTTGCAACCAGAGCCTATAAGATGGGATTCAGCTGGTACATTGGTCTGGGCCTGGAGAGCCAAGGAAGGGCCTGTGAATTTCTGACAGCCCCCACCCACAAGAAAACCCTCATAGCCCCCTTACATGGCATTCTTTTTCAAAGATTAGCAAACATGTAGCTCTTCAGGTATTTCTTGGCTTTTTACTGGGATCTGACTATTTCTCCTGTGAAATAAACAGATCATTTCACCCTGTGAAATGGAGTGTATTCACTTACTCTTCTGAGTTCTGGTTGTTGATTATAGCTCCAATTGATATTGTAACTAGGAAAGCCACTATTTCATTATATAATATATATTTACTATGTCTTTCCGGTCCAAATTTGATCAGTTCTGTTTTAAAACCATCCATTTAGAATGTTTCCTCACAAATCACGATGGCAGAAATGACAGGAAAGGACTTGGTTCGTATTTTATCACAACCTTATTTTTCTACAAAGAAGGAAAAACTACAACTTTAAAATGTCATGTTATACCATTATCTTTACTGAAAAGATTTAACTGAGGTTTCAAGGTCCATTTGGACCTTAAATCCTCAATGTTGTGAGGAGCCATCCCCCCCTCTGCCCCCAAGGCCAGAAAGCAGTCTTGTTCCATCTTGTAAAATTTATCTTGGAGGCCCTGGTTGTGACAGAATTCAGTTCTTTCTAGGTATACCAGGTCCTCATCCAAAAATACATGTACTCAGAATTATATGGGGGTGGGAGAGCTATGTGCAACATTTACTTATTTATTTATTTATGAATCATTTGGAGCATTTTTACTTGGCTCTTCAGTTTACAAAAAAAGGTTCCTAGTACAGCTTTAAAAGATCAGTGTTAGACAGCTGCTGTCTTCATGTCTAAAGTGTAAAAGACATGATTGAAAATGAAAGGGAACAAAGCAAAGGCAGGCATTAGTTATGCAATTCTGATTATAACTGCTCAAATGGAAACACTTCATAGGAAGGAAAGGGGGAGCCAAAGGTTGCTGGTCTCAGCAGTGACCCAATGGAGTAGCCCTGCTTACCATCTGAGATGGCTTCGTGAAATAAGTGTTGCAGGATCAAGGAAGAGTCTGAAGAAACTAGTTTCTTTGTGAACCTGACAGTGGCTCTGCCTCCTTTTTCCTCGCCATTGCAGCCTGAATAGGGTGCTTGTTGCCAAGATACTCTGCAGATATTAGATATGTACATTCACATTTGCACAAAAAGATGGATAGAAAGAAGTACCCTCAACCACATTATAATAAATAATAATAATAATAAAATTTATTTATATTCCGCCCCATTTAATGTGTGGATGTCTATGGGAAGAAATATAAAGTCCTGCTGATAGAGAGCTTTCAAATAATTTGTTGAAAATTAATTTGTTAGCCCTTCTTGGTTCTTTTTTTCAAAATTACCAGCATTAGAAATTGAAATTGAAATGTTATAACGTCAATGACTTTAATGGATCAAGAAAAATTATAGTTTGGCTTACTTTAACTTGTTGTTTTTAGTGATAATTTGCGGAGGGATGAGTGTCCTTCGTTTTGGAGAAAAATCAATTGAAGTTTTTTCTAATATTTAAAACTTAAAAGTAATACATGGCTAACCATTAATATAGCAATAGATTCCACTATTGATTGACATCATTAAATTAATTTTTGATTTATTGTTAATATTAACATTAAAACATTAGTGTTATTTATAATGATCCTAATCTCATGCAGTTTGACACAATTTTAATTGCCATGTCTCCATGCTATGGAATTCTGGGATTTGTAGTTTTATGAGATATTTCATCTTTTCTGTCAGCAACCTCTGCCCCCCCCCCAAAAAAACAACAACAAATCCCAGGAGTCCATAGGATGGATGCCTGTGAGTTTTCAAACTCCATTACTTCTACTGTGAGGCTGCTGTCAGCGTCATGCTCCAAATGGAGGACTTTTGGGAATTCCTCCTAGACAGAGGGTGGAAATGTAGGACACATCCTGGAAAAGGAGGCTGTCTAGTCACCCTGCACTAGATCAAAATATGTATGTTGATGAACTACCTGACCCAACTCCTTGAGTAACTCCTATTGAACTTGATGGATTTAATCCCAGATGGGTTGTACTGATCCTCTTAAAACTCAGCAACACTTCTCACACATGTAAACTGACCAGAAGCAGAAAGCTTGATCACAGTACTCAGCACTCCATTACATTCCTTAAAATCTTAAAAGATGTTAACGGAATCCATGACTAATGCTAAGCACTGAACAAAGATAAACTATTTTTCACTTGAATTATTATTATTTGAAAATATCACATAATAATCCAATTTCCACCTCAACTATATCTGAACTGTCAATCTAAATGCAAATCCAGTGGCTTTTAAATTACTTATCCTGAACTGGGCTTACTCAATTTTAATTCAGTATGTGGGTTATTTTCTTCTGGAGATTTCTTCTAGAAATAATCCTGCAGAAGAGTCATAAAACCATTTTTATTTGGGCAAACATGAAATGGCCAGGGATAATCAAGTGATTGATTTGTTGATAATCTAATATACTTTATATTCATATTTCATCTTCTAATTCTGTTTGCTTTATCATCAATATAGGTTCTTTTTAAAAATCAGGTTATTATCAACCCTGAATTTTTGTGAGTATAAATCTGGATGCATAAAAAGAAACCTAAGTAAAAGAGAGCAAATTAATAAAACTTCAAATAAACAAATAATGGCAGTGACTAACGGAATAATATGATTAATCATATATGAGTATCCATTTTAAGCAGCAACCTTAACCAAGGTGGTAATACCTCCGTTGTTTGGTAAATGTTTCTTTTAACCAAGAGCTGGTTTGGTGATGGAAGCCACACTGCAACTGATGCAGGGATGGAGGCCTTAGCACTTTGCCTCCATTACAGTTCCACTTAGAATCAGGCTCTTTGCACCTGTTATTTGCAATGGGAGGAAAAACTACATTAGTAACATTGGTAATCTCTCATACCTCCCACTGGAACTGTAGTGAATGCAAATTATTATTGGTAATTATTATTGGTTGGTACTTATGGTATCAGAGATCAGCAAGGAGACATTTAGGATATTCTGCCCCATGACAGCTGTCATTCTCATACATGGCAAATGGCAGCTTCTAAAGTGCAAAAACAATGCTTAGCCCAAACTGCAATCTGACATATTTATTACTTTGTAGTTGCATAATACAAGATCATTTTATTCTGGATAAGGATGGATGCTTTACTTTCCCTTGCCCTACAAATAATTTCCTTCTCTTTCCTACTAGGCAGGCCTATGGGTCAATTGTGAATAAAAGTTCATTTCTATGCATGTTCCTGAAGAGGTATTTCTATTAGCTAGCAGATAAAAGTTGTGAGAAAAAAGATGAACACCTACTGGTATATAAGTATGAAGAGCAAACTAACGCTTTGTAGGATATTGCAGGCATTTGTTTGTTTATCAGTAAGTCTGAGAAAGGAAAATCTGACTCAAAACACCTCTAGCACATGTCCACCATTTAACTGAGTGTGCAGTGGTGGTCCTTCATACTTGACACTTCAACAGTGACAAGAATGTAGTAACACCAGTGTACCACTGCTGTTATGTGAAAGGTGAAGAGCCTCTAAGTCAGGGGTAGGCAACTTTTTCTTACCTGGGGCCGGTCCGTTGGTCCCAAGGTCTTCCGTGGGTCGAGGGGGGGGGGATGGCGCCATGTGCGCACGCTCGCACACGCATGCACAGTAGGCCAGAAGTACTGCGCATGCACATGCACGCTTGCTCGTGCATGCACAGTACTTCCGGTGTACTGCATATGCGCAAGCGAGTCACAGCCGCCAATTTGTTTTCCAAAATGGCACTGCGACTCGTTTGCGCATGTGCCAGAGTACTGCGCATGCACAAACGACTCACGGCTGCCATTTTGTTTTCCAAAATGGCGGCCGTGACTCATTCGCGCATGCGCAGTACTCCGGCGCATGCGCAAATGAGTCGCGGTGCCAATTTGGAAAAAAATGGCAGACGCAACTCGCGCGGTGGCGACACATGCGGCAGCAGCGGGGGGGGCAGAACTGGGCTAGGGCCAATCCAAAGGCCTCGGGGGGCCGGATCTGGCCCCAGGCCGTAGGTTGCCGACCCCTGCTCTAAGTGAATAGTTGCCAGACTAAATGTATATCAACTGGATAAGCTAAAAATTAATTTGAGCCTACCTAAATAGAGACTGTCAGATTGTATAGACCTGTCTGTCAGTCTTCTAGGATGGAGTGAATATTTTGAGCCACTTCTATTCGGATTCTTCTCTAACCACAAATGGGGAAACCCAAAGCTCTCAAAGCCAATTCAAGAGGTTCATAAGGTTACTTCCATCCATCCCACTGCTCACTCCAGTGTAACACCCCAAGCAATCTACTCATCCCAGGACTCTCTTTTTCTTTCCCTCATATTTGTGTGGACAGTAGTTCCAGCAGTAGTGACAAGACAGGGGGAAAGGATGCTTTATCTCCATTGCCTCTGCCTCTGCCTCTGCCTCTATTTCCCTGGTTCATCTTCCATTTGAGTGACAGGATGTGATGTACTCTGGAAGAGATAGTTCCTTCACCTGTAAAAGCCTGATATTGAGAAGCTCAATCTTAAACATATTTATTACATATACGAGGGCTTCCCATTGAGGACTATCCCAGGTACCTGAGATCTAGGGATGACCTCTTGTAATGTCACAAGAAGTGGGCCCTAGTAATGTTACAATGGGCAGCCCTTGATGCTAAATTATAATGCAGAAAACATCAATCGCAATTGCAAAAAGTATGTCATTTAAACAAAAAACACCAACTCTTCACACACACACACACACACACACACTTTTCAAGGCAGTGTTCTCACCTTGAGATCCTTCTTCCTTTCCTGAGAACAGGAGAGGAGGCCCTGAAACTCAGAGCCTGGCCATGAGATCTGGCAATCCTGTGCCCTTGCATATTTTATATTTGTGTTGGCATCACCCTGAGACCTTATTAATGTGTGTAAGATGTCTTTTGTCTGGGAAATGCTGCATTAACAAGGTATTGGTGGCAGGTAGCAACAAAATGATTTTGATGGTAGTATGCCAGGCTACCCACCTTTATTTTAACTGAAGTCATGTTGCTTGAGTGTCATCTACTATAAATGAATTAATTGAAGTTACCATTTTGCAGTATGCAAAGGACAGGAACTCCAGAAAAATGTATATGCCTTCCTGATCTCCAGGTTACCCCTTAGTCCAGCAATGGATTGGGTAATACAACCTTTTTGAGTAATTCAATTTTAGTCGGGCAACAGATTGGGTAATTCAATCAAGAACCTGCACAACTCTTATTTCCTTTGTTAATCTTCTCCTGAATATATCCAAAGTTCTTGTCTCCTTTGTGTCCTCTATGTATACTCTATAATTCCCCTGAATCCTGATATTTGAACATTCCTGATCACATTTGAAATAATCTAGAGATTATTGAGACTCTACTCATGGAACCCAACAAACACAAAGGATCTTCGGTGGTACACCTGACACAATGCCTAATCCTCTTTATCTTCTTCTAACCTTTCGCTTCACTCTAGGGTTGAATCCATGCTGCCAGCTCCACATCTTGCTTATGTAGCATTTCTCTCATTGCTGCTTTCCATGGCCAGATGAATCTGCAATATGGACAGCCAATTAGAGCTTATTCTGTGAACCACCCATTTCTGTTTTACAATGCACCCAGTACTGTGCTGTGATCCAGTTCCACTGGAAGCTAAATCCATTGCTTGAATTCAAAGATACAGCTGTGTTAGTCTGTAGAATCAGTAGTCTCAAAGGTGCTTCAAGATCTCTCTACATACTGATTCCACTGCTTGAGTTACCCCCAGGGAGGTTTTGCATAGCCAATGTGACCACAATATTGAAGCCAATTTCTAGGTTGCCCTGGGGAGCCTATGCTTCACAGCAGGAACAATAGGTGTATCTGTGAAATGTTGCTGTCTTTAGTTTTAGTTATTTAAACTTTGTGCATTCAAGCTAAGGCCAAATAAATGGGGCCAAGGGTTTATGAGGTCCAACACAGAGCTGGCTTTCTTCTCTGTTTCTTTTCCCCCAGTTCCCCCCCCCCCCAGCATCATAGAATTATAGAGTTGGAAGAGACCACACAGGCCATCCAGTCCAACCCCCTGCCATGCAGGAATACACAAAGTACTCCTGACAGATGTCCATCCAGCCTCTGTTTGAAAGCCTCCAAAGAAGGAGACTCCACCATTCTCTAAGGCAGAGTGTTCCACTGTCGAACAGTTCTTACTGTCAGGAAATTCTTCCTAATGTTGAGGTGGAATCTCTTTTCCTGTAGTTTGACTCCATTGCTCCAGGTCCTAATATCTGCAGCTGCAGAAAACAAGCTTTCTCCATCCTCAATATGACATCACTTCAAATATTAAAACAGGGCTACCATATCACCTCTTAACTTTCTCTTCTCTAGGCTAAACATACCCAGCTCCCTACGTCATTCCTCATAAGGCATGGTGTCCAGACCTTTCACCATTTTGGTTGCCCTCCTCTGGACACACTCCACCTTGTCTACATCTTTCTTGAGTTGTGATGCCCAAAACTGGACACAGTATTTCAGATGAGGTCTTACCAAATCAGAATAGAATGGTACTATTATTTCCCTTGCTCAAGATACCATACTCCTATTGTTGCAATCTAGAATTCCATTGGCCTTCTTAGTTGCCACATCACATTGTTGACTCATGTTCAGCCTGTGGTCCACTAAGACACCTAGGGCCCATTCCCACTATGATTTAAAGTGAATTGCTGTTCAGATTATATCTCTGTTGTTCCCACTTGAAGCTGGTTCCAATCCTCCTGCAGTTGGTTTCAGTCGAAATAAACCAAGGCAAATGCATAAAACCCAGTCTTTTTTTTACTCTAGTTTTTTGGTGGTTCTTTTGAAAAGAAGCAATTCTGAAGCATTTCCAGCAAATAGAAACATTTGGATATGAATTGCTTCTTACTGGGGGGGAGGGATAACGACAGAGGGGTTGGCTTAGGGGTGTCACCCATCCAGCCTCTGGTTGCTCGAAATCCACCATTTTTTTGTCTGCCTGCGCGTGTGTGGTGGCTTTTCTAATTTTCGGTTTTACGCTGATCGATTCCGGTGATTCTGGTTATGATCATTTATCTAATGCGTGTAAAGAGGTAAGGCGATGTTGTGATTTTCCTTAGGAGGGGGAATTTTTTTTTTAATTTTTATATGTAATTTATTGTTGTTCTGTAGAACCTGTATAGTGAACAAGGGCTATCCTAATGGGGTATTCCTCACTCTTCTGGCTTACATTAACTGTTGGTGCCTCCAGCTGATGTTGGGAGGGTGGGAGTGACTGACCTCTGGGCTCTTGTTGTGGTTATATATGACAGTATATCTGATCCATCATTTTTGCATGGATTCTTTTTTGCTCGCCATTTCTTCCATGGCGGGAGGTTTCCTGGCATGGCTTTTCCATTCCCTGTTGAGGGAAGATTCCCTTTGGGTTTTTTGGGGGGAAGGAGGATGATGGGGAGATGGACAGTTCTGTAGGTGCCATTTGTTCAGCCATGTGGTCACTCCTGGCATGACTCATACAGGAAGAGAGGACATACCCAGCTGCGCAAGTGTTGCTGATGCCCACTTACCTGTGCCCTCCTACCTTTGTGATCTTCTGTTCCCACCCCTAAACCCCTTGCACAGTGCCATTTTTAAAAGCCTTCCTCGCTGGCCAGCTCATTTGCATCGTGGAAAGGAACTCATTTTTAATTTGCCAAATTTGCCGGCTTTTTCCCCTTAGCCATGGCTGATACTTCCAGAAAAGGTGAGAGGAGGATATAATGGAAGATGGATGAGACTAAAGATTTGATAGCTATTCGGGGCAAGGAGGTGGTACAGATGCAACTCAACCATAGCCACAACAATATAGATATTTATGAAAAAATCGGAGCCGAATTGAAGGAGAGAGGGCACAATAGGACAGGACTGGAGTGTAGGACAAAAGCCAAGGCAATGAAGTGGAAATTTAAGAAGGCTAACCAACAAGCAAACAGGAGCAAGAGTGGAGCAATAACAATGTCCTTTTTTCATGAGCTGAAGGAGATCTTCACATATTTCTGGTGGTGGAGCATCATTGGAGGAAGGTCCTGGTAATGGCTCCACCTCTTGCTCTGCTGCTGGTTCTGATTGGGGAATCAGAAAACAGTTAGCTATATATAGATGTTTATATAGATATATATTTCTATTTTTAAATTCAAATACAAATATACACGTGTGTGTGTTATTGTGTGTGTGGCCCATTTACATATAAGTATCTGAGAAGATATACATATTTATTAGAGAGAGAGAGAGAAAGAGAGAGGTGTACATACATATACACAACCAATGTTGAGTTTGTAATTCTACATCACTAACTCACATTAAGAAACCTACAAGTTAAACTGAAAATAGAATGCAATACTGATATGTGTGTGAGAAACCATGAGAGAGTGTGTGCATCTGAGTATAATTTATATACAAGCTCATATTTGAATGTAGGCACATATTTGTATATACAGATATATACATTTTTGTATATAAGCTTACATTGGTATTTATGTGTTGGCTGTGTTTCAATCTATATATTTATTAACCAAACTATGTATGGTATAAATATATATACACACACATATGCATACGTGCAGATGAACACATATATACATATTTATATAGATACAGGGGATGGGATGAGGGATTGCTTTTAACTTTGCTTGTTTTAAATTTGTTGTTCCCCGCCCCGATTGCCACGCAGAGAGGCGGGTTATAAATAAAAATTATTATTATTATTTATTACATGTATATGCATAAGTATGTGTGCCACTCTGTGTATCTCTCTCTTTCTCTCTCTCTCTAGATACACACACACACACACACACATATATATATACACACACAGACACAGACACAGACACACATATATATACGTATATGTATATATACACATACACATATATACACATACACATAAACACACACAGTGTTGCAAATACATATACATATAAACTAGTTCACTTAAAACACACACACATATGTATATGTATACATTTATATATTAGTAAATGTATATTGTGTGTGTGTGTGTGTGCACACACATCACAAATCCATATCAGTTACAGAGGAAAGGGAATACTACAAACCCTCTGGTAGAGGAGCTGGTTCTCCTGCTGGGGAGGCATTTGGAGAGCCACCAGAGGAGGAAGAAGAATCCACCACCCTCCTCCTTCTCCTCCCTCTAGCACCTGAAAATGATAGAAGGGAGAAATTAGTTGAGGACATTCTCACCTAAGATATCTTTAGACACACACCCCCAATAATTAGACAGTGTTTAACTTGTCTGCTGGTCACCTCTCCCACCAACTTGGCTTCCCAGCTGCCTCCCACAGCTGCTTCATCCTGGCAAAAAATGCCTGTTTTTTGGCAGGTGAAAGGTTCCCATAAAATGCCTCCATCGCTCTGTAAAATGTCCCCTTCATGGTTTTAAACTTGGGATGGCACTGTTCAGCTGTCCTAGTGTACAATTTGTTATTGTCTTAACTATACTATGTGCGATTGTGCAAGGCATGGTGTCACTGAATGACAGATGAATTAAGGAATTTATCCTTGTACTGATGACAGGTGTACGGTGACTGTGGTGAATCAATAATAATAATAATAATAATAATAATAATAATAAAATTTATTTGTATCCTGCCCCTCTGAGAACAATCGGGGCGGCTAACAGTTAAGAACAGACCCAAATACAATTGACCCCAATACCAATAGTGCACATGTGCGATCTCCAAATGGGCATAGAAATTGAGGATGCATCATTGCATCATTGTAATAATTGTCAGACACGGATATGGTTATTGCCCTTGCAATACTTTTACTTGTTTGTGTTGCTAAGGAATTATGAAGGTAATTTTGAAAATATTCCCTTTTGTAATGGCATCCTGGGTTACACAAAGGAATACAACATGGAAACAGTGGAACTTAACACAGTTACAGGGCACAGTTGAAACAGTGATGCAAACTTGCAAAACAATCCATATAAGGAACTATCTGTTTGCTATGTCAGAAACCTATGGACATAGATCACAGCTCGCACAATGAAGAAATACACAACACATGGGAGGTCATTTTCAATATATTTATTACAATAAAAAATAAACCAATATCGATCAAAGTAGGCCAAGGGAAAGAAATAAACTACTCAATAAAATGTAATGTGATCAATCAATTTGATAGAATCAAATGCAAATTGATTTATTACATTTGCTGGTTGCAAAACAAATTTACAAATGCCTCCCTAATAGCCTCTCCCTCATCCATTTCCTGGGCCTCAGAAATGAAGTTTGCTTCATCCACTGTGTAGATTACAGGCCAAGGTTGGCGGTATAAAAGCACTTCACCCTCAGTCTCAACAATATTGTGCAAGATCACACATGCAGCAATGACAGACTTCACATTTTCCTCTCCAAAGGGGCTGTGAGTCATCTCCAATGTGCTTTAAGGCAATGGTCCCCAACCTTTTTATTGCCATGGACCGGTCAATGTTTGATAATTTTTCCGCGGCCCGCGGCCCGCGGATTGGGGACCACTGCTTTAAGGCAACCAAATTCCCTCTTAACCACATATCTCACCCTATTGTGGTGCTTGTTGTCTATTGCCTGCTGAGAATGCAGAACACCCTTGAACCGTGTCATCAACCATGGCTTAATTGGATAGGCAGCATCAGCCAACAAAAGTGGTCCTACATGTCAACCAAAGATTGTAATTGTAGGCTTCCCAGACTAGCCCTCAACATGCCGTATATGGGTGATGTCCAGAGGACAAAGCTATCATGATTTGACCCTGCCTACCCCATGACAAGATCAATAAATCTTCCAGTATGGAGCCGGAGCTGGAGGCAGCGGCAGCAGAGGCGGAGGCGGAGGTAGCAGCGGCGGCGGAGGTGGCGGAGCCGGAGGCAGCGGCGGAGGCAGCGGTGGCGGCAGCGGCGGCGGAGGCGGCGGAGGCGGCAGGGGTCTGCCTGGGCCGGTAAGTGCGCATGCATCCTCCACCGCCGCACGTGCCCCCCCGTACATGCCGCCGCCGCCATGCACAGCGGTGGCATGTAGGGGGCCGCGCGCGCCTCCACCCCCCCCTTGGCCCAGCCGAGACCTGGGCTACGGGAGACCGGCCCAGGTCTCGAAAAGGTTGCCGGTCCCTGTTTTACCATGTGATCCACTTTCTCATAACAACTTTTATTATTGTTCTCACTGTATAAACAAGAACACTTTCCCATCTATTCCAACTTGTGGTTTCCATTTGTTTTGTCTCTTTGAACACCTGGACTGAGTTGTTGTGTTCAGCCTAGAAGCATGTTCTCATCATGGAAAAATACAGATACACACATCTTTACATTTCATCATTGACTATATATCCCATCAATATCCTGACAATCCCCTCCTGAAATGTATGATGTGTGTATGTTGCACACTAAACTAAATGTTGTAAAACTAACTTAGCACGATGGCTAGGCCTATAGTTATGACATACCAAGTAGACGTGACATCTGGTCGTGTCTATCAATGGTTAATGCCTTTGTCAAAATGTCTGCTTGATTCTGCTTTGATTTAATGTACTGCAGACTCACAATTCCTTTCTGTACCATCTCTCTCACATTTTGGTATCTGACTCCAATGTACTTTGTTTTACACTTCAGATTTTCAGCTTCAGCCATGGCAATACAAGATTGAGAATCCTCATTTATCAACACTGGATCAACACACTCTTGATTCAAATCTTTCAACAATTGTCTAATCCATTCAATCTCATTAACTAACTCAGATAAGGCTCCGAACTTGGCTTCTCCTGTACTTTGTGTTACGTATCCCCGTTTTCTATTTCTCCAAGCAATTGTGCTTTCTCCAAACTTAATCAACAATCCTGTCACTGACTTTCTATCTTGTAGCTCAGAAGCAAACGAACTGTCAACAAAACATTCAAGTACAGCTCGACTGTTTTGTACAGGGGTAGGCAACCTAAGGCCCGGGGGCCGGATGCGGCTCGTCGAGGCCTTTGGACCGGCCCTAGGCCGGTCCTGCCGCCAGCACCCACCGTAATGATATTGATTATTGTTGTTATTACTTGTTCTTGGGGTTTTATTGGCAAACTATCCACAGGGGTTTTGCCATGGCTTTTCTGGGGCTGAGAGAGTGTGCATGCATATTTTTAAATTGTTTAAATTGTGTAATTTTATTTATTTATTTATTTATTTATTTTTGGTGTTTCGGCCCCCCAATTGTCTGAGGGACAGCAACCCGGCCCCCGGCTCAAAAAGGTTGCCTACCCCTGGTTTTGTAACTTCAACTTTCTATCAATGCTACCCTTCAGATATCTCAACAAATGTTTCACTGCAGTCCAATCTTCCACTTTAGGACAATTTGCTTTTCTGCCAAGTACACCAACGGCAAAAGAAATGTCTGGTCTAGAATTACAAGGAATAAACATCAAACTCCCAACAAAACTTCTATACAACTCTGGATTTTCAAACTCTCTAGTCCCTTCATCATTTATATAACCAACTGACATAGGACTCTTCACTGTTTTTGCATCCTGCAATCCACACTTGTCTATCAAGCTCTGAATCTTTTTCTGTTGGCTTAACAAACAACTTCCATCTTCAGTCTATTCAACATCAATTCCAAGATAAGACTGTAAAATTTTAAGATCTTTCACACTAAATTTCTTTGACAATTCCTTTCTCACTGTCTGAATCTCTTGTTGTGAATTAGCTGTTACACACAAGTCATCAACATAAATCACCAAAATCACATCTCCTTTTGTGTAAACACACGTGTCAGCAACACTGCATTTGTAACCTAGCTTCACTAGCTCTTTATGAATGCAAAGATTCCAGCTTCTTGCACTTTGCTTAAACCATACAAAGCTTTCTTTAATTTGTACACCTTTTTGTCACTATCTTGTTGAAACCCCAAAGGTTGTTCCATGTAAACAGTCTCTTCAAGACACGCATTCAAGTATGCAGTTTCAAAATCAAAATGATGCACTAACTGACCTCTCCTAGCTGCTAATGCCAAAACCAATCTCAAACTTTCAGGTTTTGCTGTTGGAGAAAAAGTTTTATCAAAATTTTCAAACCTCTGTTGTGCAAATCCTTTAGCTACCAATCTAGCCTTGTATCTCTGACTACCATCAGGCATCAACTTTCTTTTGTAAACCCATTTGCAACCTATCACCTTGTGATTTGTAGGTCTGTCAACAATTTCAAACACATTTTTGTCTACCAAAGACTTTCAACCTTTCCTCATCACAACAATCTTGCACATCTTTGTAACTCTCAGGCTCATCTACCACAACTGTACAAGCCTTAGCTTCCTGCACCTTAAAACGATCTGGAGGTTTTCTGACTCTCTGAGTGCGTCTCAGGATGATGGTTTTTGTTTTTCCATCCTCATCTTCAGTGTCAGTGCTTGTCTGAGAATCCCTATCTCTGTGTCTCCTAGTCTCTGTCATTCTAGGTGCTAGTGGACGTGTTTGTGTCATCTTGTCTGATGCACTTGCCTCACTCTCTGAAGAATCTGACTCTTGTTTCACTGCCCCTCCATTTCTGGCAGGTGTTCCTAACTGTCCCAGTCTAAGAAAAACTTATTTGGGCCTTGGCAGACGGCTTATTAAGGTGTCCTGGAGGCAGGGAAGAGGAGGGGCAGCCGCACGCTTGGCGCCCCTTCCTCCTCCTGAGGTTGCCCTCGGAGCCGCTGGCCCTCCGCATGGCCGGTGCTCCGGGGGCAACCTCCCGCCGCAGCGTCCGCACACGCTGCGGCGGATAAGTCAGTGAAAGTGCGCCTTACGTTTTTGGGGCTCACTTTCACTGACTTGTGAAAGGAGCGCTATTTTAGCACTCCTTTCAGGGACAGGGAAGGAGCGCCACAGGATTGAGGCATGGGGCTGCCTCGGTCCTGCGGCGCACCTTCCCAGGGCGGCGCAGAGCCGCCAGTCTGCTTCCCCCCTTTGTTAGAGTGTACATTTTCCCAACCTGAATGTTTCTCAAAATTTGCACTCCTAGAAAACAAAATTTCACGTGATCCCAGGTGAAATCTGTAACTGTTTCCTGAATAACCCACAAACATCAATCTTCTCCATTTGGGCTGACCTTTCCTTCTGAAAGCTGCAGGCACATAAACATTTGCATACTGCCCAAACACTCTAAGATATTTTAAATTGGGTGGTCTTTTGTAAAGCATGTGGTAAGAAGTATTCTGTACTGCAGAATTCCAAGTGCGGTTTGCTAAAAAGTTAGCTGTGAGAATTGCCTCCCCCCAAAGGTACTCTGGAGCATTTGTATCTAACATCATGCAATCTTTTATCTGTTTCAAAACACCTATTCTTCGTTCAGCAATCCCATCCTCAGCAATCCCATCCTCCCCAGGACAACATGGGTTAGTAGTGAAATGTCTAATCCCCCTTTTCCTTAACCAATTGTTCAAGGTGTGAGACAAGAATTCACCTCCCCTGTCTGCAACCAAGGATCCCACCTTGTAATCAAACTTTCTTTCAATCATGTTCACCCACTCTTTAAATCTTTCTCCTGCTTCACTCTTTTCTTTCAAAAGTATCACATAGGAAAACCTGGTGAAACGATCCACAACCACCATGAAGTATTTGCTGTCCCCTAGTGTCGGACTCATAGGACCAGCAATATCACAATTCACAGACTCAAATGGACATTTGGCTTTAAATTTGCTTCGTTTTGCCACAGGATAAGCCTTCAACTTAATCCTGCTACAAACTGAGCACTCTAGGTGGTTTGAGCATGGTGACATTTTAAAATCTGGACAAATTTTCTCTAGCTTCAAAAGACTTTGAAAACCAACATGACCCAGCACTCTGTGAAAATAGTGAATGCAATTTGAACGTAAAGGCTCATTTTGCACAAGTGCACACTCTGCCTCATCTAGGATGTAGTACAATCTATCTTTCTTAACAGCTTTAGCACAAATTTCCCCATCTTTGGAAATTAGGCATTCATCCCCCTCAAAACTCAATTTGTACCCATCTGTGGTCAAAGCAGACACACTAACTAAACAGTTTTGCAATTTAGGCACATATAAAACATTTTCAAAACTTTTACTAAACCCTGGAATGCAAACAGTTCCCATCTCATGGATTTTTCTTGCTGCTCCATCAGCTAGAGCAACCGAAGTGACTGTAGAGGGCTTCTTGTTTCTAAACAGTTCAATTTTATTTGCCATATGAGTACTGCACCCACTATCAAGAAGCCAAATGCTGGGTTTCTTAATTTGAGTCACACTGTCACAGCCTCTAGTCATAGCAACAGTTCCTTTGTTTCCTCCAGGTGGACGTGGCTGCTGTTGATTCCTTTTCTTGTTGTCAGCTGCAAGCTTCCAGCAGTCCTTTCTCAGATGACCTGGCTTTTTGCAATAGTAACAAATCTTTCCTCTGGAAACAGCTGCTTTCTCAGTTAACATCTCCCTGGAAACTCCCTCTGTGGCATTTGGAGATTTTACAGTTGTAGACACCTGCTTGCGCTGCTCAGCCTCAAACTTTCTGCATTGGCTCTCCTCCATCACCCGGGAGGCCACCAATTCCATGGTCAGTTGTGCTGCTGGCACTCCTTGCAGACCATACAGAATATTATCAAAATTTTCAGACAGAGATCCCAAAAGGATATAGCATTTTTGCTGCTCTGGCAGATCCACACCTCTCATTTGAACTTGATCAAACAACTCTCTCATCAATTCTAGATGCCGCTCTGGCATTTGATTTTCTTTCATCTTACAAGCATAAAGCCTTTTACACCATATCATTTTGGCTAATTCAGAGGCAGACTAGTGAATGTCCTTCAGAGAATCCCACAACTGTTTTGCAACTGAAATGCCCCTTACATGATTCAATTGTCCCTCAGAAAGAATGAGGTGCAGAGTTGCAACAGCTTTCTCATTTCTTTCTATCTCAGCTAGGCTAGGGTTAATTGGAAGACCCTGTTCCACAATTGACCAAAAATTCTCCTTCACCAGTAGAGCGTGAGCATATACATTCCACATGGGGTAATTTTCAGAGTTCAGCTTTGGAAACAACATCCATGATTAATTTCTACTTGAGGCACAAGAGTTAAAACTGCTTGCCTCTGCCGGCTTTCTTAAAGAACACTGTCTCTTTAAAAATGTATCCCGAACAGCCATTCTGGGAACTTTGCCATTTTTGCTTAACAGCCAAGACAGTCTCTTTGAAATTTATTACTTCAGATAAGCACAGTGATTTACTTACTGCTTGCCAGCAACACTTCAAAGCGAGCTGCAAAAGAAGTCAAGCTTGGATTCTTTCTGAAGATAGCATACCTCCGTCTCCCATTGCTCTGCATCTTTCCAGCTCTGCTTGTCCTCCGGCTCTCGGCGTTTGCCCGTCCGGTCTCTCTTCCTGCGGTGCAGCTTGGAAGAAGTCCTGGGCCCATAACCCTTTGTTAAGAATGTTGGAGGAGCAGGTTTGTGTATAAATCCATCCAACAGAGTATAACATGCAGCAGAGAAGACACCACCACACAGAGAACTCCAAGCTTCTAGCAGAAGGCTTTATTATAGAAAAACATATGCAGAGTAAAAACTATAAAGTCCAATAGATCATCACATCAGCCAGATGTGGCTAACGGGAACAAAACTACAAATCCCTTAAATGCTACATTGTGGAAAAATGAGTCATGCTACAGCTTCAGCAAAAATAAAGAAACTTAATCTATACTAATAAAAGTTCAAGAGCAGATTGATACACAAAAGTTCAAGTTCAGCCTGATACACAATTTCTCAGCCCAACCTTTCTCCACCTCTTGGGTGTTAACCTCAGGTTAATTGGTTGATTTGTACATGACGTATGTTAACCAAACCTTTTGTTGTTCATCTTTTACCATGTGATCCACTTTCTCATAACAATTTTTATTATTGTTCTCACTGTATAAACAAGAACACTTTCCCATCTATTCCAACTTGTGGTTTCCATTTGTTTTGTCTCTTTGAACACCTAGACTGAGTTGTTGTATTCAGCCTAGAAGCATGTTCTCATCATAGAAAAATACAGACACACACATCTTTACATTTCATCATTGACTATATATCCCATCAATATCCTGACAACATGTCCCCTGCAGAAGCATGGAATATCTTAGCTTCCTGTTAAGGAACTGTCCACCCTGACACACTGGAGAAATGATGTTGCAGTGGCAGCCATCCACTGCTCCGATCACCTGAGAAAATCCAATCAATTCAAAGCCTTCCATCACCTGTAGTGACAGTGGGGAAGTGCAAGTGGCAATAAGTAGTGTGCAGAAATAAAACAAATAGTACAAAGGAGAAAACATTATCAAGGGAAAGCAACAATAAAAGCTGAAGCAGCAAACCATACAAAAATCTGGCAATGCAATAGTTAGTGTAAATAGCAATTACAAAGTTAGTGTACTATTACAAAGTAGCATAATATAAAATTAAATCTAGGCAACTTAACTGCACAAATCACTATGGCATAGATTGGCATACCTTTCTCTTCTTAAGCAGCACCAATTCCATTGCAATAATTACTTGGATAATAGCTTTGCAGGCTGTAGACTTCCCAACATCGAACATTGTGGCACTTGTTGCATAGGATCCTTTGTGCGCCAGAAAATACACAGCAATAGCAACCTGTTTCTCCACTGGCATGACCCTCCTTAAATGGGTGTCCTGTCTTATTAGATATGGACACAGTTCTTCCACACTCATGTTGAAGACTCCTCACCTCATGCGGAAGTGCTGCTTCCACATCTTGTCAGACCACACAGTAGTGGCAAAAATGTCCTACATTTCCCTTGCTTTGGGGTATCCCCACCACCTCCTGGGCATAGGTTCATAAAAGCACTGTGTGGTGCTCCTGAAATGAGTGGTCTCACCAACATAGTTAAATGAATTCAGGGCATCATCATCATTGTCATCATCTCACCTCATCTGCAAGTCAATGGTCCCATCATCCACAGCCACATCCTCATCCTCATTCACCTCCAAGAGTGATTTGAAAATAATAAGTCTGTGCTGCCATGTTTTCCTCATCCAGAGACAGATGAACAAAGTGGATTGCAAGTATGTAAACACTGCCCACAAAACGGCTATGGCGAAAGGATCCATGACCCTTGGTGGCAGACCATGAGGCTGTGACCCCAAAAAAAGTGACACATTGATGTGGGGGCACCCCTGAAAGGATACCTATGTCACAGGATTGATGTATGGCTGCATCATCGATGATGTAGAGATGTGATTCGATTGATTGACTTTTAAAAAAAAATATGGGAAGGATAGATCACGATCAATTCAGTTCCAGAAGCATCTAGTGGGACAAATACCAGTGGAAACTACAATGGGGTCAAAAAAGAAGTGATTCAATGCAATAGTGAAAAGATCTGCTGTCACAGTGGGAATGATGCCTCAAGTGGAATCGATTCACCGACCTGGAGCAAAATCGAACCGCAAACTGATTTTAAATGTCAGTGGGAATGAGCCACTAAATCCTTTCTCATGTATCAGTGTTTTTTATTCTGCTTGGTAAAGCCAGACACCTAGGAGAACCTTTCCCTTTGAAATAGTGTTCTAAAACGTAATTCTGTTCAGGACTAAGTGATTCCAAATAATAGCTTAGACATCCATCATTTGCTCATTATTCTCTATAGCAGTCCTTTCTGCATGAGAATGAAGGCTACAGTATATTGTGATTGGAGGTGATTATGCTATTGTGTGGTTGAAAGGCTGACAAAAGCCTGTCTAGTTGTGCCCACTTTGAGTTTCTAAATAACTGCACCCAATCTGGAAGTTAAGCCCTGTTTGTTCTCTATTACTCCAAACAGGTAAATATATCTTATTATTGTTAAATCCCCTCATGTCAGCTTCATGGCAAGCTAATGTATGAGACATTTCCAAGCCCCACTATCATTCACTGCTCTGCTTAGGTCCTGTAAATCCAGGCTCGTGACCTCCCTGTGAGTCCAGCCATCTGGCATGTGATCTTCCTCTCTTTCTACTGCTTTCTACCTTCCCTAGCATTGCCATCTTTTCTAGTGAGTCATGCCTTCTCATGGTGTGACCAAAGTATGACAGCCTCCATTTTGTCTTCTTGACTTCCAGGGCAAGGCTTAATCTGTTCAAGGACCCACCACCCACCCACTCTTTTCTTTTCTTTTCTTTTCTTCTTCTTTTTCTTTGTCTTTTTCTCCAGCACTACACCTCGAATTCTTTCTGTCACCTTTCTTCACTGTCCAGCTCTCACATCTGTACATGGTGATGGGGAATATAATGATTTGGATGGTTCTTTAGTGCATACATTAACACTTTACAATCTTGTCTAGCTCTTTCGTGGCTTCCCTTTCCATTCCTAGTCTTCTTTTTATTTCTTGTCTGCAGTCTCTGTTCCGATCAATGTTTGATCCAAGGTACGGGAAATCTTTAACTATTTCGACATCCTCATTATCTAGGTTGAACTTATGTAGATCCTCGATGGTCATTATTTTTGTTTTCTTTATGTTCCTCAGTAAGTTATGACCTTATTTTCCCCTCCATCTTGGTTATTACTGTATATTGATCTGTTCTGCCCTTTCTCACTGAAGCTCAAGGTCCTGTTGAGCTAAAAAAAACCATTCACTTCGTCATTTCCTTAGTACCATTGTTTCTTCTTATTTGATGAACCATAACTTCCCACCTCCATCATTACTTTATCAGTGTTATCAGGGATAATTTGCCAGTCAAGGAACTGGAGCACACTAATCAATCTTTCTTTATGTGTTTCATTATTCACTTTTATTCTTTGTAAATGAGCTAGTTTCCCTGCTTCTGTTGTTGTGTGCCTCCAAGTCAACTTCAGCTTGTGGCAACCCTACCATAGGGCTTTCTTGACAAGATTTATTCAAGCTGAGAGACTGTGACTTGCCCAATGTCACCAAGGGGAGGTCCATGGCTGAACAGGGATTCAAATGTTGGTCTCCTGGAGTCCTAGTCCAACACTCAAGCCACTATACCAGGTTAGTTGCCGCATAAAAAATTATCATCAGGATGTACCACTTCTGCAAACAATTCTAGTAGTTTGGTATTATTCACATACATGTGTATAGGTGTGTCTTTCTGTATATATGTGAATGAAAACATAGCAAACACTCCCAGTAACAACTCCTTGACAGAACAACAATTCCTCTACTACAATGCTTCTTGATAACTATGTGACATATGTAAGGTAGGGGGGAAAGTAAGAGCCTTATCACATGAGGAAAGAAAGCCAAAACAGATCAGCAGGGTTGTGGTTTTCTCCCTGCCTCTCCACATGCTGTCATAGTACTTCCATTCTCTTTCCCAAGGGAGATGGTCATAAAAGAGTGTCTTTTGCCAAATGGATTTTATAAGCATGACAAAAGACATGTTTCTATGACCATCATCCTCAGGAAGTGAATGGAAGCTCTTTGATGGTATGTGGAGAGGCAAGATGAAAGCCATTACTCCTCACTCCACTTCATCTTTCTTTTTTCATGCAACAAGGCCCTGAGACTCAAAACCAACAAAAATGCTATAGTTACCTTCAACATGGATGCAATTGATTTTGCCTTCATATTAGGTATGGTTCTTCTCTCTGTTCCTTCAGTCCTCCTCCCTTCCTTACCTGTGCTATTGAATTTCTCATCTTCTCTTTTCTTGTATGATTCCTATAGTACTTTGTATGTATTATGAAGTTTCAAAATAAAAATCTGTTGTTTTTTTTAAAAAATCTTCATTTCCTATTGGGGGATGAGAGGTGACAGGATTTTTTTGTGGGGGAGGGTAAAGGTTTGGTGGTAGAGACAGGAGGAGTGCAGGACTCTAAGTACTGAAATTTTAATCCAGCCTCTCTCTCTCTCTCTCTCTCTCTCTCACACACACACACACACATGGTTTTGAGATTGGTCTTCTGTACCCTTCAAGGTTCATAGGCAAGCCATCCTCAAACAAACTTCTATGTCATCCCTGCAGTTCCCGTTACCAGTCCTTCTCACACATGGGTTCCCAGACGTTGTTGGACTACAGCTTTCAGAATCCCTGACCACTGGACATACGGCTAGGGCCTCTAGAAGTTCTACTAAAACAACATTTGTTTAGTAACTACTTCCAGTTGGAAACCATCTTTTATATCTGAATTTACTATTTTCAAAAACATTGCTTTCAATGTGATATGAAAATTCTATCTATGGTAGCTCATCTATGTAGCTGTTAAGTTTGTTACCTACAACCCTAATGGTACATGAATGATAAGCGAGTTGCTATCCAGCCTAAGCATACGTAAGAATCCATTCTTGTATCAAGACTGAAATCCAATTACACAAGGGGAAAGAATACCAATTATCTTCAAGGTAACATTTATCACAGTTGGGTCAGTTCAGATATAAATTGCTTACAGTATTTAATGAACCTCCAGTTTCCCCAACCACTAATGTCAAGCACATGTTACAGATTTGTTTTTAAAGGTGATACTAATAAAACACACAATAAAATTTTATGAATATGCTGGCAGTTCCCCCCTCCCCCTAAGAAAACCAATAAATCCTCTGCTAATGGTATATTAAGTTAATGAAGCAAAACATTCAAAGTAGTCAAGAACCATTAAGTGTGTTAACATGCATTCCTCAAACAAATCCCAATAATTAATCTTCAAGAAGAATCCCTTCAGGGAAGGAACTGGTGGTTTGCTTTGCTCATATGCACCTAATACCTTTTTCTACCATTGTTTTGATGCTTGCTTATAAAAGCTTTGCTAGAAATAGTATGGTTCTACCCTGTTGAATATCCAACCTATCCCAAGAGCTTTTAACCAAAATCAATGGTTTATAAATAATGATTACTAATCCCCTTGGGTAAAGCGGTTCTAAACATGATTCTTGTTTTGCTTTTCTCTGAAACATAGCCATTACTTCTGTACATTAATATGCTTAGTAATAACAGAGCAGCTGAAATTCTTTGACATAGGAGTACAAATGATAAAAATGTATTTGTTTCATATACTTGTAAATTAATTATAACAGAACGATCTGAGTACTGAGCGTTCAGGAGGCTTAGCCAGATTTTGGATTCAGTTTAGCAACTGTGATTCTGTTCTGCCCACTAAAACTGTGGGAGGATTTTGCATAAGGTGCATCAGGCCTACAAAGATGCACGTCAGCAGAGAAAGATCCAACAATGCAGAAATCACACTTTACCATCTCCTGAAGACGTAGCTCAGGAAACCACTTTGATGGATTAAAAGCTCTCTTGCTGTCTTATATTGATGGAATGAAATAAAAAATGATGAGTAATAATGATATATTACACACAGATATAGCAGATAATGTACTTGGCACATAATTCCCTTCATAAATAGGACAAGCATTTTCTTTTATATTAGTAAATGACTGAGTCATATCTTCTCCACTTCTGTCAACTAATAATTTGGAGCTAATTCTTCTGAGTACTGGAATAATCCTCCGGCTTTTAACCCTTGTGACCTCCTTTACCTCTGCATGCAGATGCCGCTTCCGCTCACCCCTACTTGACGTTGTATATGAATAAAAATATTTTGTTTGTTTAATGTGCATATCTTCATTCGTACATCATGCATATTAATATTTTAACATTTGATAAGCAAATAATATCATTCAAATTGGAACAGTTTTATTTAAATAAATTAAACACTCAACACTTGTGTAAATTTTACACATACTGTCGCACACACAGCCACACTCACATGATCCAGTGCTCACAGATATGTATACAGTCATGCTCTTTCATTATTTCTTTCACTCATACACATACTCATTTACTCTCTCTCACACACAGCTACACAGAAACATTCATTCTCATGGGTATATGTGAGTATACAAGTGCATACACAAGATGAAAAAAGAGATGAAGAGTGTGATTGTGTGTGTGAGAGAGAGAGAGAGAGAGAGAATTTGCATGGGAGACTGTGTGTGAATGAACATATCTGAGGGAGAGAGTCAGAAAAAAAGCATTACTAAGTGTGTGTGAGAATTAGTATGTGACAAAAAGTCACACACTAAGAGAGATACCAAGGATGTATGAGAGAGTGTGTTGAGGCTGCAGCAAAGTCTCATCCCAAGAAATGGGCACTGATGGAATGGCATAGGTTGGGGAAGATGAAGTGGTGGCTCAAGATGTCGCCACTACCATCACAGGTCAGTGAGCTTCCTCACTCTCCTCCTCCTTCCTCAGGCAGAAGCGGCTGTTCCAAGCATCCTCCTTGCCTTTCTCTTCCAAAACTTTGGGGGCAATGACAGATCCTGTCAGACTGGACATGGATTCATTGGATCCAGCCCCATCTTGGGGTAAACAGCCCTTAACGCAAGTCAGTTTGACCCCCCTGGTAACTCTGTGGCAAACCTTGGCTGTTTAAATGGGCTCTGTGCACTCTTTACCTTTAAGCACCTTTCTTGAAGAAGGCAGAATGCATCCAAGTGGTATTATTATGTGTAGGGTGGCCTTAGGTCAGAACATCTTGGGATGACTACAAAGCCTGCAACTTTCAAAACTAATATAGGTATACCTCAGTTAATGAAGCAGCTATATTGTGGAGATTGCTTTTTTAACAGAAAGATTGGTGCCTGAGGCAGAAATAACAAGCTAAGACTAGAGATAAGTTCTTATATCACAAAAAAAGAAGAATTCAGCATTTCAAAAAAATATATTCAAAATTAACAATATGCATGTATGGAATGAAACAATATGGTTGTGTAAGCTTGTATAAGTAAACAAAACCACTTTGACCTTCAATAAACCTCTGCAGGCTTCTTCCCAAATGAGTCACTGAAAAGTTGAACACAAAGAGGCGTTCAACTATAGTTGGGACATTTGCTCCAACTATACCCTACTGAGTTGGGATGGGGCTTTGGGAATCCCCAACAGTCACATCTTGTCTTTCTGCCTCTCTTTGGTATTGTCTGAATGTGCCAGGACTCTTTGGAGGCAGCCCAGAATATCTTAGTCCTGAAGCTGCCCTGACCTCCCCCCGTGACCTGGGGCCCTTTGTTGTGATGCCGGGCAGCTGTTCGCATGTGTGTCCCACTGTGCTGCCCAACACAATGCTGGCAATAAGTTACTCACTCCTGAGGTCAGAACGAGGGACTCAACCTGAAATACGTGGATGGGCCCCTCAATCTGGCCTCAAAGCAAGCAACTTGCTGCTGTGATGTTCCAAGGGCCATAGCAAGGTACGCATGCAGTCAACCACCCACTGCCAGAACTGAGGGCTCTGAACTAAACAGCAAACAGTGAGTTTTAAAAGTCCAGTTTAAGAGGACTATACCACGGGCTTGGCCCTCAAAGAGCCAGACTTGGGGATTGGGCCCTGCATTGCTTGGACTGCCCACTAAGAGGACGGGGGAGGCTGGTTTATTTGGCCCATGCAGACAGGACTTTTGTCTCCAATGTAAGAGTTAATCTGCTCTGAACTGGAACTACAGTTGAACCTTGGTATCCATGAGGGATCTGTTCTGGAAACCCCTGCGGATACCAAAAAATGTGGGACCTCAATTCTCATTTTCCATAATGGCAGTGAGAGATGTGTGTGGCCATGTGCATGCACTACTATTGGGGACAATAGTAAAATGCTTAAATCTATGGATGGCAAGCCCACAGATAAGGGGCCTCCACTGTATTATGCTTTAGTTCAGGTAACAGGATTTATGAGGAGGGGAACAGGCAACTAAATGTATACCCCACCACCCAACCTGAGTGAAAACATCCTCATTTCACTCTGGCCGAGTGTATCAGCTAATAAAATTAAATCAGGTTCAAACTTATTGGCTGAGACTTCCCACTTCTTCCCAGCCAGTGCAGCATCCCTACTGCATTCCGGGAAGAAGACCCTGTGGGTCCTCCATGGAGGAAGACTGCATGCATGCAGCTCTCCATGCTGGACAGCAACTACTCAACCCAGTAAGTTGTGCAAAATACTTATTAGCAACCTGAAAAGTAGTCTCCTGTCTCACTCATGCCACTGATTCATCACTACAGCTTCAAGCCTGGTAGGTGAGCTGGTGCCACTGGGAGACTTTTCCAACAAGTGGGAAGGAACTTGCCTCTAGCCATACATGCTCAAAAAGGTTTGTAAAGAGAAGCTTCCTTGTCAGAGGCTTCATTAACTGAGGTATACCTGCACCTCTTTTTTTAGGTAAATACCATTAACGCCTCTGATAAGGCCTTAAACAACTGGAAAATGACATTAAATATATTTATATAAAATAAAAATCATCCTAGGCTATGAAGAGCCATGGTGGCACAGTGGTTAAATGCCTGTACTGCAGCCACTCACAGATCATAAGATTCTAAGTTCAATACCAGCCAGGGGCTCAGGTTCGACTCAGGCTTGCATCCTTCCGAGGTCACTAAAATGAGTACCTAACTTGTTGGGGGCAATTAGCTTACACATTGCAAACTGCTTAGAGAGTGCTTAATACTGATAAGCAGTATAGAAATACACTTACTATTGTTATGTATACCAAATTTCAACATAGAGGTTGGGATGCCCCTAATTTGAAGGTCTATTTTTGGCCCTAGTGCCTGGTGAAAGGCCCTCCCTCCATGTTCCAAGTGCTACTGCTGAGGGAGAGAAGAGCATCCAGGCACAGCTCCACTGTTCCTTGGCCAGCAGCTGGTGAGAAGCCCTCCATCCATGTTCTGTTGCTCTGGCCTATGAGGAAGAAAAGAACAGTCAGAATCTGCAAATCTTAATCCTCTCCCCAATGCCATTCTTTTTTTTTTTTTTTCTTATTTGCCATTTTTATTTAGATTGTAAGAGTAAAGGCAGGGAATTGTCTAATTAATGATTTGTAAGATGTCTTGGGAGCCGTTTTGGCTCTTAAATAAATAAACAAATATATAAATAAACACTTTGATGCCTTTCAATTACAAGAGTGTTTGGCATTCATACTTGAAGTTGACAGAAGACCATGAATTCAGCTGGATGTCCCTTACAAACAGAAAACTGTACTGATGCAACTGTGCTTCTTTAGAGTATCCAAAAAATCCACATGACTCCATAGCATTTTAAAAAAAATTTAATTACACTGGCTACAGAATGTTTCTGTCTCTTTAGAAGATTTAGTAAATATGATGTTTTTTTTTTATTGGTGTCCTCAGAGCAGTTTACAACATTTATAAAATACATGAGAGAAATTAAAGACCATACTTATTTCTGCCATATTCCTCTTAGAAAAAAGTAAACCACAAATTGGTAGTTTTTGTCTGTTAATTGGTAGTTTTTTATGTTAATAGTGTTATCAACGAACATGTTCATTGCTACCAACTAGCCTGTTTAGAAGAGTCTCAGAAGCAACTATATGTTGGGGGATATGATGGAAGATAGTTATTATTTCTTAGCTGCAATATATCCTCAGAACTGGTAAATTAAATTGCAAAAGGAATTATAAGGAAAAACCAGCCACCTGGAAGTGAATATTTCTGGCACCATGACCATTCCATCTGCTGCCTCTTTCTCTAATTCCTCTAGGAGACGTGCTTAGGGACCAAAATGTGTAACCCTTTTGGTATAAAAAGATATTGGATTCCAAGGTTTGTGTTAGACTCTGATCTTTGCATGAACTATTGTCAATATCTTTTTAATGAACACAGGGCTGATAGCAGTCGATTATCAAGATCACCTAACATGGATTAATGATATTTTTGTCTACATAACCAGGGTGTTAGAAGTGTGATTAAAAGGCTAGATTTTTTTCTCAATTCCTTATATATATGTGTCTGTTCAAATTTGAACTAGTGTGTGTGAAGGACCAAGTGGATAGATCTAGTGGTAGGCAGATTAGTTAGATCTACCGGTACTTTGTTTTCTGCTACAAGTTCAAGACTCATCAATACATTTAGAATTTTTATAAAAACATTCTGAGACCAATTCATTTTTGGTGCCACAACTGACTTGCCATCACAGTCCTTTAACACAAAAGTCTACATAACCTAATTTAGATGGATTTTGTTAATTTTCTTCAATAATTTAGAGGCAGAAACCCATACATATTTACAGGAAATCAGAGATCTACTGGCAGATTCTTGACTACCACATCCTTCATTCTAGGTTACTTGACCTGGAGGAAATATTTACCATATATACTCAATGCCAAAGAACTATAAGTGAACCTCATGTATAAGTCGAGGGTAGGTTTTGGGGCCAAAATTATGGGGTTTGATATGACCTGTGGATAAGTCGAGGGTAAAACCTAGGGCATGTAACAAAGGCTGTAAAGGATGAAACAAAGGAAAACAATGCCAAAGAACTTACAAAATTCCGGCAGGCACAAATGTTTGTGTTAACCCTAAAGGCCGAATGAATAGATGGAACTACAGTAAACTGTGGCTATGCGTTGTGTGGGGGAGGTGACCAGACAAAGATAGGGCTACAAAAACACACGGATGTCAAAAAAAGAGGAAAAAGCAAATCAAATAAAATGCACCTATTCCTCCTCCCCACAAGCTTTCACTGCTTCCAGCTGTCCCTCTGTTGGGGACCAGGAAAGGTCCAGAAGGAGGAGCGATGGCCACGTACCGGTCACTCCTCCTCCCTCCACTCTTTTCCCGCTCCAAGAGACAGCTGAAGGCTGGGAAACATCCAGGAGGAGGAGCAACAGGCGTGTGCATGTGCGCCTATTCCTCCTCCCCACCGTGCTGGGCAAAATGGCGTCACATGCCACTTGTGGCACATGTTCCATATGTCCGCCATCATGGGACTAAGCTCTTGCTTTCCCCCACTCTCTCAGAGAAAGGGATGATTTCTTTTTTGATAAGAATTTAAGTATATTATTTCCATTGACCAATGGATAACTTAACCCAGGCTTTGGAGCCAATTTTTTGAGTAAAATTTCTAGACTTCTACATGAATATATACAGTTGGTATTCTCGCTGCTCTGTAGGATACTCTTTAGCTAATATCACTTGTCCTATAAACTGTCCTGAAAATCTGGTTGCAGGGTAGTATACAAATTCTTGAAATTGAGGATAGGGATCAAACTGCTTCCCAGATATTATAAAAAGTAAAGAGGAGAATGGGGAGAAGAAATTCAGTAGCAACTTTATGACTCTTTTATTTTTAGCATGAACTTACATGGATTTCAATCCCTTTCTTCAGAAGTGTTGGTGAATTATAATTGTACTTCATCAATGAAAATGAGGACGTGGTCTGAAATTCACAAAAGCTCATACTAGAATAAATCAGCTATTCCTAAAATTTGCTGCGAGATACCTCTCCCCCACTGACTTCCTTTTTATGCTGAAACAGGCTAACACAGCTATTTCTTTGAAAAGGGCTTCTACAGATTCCAGAAGCTACAGCCAGCATAGACAATGATGTGAACTGCTGGGAGTTGCATTTCAGTAACATCTGGAAGGCCACATGATCCCCATCCCCATCTTAAATAAATATCTATTTGACAGATCTTTGGTATTTGCATTACCAAAAGAATAGTCTTCCCCAGATTGTTGTCCTCTAGGTGTACTGTACTACAAAGCCCATTGTTGCATACTAATGCATCCATGTCAACTGGGGGTGATCAGAGTTCATGGTATCATAGAGCTGGAAGACTTCTCAAGGGCCATGCAGTCCAAGCCCCTGCCATGCAGGAATGCACAATCAAAGCACTCCTGACAGCTGGCCATCCAGTCACTGTTTAAAAACCACCAAGGCAGGAGACTCCACCACACTCTGAGGAAGTGTGTTCTACTGTTGAACAGCTCTTACTGCCAAGAAGTTCTTCCTAATGTTGAGGTGGAATCTCTTTTCCTGTTGCTTGAATCTGTTGTTCCAGGTCCTAATCTCTGGAGCTGCAAAAAACAAACTTGCTCCATCAGTATGACATTCTTTCAAATATTTAAACAACCTTTCCAGACCTTGTACCATTTTAGTCACCCTCATCTGGACATGCTTCAGCTTATCAACGTCCTTATTGGATTCTGGTGCCCAGAACTGGACACAGTATTCTAGGTGAGAGCAGAACAGAGTGGCACTATTACTTCCCTTGATCTAGAAACCATACATTTATTGATGCAGCCAAGAGTTGTAGTCAAATGCATCTAGAGGGTCAGGACTAGGGGCCTTTGCAGACTGCCAGAAATAGTGCAAATTGAGTCCATTTTAAGGGTTAGGGTTAGTACTAGGGAATCATGGGAATTGTTTTTTTTCTGAGACATTGAACCTTCTCTGTCAGAGAGCTCTGGTGCCACAATAAAATACAGTTCCCATGATTCCCTAACCCTAACCCTTAAAGTAGACTGAATTTGCACTATTTCTGGCAGCATGCAAAGGCCCCAAGTAATAAAGTCCAGTGAGTAGATGAGAAATCACTTGGAAGCCACTCTAAGCTCCTTTTTGAGGAACAGGTTGTAAATATAACAAAACAAATAGTTAACCAATCTAACTGTATATCTTGAGAAGACAACATACTTTAGGTCCTCATTTCAAGATGTGTAAAAAGAAGATTTAAAACTTTGATACTTTTACCTACAGAAATTGATCAAATAAAAGTTTCCATGATACATTGATCTCAATTTCTCCTGGTTTCCTATGAAAATATTGTTTTATTTAGAAAAAAAACTCAAATGAAATAACTAAGAAATAAATATGTAGACTTTTATAGGCTGAATCTTCCAAATCACCTTTGAATCTGAAATAGGTACATATCATTAAGTCTTATCCAGCAGAGATAAAAGGTTTGAGGATTCTTCTGTAATAGAAAGCTTTATTGTGAGCCAGGAAAGCCCAGTGGATATAAAGGTCCTTAACAGAAAAAGCCAAGAAGGAAGAGAAAAATGCAAGGACTTTGACCTGTCTTTTGGAATGATTCTTTACAAAAAGCAAAAAAGAAAGAAAGAAAATATTATCTTAGAAACCATACCAGAAGAAAAATGAGCTAGAAAGAAATATTTCATGCTTACTATTTTTCCTACCTCTCTCTGTTTTAGTGAAAACATATGTACCTCACAAGAAAATATTTTGCATAAAAGTTAAGTTTACAATATCTCCCATCAATGTGGAGGCAATATAGGAATATTGCCCAATTACATAGTATGCAGTGCTTTCTTATTAAAATTAATTGGGCATGGATGGACTGTAAAGGCTGTTAGCAAATAGTTCAACATCAGTAATGGCTTTGCATGCCCTTGCCAGTTTTTAAGCTGTCAGGTTGAGGACTATGCCCATAACAGAATGGAAGAATTGTGTGCAATTTATCCTTTCTTCTTTTGGAGAAATGTGTCTCTATTTTAACTTCCAGGAAGAAGAACAAGCAATGAATTTTTCTCTAGGCCAAGATGAGCCAAATTGTGTAGCAGACTCATCTGCTTGGAATTTGTGATTCAGTTTAGAGGTGGCACATTTCTGATATGAAGCCCACTTTCCAAAAATTCAAAGCCTGATTCCTGCCTTCCCATAGCATGGCAACAAGTCTCTTAAAGTCTGACTGTGCTGCATTTGCTTACGCAAAATAGAAGGAAGACTAAACAAGGATTTTAAAGAGAGGAACTGTGGTGTAGTGGTTAGAGTGTTTTATTAGGGGGTATTTATTAGAGCTCCTGATTCCAGTCCTCATCAAGCCAGGAAGTTTCTTTGGACAAGTCACTATATTTCAGGCACGTCAGTGATTCTGTAAGGATGTAATGGGAGGAGAACTCTCTATACAGCCATATGGTCTTTGGAAGAAACATGGGTAACATAAAGTAAAACCAATTAAACTGGAGGAGCAGGGTGAACCATGGTACACACCCCATAGATGACTTGATTTCTTCCCCTTGCTTTCTTTGTCTGTCAATTCTGACAACCTTTTAACTAGCTGATAATAAAGGACACATAGCACTAACGTACACAGCAGTAATTCTAGACTAGTACAAGAAGATAAAGCATAGCTCCATTCCAGAGGTGGGCAACTGTTAGGGAGATGCATTACCTCCCAGCAGACCTTCAAGAGCCACCCACTATTGCTCCCCCTTCCCAGTTTTGGCCCCAAACCCCCCCCCCCAATCCCAAGTAGAAGGTAATTTTACTACTTTAATGGCCCTCCCTAGACCAGTTCAGGCCAAGGAGAGACCTTTTTAAAACCTGGCAGTCAACTACTGAGGCTGCACCTACACTGCAGAATTAATGAAGTTTGACATCGCTTTAGTTCCCAAGGCTCAAGGCTATGGAATTCTGGGATGTGTCATTTTATGGAATATTTAGCCACACACATGGTGCCACAACACACTACAGATCCCAGGATTTCATAAGATGGAGCCATGACAGTTAAAGTGGTATCAAACTGCATTTCTCCTGCAGTGTGGCAGCAGCCTAAGTCACTTCCTGTAGGGAGACAAAGTTCCTTCTTCACTTAAAGCAGCCCAGGGGAAGGAATATAACAAAGCCCCCCCCCCCATGGTGTAGGACAGGCACAGGCAATCTTTTTGAGACCTGGGCCGGTCTCCCGTTGGGTTGGGCCGAGAGGGGGGGGCAATGGCGGCGCGTGCGCTCATGCGCGTGCGCCCTCACATGTGCGCCCCCCTCATGCCGCCGCACGCGCCCTCCCCCGCGTGCGCGCGGCCGCCATTTTTGTAGTCTGAATCGCAGTCGTGACGCGATTTGGACTACAAAAATGGCGGCCGCACATGTGCCGTGGCAGGTGCGGCCTACGGCGGCGGCCGCTGCGTGTGCGGGGGGTCGCACGCGGCGGAGGAGGGTACCCTCCTCCGCCGTGCGCGACCCCCCCAACACGCCGCCGCCGCCGCGATTGACGTCACGGCCGCGATTTGGACTACAAAAATGGCGGCCGCATATGCGCTGTGGCCGCTGAGGCCTGCAGCAACGGCCGGCGCATGTGCGGGGGGGTCGCACGCGGCGGAAGAGGGTACCCTCCGCCACCGCGCGCGACCCCCCCGCACACGCTGCTGCTGCCGCCGCTGCCGCCACCACCGCTACCGTGTAGGTTGCGGCCGCAGCGTCCACAGCGCATGTGTGGCCGCCATTTTGGTAGTCCAAATGGCAGCCGCACATGCGCCGTGGACGCTGCAGCCTACGGCAACGGCCGCCGCGTGTGCAGGGGGGTTGCACGCGGCGGAAGAGGGTACCCTCCGCTGCCGTGCGCGACTCCCCCGCACACGCTGCCGCCGCCGCCGCCGCCACCACCACCGTAGCGGTTGCGCAGGCAGCGTCCATGGCACATGTGCAGCCGCCATTTTGGTAGTCTAAATCGCGGCCGTGATGTAATGGCCGCAATTTGGACTACCAAAATGGCGGTCGCACATGCGCCGTGGATGCTGCAGTCTACGGCGATGGCTGCCGCGTGTGCGGGGGGTCCCACGTGGCGGAGGAGGGTACCCTCCTCTGCTGCATGCGACCCCCCAGCACACGCGGCGGCCGCCGCCGTAGCACTCGCGGCCGCAGCCGCCACGGTGCATGTCGCGGCCACCATTTTGGATGTCAAATTGGTGGCCGCGACGCGTTTGCGCATGCGCAAAAGTTGCGCCAAAAACGCGCCCAGACGTCGGTGCGTGGCGGTGCGCGGCGGCAGCAACGGCGGCAACCAACAACCTGGGCCGGTAAGTCCAGCGAACGGGGCCTTTTCCAGCCCGCGGGCCGTAGGTTGCCGACCCCTGGTGTAGGAGGTGGTGCAGAGCATTTGGGGGAACCCCCCCCCCCCCAGTTTTTAAGAAGGGTTCCTGGTCTAGCTGCTAGCTGCTGGGTCTCATAAAATCTGGGACCGCCTATTCCAAGATGCAAAGTCCATATCAGTCAGAGTTGCAGGACAGGGTGCTCCACAAAGCAAAGGTCCCCTTTTCCTCACCTCCTGAGTATGCCCTTGTGGACTTAAGAAGGCTGTGTACAACTGAGTGGCCTCCATAAACCCTTTGGAGAAGCCCTTCATCCAGTAGCCCTTTATCTACTACCCATAAACTCATTTAATCATTTTTAGGCTGACAAAAGGGGGTATTAGTTAACCTCATTCATTGCTTTATCAGTAAATTATAATTTCATAAAGCTAAAGCAAAAAGCTTAATATATTTGTGCAAAATGTAAATATTTTTAGTATGACTGACATGAATGCTTACAGCTCCAAATAAATGTGTCTGTGCTTCCTTTCAACACAATCTACGTTATCACACGGGGTCTAAAGCAGACCCAATCCACACTCAATCCCATCCTATTGCGGTTTTTTTCCCCGTGTGTTCACACCACGTCGCACACAACCCCGTCCCAACCCCGTCCCAATGCGGCATCATCCCCGTTCTTTTGAATGCCGGTTTCTTGAGGAAGTACAAGTGCACGACCAAAATGATACCGCAATGATAGCGCTTTCACCGTATGTCTGATCACCAGATACGTATCCTGGAGCCCAGGCCCCGCGAAGGCTTGGGAAGGGGTGTGTGTGTGTGTGTGTGTGTGTGTGACAGCCGGCTGTCACACACACACACACACACACACACCTTCCCAAGAGAGAGCCGCTCTGAGCAGAAGTCCTCAGAGCGGCACTCTTTCCCGGCTTGGGTTGGGAAGGTGTGTGTGTGTGTGTGTGTGTGACAGCCGGCTGTCACACACACACACACACACACACACACCCCTTCCCAAGAGAGAGCCGCTCTGAGCAGAAGTCCTCAGAGCGGCTCTCTTTCCCGGCTTGGGTTGGGAAGGGGTGTGTGTGTGTGTGTGAGACAGCCAGCTGTCACACACACACACCCTTTCCCAAGCCTGGAAGCCTGGTTGCTTTCCTTGGGACAAGGCCGGGCTCGGACCCCGGCCTCCTCCCAAGGAAAGCAACCAGGATTCCCTGGGGAGGAGGCCAGGGTCGGAAGCCAGGCTTCCCTGGGGAGGAGGCCAGGGTCGGAGGCATCCTCCGACCCTGCCCTCCTCCCAAGGAAAGCAACCAGGCTTCCCTGGGGAGGAGGGCAGGGTCGGAGGCATCCTCCGACCCTGCCCTCCTCCCAAGGAAAGCAACCAGGCTTCCCTTGGGACGAGGCCAGGGTCGGAGGCATCCTCCGACCCTGCCCTCCTCCCAAGGAAAGCAACCAGGCTTCCCTGGGGAGGAGGCCAGGGTCGGAGGCATCCTCCGACTCTACCCTCCTCCCAAGGAAAGCAACCAGGCTTCCCTTGGGACGAGGCTAGGGTCGGAGGCATCCTCCGACCCTGCCCTCCTCCCAAGGAATGCAACCAGGCATCCTCCGACCCTGCCCTCCTCCCAAGTCCCAAGGGTTGTTGTCACACACACCCCTTCCCAACCCTGTGCCAGCTTGGGGAGGGGTGTGTTTGACAGCCACAGCAAGTGACAGCCGCAGCTGTCCTGTTTCTGCGCATGTGCAAGAGCATCCTTGCTGGGTTCTGGAAGGGATCTTCTCACTTGTGTGTGAACGGCAGATACGGTTCCCAGGAGCGCATCTATCGCGGTTTCGTTACTTGCGCAATGATGCTAGTTGCGTCTGATAGCCATTTCCGTCTTGTGGGGTCTATACCGGTATAGTTCTGGATTGATTCCATACCACTTTCTTGCCGCTTTGAGACCCGCGTGTGATAACGTCCTATGAATGTACAGTAAAGCAGAAATCAGTAATCTAAGCCAAATAGTTGTGTGGCACTAATCTTAGGGGTGGATGCCTATTTCAGTCTTCAAATGACTAAGCCACAGCACTGAATGTTTTAAATATCAGCACTTTAAATATGTACAGATAAATGATTATGCTTTTAGACATCCATATATAGACTAGTGCATTCTGATGATGCAACAGTGAGGTTACAAGAGGAAATTTCTCCAAAGTAAGAAAACTGGTACAGTGCAGGCAGAATGAGAATAATAAATTAATGAATAATGAGTTGGTCAAATTACTCCCAAAGGATTGGAGCTTTCTCACAACCATAATAATAGAAGCTCAGTGGAATGTATATTGAGACCCAGTGTGGCAGAGTAGTTTAAGTGTTGGAATACAACTCTGGATACCAGGGTTCGATTCCCAGATCAGCCATGAAACTCACTGGGTAACCTTGGGCAAGACACATGCTCTCAGCCTTGGGGAAAGCAATGGCAAACCTCCTCTGAACAAATCTTGCCAAGGAAGCCCCATGATAGGTTTCCCTTAGGGTACTTCTGCTATTCCATATTTCCTTATTGTCATGATGTGTGCAATAAAGACAATATAAATACAACTGCTGGGTGAAAAGTATAATTGCACCTCTCCATCTCTTGTTTATGAGTTGATTTTTTCATCTGGGGTTTATTGGGGGAGCCACATGTGTTCACAAAGAAGCAAAAATTTCAAGAGTTGAAGATAAAATCTGATAATTTAAAAAAACTGCTAAATCCAAAGAACCTGCAAAAGTAAGTGGAGAGGGAAGAGACCAATACCTGAAATAATAATAATAATAATAATAATAATAATAATAATAATAATTTGTACCCTGCCCCTCTGTCAACCAAATGGGGTGGCTTACAACAATTAAAATTCCATACAATTTGCTTCATCCTAAAATACAATCTAAAATCCCCAAAGCCCACCCACCCCTAAAAAAGTATCCATTAAAACACGTGGGGGAAAAACATCACAAGAGAAAAATATAATAAAACAAACAAGAGTACAAAACAAGCAGGGCAGTAATGAGAGCCAAAAAGGAGAGAAACTAAACAATTCCTGAGGCCGTGAAAGTCAAGTCAGGAAATACCTCAGTATTAACAGAACAAAGATCTCTTAAAAAGCAAAGAAGAGAATTCTTGTCTAATCTATACTCCAGAAATAACTGTCATGGCTCAGTGCTATGAAATTCTAGGAATTGTAGTTTTGTGAGGCATTTAGCCTTCTCTGTCAGAGAGTTCTGGTGCCACAACAAACTACAAATCCCAGAATTCCATAGCATTGAGCCATGGCAGTTAAAGCGGTATCAAGCTGGGTTACTTTTGCAGTGCAGATTACACCTCTGTTGAGGTGGGTTATGAGCAAGCATAAGAGCAAATGATGATCAGAGAACAGAAATCCAGTAGCTGGGGGTAGGGAGGGGTGTGAGAGAGGAACATGATCAAGACAAGCCATTCACGGGGAAGTCCCAGGAATGGTTTAGTTGTAGGAGCATTCCTGAATCTTCATGGGATAAATCCTGGTTGAGCGCAATGTGCCTGAAAATCTTCAGAGCTGTTGCATGATTATCCCAAAAATATATAATAATAATAATAATAATAATAATAATAATAATAATAATAATAATAATAATTTTTATTTAATACCCCGCCCCTCTGAGCACAATCGGGGCGGCTTACATCATAAAATTATCAACAACAGGACTTCCGGTTGGCTATGGCTCCCCGTAAAGACGCACATCGCTAGGGATCCGATGTCCGTCTTATGGTGTGGTGATCCTTGGACCCTTGGACGCAAGGAAAGGGGTCCAGAAAGTGCTCCTTTGGAATAAGGAGTTCGGAGGGGGCTCGGAGGAAGCCTTGACGAAGTCTGCTGACAAGTTCGTGGGGTTCCTTAACAGTGGACTCCCGATCGGAGACTGCAAGGCACAAGAGCAATCCACGATCCCATAACCAGAATGGAATATCCGCAGGGGAGCCGCCAATATTTTAAAATGGTTCGTCTATAAATGTGATTTATTTTGAAGACCAACACTTACGGATGGTTAGATAGAAAAGACTTAAGGTAAACTATCCGGTCTCTGTTTCAGGACGCTTGCCTTTTTTGTTCCCTTTGAAGTTAAAGGAAAGAGTAAAGTGTTTTCCGTAAAGAGAAAATCTTTGGATTCATTATTGGAATTTATAGAAATCTGATTGGTTGAACGACTGAAGAAGAATAACTTTGTGGGAGTTTATACTTTGCGGGGAGAAAGTGAATGTTTCCATTTAAACTCTTTGTTCCCTGCGAACTACAAGAATAACATCGGTCGACTGTTCCTTTTTATTTGCGTCAGGATTGGTTTTGATTGGACTGGTTCTGTTTATGCCAAATCCTGAGTTTGGAAACTTTGGTTCTTTGGTAAAGATCTTGGACGAGACTTTAAAGTATTAGTTGTAGTTTCTTTTCCTGTGGAAGTCTCTTTATTCGGATCTCTGTTGCCTTGCTATTTTTGCTCCGTACTTTCGCTTTTGAGATTACAAGTGAGTTTAGCCTTGGAGCTGCAGTGTCATTTTTTTTTTTTTTTTTTTTTGCTTGTTTTGGATATATAGATACACTGACCTTGGCAGAACACCTGCAGGGGTTTCAGAGTAGATAAGCTTTGAAGTACTGGGGATAATTCTGTCTCTTAATTATTAATAATGACAACGAGAGCCCAAGTGCAGAAAATGGCTTCACAAAGCCAAAGCCAGAGACGCCTCTCAGTAGAAAAGCTTAAAAGTAACGATGTCAGTCAATTGCTTCTTGAGAAAATGGACTTAATGACAAATAACTTTGCATCACAGTTCTCTAGTTTTAAGAAGGAGGTGAGACAAGAAATTAGGGCTGACCTTAAGGAGATTAATCAAAAAGTGGATGTCCTGTTGAATGAGATGCAAGGCTTAAAAAAAAGAGTTGAAATCTTGGAATACACAAGTGATAAAACGGAATCACAAATGGCAAAGATCGAGAGTAGAAGAGAGACTGATTTGGATGAAATAGCTGTTTTAGAACAAAAGCTTAGGGAAAAGACAATAAAAATAAGAGGTTTGGCGGAAGAAAAAGAGGAAAATTTAGTAGATAAAGTAATACCCAAAATGGCAGAATTTTTGGAATATAACCTACAAAATATGCATTTGGAAATAGATACTCTGTTTCGAGTGAACTCAGCAATTGCAAGACAGAAAGGACTGCCTAGGGACATTATAGTAAATTTTGTGAGACGACAAACTAAGGAGTTATTTTTGGCAAGACATAATCGGACACCATTTCAAATTGAAGGACAATCCCTTAAAATTTTGAAAGACATCCCGGGGCGACTTTTGAGGAAACGTCGATTGTATGCTCCATTAATAAGTCTCCTTAGAAGAGAAGATATCCCATATAGATGGGAATTCCCAGAAGGACTAAGCTTTTGGTGGAACAAAAAAAAGGTAAAAATTTCTACATCTGAGCAGGCTAATAAATTTGTGAAGCAGCAAATGGGTAGACATAAAAAAGGTTCAAGGAGCAAAGACGCAGATGATGCTAAAGATAGCTCTGAGATTGTCAACGTGCAACGAAAGGTAGATGTTCCAGAAGCGGCTGCATCAGCTGAACTTTTGAGTGATCCAAGAGACGAACTTATCTCCAATGATTCGGATAATGGTGATGAGGATGAAGAAGAAGAATTAGATGAGGAACAAGATGACGAGGAGGAAGAACAAGACCCTGATTCATCAAAAGTATCAAAAATTGAAGTATTAAGAAGAGCCAAAGGAGAAAGTAACAGAGATCTTGGTTATATGGGGAATGTTAGCTCTCCAATTGGTATAGAAGAATATTTTGATGATTAGTGATATAATCACTAGTGATAAAATAAGGTAATTGATTGGGTATTTGAATTTGAAGCTTGTGTGTTTTGTTTTTTTTTTTTTTCTTCCCCTTTTCTTTTATTTACTAAATTTATTCACTGACCAATTGATTTGTGAAAATATAATAAGCTAAAAATGGGACATGTTAATCAAATTAAAATTCTCACTCTAAATGTACAGGGTTTGAATACCCCACAAAAACGAAAGAAAGTTTTTCATTATTTACAAAAACAAAGGCTAGATGTTTGCTGCCTTCAGGAGTGTAGAATTAGAGATAAAGATGTTAAATATTTAAGAAATCCCAGATTAGGAATGGAATTTGTAGCGGCTTGTCCGTTTAAAAAAAGAGGTGTGACTTTATACATTAACTCGAAATTGGATCCGAAGTTAATTAAAAGTGACCCTGAAGGTTTTTATTTGGTGGTTCAAATTCAGGTTGAAAATAAACAATATATGCTTGTTGGGATATATGGTCCCCTTGAAAATAAGAGTATCTTTTTTAAGAGATTGAGAGAATCCTTATTAGAATTGGACTATGAAAATATAATAATTCTTGGGGATTTTAATGGTGTGGTGAATCCTCAGATTGATCGAAAATCGATAAAACCTATTAAAAAAAGGCAAGGTAAGCTACCCAAAGAATTTTTTTCAATGGTGGAAATATTAAATTTGGAAGACGTATTTAGAATAAAGTACGGTACTGGAAGAGATTATACTTTTTATTCCAACAGACATAAGTCACATTCTCGGCTGGATATGATCTGGATATCAGCTCATTTGTTACCTAAAGTTGTGAAATATAAGAGTTTTCCAAAAATATGGTCTGATCATAACCCAGTGATGATAGAGTTAAAATTAGGACAACATACAAATAACTGGAGACTTAATTCGGCTATCTTGAAAAATAATAAGATTTGTGAGGAGATCAAGAAACATATTATATTTTATTTTCAGGAAAATCTAAACAAAGATACCCCCATGCATATGGTGTGGGATGCCCACAAAGCGGTAATTAGGGGAATTATTATACAAAAAGTGGCCGAATGGAATAAAAAAAAAAAACAGAAAGAGATGATGTTGGAAAAAGAATTGGTAAAGTTGGAAGTTAAATTAAAGGATGACCCAAACTCGCAGGTAATTAGAGAAAAAATTAAATATACTCAAAATCAGCTTTCTATATTAAATATGGAACAAATTGAGAAGAAAATTAATTTTATTAAACAAAGATACTATGAATTTGGAAATAAACCTGGAAAGTTGTTAGCTCATATGGTAAGGAAAGAGAAATCCAAAAGAATGATTAATCAGATTAAAAAAGGTGCTGAAATAGTAACAACGCAAGCGAAAATTAAAAAAATTTTTTTAGATTATTTCCGAAATATATATAAGGACAATTCTCCACATGAAAATGACATTAAATCCTATTTAGACAAGATAGAAATTCCTAAATTTATGAATGAACAACAAGAGGTATTAAATCAACCCATTTCCTATAGGGAATTGGAGGAGGCAATAAGTCAGTCAAAATCATCTAAATCCCCAGGCCCTGATGGCTTCACAAATGAATATTATAAAACTTTTGCTTTTCAATTGATACCGCCATTATTGACAACTATGAACAACATTATTGACGGGCGGATACCGCCATCATGGAGTTCTGCAAATATTACGTTAATTTTGAAACAAGACAAAGAAAAATTGGACCCGAATAATTATAGACCAATTTCATTACTAAATACGGATTATAAATTGATGGCTGCTATATTAGCAAAAAGACTAAAAGGAATTTTAGGGAATTGGATACATAGTGATCAAAATGGGTTTCTTCCGTCCAGAGGGACAAAACAAAATTTTAGGAATTTATTAAATATAATTGACTACTATCAAAAAAATTTATATAAAAAATTGGCCTTGGTCTTTCTGGATGCGGAGAAGGCTTTTGATAATATAAATTGGAATTTCATGATCGCGGTTTTAGAAAAATTAGAAGTTGGGGGAAATTTTTTAAAATGGGTCCAAAAAATATATACAAATCAAGAAGCTTATATATTAGTGAATGGAGATAGAACACGAAAATTTGAAATACAAAAAGGCGTACGACAAGGCTGTCCCTTGGCACCGCTTTTGTTCATCTTAACATTGGAAATTTTGCTTATAAAAATTAGAAATAATAAAGAAATTAAAGGAATAGAGACTCGAAAGCAAATTTATAAATTGAGAGCTTATGCTGATGACTTGGTTCTGACAATTGCAAATCCAGAAGAATGTATGGAGGAAGTTATGTCATGTCTGAATGAATATGGTAAGGTTTCAGGCTATCGAATTAATAGAAAAAAATCAACCATGATGCTTTTGAATATTCCAAAAAAGGATATTGATAAATTAGAGAAAATTACAGAATTTAAGATAGAGAATAAAATAAAATACCTGGGGATTTGGTTAACTAAAAAGAATTCGGATTTATATAAAAATAATTATAGTAAAATTTGGCAAGAAATTAAAGGAAAATTAAGGAAATGGGATTTGTTGAATCTATCTTGGCTAGGTAGAATTGCTATAATTAAAATGATGATTCTCCCTAAACTAATTTATCTTTTTCAAAATATCCCTATAATAGAAAATTATAACATCTTTAAGATCTGGAATACTGATATATTGAATTTTATTTGGAAGAACAGAATGCATAGAGTGAAACTGTTGGACATGCAGGATTCAACCGACAGGGGAGGTTTAGCGCTCCCAAATATTCAATGGTATTACGAGGCATGCATTCTGGAATGGATACAAGAATGGCTTTTATTGAGCAATCAAAGAGTTTTGGATTTGGAAGGTATAGATCTACAATATGGTTTTCACTCATATGTATTTTATGACAGATATAAAGGTGACGCAAAATTTAATGATCATTATATTCGTAGAGTGTGTTTAAAAATTTGGTTGAAATATAAAAGTAAATGGTGTCAGAATATTCCAGAGTGGGCATCTCCAGCAGAAGCGGTTCTAATGAAAAATATATATACGGAGGGAAATTGGCTTAAATATAAAGATCTGACTGATTTGGATGGTTCAAGTTTAAAGTTTAAATCCTATGAAAGCTTAAAATTGATACGTGGAGAAATACACTGGTTTACGTATAAACAATTGTATGACCGATTTAAAACTGATGAAAAACTAGGGAGACTGGGTCCAGCAGAAAAGAATTTTGATAAGTTGTTAAAAGGAGATAAAAATAAGATGATTTCAAAATACTATAAATTGATTAAAGAATGGGAGATGGAAGAGAATACTGTGAAAAACTATATGATAAAATGGGCGAAGGATCTCAATCAAAATGTTAATTTGGAAGATTGGACGAGAGCTTGGAAAAATATGAAGGAATACGCTTTAAATATGGATGTAAGAGAAAACGGTTATAAGGTAATGTTTAGATGGTATCTGACGCCATTTAGACTTTCAAAAATTTATAAAGGACAAAAACCGTTATGCTGGAAATGTGGGCAAGAGACAGGGTTCTATCTACATGTTTGGTGGAAATGTGAGACTTCACAAAAATTTTGGAAAGCAATAAATAAAGAATTAAATTTGGTCTTTGGTTTAAAATTTAATCTAGATCCAAAGATGTATTTGTTAAATATTATAAACAATGAATTAGGGAAAAAGAGAGGAAAATTACTTTTTTTATTAATTACAGCGGCGAGAATTCTCTTTGCGAAATTCTGGCGGAAAAGGGAAATGCCGACAATGGAGGATTGGAGAAACAAAGTCCAAGACTTATATAATTTAGAAAAACTAACTTGTTCAGTGCAAAATAAATCCTGGCAATTATTTCATGAGTATTGGAAACCTTGGTATGAATATATTAAAAAAAACGATTATAGACATTGTTTAATCCTTGGTTACAAAAGATAACTTTATTTTTCTAGATATTCAATATGTATGTAAATGATAAGTAATATTAGGATTTAAATAGATTTTCTCTGGTCGATTCTCTTTCTTGATATAAATTTTTATTCTTATAAGGGACAAAATGGAGAAAGTTTGTTAAGGTTAGATTTTGACTGTGATATGGTATAATGGATATATAAGGTCAAAGATATATATATATATAGTTACAGATATAAACCTTCGTAGTGTGGAGGAAGTATCGCTTATGTGTATGTATTGTAATTGTATTGTAATTTAGTTTAGTAATATGGTCGTGTTTTGTCATGTCTGTTTTATGTTTAGTGTTTGTAATATTGTTTTTTTTTGTTTTTTTTATATGCTATTAATAAAATTTATTTAAAAAAAAAAAATAAAATTATCAACAACAGTTAAGAACAATTACCTCCCCCTCCCCCCCTTAAAAAGTTATTAAACCCAATACAGTTTAAAAGAAACACAATATAAGGAGGTAAATTCCTCCATCAAAACAAGTAATACATAAAGAAACAAAACGTGCCGGCGGATGTCGGATGCTGGCCCAAGAAGGAACCCCATCACAGAGGAGGGGGACATCTCGGAGGGAAAAAAAGATTCTGGAGCCAAGCTAGTGAATTAATCCGGGAAGGCCTGCCGGAAGAGATCCATCTTGACAGCTTTCTTGAAGCCGTCAAGTGATGACAATTGGCGGATCTCCTCCGGCAGGCCATTCCACAGTTTGGGGGCAACTACAGAAAATGCCCTCTGGGCATACCCGTCTGATAATCTCCATTGACTAAAGAGAGTGGGGAGATGAGTCAGAGCAATTACTTGGGCCCAAAAGAGGACAATAAGGAAATCAATCTTTTTTTTATGTCACAATTGTATTTATTTATTTTTTTACACATTTTCCTTTCACTTACATTTCTACTTAACATGTTACTATTTGCGTGAAATTCCAATATATTAACATTATTCTGTACAAATCTTCTTCATTTGTAAAATATGCTCTTTACAGCTGTCTAATTGTTCTTTGTCTTCTTTTTTGGAGATTTTTCTTCTCTTTTTCTTCCTCTTCTCCCTCCTTCTTCTTTCTCCTCCTTCTTCCCTCTTCCTTTCCTGATTTCTTCTTCTTTTAAGCTTAATCTTTATGATATTCACCATATTTTAAATACCTATAAAAACCCAGTCCCCCTGCTCCCAACAAACAAAGAAGAGAAGGAGGGAGGAAAAAAGGGAAAGAGGGGGGAGAGGAAGAAGGAGAGGGGGAGATTCTGTTTATTAATCCTTTGTAATCCTCTTGGTCCTTCTTTTTGTTCTTCTCTACCATTCCTTTCCCTCTTGCAACTTCTCCATTCTTAATCCTTCTATCTCCTTGTTTATATCTCTCCTTCCCTAAATCTGTCTGTCCCTTACCTTATCTTCATCCTTAAGCTCTTTCTTCTGATATCTTTTCTACCTCCTCATATCTTCTCACATTCTCTTCTCACTTTTCACTTATTTATATTCCTCTTCTACCATCTTTTTCTTACTTTTTTCCCCTTCCCCTCTCTGACTATCTAGGTTTTCCCTCCTTCCATCTTACTCCTACTCTTCTTATCTTCCTCCTTATCTCTCTTCTGTTTTCCCTTTCGTTGCTTCTCTTCCAATCTCATGTTCTCATCTCATATTCTTTTTTTTCCCTGTTGTTATTCCCTCTCTTTTCCCTCTTCTCTTTTCCTTCCTTTTCCTCCTTTCAATAAGGAAATCAATCTTAACATAGTAGAATCCATAGCATCATCCACATGGATGTTAAAGACACTCACAGTAAATACAGGAATATCAGCTGAAAGAGAGAAAGTCAACCATGAATCAAAATCTGAAATGAAAGTTTAAAATAGACCAGGTAGCTGATAAATGACTGCAATTCACATGTGTACATGATGAATGATGAGTTTATTGCATGGCACTTTCAGGAACGGGAACTGAACAGAACAGAACGGCATGGAATGGAATGGGATGAGAATGCAAGTTACCACACAGGAGAACGCCGCTGATACTGCCAGGAGTCGCCAAGCCGTTACCCAGCCATTTCTGGTAGCAGATTTTGAAGAATGGCATCGGCTGCATTATCCTGTGCGGTAACTTGAGTTCTCGCCCCATTCTGTGCCTTTCCGCTCTGTTCAGTTCCCGTTCCTGAAAGTGCCATGCAATAAACTCATGTACCTCAAAAGAAGAGAAACAAGGAGCTGGCAAGAAAAACAGCTGAAACGTGCATGAATTAGACCAGGGGTAGGCAACCTTTCCCCTTTAAGAGCCGAGGGACTTCAGCTCCCTGAAGCCTCAGCCATGTTGGCCAATAGTCCCATGTTGGCCAATAGCTCCTGGGATTCTGGGAGCTGAAGTACCTCGGCCCTTAAAGGGGAAAGGTTGCCTACCCCTGAATTAGACAGTAAAAGAACCACTCCATTCAGCCTACCCTCAGGACAACTTGTGTAAAGAAAGAAGAGTCCTCCCAAGTAAAGGGCAGCTGACATAGCAGTATCATGGGCAGGAAGCCAGGTTTCAGTAAGAGCATGGAGGTGAAAAGATATAGAAAGAAATATATCATGAACAGTATTGGCTTTAGGAGCAATTAAGCAGAGGAAGGGGGAACCTGACAAAAGGGAGACATCAAAACAGGCATTAAGTCAGAGAAAAAGAACAATAGGGATCCATAGGATAGAAACAAAATAAAATTAAGACAAAAGAGGTTACCAAAGAAAAAATAAACGCAATCCCAAAATAAGACTGTAAAAGCCTGAAATTACGTAACAATGAAAACCAGGATCCTCAATTAGCTGAGAGATGGTGCTTCCTAAAAAGCCTCATCCTCCCTTGCAGAATATCCCGGAGTATCTGTGGCCTGGTGGAGGGATGACACTTCCTGGGACTGGATCTCCAAGGAGACAACCTGAAGCTAGTGAGAAGTCCCACAGTTTTTGCAAAGGCAACAACAGCAGCAGATGGATGACACAACCTGCCCTGCAACACGCTGGAGACCCATGTCTTGCTGAAAATGTTTGAGAATTTTATCCCCCAACTGGCTCATGACACACTTTAGGATGGGATGGCACTTCCTGGGCCTGAGTCTTGAAGACAATGGTGAGCCATTGTTGATTTAGAGAGGATTGAGTGCTATCTGCTGAATCACATACCCCTTAACTTGTTGTGGTGTGCCTTCAAATCATTTCTGACTTATGGCAACCTGAAGGTTTTGCAGAGTTTTCTTGACAGGATTTATTTCTCTAGGGCTGAAATAATGTGACTTTCCCAAGGTCATCCCGTGGGTTTCCATGTCTGAGCAGGGATTGAAACCTTAACATTCACATTTTATTTGTGGTGCAGACACTAACTGTTTGCATAACCAAACTTTTCACAGTCTTAACTCTTAAATATTATCTCTGGAAGCAATGAAGCCCTTTTAGCAGTTCTAGTTTTCCAGTACCATTTCATTGTTGTGCAATTTTATTGGTATGTATGTGACCTTTGGAGGAAAGGATTTGGGGTTTGTTTGTTTGAGATCGTCAATTGCAATTATCATATGTGTGTGATCATGAGAAAATTTATGTAGTATTGTCTGTTCTTCCAAATACATTATGCAATAGATAAAAATGTAGGGATACAATCTTTTTCATTACAAAAATTATATTTGGGTAATGACAAGATGTCTCTTGTGGGTGTTACACTTATGGAGTCTTGTACAGTGTACTCTTTCAATAATGGTTGTATCAGCATTTAAGTGTTCCATAAGTACAGTGCCACCTATGATGGCACTGTGTTACTATGGCAAAGATGTTATCAGGCAATAAAAAGATGTACTAGTGTAAATTAGGATCAGAATATAAAAGTAGCAGATTATCACTTGTTAATTTAATTCTCAAATTATGAACTGTAGCAGTGAAAAACTTTGGTTACACTGAGAAATTAAATTATGCATTTCACACCAAATAAACATGCTTCAATTTATCTGAAGAAATCTGGCAGCAAGGTGCAATTCAGAAAGATGCAGTTCACAAGAAAGGGCAGGCTGTGAATTCTACTAAAGACAAAGAAACCTGAACACAAAGAACAGGGCTCAGAGCTCATCATTTTCAGTAGGATTTAAAGTGGGTTTAATTTTCCTTGGGGGCGGGTCCTCAAAGCCCAACTATATGCACACTTACTAGAAACCTTTTTTCACCCAAAGAGGCTTACTGCCATGTAATTATATGCAGCAGACAACTGTACTGTGCTACTAGTTATCTAACTGCTTCTGTAGAAAACACTGTTCAAGGGACAGAGAAAAGGCTTGTTAAAAAGAACTGCTTCCCAATGTTATCAGCCGCTTGAGTGGCCTTGGAAATAGCTACTACCCCCCCCCCCAGCTGAAAATACTATTGCCAAATGCCATAACAATAAAAAATTGGGAGGGGGGGGAGAAGAATCATCCAGGACTTCCTCCTGGGTGAGTATGTCAACTGTTTGCATCAGGGAAACCTAGTTGGATGAGATGGGGGAGCAGGAGGACTTTCCCCAGTTAGGTTTTCCATGCAGTAGTCAGCAGGACTGGGAATGATGGTTGTGCTAGTTGCACAATAGAACAGAGTTGCAGTTGTCTAACATAATTGTATTTTCCTGATCAGGTTGTTGTTGCAGTTGTATGCTTTCAAGTTGTCTCCCTCTTATGGCAACCATAAGGCAAAGCCTATCATAGTTTTTTCTTGGCAAGATTTGTTCAGGAGGGTTGTCTTTGCCTTCCTCTCAGATTGAGCATTGGGTTACAACTTCTCCAAGGTCACCCACTGTTTCCATGGCCAAGCGAGAATTCGAACGATGGTCTCCAGAGTTGTAACCCAATGCTCAACCAAGGCAGCACACCTGAAAAGGTATCATTCCACAAACTATTCACTGGTAGTTAGTCTAGACTCTAGACAAATGGCTCCCAAACTTTGGTTCTCCAGATGTTTTGAACTTTCAACCCCCAAAATTCCTGACTGTTGGCTATGCTGACTGGGACTTCTGGGAGTTGAAGTCCAAAACACTTGGAGGACTAGAGTTTGGGAATCACTGGTCTAGAGCCTCTGCAGGAGTAGAGGACTGATTAAGATACAGAGTGCTGATGGATCAAAATGGTTTTCTGACAACTCTAAGGGATTTTCCTGTCATGTCAACGGGAAATTATGTCAAAGCCTAGTTTGACCTCTAACAAAAGAAAATGGCCTACGGAGCTGACAAAGCTGCTCCCAAGATTCCTGTCTTGCTGGGAGCTAAAGGAGCTTGCTGGTTTTCATGAGAGATGCAGGCAATGACACAAGCGGAAGATAAGTGAAGCAATGTTGATGGAAAACTGGGGGGAAGAAAGTCCAGCCAAACACAGGATAGAATCCACTCTCTGCTGGCTAAATGTGACCCTATATGTAATCACACCTTGCCATTTATTTCTGCTTCCATTAGTAAAGTTCTGATGAGCTTCTATAATGAAAATGAAAATTATTGCCTTAATTATACTTTTGTCACTTAATATGCCTGGGCACTTTTGTTTGCTTTTTATTACAAATCTTCTTCTATTAACATATTTTAGTGAAAAATTATCCTGATTTGTCATCAATGAGAATTAGATGCATTTTTTTTCCCAATAACTATAGTGGGGGATTGTTTAACATTGCGAAAATGTAAATATTATAATAAAAAAAACTAAGCTATCTTCTAAAATTGTTTAGCTAGCTTTCAAAATAGCCATAACAAATGTAACTAATAACCAAATATTATTTATTATTCAGAACCATAAAAAGATGCAAACAATATTTACTATAGGGCTATACACTCCAGTTCTATAAAAAGATTAGCTTAAATAATTATCATTAAATATTCAAAATGAGTTGCAACAAAATGCTATTTTGCCTCTTATACTGCTGAATTAAATAGCCAATTCTGCTGTTAAACAGCATTGATCTGTAAGAGTCTAAATGCCTGTTCTGTCACCTCAGCTCTCTTTGGGATAGTAGTCTCAGGGCCCCAACAGACAGGCAAAAGAGATGAGTTTTCTTGATCAGGAAGCAGTTTATTTCCAAAGCCAGATATACATGTGCACAAGTTGAGGGATCCTTTGTTTTTGCAAAGCTGATCTTTTAATATAGTTAGTTTGTGGTTACAATAATATATGCATAATTAAGGATTATACAAGATACAATTTCAACTTCTATATTGATTACATATTACACTTCTACTTGACATGCGGAAACTTATTTGGCACCTTTTGTCCACTCCTTGGCCAACTGTTTGGGTCAACTTGACATCTTCCTCTTAATGTTTCCATCCCCTCTTTACAACTTCCTTGCTTTATTCTTGGTCCAAGACATCAGTTTCTGCCTATCAAATGTTTCCCTTACTAACTTTTGGTTTAAACCAGTCTCTTGGTCAAGCTGACCCTATATTCCAGGGGTAGGCAACCTTTTTGAGCCGGGGGCCGGGTTGCTGTCCCTCAGACAATTGGGGGGCCGAAGCACCAAAAACAAACAAACAAATAAATAAATAAATAAAAATTAAAATTAATTTTTTTAAAAAAATTAAAATTTAAAAAATATGCATGCACACTCTCTCAGCCCCAGAAAAGCCATGGCAAAACCCCTGTGGAGATTTTGCCAAGAAAACCCCAAGAACAAGTAATAACAACAATAATCAATATCATCATGGCGGGCGGCAGTGGGGGTCGGTGGTGGCGGCGGCGGCAGGACCGGCCTGGGGCCAGTCCAAAGGCCTCAGGGGGGGTGCATCCGGCCCCCGGGCCTTAGGTTGCCTACTCCTGCTATATTCCATCCAAAACTCAAACATCTCCTATCTTTCTACTTTGAAACTAGCAAACTAAGCAAATTATCTCTTGTTCAGACCTAGACTTTGAAGCTTCTGGCAACTACCTAGTTCCAAAAATTCAAGGTTCCTGTATTAGCTATTTTGAGCAAAGCAAAGCTATCTGAGAAAGAGTCACACAGGTCCAGCCTATGCTTAGCCAATGGGTTCTTCAGACTCCATTTTAAACATCCCCTCTCACAGTTCTTCATACTTTCTTATTGTCTCCTGTCAGTTGTACATGTATGTTTTGACATCATGGATATTGTCAAGCCTGGATAAATTTCAATCAGTCTGCAATCTCAGGGTCATATAATATCACAATGGAACAAGTACAAATACAAAAATATGCATATGTGCCTTTGTCACCTGTCAACGTATGGTGACCTCATGAATTTCAAAGGATTTTCTTAAGCCAGGAATACTCAAAGCATACCCTCCAACTTCCCCAATTTAGCAGTTCCAGTTAATCATCTATTATCCCACTTTTCAGTAGCTTTTAAAATATCCCAGTTTCTCTTCCTCCTCCCTCTTTACCCCTTTGTTCTTCAATTGCTGCAAACTGAGGAGACTATCGCTCTACACTCTTAAAATGGGGCTAGGTCATTTTAACTGTTCTGGTTGCCTCCTGGTGCATTCTGAAACTTGTAGTTTAGGAAGGGGCATTTAGAATATTCAGCCAGAGAGCCTTTAAGCCTCACTGAACTACAAACCCCAAAATGCAACAGGAGGCAGTCAGAGCTGTTAAAGCAACCTAGCCCCGTTTTAAGAGAGTGGTGCGATAAGTTTGTAAGTTCAAAGTGAAAAAAGTAGTTTGAACTTAACTACCTGAGCACAGGGGAGATGAGGCATGGGTAAAATCTTGCCCTTCACAGTAGGCTCAGGCAAAAGCAAACTGCTACATCCCTTCTTAGCTTGTGTGTTCTTCCAGACTAATAACTTTTTTCATCTTGACTGCACTGTCATCTTACTTAGCCACATGTCCCAGTTTTCATCTGTGAAATGTTGGAGGTTATGCTTAGAGGTGGTTTTCCATTGCCTTTCACTGGAATATAGCTTACAGTTCCTGGTATTCCTTGGTGGTCTCCCTTCTAAGTGGCCTCCCACTAGGCCTAATCCTGCTTTGCTTCCAAGATCAGACACATTCTGATGCCATCAGGGTATTTGGGAAAATACAAAGCAATTTTGTATAAACATGTGTTTATTCAGTCTGATCCCATCCACATTTAAACAACACCCCAACGACTACCATCCATAAATAAATAAATAATTCCACTTCATTTGTATGCATTTGATTCATAAGCGGCCAAGGTCCTTGTACTCTTGAGGATGGGGAGCTCTGCTTATTGCACTCAGGCTTCCTAAGGCTTGTTTGCAGGTGAAGATTTTATTTGCTACAGTTCCCACTATGTGAAATGGTCTCCCCATCAAAATTAGATGGGCTCCCAGTGCTGGGTGTTTCTGCCATCCGCTGAAGGCCTGTCTGATTATCAGGCATTTTCCCATTCTTTTTCCTAATTGTTAACTGTATCAGTTAGCCCTTTGTTTTTGGTGGATGGATATGGATCTTATTAATTTTTCCTGCTTTTATGGTTTTATCTTTTTATCTATTTTTATTATATATGGTTTTAATGGGAACCACTTTGGGATTTTTAAAAATAGCAAGCAGTATATAAATGTTGGAAATAAATAATGCAGACCCACACGCACGAAAATTCATTATGAACAGTTTAACATAAGAAAAACAGAGGAAATGTAAAAGAATCTATTTAACTATGAGGTTTTATTTCTGTCATGTACTTAACACAGAAGTTCACAGAAGGTTTAGTACTTTTAAGAGTAGTGATCAGTTTGTGCTTCATATTATTACTAGTATTTTTTTGTATATAATGGAAAATGTGTTGCTCTGTGCCTTGACTTATGGCAACCCTAAGGTGAACCCCTCATGGGGTTTTCTTGCCAAGATTTGTTCAGAGGCAGCTTACCATGGCCTTTCTCTGAAGGTGAGACAGTGTGACTTGCCCAATGCCACCTAGTGGGTTTCCATGGCCAAGTGGGGATCTGAACCCTGTTCTCCAGAGTCCTAGTCCAACATTCAAACCACTGTGCAACGCTGGCTCACAACATGTCTCATGAAACTTTCCACCTTGCTGCTGTTGCTTTGTGAGGTTAATTTGCTAGTACACTAGCCCATATGAGGGGGTATCGTAAAGTTTTAATTATCACCTTTAAAAAATGTTGACAGAAAATTTGTTTTGATTTGTAGTTGTTAACTTATCTCTACATAGTAACCATTCAGATTTACACATTTTTCCCAGTGTTTCTTGACCCTCTGAATACCGTTATTGTATAAGTCTGCAGATTGTGTCTTAAACCACTCTTCCACTTCATGAATGATGTCATCTGTGCTGTCAAATCAGCAACCCTGCAATGGATTTTTCATTTTTGGGAAAAGAAAAAGTCATTTGGTGATGATGACACTGACAAAATTTCATCAATATACCACAGTAACGTCGGGGTGATAATTATTACTTTATGATACCCCCTTGTATGTTATTGTGCCAATATTTGATGGAGGGCATGAGATTTAATTTCTGGTATCTCACTATTGTTTGTTTTGATACTGTGGGGGAAAACCCTCAGTTCTAATCTTCATGAATACTCAGTTTCAGTGTTGCTATCTAAATTTTATATTGATAAACTTTACAAGCATGTGTTTTCATATGGTGAACTCTGAGGAGTGGTGATGATGGCCTAGGATTTCTTGCATTCCAACAGCATTTTGTTGACCAAAATTAAAATGGGATTTTCTCATAACAGAAGGTTAATTCATGCTTCTGTTCACATTCACTTACCCTTAATTAAGAGTGAGATTTCTGTGGAGATTTATAACTCAGGCGTGCATTTTGTTTTTCTCCTGGTCTAAATGTGATTCAGTTGGACATTCTTGAAATCTTGGCCCATTTCTTTGGCTACAGCTTGCTTTGCAGGCAATGCCTGTGGATTTAAGAAGACCCTGTCTCAATGATTTGTTTTGCTTTTGCCACCATACCAGAATTAGCATTATAGTGGTGGGGTGGGAGAGACGGATCTCCTTATGTTCTTCCTCAAAACATCTTATGGTTATTTTTGCTGTTTTCAAAACACATGACATGCTATCATTATATAATGATGTCAGTGTGCATTATGAAACTACCACCATACAACAGCTCACCCACTTTATTATGATAGGTTTAGACAGCACATTTGAAAGTACTGATACAGCAACAGTGGTATATCCACAGGAAGCAGGGCAAAGAAAAGACAACAGGACATAGGATGGAGAATTAAGAGCAGAACTTGATGGAAGTGTAAATTATGTGGAAAGTTTTTAAACCTGAAATAGAGAAAAGTATCAAAACAGGTTTGACAGAGGCATAAAACTCCAGTCCCGTTGAATCCTACATTGATATATTGCATATGGAGATGGCTTGCATACTGAATATAATCACTCCTAAGTCCCTGTTCCACTGGGCTCATTGGTTATTTTCACTCCTTGGTTTATTATGGAAGTTGAGATATCTAAATAGTTGCAATGAGGGCTAGAACATGAGTAGCTGAAAACTGAGTATTGTAAGATACAGATAAGTAATGTATGCTGAGGTGTGTGATCTTGTTCATTCTTCTGGACTTGTTACTGGTGTTCAGTATTGTTTAACCCTGATATCCTGCTGGACCAGCTAGCTGGGGTAGAAGTGGGCATGGGGCAGTAAAGCAATGGTACTGCTTCTATCTTGTTATTGGTTCAAGAAAGTGATGCAGGCTACCTCTTTCAGTAAGTTCTAAAACAGTTCTAAATCTGTATGCATAGACATAACCCTCAGTTATTGCACTGATGTGTATATCATCAGCACAATGTCAGTCAGCGAGAGCTTGGCTGAAATTATCCAAGTGTATATTCATCATGATTAATAGCCACTGACATACTTACCTTCCATGAATTTTCTTTTGAAGCCACCCAAGTTAGTAAGTATTACTGTATCTTGTACTGTAGTAGCAAATTTTAAACCATGTTCTGTGTGAAGATATACTTCTGCTTATCTATTTTAAATCTACCACCATTCAGCTTCGTTAGATGATCCCAGGTTCAATCATTGTAAGAAAGGATGAAAAAGAACCTTCCCATCAATTTTCTACACAGAATTTTATAGACTTCAATCATGAGTTACTGATTTATAAGAAGACCTCTCATTTTTCCCCATTATATGTTTGGTAAGTTTGGATGAGGGAATTTGTCATTAGCCTTTTGAAGTCCAAGTATATAATGTCTACCAAACAATGCCTAATCACATATTATACCTTTGCTTGATTATTTCAAACAATTTATCTGGAAAAGACTTCAAACAAACCAACATGCCATTGTCTGTTTTTAAAAACTGGAATTACACTGGCAACTTTTCTGTCCTAGTATAGAGATCAGATAACATGTTACGTAATTTTGTTAGAAGATTAGTAAATTCACATTTGAATTAAATACTCTCAGATGGCTACCATCTGGACACAGTTATTTGTTTATCTTTTTTTCCCAATAAGGCTGAGAACTTCATCTTTTATCAGTACAATTTCCCTAGAAATCTAAGAATCATTGGACGTTTTCATACTGTCCTCCTAAAGCCGGGTGGAGCCATTCCGGAACGGGTTGTGCCGCCGATTCCGGAATGGCTCCGCCGCCGAAAGGCTAATTCCTGTTGGACAGCCGGAATTACCTTTCCACCGCTTCAGCCGGAGTTATCGTTGGTTCGGCCGGAGTGACGCCGGACTTAGGGCTCCGTGCATTTGAACACACAGAGCGAAAAGCCGGACGGACACAGGGATGGCACCAGAAGGGGCAGGGTTTGCCGCTGCGCGTGTGTGAACTACGCGGAAATGGAGCTGGAGTGGGGCCGGACGGAGGTAGGATTACCTCCTCAAAAAGGCCAGTGTGAAAACGTCCATTGTCAGCTCAGGCACTGATATTCACCCTATATTTCTTGCAGTGAAGACAAGCAGAAATACATTCAGTTTCTGTTATCATAGTTTTGAGTAAACCCCTTGTGTTCTGGAGAGATGTGATCCTCTTGACTCTCATTCACCTTTCTTTTTGCAAGTTCCCTCATTGTTTGAGATTATATCCTTGAAAATTTAAAAATGGCTGTTTAAACTCCACAGTAATTTCCCACTTACATATAAATGGAATATGATAGCACTGTGGTTATTTCCCATTGGTTCAACAGCAATTAGATTTGGCACAGTGTTAGATTCCACTGAGGAAGAAATACAGGGTCATTTAAGTTTTGGTCAGTTTCCTTACAAATTCTTCTAGTGCACAGTCATTTCAGAAATTGAAAATGTTCATCTCTTGGATAGGATTCAAAATACATTGATACAGTCTATTTGAGAACTGTGGAAGCTACCTATTATTACAATCCTTTCTCCTTTACATACCTCTCTGATTCTATTCTACATCTCAAGAACATCTTGAACACTTTGTGAGGCAGGGAGTGTGATCACATGTCCCCAGGACAACATTATTTTTGGAGAATGGGACTGTGCTTCTCAAGAAGGAATCTTCTTTTTTTCCTAGTTCCTCTGACACTATAATTTCTTTGATGCACAGGGCTACAACACCTCCAGTACATGTTCCTGGTCTTCCTGTAAAATTTATCAAAAGATTACTACACTCCATTGGTTTTCTCACTTCCACTAGGTTTTTGTTGTATCCACTACTGTGAATGTTAACTTTTACCATCAATCACAACTTCCCTACCTAGATGGCAACTTCCCTATTTTGATCTCCTGGCACTAGCAAACAAATACCAATACATATTATCCAGTTTCAAATACCAATATCTCCAAATTAGTCTGTGTACTATGTTATATTTTCTTATTTTATTATGTAAGTTGGTCCAAAAATCTTGGCTGAAGAACAGTTCATAAATTATTTAATCTTTTGCAATTGGAGTCATGAACTGATAGTAGTATGCCAAACTCTGCTAGCTACTGTAACATTCCTTGTTTCCACTTGGCCAGCTATAAAGAGGACTACAGTCTGCTGCATTTGTTCTTGGACATACACTCATCACAGTTCTGATGTAACAACAAATGATCTGAGAATGCATGACATCTCTATGATATATAGGGACGTTCATCAGGAATGAGAGACAAATATTCCTCTTGCTTCTACAGGGGAAAGGAAACAAATAAAATATTCATTGTCATTATGGGGTATACAAATTTCAGAAGGCAGAACAGGCTGTGCATTCAGTCATTTTTACAATGTGTCAACACTGAAATAAAACTGTTTTGCCGAAAAAAAACATTCCCTAGTGAGATTCTACAGGGACTGCTAATCCACAGGATTGAAGCTATTGCTTCAAGGGGAAAGCAACAGGCATTTAGTTTTCAAACAATGTAGGGTGTTTTGTGGTCCCTTGGCTACATGCAGTGTTTATCCTCATTTTCTACTAAAGCCGCAAAGAGATTAAATTAAATCACCAAAAGGCCACTTGAACATAGGTTTTGTATTGGAGCAGTGCACTAATCTCCTTGCTGCTCGTGAATGTGAATCTGGAATAGTTAACAGTTCATGGGAATAATTTCTCAAGGTTTAAATGTGCCTAGTCCAATGAGGCTATTGTCCAGTGCTATTAAGGAAAGAGAAAGAAAGGAAGCTAAAACATAAATTCTTGCTACATAATTATACATTTAGTCATTGAAGTCTGTTTTATGACAACCAGGTTGCATTAAGAAAATGCAACTAATACATTTTAATTGTCTGTCCAGCTGTTCAATGCCAAACATTCAGTACAAGTGACATTAAAGGTGCAACAAGTGAAAAGACTTCATTTTAGGGGGAAATGTCACTCTATTAGCAGCAGTAGTTGTTGTGTTAGCAGTACAGTCAGCCCTCTGTATCAGCAGGGGTTCAGTTCCCAAAAAACATGGGACATAAAGTCCCATTGGCATCAGTGGATGCCAATATGTGCTTGGCTACATCAGCACGGCTACATGCACATGCTACCATTGACAATAATGGAACGGGGCCATCTGTAGATGCTCCAGTCCGCGGACAGCTAGCCTGCCGATACGGAGGGCTGACTGCAGTACATTGCAAGCAGCTAGATAGATTAAAATACAGAGAATCAAAATTTGATGCATACCTACATACCATTATTTTGATGAAAGAAAGTATACAAGACGTATAATTTGTTAACAAGGATCTGTTTGTAGAATTCACAATTTCACTTTGGAAAGGTTTCAACTCTTGAAAGGCAATAAGATACACTGAATATCTGCAGGCATGAATTCTGTTTTGTTTGTTATCTGTGATGCCAGGTAACTGTCATTTGAGACATGACCGAGCCAAGGATTTCTATCTGTAACTTACCCTTGACATAAATGTGGAAGTCACTTTAGCTTAAAGATGTTCTTGGATTTCTTGAAAATATGTGTCATGATCCTAAAGAACAGAAGTGCTTCCTAAGAGTGCTCTCTCGCTATCTTCTGGTGGAAGGGCGCTCTCATCAGGAAGAACTACAAGGCCCTGACTTCTAGTCAAATTTAGGAAAGAGACTAGAGAATGCCTCCTCTGCAAACTTACCCAAATCTTGGATGATCTTTTCAATGTGGACACATAGGCAACAAAATGGTGAATGAGGTCCAATGTAAGTTTAAAAGGATGCACTGTATTTAAAAAACAATTCTGACTACAACTACACAAAGAAGGGGATCTGACAGCTTCATGCATACCTTCTAACTGTCTCAACTTGGCAGGGACAGTCCTGATTAATCCTCCATCATAGCACTTTTTAGCTGCTTTTAAAATGTTCCAGTTTGTCTCCTCTCTCCACTTTCCCCCTTTGTTCTCAGCTTAACCTGCTTTTTAATTGCTGCCAAGCAATTTGCATTTCTCTAACTCAGTAGGGGGGAGAGGAAAGGAAGAGGTAGGATAACTTTTGCCATCTTGACCACACTCTAATGTTGCTTGGCCACATGTGTCCTGGTGTTTATCTGTGAAATATTGGTGGGTGTGGTTGACATAACTCAGTATTGCAAAGGCCTTGTGGGATTATGATGCTATTGTTAAAATACTGTTGGGAACCATACATTGAGTAGTTGTATAAATAAATCTTTAGTTTTATTAACCTAAACAAACATACTATGGAATAAGCCCTATTAAATAGCAGGACTTATTGTACTTCAAAGAAAATATACTAGATTCTGGTATACAGATGCATTCCTGTGAACAATTGCTACAGACTAATTTCAGAGTTACTTAATTTGTTCACAAAAATAAATAAAGATAATTAGATGTTGCTTCACTCTAAATATTTGTAAACTGTGAAATATTTGTTGTTTTTGTTTTAACCAGATATGTTACCTTTCCATTTGCCTTCATGAAACAGGTTAAACTTCATTTCATTTTAACAGTACTTTGCATCTATCCCAAGAGATAGTTCAGTACATTATAAGTGCAGTTCATCAAACACTGCGCTTGCGCAAGTCTAGCTAAGACAAACTGAGTATGCTTCTTAATGCTTGGATGATTGCCCAATATTTCAAACTCATCAAGACTCTTGGCATTGCAAAGCTGATTACTAGGCATCAGCTATTTAATATTTATTTAATGTGGCTAAACTCTTTGGAAAATTTTGACATTCTGACCCAATAGCTGCCAATGTAGCAACATGGTTGTGTTTTTCCTAGATGTATGGCACTTTCACTTCAAAGTTACTAGGAAGAGGAAACTGTGTGTATACACATACACACACACAGAGAGAGGTTTTAAGTTAGAATGAATGAATCATGGCTCACAAATACTTATAAAAATCTGTTTAGTCAAGCATCACACATGAGTCAAAGCTGCTAAAATTTTAATTTGCTGAAATATCTCTGGAATGTGTTCATGCCTATAATATAATATAATATAATATAATATAATATAATATAATATAAATAATGTAGTATGTGCTAGATAGGCCTTATCTTTTAGTGGTATTTATTTATGTAAGTTTTAAATATGATGTTGTTTAATACCTTTTTAAGGGTGGGTGGGTTTTGGGGTCATCTGGGGTGGGATTGTATTTTATGGAAATTTTAATGTTGTAAACTGCCCCGATTGCTCTGCAGAGGGGTGGGATATAAATTATTATTATTATTATTATTATTATTATCTGGAGTTCAGCATTATCTGGGTACTTCAGTTTAGGAAGAATATAGGCAAGTTGGAGCAGTTTCAGAGAACGGGAACAAGGATAATAAGAGGTATGGAGAACAAAAGATATGAGGAAAGGTTGAGGGAGTTGGGCATGCTCAGCCTAGTGGACTGAGAGGTGACAGGATTGTACTCTTTAAATATCTAAGGAGCTGTCACACAGAGAAGGCGGCAGGTTTAGTGTTCTAGAGGGTAGGATCAGATCTAATGCTTTTAAGTTAGAGGAGAGTAGTTTTTCTTTGATCATTAGAAGGAAATTCTTGGTGGTAAGAATGGTTTGACAATGGAACCAATTACCTAAAGTGATGGTGGACTGCAGCCTGCTGGTGACACTCTACCTGGAGTTTCTGAATTGAGCAGGCAATTGAACTCAATGGCCTTTGCAATCTCTTCCAATTATATGGTTCTATGATTCTATATAAAGTTCAACAGCGGCAAAACAAAACAGAATTGAAAACAAATAAAACCAGAAAAAAAAACACCCTAAAAGACCTTCACCACCCTTGATCATAATATTTAAATATGAAAAACAAAGCAATTTTAATTTCTGGTGAAGTTAAAGCCAAGTCTTCAGTCATCTGTATCTACATCTGGGGGTGAACAATATTCTAATTCAGTCATAGGGGCATTGCAGACCAGCCTAAAGGGCCGGCCTGGAGCTGGAGGTGGGGCGGGGCAGCCGCATGCCGGCCCTCCCAACCCCACCCAACGCTGTCCTGATGCTGTGTGGCCATTTGCACAGTGCACAGCTTCAGGACGCCCTCCCAGCACAGCGTGCAGACACGCTGCACCGAAAGGGCGCGGAAGAGCCATGGCGCCAGCTCTTAGGGCAACCTTTTGCCACCCCTAAAAGGAGTGTCATTTTGCCACTCTTCTAGGGGCGGGAAAAGGAAGGATCGGGGCCGTGGCATGGGATTGCCACAGCCCCTATCCACTGCTAGCAGGGGCGGCCCAGAGCCACCCATCTGCATAGCCCCTTAGTTTCAGAGTCCTGGCTTTCTATGACCAGTCTTAGTACATGGTTGAATACTCAAGAAATTACTTCTGGGAACTTCTTCATGATGCTTTTTGTAGCATGAAGCTAATGCTTAGAAATACAAACCACTGGTGAGACAATACCCACAACTTCCTAGTCATAAAGATAGTGCATGCATTGGCACTAGCTGTAAAGATCAGATTGCTTTCTTCACTGATTTATTTATATCTGCTGCTCTCTATTTGATATCAAAATTCCCAGTGCTGTATTTCATATAAATTAGTTGCTTATTGTCAAATGGCAAAGCCACAGGAACCCAGTGCTCCAACAGAGCACTCTCTATATGCATGGTTCAGCAAGCCAATTAGCATGATATTTTTATCTCTAACCTGATTTGGAACTAATTACAAACTAGTATTTTAACTGTGTGCTAAATACTCCAAATAGTATTAGGCCATTACTTAACACAGATAAATAATTTCACATTCACATTTTTGATTTTCCATCTTGACTTTCAAGTTAGAAACTTCCTAACAAACAAAATAAAATAAAAATGAGCAATGCACAGGTGAGAGCCAGTGTGGTGCAGTGGTTTGAGCATTGGACTATGATTCTGGAAATTAGGGTTTGAGTCTCTGCTTGGCCATGGAAATCCACTGGGTGGCCTTGGTTAAGTCACATTTTCTCAGCCTCAGAGAAAGGCAGGGGCAAAAGCCCTCTGAACATATCTTGCCAAGAAAATGCTGTGATAGGATTGGCTTAGGAGCACCATAAATAGAAATGACTGGAAGGCACACAGTAACAAATACAAAGTCCTCAATCTCAACATACTGACCTATATTTCCAGAGAACTCAGTATAAGACTTGCTGTAGTATTCTTTTTAAAATGTTGCTTCACAAATCTGTGTGGTTGCTGCTGAACTGATATACAATCATCATTTGTACTGCCATATACAGGGAGATATTCTAAAGGGACACCTTAAATTAAGCTAATGAAATAATCTCAGCTTGGCATTGGAACCCTGGTTAATGTGGTCTTCTATCATGTTTGTATGAATGAAAAAAAATGAAAGGTAATAAAATTAGCTTGAACGTCAATAAAAATTATTGTAACTATAAAGTTACAAGAGCAGTTGTGGGAAGTGATCAGAACATAAGAGGTCTGCTGAATGAGGCCAAAGACCTGAATAGTCCACTATCCTACCACCCATTGCTAACCAGATGTTTCTGTGAGGCCTATAAACAAGATACAAAGTATACAGTAGTAGTAGTAGTAGTAGTAGTAATAGTAGTTATTGTTGTTATTATTGCTACTATTATTTCTTTCCTGTCTTTCCCCATGGATCAAGAGGGGGAACAGAAACAAGTAACTTCAGTTAAAAACACATAAACCAGTTAAAACACATATGATAACTTTAAAAGAACATATAAGAGTAATGCATATAAAATAATCAACCCATATTTTAAAATTCATAATTTAATATTCATAATTTAAAAATAATCTGGCTAGGTCTGCTGGAAGAGACTAGTCTTTAATGGTTTTTTAAATTCAGACAGTGTATTCAGCTGTCAAATCTCTTCCAACAGATCGTTCCATAATCTAGGGGCAGCTGAAGAATCATATATAATCATAGAGATGGAAGAGACCACAAGGAAGCATCCAATCCAATCCCAGACAGATTATCTTGATAAAACTAGTACTCTTTCATGTAAATTTAAGAGCTATTTTTATAACTCTTCATTTAAGGATGCTTTTTATCAACAATACTTTTTTATATTATTTGATACATTTACACCCCACCTTTCCTCCAGTGTCTTCCTCTCTGCTTTAGCTTCACAGAATACTCATAAAGGGGAGTTGCAGACTGCCAGAAATAGTGCAAATTGAGTCCACTTTTAGGGTTAGGGTTAGGGAATCATGGGAACTGTAGTTTATTGTGGCACCAGAGCTCTCTGACAGAGAAGCCTCAATGTCTCAGAAAAAAAAATTCCCATGATTCCCTAGCACTAACCCTAACCCTAAAAGTGGACTCAATTTGCACTATTTCTGGCAGTCTGCAACCCCCCAAAGTAGGTTAAATTGAGAGACAATGGGGGGATGCAGACCAGGGCGTTTGGAGCGCCCTGGTCCGGAGCGCCGCGGGGCTATGGCAGCCACACCGCGGCACTCCTGGAGCGACCCTGAAAGGAGCGCCAAATTGGCGCTCCTTTCATAAGTCAGAAAAAGTGCGCCCTAAAAGCGGCGGGCGCACTTTCTCTGACTTATCCTCCGCAGCGCGTCCGGTCGCTGCGGAGGGAGGTCGCTCTGAACGCACTGGCCGTCCGGTGGCCCGGAAGCGCTCAGGGCGACCTCAGGAAGAGGAAGGAGCGCCGCGCGTGCGGTGGCTCCTCCTCTTCCGGGCCTCCAAGACGACTGTTTTAGTCGTCTGCTTAGGCCCAATGAGTGGCCCAAGATCAGTCAATGAATGACTGAGTGTGGATGTGCAGCTGGATCTCCCCAATTGTAGGGCAGTATCCATATGTTATGTAGTGGTTTGAGTGTTGGACTATGGTTCTGGAGAACAGGGTTAAATCCTGGCTGAACTATGGAAATCCACTAGGTGAACCTGGACAAGTCACACTCTCTCAACCTCATAGAATGGCAATGGCAAACTCCCTCTGAACTAACTTGCCAAGAAAACCCCATGATATTAGCCTTAGAGTCTCCATAAGCTGGAAATGACTTGAAGGCACACAACAACAACAATCCATACTGCTTGATGTCTGCTGACAGAATAGTGGAATCCAGAGAAAATATGAAAGTAGAGTTTTTCACCACTACTCACTGCAGCCCCCATAGGTATGCATCCCAAAAATTGGCTCAGGGAGACTGAGAAACCCCCCTTGCCCTGCAAGCCCATTTTTTGGAAGTAGACTGCCAGAAATAGTGCACATTAAATTGAGGCACTGCCCTGGCTCAGTGCTAGGGAATCATGGGAATTGTATTTTTTTCTGAGACATTGAGCCTTCTCTGTCAGAGAGCTCTGGTGCCACAATAAATTACAGTTCCCATGATTCCCTAGCACTGAGCCAGGGCAGTGCCTCAATTTAATGTGCACTATTTCTGGCAGTTTGCAAAGGCCCTAAGGGCCTTTGCAGACCGCCAGAAATAATGCAAGTTGAGTCCACTTTAACTGCCATTGAGGCTTCTCTGTCAGAGAGCTCTGGTGCCACAATAAACTACAGTTCCCATGATTCCTTAGCACTGAGCCAGGGCAGTTAAAGTGGACTCAAGCTGCATTATTTCTAGCAGTCTGCAAAGGCCCGCAGAGCCAGTTTTGAGGCAATGCAGAAAACTGCCGTGGGTGGGGTGGGGGATGAAAGGGGAAGGAAATTCAATCCCAGTGCCAACACAAGGCTAGTGTTAGGCCTTAATGGGTAAAAGTCTAACCTGTATCACACATGCTTAGATTTAACCAGATTAAGGCCTCATTCCTACAGTTTCACTGAAAAGTCTCTGAAGCTACCCTGTATGGCTATTCTGTACTTCGCAGCAAGCAGGCAGGCTTGGAGAAGTGTCTGGCTACATCTCAGTAGCCAGACATGAAATAATCACAGCAGTGCCGAGGACCCTGGTGGATCTCAGTGTTGATGCCATAATTGTGTATCTGGCTATGGGGATGAGGGTAGCCAGATGTTTCACCAACCCTGCCTGCAGAATATGGTGTGGCCATAAGGAGTGATTTCAGTGATTTTTCAGTAAGTAGTCGGTTGGGGCACGGAGGAAGTGAATACCACTACCACCACTACCACCACCACCCCCGTGCCACAAAAAAGAGCATCCACATGCATAAGGGACACTTATATGTGCAGATGTCCCTAATAGAATTCCAGCCCATTAGTGTTGCTATAGGTCTTCATCTGACAAAGGTCAATTACATCTTCACTCTTCTTCTCTTTTCATAGATGTGATTACTTACAACCTCCACTGAGGAAAAACTGCACATCACTGTGTTCTCTGACAAGTGCTTCAAACAATTCCCTAAGGACAACCAGCTTCCCTTAAAAGAAATTAGAGGAATGACAGGTTGCAATGTGGTTAAAGCTAGTGAAAGATTACCTATCAACTAAAACAACTCTTTGCAGCTGGCCCCAATTGGTCTCTACAAGAGTTTCAAGCCACACATTTCCCCTGAACAGTGTAATTGTAGATGATTTTCTCTATAAGGTGACAAAGAACAGCTGTTATGGGTGGACATGAGCTAATAAGATCAAACAACAGCAGAACTGACATCTTGACCTTTCACCAAGGGGCTAAGTGATTTCAAACAGATATAAAATCATACATTAACAAGATGTTTCTTTCTATTTAAGCAATGGCATCTCTGTGGCTATGTTTAATTTTATTTTTAAAACATCTTTATCATGCTTCTGAATGAGAATAAAAATTGAAAGCATGAAATATGTATGAGAACAGTTTATTTCCTGGATTGTTTCTGTTGTTATTAACAATTTATATAGGCTGCAATTCTGTGTATTCAAGTGCCACTAATTCCCACTTAGGGCTTAAATACCCTATAGGCACCCAATCCTGTCTGATCATGGAAGCTAAGCCAGGTCGGCCCTAGTTATCCCTTGGATAGGAGACTGCCAACTAATAATATGTGCTATAGGCTATATTTCAGTGGAAGGAACTGACCAAACCACCTCTTGAGTATTCCTGACGTAGACAAGCTCCTTGGTAGGGTGAGGAAAACAACTTGCCCTCTCTACCCTTGCCCATCATGGCTGGCCGTCCGGGGGGGGGGGTGCATTGAGGAAGTTGCTTACGGAGATCATCAATTCATCCTTCAGGGAAAGACATATTCCATCCTGTTTGAAGGAAGCGGCTGTTAGGCCCCTTCTGAAAAAAACCTTCCCTGGACTCCCTGGATATGAATAATTATAGGCCAGTCTCTTTACTACTATTCTTGAGCAAGGTGATTGAGAGGGCGGTTGCTCTTCAACTCCAAGCTGTCTTGGATGAAAACAATTATCTAGACCCATTTCAAACCGGCTTCAGGACAAGCTTTGGGGTTGAGACTGCCATGGTTGCCTTGACCGACCATCTGCGTCTGAGCATCGACAGGGGTAGTGTGAGGCTTTTACCACGATAGATCACGGCATCCTCTTGGATCGCCTGAGGGGGTTAGGTATCGGAGGCACTGCATTGCAGTGATTCCAGTCCTTCCTCTCGGGTAGGTCCCAGAGGGTGCTGCTCGGGGACAGTAGCTCCAGTAAAAGGGAGCTCACCTGTGGGGTTCCACAGAATGCTATCCTGTCCCCGATGTTATTTAACATCTATATGAAGCCGCTGGGTAAGATTATTCGGAGTTATGGCGCTGGGTGTTATCAGTACGCTGATGACACCCAAATCTATTTCTCTGTGTCTCATTTGTCGGCCTCGAATTCCAATTGCGTCTCCTCTCTCAATGAATGTCTTCAGGCAGTAATGGGCTGGATGAGGAAAAACAGATTGAAACTGAATCCCGACAAGACAGAGGTGCTCACGGTAACGGCCCCGAAACCAAGAATAGGGTTGCAACCTCCAGTGCTAGATGGGGTCACACTCCAGTGACTGTGTTCGCAGTCTGGGGGTGCTCCTTGACTCGTCGCTCCTGATGACAAATCAGGTAAATGCGACGGTCAGGAGCGCCTGTTATCAGCTTCGGCTGATACGCCAGCTGCACCCTTTTCTGGAAGGAAGGGATCTCAAGACTGTTGTGCACGCGCTGGTAACCTCACGTCTAGATTTCTGTAAGTCGCTCTACATGGGGCTACCCTCATGCTTGGTTCAGAAACTACAGCTAGTACAGAACATAGCAGCCAGATTAGTGCTGGGAACATCTAGGAGGGACCATATTACTCCGGTTTTAAGGTCCCTTCACTGGCTGCCCATAAGTTTCCTGGCCCAGTACAAGGTGTTGGTTATCACATTTAAAGCCATAAATGGCTTGGGTCCAAGCTATCTCAGGTACTGCCTTCTCCCCTACAATCCTCCCTGCGCACTCAAGTCCTCTGGGAGGAATTTGCTGCAGCCTCAAAAATCTAGGCTTTCGGCTACCTCCCAGAGGGCTTTTTCTGTTGTCGCCCCCGGACTATGGAATGGCCTGCCGGACGAGATCCATCAATTGACATCTTTAGACAGCTTTAAAAAGGCTGTCAAGACAGATCTCTTCCGGCAGGCCTTTCCGGGATAGAATAATCCCAGCCTCAGGAACCCCTCTATTAAGAGGGTCTTCAGGTTCCTCTTTAAATATGAAATTGAGAACTGCTGCCACAATGCGAACTGTTCTATATATTATTGTTGTATTTTAAATTGTTGTTTTTAACTTGTAATTGATTTAATAACTTTTTAAGGGGGGGAGGGAATTAGATTTCATTGTGTGTGTATATTTTATTGCTGTTAGCTGCCCTGATTGATCTCAAAGGGGCGGGATATAAATAAATTTTTATTATTATATTATTATTATCTAAGAAAACCTTACAAAATGATTGGGAGTCACCATAAGTTGGCAGATGACTTGAAAGCACGTACACACACATCTGTATGAAAATTTGCAATTGAAATCTGAATGCTGATTGGAAAATTCCAAATCTAAACTTGCTTTATGCATTGTTGCCTCCTTTTACTGGGTGAACCTTTTGGGGGGCTTGAAGCAGAAATTAACAAGGTCAATTTAAAATAATCATCTGCAACATGTGGTCTAAGCAGGATGGAGATGCTTCATTCTGCTGCTATGGAATAAACCCTCTACCACTTGGATCACAGACTGCTAGATGTAATAGCTATTTGTATATTGTATATAGCTATTTGTGTATGCAGGATAAGCAAGTAGAAAGCTTGGAAGAACATGAGCAGACAGGCTTAACTTACATTACACGTTCAGGTGATAATTGATTATCAGCTGAGAGCTATCCATGACAATTGTTAATCATCACGAAAAGCCTATTGAGAGACAGCTCTTGTGCAGGGCAGTTTATAACACTATTTTTTAATATCTGAGGGAGTGTTGGATTCTGGAATTAATTTGTACTAAATGATTTCATACAAATTCACAGGGAAATGCACAGAATCCAAACAGTTATTTAGGCTCATATGAGAACTTATGTAGCCAAGTGGAATCTCTTTATCTTTTTCTTTGAGCACCTAGTGCGGCATGCTAAATCTACAACTAGTTGTGAACTTGCCACTCTTTGGGGGTTACCTGGTGAATAGAGCTATGTATTCCTTGATGCCACAGCCATTACTTTTTCAGACTGTTTTTCTTTCCTAGTCTTGCCAGCTGTTCATTTCCTCCACAGGTTCTAAGATATTATACATCCTATGAGATGGGGAGAAATGAACTTGAAGCACGGGATGAAGACACAGCAGGAGAAGCAAAAGACGGGGGGGAGCTAAGTTGTCAAACTTCGATGACACTGCCACAGCTAAAATGAGCAAGTATCACAATGGTACATTCCACATGCAGAGTAAATGTGTGCTAAATTGAAACAAAACTGCTGTTTGGATATAAGATCTTATAAATCAGACAAGCACTTCTATAGAGGTGTGTTTCTAAAAAATAGAGAATCCCTCCCCATGCTACATTTTAATAAGGTAAGCAGAACACCAGTGGTGTCACTACCTTTGGTGTCACCAGGTGTGGCTGCTGGGAGGAGGTGGCAGTGGTCTGCTCTGCCCCCAGCTTCATCTCTTGCCAGTTCCCCCTCCCTGGCTGGCTGCTATCTGGCCAGACTTTGTAAGGGCCACTGGCAGTGGCAGCAGCAGTGGATCCCCCTGCTTCTCCTTCCCTTCCACTGCCTCGCTCACTCTCTTGCTTGCCTGGTTGCCCACCAGGGCAGCCAAGAGATGGCCAGGCAAGTGAGGCACTGGGAGGAGATGGAAGGAGCATAATAGCCCCTCCACCTCCTCCACCACTTGGCTTCCTCCTTGGGAGAAAGCTGGGAAGCAGAGAAGCCTTGAGAGGCAAGCATTCACCTCTCCTCCTCCTCCACTACCTGGTTTCTCCTCAGGGAGAGAGCAGGGCAGTGGACAAGGGGCTGGTGCCTGGTGCAGTAGCACTGGTGTACACACACACCCTGGTGTGGGAGGAGGGCCTGTCTGGGTGTCACCTCTCCTCTGGGGTGTTCTGTTCCCCTGCACCCAGCAGTGACACCACTGAGTAACACAGCCCCAAATAACAGGCACAAAGTAGATGTTTTATTGCCAAAAATAAATAAATAAATAAATAAATAAATCTGTTAGACCCATCTAGTAAATTTGGCTTCTGTTACCAGACAGATAGCTTTTAGACCCCTTTCCAGAATTATTGCCCAATGTTAATAGGTGGCCAGTGGAACAGAAAAGGTTAATTGGTTTATTGTAGCTTTGCTATATTATTTCCTCTAGTTTTGTAATTCAAAGCTTGGAATGTAGTTGAGGAAGTGAACTTTTAGTAGGCTGTTCACATAGTTTTCATAGCAATAGCAAATACATTTCTCTATCACTTACCACTGCAGTAAGCGGTTAACAAAGTGTAACTTAATTGCCCCCAACAAGCTGGGTACTCATTTTAGCAACCTATGGAAGGGTGCCAGGCTTTGTCAACCCGGAGCCCCTGGCTGGATTTCATAGTTTTGGGATAGGAGATGGCTTCACCTGCACACTTCACTGTTCTTTGTTTCTTTGTGCACTATACAACCCTTGGAAGTCAATCTTTCATTGGCCTCACCCTGAGGGAGGTGCATCTCAGCTCAGGGGCCCCATTCAGCCAGCCACAGGGAACTGGCTTGCCAGTCTTGGGATTGTCTGGGTAGAATTCGTCACATGAGCCCCATTTCTACCATTGGCTTTGAATGGGTGCTGGACCACATCAGCGAAAGGGGTGGAATGCTTATCTGCTTTATCACCACCACCAATAAAGGTTATTTTATAGCAGTAAATATATTAATGGTAGCTGTGCTGGTCATGCAGCAAAATACAACAAAATACAAAATACACCAAATAATGATACTTTTATTGGCCAGCCAAAATGCACAAAACACATCATGAAAGCTTTCAAAACTCCACTGGTTTATTCATCAAAGTTTTATGTATACAGCACCTAAAAGCTTTTCCAGATGTAGCAGTACACCGACGTCCTGAGAAATTTCATATTCTATGTCCAAGAAAGCAGCCTGTGGCTTCACAAAGGACAGAGACAGCTTGGATTCCAAGAGAAGTTGCTTTACTGCTGCTAATGGGAGTTTAAATTTTATTGTCCTTTGTCTCAGTCCCCATATAGCCAAAAGTGGCCTCTGCCTGCATTGCTATCCCTCTAGTCTAGACCAGGGGTAGGCAACCTTTTTGAGCCGGGGGCCGGGTTGCTGTCCCTCAGACAATTGGGGGGCCGAAGCACTAAAAACAAACAAATAAATAAAAAAATAAATAAAATAAAAATAAAAAAATAAGAAATATTTTAAAAATATGCATGCACACTCTCTCAGCCCCAGAAAAGCCATAGCAAAACTGCTGTGGAGATTTTGCCAAGAAAATCCCAAGAATAAGTAATAACAACAATAATCAATATCATCATGGCGGGCGGCGGCGGCGGCAGGACTGGCCTGGGGCTGGTCCAAAGGCCTCGGGGGGGCGCATCCGGCCCCTGGGCCTTAGGTTGCCTACCCGTGGTCTAGACCATCTCCACTGACAATAGAAGTAACATCTGATACAAAATGTAGCCATATGACTCTAACATTTTAACTTTTTTTCTCGTTTGATTTTTTAAACATCTTTTGGAAGACAAAGAAACCAGTGGAGTTTCAAAAGTTTGCATGATTTTCTTGGTGTGTGTGCATTTCTGTTGGACAATAAAGGTATCACTCTTGTAACAGTAATGTGTCAGTTTCCAGTACCAAATGAAGTTGTTTAGGGTGGGGCATGGCATTGCAAACAGTTCCAACTCAGAACAGTTTACATTAGTCTCTTCCTCAAATAACTTATTTTAAGTAACAACATTATTTGTAACATGTTACTTCACAGCTTTACTCCTGCCCATATTATCTCTACTCATCTCTCTTTTCAACCAATAGAGTCTACTTTGAGGCTGATCAGTCTACTGACATGGGGCAGAAAGCTGGGATAAAACTCTATCAGCAGAAAAGTGCATTAGGAGGAAAAATTCAGAGCCCACCACTTGTTCACTCATCATACTGGACTATCAATCCCCTTCCAGTTCTAACAAAAGTGTCTGCTTGCCACCATCCCATCCCATTTGTCCTTGAGGCATTTCTCATACTGGGAAGAGTAGCATCAGAAAGATAATATCTTCATAAGGTGACAGAAAACATATGCTACAGAAAGCTGGGAGGCAAGGTTGAATTGTTTTCAGAGGCAAAGTGGATTTCGCAGAATATCAGTACTTAACAAAAGCCTATCGTTTATTCAAGAAGTAGATAAAGCTTTCCTGTGCAGCTGTTTTTAATATTAGTATGTTAGGAGAATTTATTATCTATTTCATTTTCCTCAAGGTAGGAAAACTATAGTACATAGCACTATTATGTGGCAAAGGTAACAACACAGTAAGAAAATTCGCCACAGGCTTAGTGCTTGTCAGCACCATGGACAGCCCCTCATCTATATTGGTTAGACGAAAATTATAGTTGCAGATGACTCTGCCAATTTTTCTTTGCTTTCTACAAAGCAAAATGCTGTGTTTTATAAGGATTTTCAGAAGCAATATTTTCTTTTAGTTGTCTAGTACTTCACACATTAGTATGTATCTGTATATTAATTGTACCTGCAAGAATAATGCTTTCTACCACCTAAAAATAACTACCATGGAATATTTAATTTGATAGCAAGGGAGATGTGACTAACATGTGAAACAGAGAGGCACTGTGATAAGTGACAGCACAATAATGGGAAAGTGTTATTATATGACCTTTGCATCCACTGCAAAATGAAATACACCTGCCGAATCCTTATAGCAGAATTCAACACTGTCTTTCCGAACAACAAAATCCTATAATGCAGCTACTACTCCTTTGAAATGGGCTAATTTTGTACTGTAAATCAAATTAATTTTCTATATTCCTTGCTTCAGTTCACACAGGTGACTCATTGCATAATCTGTGCAGAAGAAATTTAGTGGCAAGGAACCTTTTGAACCAGTCCTCATAACCAGAAAAAGTGAAATGTTGGAATTCACTTCTGCATTATTTAGTAATGGCTCTTAACTTGGATCACTTTTAAAAGAAATTACACAAACTCATGGAAGATAAGGCAAACATTAGCATGCATCCAACTGTTAATCTCTTCTAGTGCAGACCCACTAAATCAATGGAATTTAAGTATTGGCTTATCAAATTCCAATTGATTATCTGGGACTACTCATGTTAAGACATCCTAGCTGTATATAACTTCCAGTTTCAGAGACAGTATAATTTTCAAAACAAGTTGCTGGAGAGTATGCATGGGACAGTATCTTTGCCCTAGTGTCTTACATGTGGGTTTCTCATAGGCATTTGATTGGTACAATGGAAACAGACTACATCACCCTTTGGTCTGATCCAGCGTGGCTGTTGGATTGTTATTATCAATTATGCCACATTTATAGAATAATCTGCTTTATATAATAGAAATCAGTGTTGGAACTGAAATTTCATGTCAAAGGACCTTCTGAAATGCAAACTTCATTGTATTTTCAAATACTGTTTGCTATTTTAGAACCTGAACTCACTCCAAATGGCTCTCTTCAAATTAAAATTCAAGGAACTGCATCCTTCAGAAGATTGAAGATTATGTGGGTAGTTGTGCAAAACAAACACTCCATGGCAATGTCTGAACCTTGCTGCTTGAAAGAAAGGAAGAAAGCAAATACTAGCAGATTGTCAGAATGCAAAGATCTTATCTAGAATGACAGAAAGCCATTGTTATCCTAAATTATTAAACAAATCAATAATGTTTTGTCAACAACTGGTCAGTAAAAACAAAGCATAATTTTAAAGAACATACAATCTTACATTTGGGTAGATTACAGCAGGAACACACTTCAATTAAGGAGAAATCTGGACAAACACAGGAACTTGGGTTTTTCCACAGATCCTAACTGGACTCTACACTCGCCCCTCCATTTTTATGGACTTGAGGTCTGTGGTCTTGATTCTTCATGGAGGGGTGAGCACCACTGGAGTGCATGGCCATTCAAGCCAATGGGGCCTGAAGATTTCCGAGTTTCCGTTTTTGCGGGGGGGGGTCCAGAACGGACCCCCCATGAAAACGGAGGGGCAAGTGTATTCCAAATTTAAATGTTATGAGGCATCATAGACTAAAGAATTTCAGTAGCAAAAAGATTCAAATCAGGTTTCCACAGCAACCTCACTGAGCCTGCACCCTTCATTCTGCTTCATTACATAAACACAGAACCTATATGCTGTGAAAATAAAAGGTTACGTTTATACATCTAATTTTGGCTTATGAAACAACTACTATATAAATGTTACAACATTCAGAAGCGGAGAAAAGAATTACAGCATGAAAGAAGAACAGATATACAGTCAGCATATTCCTTATACAATAAATTAAGTAATGTAGTTACAATTTTAAGAGCAGAACTAATGAAATGCAGACCACACTTTAAAATATCTATATATTGATTTCTTAAGTGGTATAAACAATTCAAATATATTGTGGTCAGAGGTTAACTAGGTCAATATTAAAATCTAACATGTAGTGGAATATTCATAATTGTTTATTACTATGATTAGAAATGACAGATGACTACTCAAAAGCAAGCCCCGCTGAATTCAATGGTACTTATCCCAGGTAAATATAGGTTTGCATGCTTCAGAATTTAAGCTTCAACCTTACAAAACCACATTTTTGTACATAACTTCAATTACATTTTCAGATTTATGCACAAACATGTTAGGAACTGATGTTTTAGGGATGGCTACCAGAACAGCAAATTTAAAGTATATTTCTGTATCTGTTTCATACAACTTTATAACACAAATAAAGGCCTAATTGTAATTATTTTTGTATTTTGTACTTTTGAAGGAAGAAGTTGGATCAATTCAATCCAGCTTAGGCATGCATAAAGCAGACCCACTTAAATTGGTGGGACAAGTTAATCATGACTACCTTGTATCCCATCAGTTCTAGTGGCACAGATCTACCTTAAGAGAAATGAGAAGAGCAATGCAACCACCACTACATCCCTAATCCTGCAGATTCATATCAGCCAGGGCGAGGTTGGCTTTTTTGTCTTTTTCCCTATACCAGCACAGGTTAGAAGTAGTTGAGAGGCCTGAGCGCCAGGTTTCTTGGAAAATCTATAGAGTTTTCAAACTAGGTTCCAAAGGCACTAACATCTTACTGCCAAACTTCCCACAAAAAGCAAAATGCTTTCTGCCAGTATAATCTGCTAAGTTCAGCAGGGTCATCTGTATCACTGCTTATTTACTAGATGAACCATTCTCTTAAGGCAGACATTGTTGGAGGCCCCCTAGCCCCCTCCAGCCATCAGTACTAGTGGGTTAGAAATGTAAGTTTGGATCCAATTCAGTCCAATTGGGCTTTCAGAAATATGTCAGAAAGCAGAAATATCTGCCAAACCTACCCGATATACTATTGTAAATAACAAAGAGCCCAGTGGCACCTTACAGGTTGACAATTTTATCATGGCATCATCTTTTTTGAACACTGTCTACTTTGTCAACCGACAAAAGATGAAGCCATAATAAGATTTTTAGTCACTAGGCTGTCACAAGGTGTTGTTGCTTTTGTTGTTTTGCTCTGACAAAATAGTATGGCTGCCTGCTGCAAACTAATCTGTATATTACTGGAATTCAGTTCAATAAGTCAGAGTATCTTGACAAATGTTGATTTAACTGCATGTTTATAAAAAGCAATCGTGACAGAGATACACAGAAAGAAGATGTCAAGCTTTTGTTTGAGGTCACTTTGATCTATCAGGCATCTGGTAGGATTCAGTCAACACTGAGGTGATCTAGTAACAATGGTGAAAAGGCACAAGAAATAATGTCTAGCCATAATTAATCATTGCTATATTTAAGGCAGACTCCCATATTATTATTATTATTATTATTATTATTATTATTATTTCTGTTCCCCATACCCTGGCATTCAAGAAGCAAAAACCAACCTCCTAATCCCACCAAAAAAGAAACAACCCATGAACATACTACCATGGAGTTCTCCTAGGAGTGACTGGTTAATTAATAAAATCTATTGTAAATAAAAGCATAGCAAACCAGAACAATGTTCCTTAGGCAATCCTAAACAGATTCACTAGAAAGTAAATTCTCAGTGGACTCAGATGGACCAGCTTTTGAGTACTTATACAAATAATAAGGCTAGAACAATGCTGCCACTGAAATCCCCACTGCTTGGATAAAATGTGTTTGATTCTTCTTTTTCTCCAGTAGGCTCAAAAACTGTGGCACAAAAGAAATATCTGACGGTCACTGCTGTCCAAGCTGCAGGAACTGACTTGAATTACATGTCTCTGATTCTCTTCTCATCAGCAATGCTGAATGAGTGCAAGGTTCTTGTTTTTCTGTTGTGTTAAGCTTCAGGTGAAGAGCCAATGAGAGGCTACTAAGGTGATATATAGCCTAGCTCACTACCCACACTAAGCTTACTGATATATGGTCTTTCAGGTACCACCTGGGGGTGGGAGAAGACCCTGTTAATCATTCTCAATTATACAATTATACAATTTAACATTATTTCTGCAACTGTGTATTTATTACACAAATTTGAGAGTTATTTCATATTTCTGTCCATGTTGTGACAGTCAAAGAAATTAGACAGATCTCCACACCAGACTTTGTGTGGGGGTGAGATCTGTGGACAATGGTTTTTTGTTTGTTTGTTTTTGCACCATCATGCCATTATTCCTATACACTTTGAAAGGAAAAAAAGAAGGGAGCAATATTATGGCACTCTCACTTCGAGTTTTCTGGACCCATCAGTACTTCTCATATTAGCATGCTTTATGCATCTCCTTCAAAATGGAAGATTTTAATTTTTGTTGTTACTGAATGATAAGAAATATTGCTGCTGACCTAGTAAAAATGCTCTGTAATTCCAAAAGTAAGCTGCCTCATGACAAGAGCAACCAGATGATAACGGTGATTTAATGTCAAACACTGAGAGCTACTCTGGACCAGTTATCACCATTGTCAGCACTGGCTATGTTGATAATCTCTTTAGGGATAGCAGTATTGAATCCAGCCTCTCCTCTCCCTCCAGAACAGTGCTAGAGGATCTTGGATTAGTGCCAGTATTTTTAAGGGGAAGGGCAAGCACAAGACAAATGGTGGTCTAAACACAGAATTAGCGTGATTTCTAGTCTGTCACGATGGTCTTCTTCCTGAATGATGTTAGGCATGGGGTTGGGTGGGTGGTGAGGGCTTATAGATTTCTTGAGATCCCATGTACACATAATTCAACTACATTTTCTAAGGAAAGTTCACCTTACCACATGCTGCATGCCTTACCACATGATGTTGTAGGTCTTCAGTTCACTTTCCACAGGAGAGGGTCATAAAAATGAGCCTTTTGTCAAACGGATTTTTCCAGCTTTTTTTTTTTTTTTAAAGGCTCACTTCTATAGCCATAAGAGCAGGAAGAGAACTGAAGAACTACAATGTCATGTGGTAAGGCACACAGAAAGGCACTATCCTGGTGAACTTCTGCTTTCTTCCCTCACGCAATAACCTTGTGTCTACTGTAGCCTATAAACTAGAAAATACAATGAACTCAAGGGTAAAACAGTAAAATAATGATAAAATACTAAAATAATTTAAAAAAACATTTGAGGCACCTGACTTGAATAGTGATCAGGAAAATACTCAAGCAAACAATCGATCTTCAATTGGAAATGGAAGTACTGGGAGCTCTGAAGGGGAAGATCATTCCACATAGTGAGGGTACATGGTGTTGTTTACAAGGGAGTAAATCTCACTAGGCTCAGTGGGATTCACTTTTGAACAAGTAAACATGCACTTGATCAGGCTTTATGGATTTCAATATCAAGCATGAGAAATTCTCTGTAAAAGTAATGACAGTCAACCACGTTGGTTTTATCATATTAAAATCTATCGTCATCTCTGTTAGTCATCATTGCTGCACTACCAGCTGAGCGGGGGCCATTTCAGTGCCAGGCATTTATGTAAGGTTTTGTGTGGTGATGGTGAATTCTAGTTTCTCTCTCCTTTTAACACCAACTCCATTAGTTTGTTACTATATGGAACCTAAGCTGAAGTTTGTATTATGGTTTGGGTAAGGCAGAAAGAAGTCAGAGAAGAAGGATTCTTTGATGAAAAATTATTGCATTTCCTATCTTTTTTATTTTTGGTATAAATACCACATTTATGTTTTATTCATTATTTTGATAGTTTCTTCACAGAGCTACACATTTTTTTCATACAGAAAATAAAATATATATCATACTTTCACTTTGTAAGGCTATGAGGATTTCATGACACAGCAGGCAGCAGATGGCAATTCTCCACTCCTGCGACTCAGCTTTCTAGAGAAGATGTCTTGGAAGACTGATTAGTACAGGAAAGAGGGTGGGATCAATTTTTATTCATTGTATTACCATTACTTAATTCCCCCCCATAATGTGACAGAACAATCTAGGAACTGAAAATCCAGAGTAAGGGGGGGTTGCAGACTGCCAGAAATAGTGCAAATTGAGTCCACTTTTAGGGTTAGGATTAGGGTTAGGGAATCATGGGAACTGTATTTTATTGTGGCACCAGAGCTCTCTGACAGAGAAGGCTCAATGCCTCAGAAAAAACAACAACAATTCCCATGACTCTCTAGCACTAACCCTAACCCTTAAAGTGGACTCAATTTGCACTATTTCTGGCAGTCTGCAACCCCCCTAAGAAACCTTTGCTTTTATTCTTCTTGTGCAATACGAAAAAATGACATTTTGATAAGACTAGATGTCCAAGTTCCATAATGACTATAATTTCACTTTGGGATGCAGCTAGTATTCTCCTGCAAGTGAACTCTGAACTAAGAAATCAGAGAAATGCAACTGTTTCACTGCTGTCATTTCATTTTGCCTTTCTCTGCATCCATCATATCACTGATTTTTCATTCTATACCTAACCATTCTATTGCTTTTCTTTTCTGGATCCTGGCATTTAACAATGTGGATCAGATGTAATTTTTCCATTCACAATGATAATACCACCATCATTTCCACTAAATGCTAACAGTTCACTGTTACATTACAATTCAGATGCTTTTCCTACCATGCTTCCTGTCATTTCATTAGGATCCCACTTTTGAACTCCAGTCACATTGTACTCCTGTGATACTATTACTCCGGTGGCAACACTCCAAATTTTATGAATCACTGTATAAACTGCTGTCCCACTATATGCTCCCTCAATGCATGGATGTTCCAGTCGAGATGCTGTCGCTTCACTTAATTCTCCTCAAGCATTTAACATAAATTCCTGTAATTCTATTCTAGATCAGTCATTCTATAGCCATTTCACTTGACCTTGTAATTTCATTCAAGGCCCATTCCAACCACAGTTATGAAATTTTCTGTAACTGCTTTAACAATCTGCTCATATGCTGTTGTGCCAGTTCACCCTGTTGAATATACCACACAAAACCTTATTCTGTATTAGGTACAGACATTCTGTTCAGAAGCATATTGCCTGAAATGCTTTATTTTACTGCTGCTCAAAGTGATAGTCAGTGGACTGGTGCTGATTTGTGAGCTTTTGGTTGTGTTGTGCCTCATTCACAGGACTGACTAAGACAGTGAGTCAGAGGGTCAAGACGGAGCAGGGGGTCAAGACAGTGAGTGCCAAGCTGGTGAGGCAGAGGGCCAGGAAGGGATGGCAGTTTCAGAACAGCAAGACACAGAGCTAACACCACCTACCAAGACAGATTGAAGGAAAGAAAAGGAAGGTCTACGGAGGTCAGAGCGTTTAAGAATCATTTATCAAGGAACAGCTGTGTAATGACAACAGACTAGGAATTCCAGCACAACATGGGGTGACCAACACCCTCCTTTTCCAGGACACGTCCTACATTTCATCTTTCTTTCCAGGAGGAATTCCAAAATGTCCTCCATTTTGAGCATGACTTAAGAAGCATGAATTCACATCTATATGAGTGTTTTTAGCTTTTATTTTGGAATGTCCTCCTTTTTTCTTGAAATCCCTACATTTTGCAGTGCCTTGTCCTCCTTTGCAGTTAAGACACCGGGTCACCCTGCTCACAACAGCTCTATCTGGTGGATGCAACATTCCTGACTCTTGTCCTGGTTCGTGTTGCCTGATAACCTCAGACATTGCTCCATTTACTGATTATGCTTTTGGATCTCCCTTTTGGACTATCATTTAAACTGTTTGAATCATAGAATCATAAAGTTGGAAGAGATCCTAAAGGCCATCCAGTCCAACCCCATTCTGCCATGCAGGAACTCATAATCAAAGCACCCCGAAAGATGACCATCCAGCCTCTATTTAAAAACCTCCAAAGGAGGGACGTAGTGTGTTCCACTGTCGAACAGCTCTTACTGTCAGTAAGTTCTTCCTAATGTTGAGGTGGTATCCCTTTTCCTGCATGTCCTAGTCTGTGGAACAGCAGAAAACAAGCTTGCCCCATCCTTAACATGATATCCCTTCAAATATTTAAACTTGGTTATCATGTCATCCTTTAACTTTTTGCCAGAAATAGTGCAGCTTGAGACCACTTTAACTGCCTGACTCAGTGCTAGGGAATCATGGTAACTGTAGTTTATTGTGGCACCAGAGCTCTCTGACAGAGAAGGCTTGATGTCTCAGAAAAAACTACAATTCCCATGATTCCCTAGCATTGAGCCAGGACAGTTAAAGTGGTCTCAAGCTGCAATATTTCTGGCAGTCTGTAAAGGCCCTTTCTCTCCTCCAGGCTAAACGTACCCAGCTTCCTAAGCCACTTCTCATAGGGCATGGCTTCCAGACCTTTCACTATTTTGCTCACTGTGGAGCCTATCCTACCCACTAACTGAAGTGTCTTTAGTTGTAATTGTTCGTATTACTTTTGGTAGCATTTTAAAATACTTGGTAGCGTGTTTGATGTTATCTGTAAAGCACTTCAGACAATTCTTTGCTGAACACAAAGAAAATAACTTCATGTACATTCAGAACTTAATACTGTATCTTTCTTAGTGGATGGTACTCAATCTTATGTTACAGTGTACAAATTACTTCATTTGTTACAAATTTAATACCTTCTCTCATTTGACTCTATGTACATTTCTTTCCTGTCTTGATTCACACAGAACCTAAACCCAGCTTCCTCAGCTGTTAATTTCTCAGGTTATTTGTTACACTAACAATAAACACAGTTTAGCTTCCTCAGCTTAGCTCCCTTTTTATAAATCCGCTCCTCAGGCGGTTTCTAATATTTTCCAGCCATCCTAGCTGTCAGCCCTGCAGGATACTAACACACTCTTTAATATTGGACTTCTCCTGTCCCTTGTAAAGTTCTTCTCCTGGTCTGGAAGTCTGAATCCCCTCCAGATTGAACCCCTTAATCCTAACGGCACCTCCTGGCAGTTCTAAAACAACCTCCTGCCTCAACAGGCTTTGACATACTCTGCCAATATCACTGGCTTCTCCTCCTTTTATACTCGCTCCTGAGAGCAGCCCCCCACCTTTTCCTAGTCTGATTCCTATTGGTTGCCTTGAATGCTCTATTCTGCCTGTGTTTCCTCACAGTTGCCCTCCTCTGGACACATTCCACCTTGTCAACATCCTTCATGAATTGTGGTGAATTGTGGTGACTGGATTAGCATGTTTTATCTCAACACCTACCAAATTATTCTTGATGCAAAACCATGGAGGCTTCTTGAGAAACCCATTGTTCTCTGCCTACAAAGAAGCCTCTGGCCTCACAGGAATGGAAACAGATTGGATTGCAAGAGAGGAGTCCTTGTTGAGATGCAAATGGACTTTCAATTTCCTGGACTTTGAAAATCCCCCAATTGCCATATGGCCAGAAGGAGGAGGAGCCAGCCTGCAAAATTTAGCGTCCCCATACCATCTTAACTAAGGACAGAAACAACAAAATGCAGGCATCTTACTAACATCTCCAATTGTTTTTCTCCTGTTTGGTTTGTAACATCTTGCCTAATGAAGAAGCCAGTGGAACTTCGCAAGCTTGCAACAAGTATATTGTACATTTCAGTAGGCCAATAAAGGTATCACTGTTTGGTGGATTTTTGTTTGAATTTGCTAAATGGCCAACACAGCTACCCTTGCATGTTTTGTGGTGACTGTGTTTGACTCAAACTGGCTTGGTTACACTGCAACATCATCCTTGCTGGTGAGCTATGCATCCCTCGGGGATTCCCCTGTGGTCTGTTAACTCCTGTATTCTCTCTCTTGGGGACCTGGAAACTCGCTGGCACCAAAAGAGGACAGGTTGCAGGTCTGCAGGGAGTTTCCAGGAAAGAAGGAAACAGTTATACATGAGACCAAATATGGGGCTGGTCCCCGACACATGGGGGGAGGGCCAGTCCCCCACATCAAATATTTGTGGACCAGGCCCACAATGAGATATGCACTTTTTTAAATTTTGTTTTGGCTGTGTAGTTGTACCCTCGGAGTGTGGTGGAGTCTCCTTCTTTGGAGGACTTTAAACAGAGGCTGGATGGCCATCTGTTGGGGATGCTTTGATTTTGAATTCCTGCATGACAGGGGGTTAGACTGGATGGCCCTTGTGGTCTCTTCCAACTCTACGATTCTACCCCTTCCTATTGACTGTTGGTATTGCCTCATTCCTTCTTGATTAAGTTACTCTGTCCATTTGATTTTACTGTCTTAGGTCTATTCCTGGGAACAGACTGGATCCACTAGGGAATTCTGACATCTAGCATTTTGTCAAAAGGCTATGAAGAATGCATTACCATCCATGTTGTCTGGGATTTTTACACACCGAGGGTCAGATTCCCACAATTTCTACAGGTTAGGCTAATAAACCTCCTGAATTAACTGAGGGAAAAGCCTGTGATAGGTTGGCTTTAAGGTTGCCATAAGTCCAAAACTACTTGGAGGCACCCAACAACAACACATTTCTTCACCTCTGCCCCATGGGTGTGGCAGCATGAGGAGGCATCTCATTTGTTGGAAAAGACATGGAAACAATGTCCCTCAGAGATGTTGATGGTGAGAGGGAAGCGAGCAAGTAAGCAAAGAAGGAAGCAAAGGCCCTGCTTCTTGTTGCTGTTGCTGTGTGCCTTCAAGTCCATTCCAACTCTTGGCAGCCTTACGGCGACTCCATCATGGAGCCCTGAGGGCTCCATAGTTAAAATACAGGTACTGCAGCCACAAGGTTGTGAGTCTGATCCTAGATGAGGGCTCCAAAGTCCACTCAGCCTTCCATCCTTTGTAGGTTGGTAAAATGAGTACCTAGGTTGTTGAGGGCAATTGGCTGACACATTGTAAGAGAGAGCCATGGTGGCGCTGTGGTTAAATGCTTGTACCACAGTCATTCACTCACAAACCATAAGGTTGTGAGTTCAATTCCCAATAAGGGGCTCAGGGTCGATTCAGCCTGGCATCCTTCTGAGATGATAATATGAGTACCCAGCTTGTTGGGGGCAATTAGCTTACAGTTGTAAGCCACTTAGGGAGTGCTTAAGTGCACTGATAAGCGGTATAGAAATGTACTTGCTATCGCTATCATGGGGTTTTTCTTGTCAGGTTCCTCCAGAAGGGGGGAGGGGGGAGGATTTGCCATTGCCATCCTCTGAAGCTGAGAGAGCGTGACTCGCCTAAGGCCACCCAATGAGTTTACATAGCCAACAAGGACTCCAGAGTCCTCGTCCGACCCTCAAACCACGACGCCAGACCAGGCTGGCTCCCCAAAGGGTCCCTAGAGGGGCCAGAAAAAAGGAGGGAGGGAGGGAGAGAGAGGGAGAGGGAGAGAGAAAGAGAGAGAGAGAGGCGGTTTGGCGCGAGCATCCCTCGCGCCAAGCAACCCACCAACGGCAAGGAAGGAAAGAAGGACGCGCGCGGGGAGGCTGACAAGAAGAAACACAGTGAAGAGGGGGGGGGGGAGAGAAGAGAGGGAGGGAGAGAGAGAGAGTCCACGCATGCGCTTGGTTGGCAAGTGGGTGGGCGCGCGAGGCTTTTCATCGTCGACAACAACAGCCACTGCTGAGGAGGAGGAGGAGGAGGAGTGGGTGCCTTCCTCAGTCATTCCCTGGAAGGGGGGAAAGGGCGAGGGCGGCGAGGGGGTCCCTGGTGGCGGTTGGGCTGAGGCGAAGGAGGAGGAGGAGGGCGAGCCTGAGGCGAAGGAAGGTCCTGCCTCCAGTGGGGGAGCGCCGCTTCTCCTTGTCCAGGGGAATCTACCTCAGCGGGGGAAGCCTCGGTCGACGTCGTCCATCTCACCTGCCCTCCCCGATAGGAAGACGTCGCCGCCACCGCTGCCTCCGCCGCCGCGGTGCCCAGGGGGCTGTTCGGAGCAGCCTCCTCCTCCTCCTCCTCCTCCTCCTCCGCCGGTCCATGAGCATCCGCATCGGGGCTCCGGAGGTCCGCTGTGGCAGGCGGGAGCCGGGGGCAGAGGGGGCATCGCCATCGCCATCGCCAGCATCATGTGGACCCCGACGGAGGAGGAGAAATACGGCGTGGGTAGGTAGCCCTGACTGACTGAGTGGCCGCCTGCCTGCCTTTTCTCTCCTGAGGAGGACTGAATGGCCAGCGCTTCTTCCCTGTTGCGCGCCCAGCGTCCGCACTTCTGGGGCTCCTCTTCAGAGAACCCCCTTTGGTCCTTTGGTCAGAAAATGGCGCTTTGGGGATGCTCTTGGGGGGGGGTTGTTTTGTTTGCGGGGTGGAGGTGGGTTTGAGGTCGAGAGATGGTGGGGGGGTTGTTGTTGCTGGTTTTGGGTGGCACGGGCACAAGCACCAGCACCATCTCTTTTCCTGTGCAGTGTTCTTCGTATTCCTGCTGCAGCCCAGAACCTCTCTTCTCTCTCCCCCCCCCCAATAAATAAATAAATAAATAAATAAATAAATATCTTCATTAGCTCCTTTTAGTCCCCCGTCACAAAACTGGCGGAAGGAGGGGGAAAAAAGCCCCTCTCCGTTTCTTTATTGGTTCTGCTCGAGGAATAAAAAATGGACACGATGCTCTCTGCTTTGCTTTGGAAGAGGAGGTTCTTGTCTCGTTTGCCTTTCCGAGCCATTGCTGTAGGTAGGGATACTAGACAGGACGGTCTTGAGAAAGCCAGGCGTGTGTGTGTGTGTCTGTCTGTCTGTCTGTATGCGGGGATCATGGGTGCTCTTTGCTGGATGGTGACAGGAAACAGCCTTTGGGAGTCCCGCCCTGCAGGACCTGGCCGTTGAAAAACGGGAACCCGAGCTCCTGGCTTTAACCTATTTATCTGTGCGATGCTTTTCTTCTTCTTCTTCTTTAATCAGTGGTCTGTGATGATCTTGTTATTATGGTGAAGGATAAGGAATTGCGGCTGTAGCGTCGCTAGGGGGCGCCATGGAGGCACCTGCTCTGTGTGTCGGTATTCTTCCAGAAAAGGGTAACCCAAAAATGCAACTCAGGTTAACTGTGGATGGAGCCTCTGAACACACCGGCAAAACGCCTTCTTTTGTCCTGCAGTGCTTACTGCTCATCACACAGTCAACATATAAGCCATCCATAAAATCACGTCAGCATCCGGATTTCATTGTTTTCCAGAGAGGCTAACCCAAAAGCTCAATTTAGGTCCCAAACACACTGCAGAAATAATCCCGTTTGAGACTGCTTCAACTGCCCTGCTTCAGTGCCGGGGAACCCTGGGAATTGTAGTTTATTGTGGCACCAGGGCTCTCTGACAGAGAAGGCTAAATGCCTGACAAAACTACAATCCCCAGGATCTCTTAGCACTGAGCCAGGGCAGTTAAAGTGGTCTCAAATTGGATTATTTCTGCAGTGTGTTTTGGACCTTAGGTTAACTGTGGAGCCTTGGAGCACTAAACACACTGGCAAAACTCCACTGGATAAAGGAGGCCTGGAAAAGCAATGCTTATTGCTTTTATATATATCAGTCAGCATATTATCCATTATTATTATCCATATAATATTATCCATAAGATTATGTCAACAACCCTGTTTTAGTTTACTTTTGGAATTATTTCAGTTGTTGTTCAGTTTGGAATAATTTCAGTTGTGAAATGTTGAGCTACACATCAGACAAAACACACACTGTAAAGCTGTTGTAGGTCTGTTATTGTTTAAGACAAGGGATTGCACGTGTTGTTTCTTTTCAAATCCTAAAACATTGTGCTTATAGGAAAATAGTAGACACTGTTTCATTCTATTTTTATAACCTTCTTTGAGGTGAACGTTTAAAAACAAAAGGGGCAACAATGGATATAATGATCAGGAGTGAATCATAATGGTAATGGTTCTTTTCACATTCTTAATAGTTGTTAAACCATATGAATTTTCCTTTTTGAAAGATTGTTGCTTAAAACTTTGTTTCTCTATGGTTTAAAACTGCTTGAGTAAACTACATTTTGGATTATGATAACATTTGCCATATAAATATACTTAATGATACTTTGTGATTATTTATACCCCACTCTTCAGCCACAATAGGTGTCTGTTTACATGCAGTGCAGCTTTTTATATTTAAATGTTTTCTGTTTCTAGTAAAGGAAAATTAGAAATATAGTGTCACCAAAAAGAGGTAGGGTTTTTAATGTAACAGTTTCCCTGGGGGGGGGGGGGAGGGCATCTGGAGATACACTGCAGTCATAATCAGTAAATTGTATGTCACTATGGAAGTAACCAGTACTATAATAAATCTATCAGAAAAACAATTGTAACAGTGAACAGGATAAATTCAACAACATTATTACCTTGAGCAAACGCACTGAAATGAATGGATTTTAGCCTCAATTGACTTAAGTCATGTTGATTTCAGTCACTCTACTTGCAGTTTAGCCCAAAGACTAAAATCGAGAAAATACAAGATTGACCAATACCTGCCATTAATGATAGTAACAATAACCTTTCAGTCTAACAATGGGATTTAAAGATTGTGCACTCTTACTGCTCAGATAACCAGCAATAAATAAATGTAAATACAAAATGATTCAAATGAAATACAATGTTAGTCTTTTTGGAAATACCAACATTTTTCTCAGACTGATGGATAGATGCTGGATTTTGGTGTTCTGTCTCATATTGCAATACAGTCTTAAAGCTTCTCTGCCAGGCTTAGAGAGCTGAAATCCTCAGTTCTTTTCTTCTTTCTGATTTTCAGAAGATCTCAGCTTTGTTTCTTCAATACTCTAGTTTTTAAAATACTCTTGCTTGTATACTCTTTTACAACATGGTGATAGCATGGCCTTTACAGACATTATCTGGGTTAAATAGTGTTGTCACCATACCATAGCATCATATGTTTTAAAGGAGTATTTAATTATGAAATATAACTTCAGATTGGTACATATACTACAAAGTAGTCCAGAAAAGCAGTCAAGATAGGAAGAGGGTTTATCTTATACAGGAGACTATAATTTCCAGTTTGGGTCATAAGAAAGGACCAACTGTGCTAGAAGCATGAATTCAACAAAATGCTGTGGCTTTTATAATTTGGTTGCTGCTGAGCAGAATATTTTCTTCATAATAAAATGAACTTCACTGATGTTTGTTATAATCCTGTGCCATTTTTCAGTCTATTAAATAACTGGTAATGATAATTAAAGGCTAGTGAAAATGACACTTGGCCTTTTTAACATGCTTGGATGTGGGAATGGGGTGGTGGTGGAGATCCACTGGCACTCCCAGAGGTCCCCTAGTTCTTAGAAGCACATTTTCAGAGTGAGTCGGAGACCGTAGATGGAAAGAACAAATGTTGTGGGAACTTTCTTTTTTTCTTTTTATGAAAGGAAAGTTAAGATCCAAATAGATGGACTTTTGGTAAAAAAGAGACTGACTTCTCAGATATCACTGTTTTGATGTATAGAAGGAAATATTTATCCCCAATATAATTTCAGTTGTGAAATGCTGAGCTGTGTATCAGACAAATCACACATTGTAGAGCTGTTGTAGGTCTGTTATCATTTAAGACTGAAGGAATTACATGTGTGGTTTCTTTTTAATCCTAAAATATTGTGTTTATTATTATTATTTTATTATTATATGATGATGATGATGATGATGATGATGATGAAGAAGAAGTATTTATACCCCGCTCTTCAGCCAAAGGCTATCAAAGCGGCTTACAAGTGGATTAATGACGGTTGGTTCCCTGCCCTCAGGCTCACAATCTAAAAAGACAAGACACAAAAGGAGAAGGGAATGGTGGTGGGGAAGGGGAACAAGTCCATCAAGTCCTCTCTCCCTCAAAAGCCTGGACCAAAGCAGATGGACTGGAGGGAGGGCCCTTCTTCTTTTTCAGGCCAGGCCTGATGAGATGGCCTGCCTTCTCTCCCTCCAGATGATGGTGGATGGAGGGAGGGCCCTTCTTCTTCTTCAGGCTAGGCCTGATGAGATGGCCTGCCTTCTTTCCCTCCAGATGATCCAGATGTTTAGGGTCCTCTGTCTGTCTGTCTTTATTTATTTATTTCATTTGTACCTTATTTTTTTAGCCAAGTAGACTCGCGAAGTGGTTTGCAAAACAGGTAACAACATTCCCTGCACTCAAGCTTGCAATCTTACAGATGCCTCACATTTAGTCTGCATCGGTTACTTAAGCTTCGGTTATATTACCAACTGCACATAGACTCTGCAGCTGGCTGTGCTATTGCAAGGGTTGTTATGGATTATAAGAAAATAGTAGACGCAAAGTATGTGTTTCTTGGGTTGGAAAAGAGTTTATCTAGAAAGAAACATCACTGATCTGGTATCTATGATTCTATGATTCTTGATATTTTTGACTGTAAGGTAGCTAAGGTCTTCACAGTTCCCTGGGCCTGGAATCAAAGCATTTGTTATGGTAAGCCCTGTATATTGTTTGTCTTGTTTTTGACCTACCTGACCACTCTTAGCTTTAGAAGTAATATGCAGTGCATCATTGGAGGGGGAAGGCAGAGTTATATTTGCAATTAGAAACAAATAACTATATGTGTTATTTATAAGCTTTTTGGATTCATTAAATTAATGTCATAAGACAATCCTTGATGGATCAGACCAAAGGCCTGTTTAGTACAGTATTCTGGCCAGCAAGCAGAGCACTCTTCTAGTCATGTTCCTCAGTGACTGCTGTTCAGGGTCATACTGTGTGTGATAATGTAGGCGATATATAGCTATTATACCTAGTAGTTATTAACAGTCTTATCCTCCATTACATTCTCTAAACCTTTTTAAAAGCCATTGAAGTGGGTGACTGATTGCATGTTTTGGAAACAAATTCTAGGATTTTAAATGTTGAACTGTGAACACTTCTATAGAAATGTGGAGACCTCATGCACTATTCCAAATATGCCCGTGTTTTGGATTTTTGTTTTGTTTTGGGGGTTTTTTGAACCATGGCCCTCACCACCCTTCCCAGGCTTAAGAAAACTTTCTGTCCCGGGCCTCTGTAGGCATATTCAGGATTTGAACTGCTTCTTGGAGCCTTAAACAACCCTTCACTCTGTACATGGGTCTCTGAGCCTAGAGGTTTCTTCCCAGGGCTTGGCAAAAAATATGGAAAAGATGTAAACTGATATTTGCATTCCCATTCTTCAGAAAGCTTCTTCTTTTTTTTAAATATGGTCAACTCCATATTCATGGATTTTCTTTTATCCACAGATTCAAGCATCCACAGCTTGAAAATATTCAAAATATATACATTCCCAAAGGAAATCTGGGTTTGTTTGTTTTTTTGCCATTTTATATAAAGGACACCATTTCACTATGCCATTTCATTTAATGGGAGTTGAGTATCCATGGATTTTTATATCCATGGGGGTTCCTGGAACAAACTTCAGTGGATACTAAGGGCCCACTGTATATATTTCAAAAGAAACTCATGAAAATTTGGCTCAGTCTTAATTCTGCAGTCTTACAGAAGGATTGATATATTTAGATCATCTCTTCACACTATACATAAGTGTTCATTGGCACTGTGTATGGTGCTGACAAGTGTCTTATATAGCTTTAAAATGATTAGACAAATTCATGAAAAGTAGTTCTGCTGTTGATCAGCTACTTCAGCAAAATGGAATCTTCAGTTTTAGAGGCATTGCAGCTCTGAATATCAGCTTCTGGGGAGAAGGCAACAGCAGGGAAGGGCTATTGATTTCCTTTTGTGCTGCTTGTGGCCTTCTCAATGTGTATAGTTGGCCACTGTTGGAAACTGATTCCTTTTTCTGCATTTAGTAACCAATATCAGACAGCTTAACAGTGTATTAAATGTAATGGAAGCAGAATGCTGGACTAAATGGACTGTGGTCTGATCCAATAAGGTTTTTATTTACCAAGTCTGATTTGTGGGATCTGATTTGCTTTTTACTAGAGTATAGGTGAAAAATACATGGGCCATGGGCTGCATGTATCCCAGGTTGTTTTTGTGGGCCCTGCAAACAAATTTGGCTGTGTGGTGGTAAAAGTAAACACTTTCTTCTAAAATAAGGTATGTAGATATGTACATTGTTTTAGAGTAGAATTGCATTCCTGGAAGCCACTGGGATTAATGGTGCATCTTTCATTAAACAAAGCAGGTGTTCTCTGCGTACCTTGCTTTAGCAAAATGATCTGTAGGGATACTGGATGCTCTGTATTGCTGAATTTTAGTGCAAGGAGTGTGGTCTCCAATGGGATCTTCAGGGCAGAAAATGATTCCCAGATGCACAGAAGTTGCATACTCCTCTATTAGAGCCTCAAAAAGCACCAGCTGGACCCTGGTACAATAGACATTGATCCTGCTCACCTTACCACATCTCACACTTTGCTAGCTCTTTTTGTCTGTTGTGTACCCTTTCTTTTTAGAATAGACAAAAATACTTGTCTTCATCTCAGGTTTAGAACTTATTTATGTAACTGCTATGAAATGCATGGTTTTAGTTGAAATGCTTGATGCCCAAATGGGCTTAGGCCTATGCATCTGTGCATCTCCATAGTCTTTAGTATTTTTCATTATTGTTGTTTACATAGATCTTGGTGTTGTATTATAATTGACATAAAATTAACTAGACTGTCTTCTAGTTGTCTACTTTCTTAACAAAATGTCAAACAGAAATCCAAATTGCATACTTTCAGTAAACCCCAAGGCAGACTTGCACAACTTGGCAGTAGAAAGGGGCCAAAATTAAAAGAGGTTAAACTTCTTTGGGGTGCATATAGATTTTAATTAAATATTAAATAATTATATTACTATATTATTTAGATTAATATATTATTAAATATTTAGTATTATTTATATTACATGTTATTAATATGTAAGTTTTCCCTTCCTGTTCGCAGACTTTGAGTCTGCGGTCTCGCTCTTCACAGGGAGTGACAAGCAGCTATATTTAAAATGGCTGCATGTGCACCATGGGCACATATATCATTAGTTTCAATGGGGCTTGAATATTTGCGAGCTACCATTTTCGCGGGGGGTGGGTGGAATGGATCCCCCACAAATTGGGAGGGGTAACTGTAATTCCATTCTCTTCCTCCTCTGTCTGACTCTTTCCTCAGAAGAAAACCGGACAGCGGAGGAGCCTTGCAGGGTAAGCATTTGCCTGTCCTCCACTGCCACTGCCTGGCCTTCCCTGGCCTTCTCTTTGGGAGAAAGCTGGGCAGTGGAGGAGCCTTGAGGGGCGAGCGTTTGTCCATCCTCCTTCTCCACCACCTGGCCTTCTCCTCAGAAGAAAGCTGAGCAGCAGAGGAATGTTGTGAGTCTTCATACATCCTCATCTTTATCCTCCATTCGGCCTTCTCCTCAGGAGCAAGCCAAACAGTGGAGGAACCTTCTAGGGCATGTATTTGCCCGTCTTTCTCCGCTGCTCAGCCTCCTCCTCAGGAGAAAGCCAGGTGGTGGAGGAGTCCTGAGGGGGCGAGCATTTGCCCCTCCTCCTCCTTCACCACCCAGCCTTCTCCTCGGGACAAAGCTGAGCAACGGAGGAGTGTTGTGAATATTCACCCCATCCTCATCTTCATCCTCCACCCGGCCTTCTCCTCAGAAGAAAGCCAAACAGCAGAGGAATCATCCTCTTCCAACTCCACTGCCTTCCCTCCTCCTCAGGAAAAAGCTGGGTGGTGGCCAGAGAGCATTTGTCCATCCTCCTCCTTCACTACCTGGTCTTCTCCTCGGGAGAAAGCCGAACAGCAGAGAAGCCTTGCAGGGTGAGTGTTTGCCTTTCCTCCTCCTCCACATGGCCCTCTCCTCAGGAGAAGACTGACCAGCGGAGGAGCCTTGAAGTCATTCCACATCCTTGCAGGCCGCCATAAATCCTTTGGCGGCCACATGTGGCCCTGGGCCATATGTTGTGCAGGCCTGCCCTAAGGCTTCAATCCTTTGCACATTTATCTAGGGCTAAGCTTCACTACACATAGTAAGATTTTTTTTTAGAATAAACATGCACAGGATTTAACTAGATCTATATTGGCATTGTTATTGTTTTGAATGAACAAGTCAGTATAAAAATTAAGTGCCTCAGATAATTACAATTGTAGAGTTGCAATTTTTATGTTAATTCTAATGTAATTATCTGAGGCACTTAATATTTGAATTCATTAGTTGCATACTTGTTATTGTTGTGTGCCTTCAAGTTGTTTCAAACTTATGGAGACCCTAAGAGGATCCTATCATGGGGTTTCCTTGGTAAGATTTGTTCAGAGGAGGTTTGTCATTGCCTTCCCCTGAGGCTGACAGCATGTGACTTGCCCAAGGTCACCCAGTGGGTTTCATGACCGAGTTCATGTTCTCCAGAGTTGTAGTCCAACACTTAAACCACTACACCTCGCTGGCTGTCTTGTTGTATGTTACAGTGATCTAAAATTGCAATGTTGAGGAAATAGAGCACTTTGTCCTGGGATGGCTAAAAATCCCCAGGTGATTAACATTAATAAGATTATATATTTTAGGATAAAAGTTTTGATATTTTAGGTTGTATTGCTTCTCTGAATTTTTGTTCATATTTAATTATCTTAAAACCCATTTTTTTTGTTTGTTTCTGAGTTCCATCTCTCTCTTTCTGTTAGCATCACCCCCCAACACTAGAGGTGTAGGTTGGAAAATTTTCTGATCCTATATTTTTCATTTGAAACATTTCCCCACTACACTACACTACACTACATCCTTGGGCATAGACATTGGGAGGATGGCAAAGGAAGACTGGAGAAACACAGACATTCAGTATCAGGTTGCAGCAGTATGTCTGCAGTAAACAAAACAATACAATAAAGGCTAAGCTGCAAAGAGTGGGATTTTACTCAAGCTGATTCTACTGCAGCCTGGTTATGCCTGCCTAAAACAGGCAAGGTGTGAACAGCAACTACTTCCAGAATCCTTGACTCATACATGAATAGCAAAACAGAGAAAAGCAGATCAACCTGCCTTATCAGCTCCTCCTAGCATGTTAAAAGAAAAGAAAAGAAAAATACATCAACAACCCACAGAGCTATATGTTTGGCCACCAAAATGGAAATCATAGGAATGGTGGAGGTTGATGAAGGAAAAACTCTGCATCACTGGATATATTTTGGAAGTAATTTTCAAGTGGTCTCTAGAAGGTTCAAAATATTTTTGCTTACTTATCCAAGATCTATCTGACATGGTCATTTCATTTCATCTGTGGCTATTTTTTTAATTTTTAATAAAAGGAACCTGTGGTGCAGGAATCTATCTCTGTTCTTTTTCTCTGTTATTTCGGTTAAAGAAGTAATGCTTATAACACATTGACTTCATTAGCTGAGGTAGAACCTGTATTATCCAGTTGTTTTGTGGAAAAACAACCCTGCGCCTGCCTTTGCATGTGTTTAGCCAATGAGTGAAGTTTTACACTTACAACTAACATTTTATTTATTTGTTTGTTTGTTTGTGCTCCCTCCTCTCTTGATTTGTGGCCCATTCTCTCTTGATTCCTGTCTCAGTTCTTTGGATCACTGTTATGACTAGGGGAAAGTCTAGTTGATGTTTTTGCAGAGCATTAGCAAAATTCATTAGTAATGATTTGTTAATGCATAAATTATTTGCTTCTTTAGCCACAAAGATTTGGTGTCAATGGTCCTTGTGAAATATAAAAATGCCTAGGGCCCAAAAGGTCTATGTATGTTTCTTTGTTTTATTCTGGTTGCTGGAAATATTCAGAGAGGTAGCAAAAATACATATATTTTTCCTTTGATGTCCTTTCCTTTTGAGGTTTTTAGAAGTCTGATAATAGCTTTTATATACTCATATACTTATATATACACTCCTTATATCAGGGGTGGGAATCAAGTGGCTCTCCATATGCTGTTGTACCACTGGGTATGGCCAGTGGTGAGTAGTGCTGGAAGCTGCAGTCCAACACCATGTGAAGGGCCACATAATTCTATTTCCTACCCTAGAATTCAGTATTTGGCATATTCTACAATTGAACACTGGCAGGAAAGACAGAATGGGAGGAAGAATTCTAGCAATCTTTCAGATTAACCACTGAAAATTGGAGATGAGGAAATGGTGACATTTCTGGGGGTTCTGTGTAAGCTAAAAAGATTGGTCTTGTCTTTGGTTCACTACACATGTGTGTTAGGCAGTAGGGCAAGACTGTACCCAAGAACAATTAGAGCAAATCACAACTAGAAAATTACAGAACACCCACTGGGTGCCACCGACAGCCCCTGGCTAAGAGCACTCAAAAATATAAACAACAAACTACAACTAGTTTGTGGAATAATACAACCCTCTCACAAGTTCTTAAGTGTCAGGCCTTTACTGGCTAACTGACAGCCTCCCAGCTTTAAACAACTACTTTATATACTCATATATAAAAAATTGACCCAAAAACCTGAGTTATCTACAGGTCAGTGTAAGTCATGTACTTTAACATTAAAAAAAGAACCATCCCCTGGTAAAAAGCAAGAGTGTAATCTGTCCTGGATGCCCTGACCCTCCTCTACTCTCTCATCCATCCAGTTTTTAGGATGAGTACAAACAGTTATGCCAGCTGGAGTTTTGTAAGTTCTTTGGCATTATTTTCCTTTCTTTCATCCTTTAGATCAGCGGTTCCCAACCTGTGCTCTGAGGAGCCTTAGGGTCCTGCATGCAATTCCCAGGTGCTCCACAGCCGCTCCAGGAAAATGAAATAAATAAAAATTGAATGAAATTAAAGAATAAGAAACAAAAAGAAACACTACTCCTAAACACCATTAACTTGTAAGACATAGGGTTGGCTTATTAGGGGCTCTGCCATAGAAATTGAGTCTAAAAATGTCTCTGTGAGTAAAAAAAAAAGGTTGAGAACCCCTGTTTTGGATCATTTGTTACATGCCCCTAAGTTTTACCCTTGATTTATCTGGAGGTCATATCAAAATCCATAATTTTGGCCCCAAAATCTGCCCCTGATTTATACATGAGGTTGATTTATAGTCAAATATATATTGTATTTCCCTATGACAAGGATACATAACATGGATGATAACACAGGGACAAGACCCTGCTACAAATCCAGGTGTCAGCTCTCTCCCTCATCTACTATGGCAGTAACCTTGCCAGTGCTAATGCCATCATCTACAACATGAGAGATATATTTTACTTTTTCATTCTCCAATGTGATATATGTTTTCTTTTGTTAGCAATAGAGGGCCAGTGTGGTGTAGTGGTTTTAGTGTTAGACTGTGACTTTGGAGATCAGAATTTGAATCCCTGCTTGTAGATTTCAGAAGAAAAAAATGACAAATATTTGAATAAACAAACTATACTGAGAAACAAAGACAAAGACAAACTCTTGGAATATTATGAGAAACATAGCAAAAAACAAATGGCTATAATATTTCTTGATACACTTTTGATAATGTGCACTGGCCATTTATGTTTGAGGTAATGGGAAAAATGAATTTTGGGGAAAATTATGAGATGGATTAAATTGATATATGACACACAACAAGTTTTGATTTTGATAAATGGTAATTTGACTAAACCCAGTGGTTCAAAGAGGAACCAGATAGTGCTGCCCTTTATCATCCCTGCTATTTCTGTTGGTGTTGGAAATTCTTAATAGATTAACAAGAGCAGAAAAAACAAAAGAGATGCAAAGGTTAAAGATAAAATATATAAGTTAAAGGACTTTGCTGATGATCTTGTGTTTTGTTTAGAGAATCCGTTTAGAGAGTATTGAAATGTTAAATTTAACTTCAAATTTATATGGTGAACTGATTCGGTTTAAAATCAATAATGAAAAAATAGTTATTTTGTCCAAGAATATGATGATGTTGGAATGAATAGTTATCAGAGAAATCTGGGTACAAGATTGACAAAAAAAAAGTTAACTATCTGGGAGTAAATATTTCAAATAAAAATTCTAATTTATTTCAAGACAATTATGTTAAAATTTGGAAGGAAATTAAGTGTGATTTTACAGAACTAGACAAAACTGAAATTATTGTTGGGCAAAATTTCAGGGGTGAAGCAGGCTGGTTGGTGGCTAGAAGTGGCTTCTGGCTACTCCAGCTGCAATTGGGCTGCGATTGGCCCAGGACCGTGGTGACCAGATGGCCCACTCTCAAAGTGGGCCGCTGATGCAGTCCCAAATGAGCAGCTGGCAGGAGTGGGTTTTTGCCACTCCTTTTGTCAGTGGCTTTGGGCAGCCTTAGGTGGCCTCAGAGCAGCTTCTGTCCACTTCGGGGGAATACGTCATCTGCACGCCACACCCCTGAAGCAGCCACAAGCTGTTCCTTTTGGCCTGTTTGTTTTAGGCCTCAATGATTAAAAGAATGTCTTGCCTAAAATGTTGCTTCTATTTCAAAATTTACATATTTTGACAAATGATGTACCAACAATGGCAGAAAGCTATTTCAGTTTTTATCTGGCAAGGCAAAACCCCCAAAAGTTAAATTTAAGACATTGCAAGATATTAAATATAGAGGAGGTTTAGACTTGCCAGATTTAAGGTCATATATCATGTTTATTGTTTTGTATGGTTAAAAGATAGGATTACATTGAAAAATGAAAGACAGTTACAACTGGAGAGCTTTGAATTGAGGTTTGGTTGGCACATCCTTCTCTGGTATAGTACAGCTAAAGTACCGTAGATACTCAATTCAGTAAGGTAATCTTTATGTGAAGAGATCATTGTTGAGAACTGGAAGAGATAGAAAACTCAATTTTATTCTAAATTGTCTCACCACATGAAACATTGTTTAGGAGAGAGGTTTTTTTAAAATATAAATATAAATGGGTGACTTATAAGGAGTTAATAATAGTGGGAAATGGGCAATACAGAATTAAATCTAGAGAGGAACGGGAAATACAAGGACTTACATTTCATTGGTTTGCATATAGTCAACTTGTTGAAAGATTTAAGATGGATAAATATGTTATGATTTTGAATTGTTGGAATCAGAATTTGAAACTCAACTTTGTTTGGATGGTCATTTAATTGAAAAAATGAATAAAATTTTAAGAATACATGAAGAACTGAAGGAATGTATGATAAAATGGGCACAATATATTGGTATTCAAATACATTGGGACCTTGGTATCCATGAGGGATCTGTACTGGACCCTCCTGCGGATACCAAAAACCTCAGGACCTCAAGTCCCATTGTTCCCAATCGTGGTAGGTGCATGCATATGCACCACCATTAGGGACAGCCTCTGTTGCCCTCAATGGCGGTGCATGCATATGGCTGCCCCATCATTAGAGATAATGGAATTTCAGGTAAGCTCCATTGTCCCCAAACAACAGGGGCTTACCTGAAATTCCATTGTTCCTAATGCAAATTTATCATATTTTTAAGGCTACGATGGGGGATTTTTTTTATCAGTTTACGGTTTTATAGCACAGAGTTAATAGTAGTGCACTTACAGTAGAAGTAACTGGATATAGGACCTTATCAAACCATTGGCCACGAAGCGAAAGGTAAGCAAAAGCTTACCGAAGTAGGAGTAAATGCAGTTCAGTACCGAAACTGCATTTCCCTGCATGCCAGCATCCGGAGAAGAGGAGAGCCAGTCCCTGGCCCTTTTTCCTCCCTCTCTTTCTCCCCTTTTTCTCTTCTCTTCTCTTCTCTCCTTCTCCTTCTCCTTCTCTCCTCCTTCTCCGTCGGCTGGCTGGCTGCCTCTGCCTCTGCCTCTCTGAGGAGGGAAGACTGGCTCGTCGTCGAAGGGAGGCAGGGAGGCAGTTTAGCGTTGATGGATACACACACTTGTCTCTTATCTCCGGAGCCTCTGATCAATATGCTATTTCCCTTTGTTGCCAGAGATTTCGATCATCTGCCCTGGAATTGGGTTCCCTGCCTTAATCTAAACGGAAACCGGCTTCGAGTGAGCTCCGAGGGAGGGAAGGAAGGAGGGAAAGGAGGGGGAGAGGAAGGAGGGATGGGGAAAGGAAGGAAGGAAGGAAGGAAGGAAGGAAGGAAGAGGAAAGAGAGAGAGAAAGCAGAGGAATGAGGGATGGGGAAAGGAGGAGGGAAAGAAGAGGAAGGAGAGAAGGAGAAAGAGGGATGGGAAAAGAAAATGAGGAAAAGAAGAGAGGGGAAGAGGCGGCTCTGGCCGGGGAGGAGGCGGCAGCGGAGGCTCCCTCCCGTGCCTTGCTTGGTAATCCACAAAAATCCGAATGTCAAAAGATCCCCTTTGACTTCGGATCAAGTGGGTGAAATACGTTTCAGCTTTGGATATTGTGTGGACACAAGGAAAGGAAAACGTTTTAGCTTTGGATTGCCTTTGGATATTGTGTGGACACAAGGAAAGGGAAAACGTTTTAGCTTTGGATTGCCTTTGGATATCTTCTGCTTGGGACCCCGTGGGATAAGGCCCATAGTGATTTGGAAGTTTAATATAGGGGCTGAACAGACGGCCCCTTTCCTTGCTGGATCAGGGCCACAACAACTGTGGCCCTAATCTGGTGGTTTGCCGCCCTAAAAAGAGCTGGCATGCTGGCTGCCTGGACTCCGCCCCGATGCCACCATCATGCCACCCACCCAACCAGACAGCGGGCGGTGTCAGGGCACTTCTTAGCACAGCGTTCACACATGCTGCACCAAAGGAGTGCCAAAAAGCCACTGCTGCAGCAAGGGTGGCTTTTTGCTGCTCTAAAAAGGAGTGGCATTTGCCAGCTCTTTTTAGAGCGGCAAACCATCGGATTGGGGCTGCGGCGTGCAGTTGCCACAGCCTCGATCCAGCAAAGAAAGGGGCGGCGGGACACCGCCCCTTAGGGGTAATCTGTTCAGCACCTTTTTAGAGCAGCAAAAAGCTGCCCTTGCTGCGGCGGAGGCTTTTTGGCACTCCTTTGGCGCATGTGTGAATGCTCCGCCAAGGGAGTGCCCTGATGCTGCCCACCATCTGGTTGGGTGGGTGGCGTGATGGTGGCATCCGGGCAGAGTCAGGGTGGCTGGTGGCTGGTCACCATGCCTCCACTCCACCCCCAGACCAGCCCTTTTGGCTGGTCCATACAGCCTCATAGTTTGAGTTAAAGGTTTTTGGTTGGGAGGTGATTATTTTGTGTTTGTATTTTATGTTAGGGGTTATGGCTTTTTCTGTGTATTTTTTGTTTTATTTTTATTTTATGTATTCAAATCCATGTGTTTAAAAAAATACAAAGCAATGGGAATAACGGAATAGCATTCTTTATTAGATGATATTAAAAACTGAAATGAACTTCCATGTTTGACTGGTGGACAAAGCCACTGCTTCATTCTTGTGATACTTTTTAAGTGGAGGTTTAACATATTTATGACAAGATTTGATTGTAGCTATGTTTTGTTTTTAGGCTAATATTTAATATTTTTTAATTTATATAAAAACTGATTAATTTTTTTAAAGATCTCATTTTGTTTGTGCTTTTTAAATCCACTTTATTTTAAAAAATTTATCCATCTTGTTTTTGGTCCAAATACAGAATGATGCATTTTCAGTTTAACTGAATTTTGGCTGATATTTGCTCATCTTTAGTACTGGCTTTATATAAAATTTAGCAACACTGTTAATATTGATAATATTTGGAAGGAGTTTATAATTTGCTGCATGATCAGTGGCATAAAAAGTTGTGAAGAGATTCAGGAAGAGAAAAGGAGTAGTACTCACTCATTTTTCCCCTGGAGCAGATTTTCAATCAGTGCAACCAAGGCTGTTTCACTTTCAATCTGAAACCAGATTGAAACCTGTCCAGGTAATCTGTTTCTGCAAAGAATATCTAAAGCTGCCCAGCTACCCCATGCTTGAGAACTGTGTCCAAAAACCTGATCTTAGTGATTGGGCAGTAGTTTTCACATACGGCTGGGTCAAGGGAGGTCTTCTTCAGGAGTTAGTGAACTATAGCTGCATCCACACTGCAGAAATAATCCAGTTTCACACCATATTAACTGCCATGGCTCACTATTGTGGAATTCTGGGATTTAACAACAACAATAATATTTATTTTTATCCCACCCCTCTGCGTAATGCAACCAGGGTGGCTTACAACATTAAAAATACACTTCATATCCCACAATCCCACCCACCCCTTAAAATACCATTAAATAATAAAATACAAATAAACAAATAACAATAATTGCAGCAGAGTCAGGGGAGAAGGTTGGGCTCTCTCTTGATGGCCGGGATATCTATTCAAGAAAGGCCTGCCAGAAGAGATCCATCTTAACAGCCTTTTTAAAGCTGTTCAAGGTGGTAATATGATGGATCTCATCCGGCAGGCCATTCCATAATCTGGGAGCAGTTGTCGAAAAGGCCCTCTGGACTGTTGCAGACAGCCTACTTTTTATAGGCTGCAGCAGATTCCTCCCAGAGGACCTGAGAGCACGGGGTGGATTATATGGGAGGAGGCAGTCCCAGAGATAGGTTGGACTCAAGCCATTTAGGGCTTTAAAGGTGATGACGAACACCTTGGACTGCGCCCGGAAACTGATGGGCAGCCAGTGAAGTGATCTTAAGATTGGTGTTATGTGGTCTCTTCTCATTGTTCCTGAGACCAACCTGGCTGCCATATTCTGTACTAATTGGAGTTTCCACACCAAGTACAAGGGTAGCCCCATGTAGAGCACATTACAGAAATCAAGACGAGAGGTTACCAGCGCATATACCACAGTTTCAAGATCCCCAGCTTCCAGGAAAGGGCACAGCCGGCGTATCAGCCGAAGCTGATAACAGGCACTCCTGACCGTCACATTTACCTGATTTATCATCTGAAGCGACGGATCCAGGAACACCCCCAGACTGCGAACACAGTCCTTAGAGGTGAGTGTGACCCCATGCAGGACTTATGTAAGTACCTTTGCAGTTTGTTGTGACACCAGAGCTCTCTGATAGAGAAGGCTAAATGTCTCACAGGACTACAATTTGCATAATTCCATAGTATTGAGCCATGGCACTTAAAATGGTATCAAACTGGATTGTTTCTGCAGTGCCAATGCAGCCTACACCCTTTTTGAGGCAGCAGACTCCTTTCCCTAACAAAAAGAGACCTTCATCATCTTTTGAATGAACCCAATCAGTCCAGTTCTGCTAGATCTTACCAGCCAAAATGAACAGGAGTCCAACTTACATGTGATGGGAACATCCTGTCTGCAACAGGGTTCCAACAATTGAAATTGATCCCAATAAATGTGACCAGATGGCACATTAGACACTTCTCCAGACTGTATTAACTGGCAATATGTTCTGAGTGAATTCTCCTGAAAGTTCCTAGCAAATTTGTCACAGCAGGTAACTGCAGATCTCACAGCTGCTTTCTCTGTACCCCATCTGAGCAGGCTCCTCACTACTCAGCTGTTTGGCATGCTGAGAAAAGATAGTACTATATAGGCTGTGGGGTTGCCATGTTGGCCATGTAGCAAAGTACATTAACACCCCAAATCTACAAAACAGAAATACCTTTATCTGACCAACAAAGATGCACAAAATACATGTTGCAAACTTTAGAAGTTCCTCTGGCTTCTTCATCAGGTAAAGGTGGAGGAGGGGGGAAAATGACCATGTTAGTCACAAGCCTGCATTTTGCCAGGGTGTAACTGTCCTCAATTCAGATGGTACAGAGGGACATTCATATAGGCAAGCCCCTCCTCTTTCTGGCCATGTGGGTATTCCAGGAAATAAAACTTAATTTCCATTAGCAATAAATTAGCAAATTTTAATTTCCATTAGCTAGAGATGCTCCTCTTGAGATCCAAGTTGCCTCTATCCTTTGTGAAGCTACAAGCTCCTTCCTTTTTAAAGCAGACAGCACTGAAACTTAAAGAGACGGCCAATGGACTGGGATTTTACCATTTGCAGTTTCTACCTCTAACAAAGGCAAAACATTTTTCTAAACAATTTGGACTACATTTGTCATGTTTTACCAAAACAGCACCTACAAAATGTTTCCTATTGCAAAATCATGGTGGGCTTCTTAGAAATTCAGTGTGAGCTTGTAGCTTCACAAAGGATAGAGGCAATTTGGATTTGAACTGAATTGTGCCCAGACATGAACTGGCAGCCAGTGGAAGCTGTTGCAACAAGGGAGTTATGTGTTCTCTGTAGCCAGCTCCAGTTAGCAATCTAGCTGCAGCTTTTTCAACCAGTCTTCAAAGGCAGCCTCACACACAGCCCATTACATTAATCCAAATGGACTGTATAAGCCATGTGTCTGTTAGAGTAATATGCCTTTAAATATTTTGATTGACAGATGACACCTATTCTGTGAGACAGTCACAGACTGCTGAGTCATGAGCACATAGATTATTACAGGATTGCATCATGCTATGTGGCACTGAATGATGACTCACAGCCAACACTCTAGGATCAGGAGACTGGTCACATTTTCTGTTGTCAGTTGTGAGTTGAGAGTTATTGTTGAAGCAGCAGGTTGTTGCTGTGAGCTAGTGTGGATCAGTTTGGAGCTGGAGTGTAGACACTGGGAGTTGATTGGAAGTCAGAGAGGAGTGTGTACTGTATATATGTACTGTATAATATTGTATACTTTGCTACCTGAAGATAAAAGCCTCCAGAATTTTGGATGAATCAACTGTCTGTGAGTTTTTATTTTAAGTGTGAAAAGTGGTCAGTGCACTACCAATACCAATAAAGCTGTAAGTTTTTGTTTTTGTACTCTGTTGTGTATATTATTTTGGCTGTAGCTGAGAAATTTTTCCCAGGACTGCGCCAAGAGTTTAGGCCTTTATCTCACCTATATAGGTCGGCTTCTCTCTCTGTCCATTTCCTCTCCCCCATTTTTCATGGACATTATCATCATGGCCAAATCTGACATTTTGCAAATGCAGAAGACCATATTGTAAAGAAGGTTACAGAAGATAGGGACCTGAAGCACATAATTACTGGTCTCAAATACATCTTATGATGGAGGATATTTTCAAAATTAAAATATAGTTGAAACCAGAAACTTTTCTGTTGGGAATCCTAACTGAGGAAACAGAGAAATAATATGGAATGACTTTACAGTATATGATAATATGATGATTGCAGGAATAATCTAGTCTGCTCAAAAGTGGAAGGAGACTGCTAGTCCAACAAAAGAAGATTTGCTAGTGAAGATAATCAAACTTGTGAAATGGATAAATTGGCCATGTTGATTAAGGAGAAACCACTGAATAAGAAGCATTAGGAATTGTTTATTTGTTTATTTATTTTATTGTCTCATTAGGGCCATATATCAGTTTTAGGTTTTGTAAGTTATGAAGCAGAAGTATAATTACCATCTAAAGGAAATACAGTAAATAGTAGAACATATTGATCAGTTAGTGGGTGGGTAGTGTAGGTATTTTTGTTTTTGTTGTTTAGTAGCATTTATAGTTGCTGTTTGTGTGTGTGTATTTTAGATATATAGATAAAATATGTGTGTGGTTGTTTTCATTTATTTTTAAAGGACTAGATAGAAAGATGTCAGATTTTAGGGATATGTTTTTCATTAAATTACTTTATTTATAGCCTCCCTTGTCTCCCTGAACAAGGAATCAAGTAGCTTATAATTTAAACCCATTACAGTATAGATAAATGTACAAAAGGTGTCATGAATATGTTATGAAACTATTAATAATATGAAAAAACAGTTTAAAACATATATTAAAAATAAACATTCAAAACAGTATAGCATGTTTGAAAAATCAATTTCTTTATAAATATTTAGCTAAAACCTGTTAGAAAGGAAGTCTTTACCTACCAATGGAAAGCAGCAAGGAGCAGCCAACAGGGAGGCCCTTTCACAGCCCTTACAGATGTTTCCATGAACATGAGGGCTGGGGGGGGGGGGGAGAGAGACTGAGAGATCTTGAAGGTGGGAGAACACAGTACTTTCTATAGCTTGGAGCTAAGCCATAGAGGGCTTTGTAAGTCAAAAACCATCACATTCAACTGTGCATAGAAAAAGATTGGTACACAATGAAGCTGTTGTAACCAAGCAGTCTTGTGGTTTCATCCATCCACCCATTCATTCATTCATTCATTCAGAGTTTTTATACCCCACTCTTCTGCCAGAGCTGCTTACAAATTGTTAATTAGACAGTTTTTTACCCTCAGGCTTACCATCTAAAAAGACATGACATAAATGGAGATAGCAATGACAATGGGGAAGAGGATCAAGTCCAGTGGTTCTTCTGTCTCTGGGTTAGGCATGATGGAGCTGTGCCTGTTCCTTCTCTTCCTTTGAGGCCAGAGCAATGACAGTTGGAATGGAGGGAGGGCCCTTCTTGTATCTCTGGCTCTTCTCTCCCCTTGTGGTTTCCTATAACCATTTAGCAGTTTTGCTGAAACTCTGGGCTAGATAGTTTCCAAATACTCCTCAAAGACAACCCCACACAGTGCACATTACAGTAATCTAAATGACATGTAATGGCATTAAATATTTTAATAGAATTTATTGTTATAATTTTTTTCTTATTTTCTGAATTATATATTGTTTTAGGGTAATCTGTTTAAACCTATACTGTAAGCTGTCTTGGGTTCCTTGTTTGGAGAATAAACAAATAGGTCCTAGAACAGATCAAGCCAGAGATATCCCTAGAAGCCAAGATGACAAGACTGTTGTACTTTGGACACAACATGAGAAGGCCTGAATCATTGGAAAAGATAATAATGTTAGGAAAGGTGGAGGGAAGTAGAAAGAGAGGAAGGCTACATGCTAGATATATGGACTTTAATAAAGAGACCACGGATAGGAGTTTGCAGGAGCTGGGCAGAGCAGTTGAGGACAGGGGGTCTGGAGATGTCTCATCCATAGGGTCACCATGGGTTGAGACTGACGCGAAGGCAGTTAACAACAACAACAACAAAAGGATATAAATAACAAAATAAATAGCAGACTGTTAATTTGTTATATTATTCAGTTGCTTAATGTATTTGTTTAAATTATTATTGCTTTAGATTTTTTAAACAGATTTTAGTATAAACCACCCAGAGATCTTACCTTAATAAATAATAAATAAACAATACTTTTATTTTCATTCCCTTTGCTAATAATCTCCAGTCTTTTTTTTAAAAAAACTGTCATAATTGTGTTGCGGTGAACTTTCTACAGTCATGTAAAGAAAACTTTCTTGAATGATGCTGGTCCATCCTACAATTATTGTATAGGTAAGAACATTGTGCCCCAGTGTGCATTACTTTGCACCTGAGTCTCATTTGCCAATTTACTTTTTCTTCTAATTTGAAGAAATATGTTGAGGTTACTTGCACTATTGTTGGAATTTTACATTCCACTTCAACAAATTATGAATTACTCTTTGATGAATAAATTGCCAGATTTGTGAAGACAAGCAAATATAACTTAGGGGGGATGCAGACGGCGAAAAGCGCCATCTTCAAGCCCAGGAAGGGGAGGGGTAGCCAGACGCCGGGCACCCCAACCGCTTCCTGGGGACATCATCGGAGCGCCCACGTTGCATACCATTTTGGCTCTTCTGAAAGGAGCGCTATTTTAGCGCTCCTTTTCAGAGGTGCCATAAGGGTGGATCGGGGCCGAGGCATGGGGCAGCCTCGGTCCAAATCTGTGGCTTCCCGGGGCGGCCCATGGCCACCTGTCTGTAGAAGCCCTTAGGGTTCCCAAAGAAGATTGAGATTTGAAAGAGCCCCAAAGCTATCAACCAGTTTCTTTACTGAATAATGATTGTAAGATTTTTTCTGTGCTTTTGATGGAAAGATTGAAGAAAGATTTGATGGCCATTATAGATGAAAATCAAGCAGGGGTTGTTTTTTTTACCTAGGAGATATTTAAGAGATAATATTAGATGTATTGTAGACCTTCTGGAATACTATGAGAGAGATAATAAGAAAAATATTTTTAGATGCTGAGAAAGCAATTGGTAATATTTTCAGTTTTGGAGATAAATTTTAGAAGAATTTTGTATAAACTGGATTAACATAATATATGATAAACAAGAAGCACAGACTCTGATAAATATGGAGTTAATGAATCTCTGCAAGATTCAAAAATACAGTGACAGTGGTGCCCTTTGTTTCCATTACTGTTTGTATTGGTGATTGAAGTTCTACCTAGGGGCTGGAGATGGCCCATGGGCTGAGCCTATTCTATTCTGGCCTGGGTCAGCATGGGGATAGGTGGCTGTTTACATGCCTATCCCTGCCCTGCCCCAGGAACTGCTAGTGACTCACACTTGTTACCTTGCTGTGCAGTTACTCCTCCTGAGAAGCCCTCAGTCACCACATATAGTGTAGAAATGGAGCACCCGACTGCACCCATGTGGCCAGGTGCCCTGTTTTTGCATCAGATGTGGTAATGGGGGGACTTCTCAGCAGTGGCATCACTAAGGGGTGTAAGGTGTGTGGACCACACCAGGTGATACTCTTAAGGGGTGTGTGACACCATTCCTCCTCAAACACCTACCTTTTCACAGAGACAGCCTGTGGCATTCATCTGCTTCTCTTTAAAATGCATTAAGAGATGGTGGGAGTGGGGTGAAGCTCAGTGGGAAGAGAAAGGAGAGGCCTCAGAATTTTTTAAAATTAAAATTTCAAGTTTCAAAATTTTATATTTTTTAAAAAATGTAAAAAATGAATTTTTTTAAAAAAATATTCTTCTTACATTTTCTTTAAAACATTGCATTTTAACTATATCTTCACTATGTAAATACATTTAGGTTGTGCATATGATATTGTAATTTGAAGGTATAATTCTAATCTTACTAGTTTATGCCACATTACATTCAGTGATATATGGGAATTATGATTTACAGGTAACATTAGTGCAAAAAAGCACTACTAAGGATTATATATGGTGGGAAATGGAAGGGTGACAACATGAGTAACCGTTCTGGGTGACACCAACCCTAGGGATCCCACTCCTTCTCAGTAGGAGCACCTGCACAATAAGGTAAGGAGTGTGTGGGGGGGGGGGCATTTAAACAGCCATGGCTAGTCACGAAGTTTCTAGGAAACTCAGCAGCAAACCAGGAGTCAAATTGAGGTAAAGGCTGTTTATCCTAAGATCAGGCTGGATCCACTGGATCTGTGTCCAGTCTGTCAGGATCTGGCTTGATGCTGGCCCCAGGATTTTAGCCTGTATCATCTAAAAAGGACGATGTGACAACTGGGGGGAATGTGGGCCTTTTGGCCCATGCACACCAACCCCTAAGAGTAATAAGAGCTATTGAGAAAATAAAAGATGTAAATGTAAAAGGCATTAATCTCAAACTAAAAGCCTTTGCAAATTTATATGGAAAATCCTTTGGAGGCCATAGAAGACCTGAAAATAATTTTAGAAGTATATTGGAATCTCTCCAGTTTTAAGATTTATCAAGACAAAACAATTATTCTGGTTAAGGGCCTGAGCAGATGCTGTGGGTTCTGACCTGGATGAGTCTCCAGGCTGGCATGGTGATGGGAGGGCGTTTACATTCCTGCCCATTGCCACACATGGCCCTGTTAGGATATGGATGGGATATACAGTCAAAGGTGAAATGTAAAGATGTGTGTCTGTCTGTAATTTTCCACTTGAGAACAGCTTCCGAGCAAAGCACAAATAATATTTAGAGAAACAGAGTGAATCAACACCAGGTGGTTAACACAGACATCAACATGTACTTTCCCAAAGATACAACTCTTGGACACAGACTTTATTATGAGAAAGGCTTGATAACAATACGTAAATAATCGTTAGCTTGGGAAAGATAGTCACGTGGTGGATGATGGACAGCAAGAGGCTGTGTTAGTAGACATCATACAGACATTATCCAATTAACATAAGGCTAACACCTAGAAGGTAGAGTATGGGAAGGGCCTAAATAATCCTTTGTCTAAAATTGTTTATTGTTCAAGATGTGAGCGTGTGTGGCTGGCAACAGTGGTTTTAACTGCATCAAGTTGGATCTAATGCTTTTGGGATTATAAAAGATGTAATCTTGTATGGCTGAACTGGACAAGTTCATCACAATGGATTTTACTTAGTTATCTTATTTTTACTTTTTATATGCATTAATAAACTATGCTTTTGGACTTTACAATGTGTCTTCTTGACTGAGGAAGACAGGTTTCTGAAGAAGGGAAGCTGAACTACAGTTGATGGTAACAATTACAAAGTGGCTGTGGATCACAGCAGCCAGCTTGTCCTGCAGACTCTGCTGGGTGCCAAAGGGCATCACTACAACACTCATCATCCACACACTAACAGGCCCCACTGCTGTCACATGCCCTTACCTGCCGCCGCCTCTGCATCTGTCCTGAAGGGCGCTACTGCACCCCCATAAGGGTGGGAATGGGACACCTGGTTACACCTACCTGGCCAGGCATGCCCTTTCAATGTCAGAGGTTGCAGTGAGGGCCTTTGGGATGGCGACTAGGTGTGAAGTCACCTTTGGGATGGTGCCACAGCGAGGGCCTTTGGGATGGATGACAGTGGTGGCAGCAGGTGAGGGGTGCATGGGGCCATCCAATCTGCCGGTTGTTCCTGTCTACTCAGAAATATGTTCCATTGATCTCAGTGTGAGTTTCAGTTCAGTGATAAAGGAGCGCAGCTTTAGGTTTACAATCTGAAGCTAAATTTAAAGGGAAAGGCACTTGTGAGTCTGAAATGTTCAGTTAAAGCAGTACTTCTCAAATAGTGGGGTGCGCCCCTAAGGGGGGGCGCGAGGCTCCGTAAAGGGGGGCTCATTTGACCTTGGCAAATACTGTACAGATACTATTTACAGTCGCACGGGGGGCGCGAAATGTTTTCTTCTTCCTAGGGGCGGGCATGACAGAAAATAATTGAGAAGCACTGAGTTAAAGTAACTATTGTCATGCTGATGTGTTCCAAGTTAATGTCAAACTAAGGGCTTCTTTACACCGGGGGAAAATGCCGTACTTACCCAAAGCTGGTACTGATAATCCTGATGACATATAGCTACTTCCAGAATGATACTTAGGTTAGAGACCTGGGAATAACCTTGGGTTCCTTTGCCATGTGGACAGCTGGATCGGGTCCAATTCAGCATGATTCATTGTCCACATGCCATCCCCTAACCCATGCTGAGCAGCATGGGGAAAGGGGATGGCTTATCTTCAGAGCCTCTGCTGCTGTTTCCTTGTATTCAGGAGTTTCATATAAAGTCTGCCTGTTTTGCCACTGCTTCTGCAGAGGACAGAAATGGATGCCCAGACATATGATCAACAAGGAGCCCATTTGTGTCCTTAGCAGAAGCAGTGTCATATCAGGCAGGCTTTAAATGGAACTCTTGCCCACAAGGAAGTGGTGGTGGCAGCTTAAATAACAGTCCACCGCCACTGCTTCTTTGTGGTTAATGAGCTCCCTTCGACAGCTTTCCTGGTGCACTGTCACTTCTGTTGAGGTCAGACCTAGGGACCCACGTGATCAATGAGGGGGGCTAGAGCTTGTTGATCACATGATGAGGCACCTTGTTCTGACCTCAACAGAAGTTCTGGTGTGCTAGAAAGGCTCTAAAGGGCGCTACTTGGTTAAGAAGGCTGCAGTAGTGGCAGCACTGAGGAGTACAGACCAGCAGGCCCATGTGTATACAACAATATGACCTTGCACAGGATTTGACCCAGAGTGTGTGGTCACCATCATGGTCAGTTGGGCCAGTTGAGCTTAATGCCCTGGACTGGCCCTGGATTAAGTGACCAGTGTAGATGCACTGTAAGACTAGTTGGTAGCCCTGGCTGGTTGAAGGTCATCACCAACTACAGAGTTGAGATTGCTTCTGTGTGATGTGAGCTCCATGCTGCAGCAGTGGTGTTTTGAAACAGACTTTTTCTTTTTTAATATTGAAGATATTTATTCATTTTGAGAATGTGAACTCTTTCAGTTCCAGATTCTCAAATAAAATTATAAGTTACCAAGCAGTATAGTGAGAAGTGAGACAGCAATAATTAGTAAAATCATATTAAATCACATTAAATATCAAACACTTGTTTAAAGGGATAAGCTCTATAATTCCTATTTTAAAATACTTTTGAGAATCTACTCTGTTGGCAGAAAGGTGGCATATAAATTTAATGAATTAACAAATAATCATTGAAAGGTTTTCTAAATGGGGGAATAGTTTCAACACAGTCAAGTTGATGTACATGGTGCTTACTTTAAAACAGTGGTCCCCAAACTTTTGCAAATTAAAAATAACTAATCCCAGTCTCTTTGCTCCTAGTCATCCTGGGAGCAGCAATCAAGCAGCTGGCTGAACAGCAACCAAGAAGCCTCTTATCCATGCCACCACACCACCAAAAGCCAGTGCAGCCAAGAGGCCTCTTGGTTGTTGCTCAGCCAGTTGCTCAGCTGCTGCTCCCAAGGTGGCCAGGTACAAAGATAGAAGCTTCTCCCTGAAGAGGAAGGACTCTTAATCCTTCTTCATCGGGACAGAGAAGGTATGTGTGTAGGGGGGTTACTGGGGCTACATGCTCTGGACTGGAGACTGGCACAGATGAGGAAAGGGAGAAAGTTTAGCTGCTCCAAGGTGAAGAACTCTTTTCAAGAATTGAACCCAGATACTCCTTCTTTTTCACCAGAGATACGTCTTCCTCACATGGCTTCAGCTGTCTCCCCTCACCCCACAGACATTGCTTCTTCTGTTACCTCTTCTTTTCAGCTTGTGTGATGAAAGAAAACAGCCAGCAGAGTAACTCTAACCTGCCAGCCAAGTCCCAGCAAAGCTCACACAGCTTAAGCAGGGTCCCAAACGTGAAAGCTCCTTTTGCTGCAGCTTCTCCTCCACTGCTACATGCCCTTGCTCCAGTCACTCTGTTCCAAGATGGTGCTGTTCTGAGCCATAGAAGCAACGTCCTCTGCCCAAGCCTCATGAGACTTCCCCAACCACCACCACCACTGAAAGATTCAACAAAGGGAATGAGCTCATGTGGGCAGGTAAAGAGCAAGAGACACCATCATACTAAATAATCAGCAAGGCTTTTAAAGCAGTGGGGGTCACTGCTTTAAAACAATACTGCAGATAAGGCAGAGAGAAATGAGTGAACAGTCCAGTTTCTATAACAAGTCTTTTTATGAAATAAAGTAAGAAGCAGTTTAGAATTACTCATGACTTCTGCTATATTTCTGCAAAAAGTGAGTACAAATATCACTGCATTGCCAATTAGTAGAAACTATTTTTCGTACAAAGTAAGATTCTTGATGGCCAAGATTTTAAGCTGTGCAATGTTCAACTGCCAGCAGTTGAAGTTTTGTTTGGAAACATGGGGAAGGGAGATGCAGCAATGGCTGAGATCATATGTGTCCAGACTGTTATCCTGCAAGCAGATATGCTTATGAGTGCCTATGCAGCAGTGACAGTGGTTGGTATGAAATTACTTGCTCTTGTCAACAGACAGCTTACTTGAGTTGTGGAAAAGAGTGCTTTCAGATAACATGAGTGTTACAGCAGCACAGTTTAGTTAAGGCACAGTATTCACATACTGTAGATTGAGTGGGCAGGTAGGAGACATGGGAGATAGTTGCAGCAGTGATATTTTGTAGCATGATCAATTATTTCCTATGCTGAACTGAATGGGCTGTCTTGCAATTCATTTACATTGGAGTGAAGGTAACTGTTGAATGTGCTTGGAGGCCTGTGATAACGAACCTGTAGGTTTCTGTGCAATGAAGTGTTATCAATATGGTCATTCTTTTTGTCTGATTTATGACAACCCTAAGGCACCCATTCATGGGGTTTTCTTGGCAAGATTTGTTCAGAGTGGGTTTGCCATTGCCTGCCTCTGAGGCTAAGAGTGTGTAACAAGATTATGCAGTGGGTTTCCAGTGCTAAACAGTGAATCTCCAGAGCCCTAGTTCAACAGCCAAACCACTATATCATGCTGACTCCGATACAGTCATATGCCCCTGTATATTTTGGAGACTAAGCTTGCTTTGTCTAAAAAACTTATTGTCCCTGTTTTCTATTATCTGGACTCTTCCTTGTGTGCTCTAGGTGTGCTCAGTCTGAACCAGAGAAAGAATCTATGGGCCTTTACAGACTTCCAGAAATAATGCAGCTGGAGGCCACTTTAACTGCCCTGGCTCAGTGCTAGGGAATCATGGGAATTGTAGTTTTTCTGAGACATTGAGCCTTCTCTGTCAGAGAGCTCTGGTGCCACAATAAACTACAGTTCCCATGATTCCCTAGCACTGAGTCAGGGCAGTTAAAGTGGCCTCAAGCTGCATTATTTCTGGCAGTCTGTAAAGGCCCTTCATTTCCCTGTGTGGAGATTTATCTGTTGTTGGTGGTGAGTGGGTATTGGTTTGCTACTATAACATATCCTAGAAAAGGACATGGGTAGGTGAATTCTGGAAGAGGAGTGCTCAAATGTAAGTTCTTAGGGCCTCGGCAGACGGCTTATTAAGCCGTCTCCGAGGCAAGGAAGAGGAGGGGCAGCCGCACGCGCGGCGCCCCTTCCTCCTCTCGAGGTCGTCCTCGGAGCCGCCGGCCCTCCGCACGTCCGGCGCTCCGGGGACAACCTCCCGCCGCAGCGACCGCACGCGCTGCGGCGGAACAGTCAGTGAAAGTGCGCCCGACGCGTTTAGGGCGCACTTTCACTGACTTCTGAAAGGAGCGCTATTTTTGCGCTCCTTTCAGAGGCGCCGACGGTGCGCCATGGTGCGACTGCTCCAGTCCCACGGCGCACCGTCGCAGGGCGTCTTGGACGCCCTCGTCTGCTTCCCCCCTTAGTTATATTTGTAAGGGAAAATGGTTAACCTCTGGTGTCTGGCAATTAGATCTGGAAAACCACCCCTTTCCTTGCCGGTTTGGGGCTGTGGCAACCACACGCCGCGGCCCCAATCCACCACTTTGCCGCCCCTTTATAGAGTGGCAAAAAGCTGCCCTTGCTGCTGTCACGATGGCTTTTCCACGCTTCTTTGGCACAGCATGTCTGAACTCTGCACCAAGTTGCGCCCTAACACCACCCGCCGTGTGGTGGGGCACACACTGTGACGGCAGCATTGGGATGGAGTCAGGGCAGCTGGCATGCATTCGCCACGCCCCAACTCCACCCCCAGGCCGGCCCTGTTGGCTGGTCTGTATTCCCCTTCATTCTTTATAGCTGAAGCCCATCAGTGTTCCAGTATCCTAAGCTAGGTCAGGGACAGAGGAGACTATGGGCCTTTACAGACTGCTAGAAATAATGCAGCTTGAGGCCACTTTAACTGTCCTGGCTCAGTGCTAAGAAATCATGGGAACTGTAGTTTATTGTGACACCAGAGGTCTCTGACAGAGAAGGCTCAATGTCCCAGAAAAAAATACAATTCCTATTATTCCCTAGCACTGAGCCAGGACAGTTAAAGTGGCCTCCAGCTGCATTATTTCTGGCAGTCTGTAAAGGCTCTATCTCTATTAGACTTGGCACATCTCCTTAAATGTTTAAGATAATTGAGAAACAGTGGCATGATTTCAAATTTGCTATGATTCTTGGAGAAAAGAAGTCAAGAAAAACTTCATCTATGCTTTGATTTTGAGTTCTTGCATGGCAGTGGGTTGGACTGGATGGCCCTTGTGGTCTCTTCCAACTCTATGATTCTATGATTCTATAACATGAGCTTTGTATTGTGGATTTGTACAGTGAAAATGAATCATTATAGTTTTTCTTAAAGGGGAATTTTGTTAATTACCGCATATGCTCGACTATAAGTCGACCTAATGTATACGTCGAGGGCAGGTTTTAGGGCTAAAATTATGGCTTTTGATACAACCCATGGATAAGTCGAAGGTAAAACTTAGGGGCATGCAACAAAGGATTTAAATGATGAAGCAAAGAAAAATGATGCCAAAGAAATCCAGAATTTTGGCAGGCATAACTGTTTGTGCTCACCCTAAAGCCTGAATGGATGAGGGAGTGAGGGCAGCTCATTGCTTCCAGGACACGTTACGCTCTTGCCTATCACCAGAGGATAGTTCCCTTTTTTATGAATTAAAGTAATTTACACTGACCTGTAGATAAATCGACCCTGGTTTTTGGGGTCAATTTTTGACTAAAATTTCTAGACTTATACATGAGTATATACAGTAATGTAATAAAATCCTGGTGTCTAATAAGATATGCATGATTGTATTGGAGCACATGCAGTCGTGCATGATTTGATCTTTTGGATGGTTGCATCTGTTAAGGGATTCTAATGCAACTGATTGGAACCTTTGCCTTGGAGCACAGGACTATTTTTTATGGTTGAATAAACCTATCATTATTTTCCTTTCTGTGGGCTCTAGGTATTTTATAAACATTTCCTCATAGGAAGATGTTATATGAACAGAAGTAATGGTAAGCTCACAGATCATTTTAAGTATGTAACTGTTTTCAGAGACTTAGGAATTAAGTAAAGGTTTTCACATTTTACTGAATGGCTGTAAGTTTTATAGTACATAGTAAAAGATGAACATGGTATGATCTCACCTCCAATGCTTAATTGGGATTTCACCAGAGGAACAATTTTGAGCAGGGGTAGGCAACCTTTTTGAGCCGGGGCCCGGGTTGCTGTCCCTCAGACAATTGGGGGGCTGAAGCACCAAAAATAAATAAATAAATGAATGAATGAATAAATAAAAACAAAAATTAAAAATTAATTTTTTTAAAAAAATATATGCATGCACACTCTCTCAGCCCCAGAAAAGCCATGACAAAATCCCTGTGGAGATTTTGCCAAGAAAACCCTAAGAACAAGTAATGACAACAATAATATCATCATGGCGGGCGGCGGCAGCAGGGGGTGGCAGCAGTGGCGGTGGCAGGACTGGCCTGGGGCCGTTCCAAAGGCCTCGGGGGGCCACATCCAACCCCCGGGCCTTAGGTTGCCTACCCCTGATCTTGAGGATTGAACTGAAATGAAATGTAATGCATGTTAAAATATCTTGACTACATAGTGTATTTGGAGGGATTTAGCAATTTATTCTCCTGTGTGCTGGTATCTCTTGCAATACAAGGAAAAATAATGTATTATACAAATATGTTTGTGTTCCCTGTGAGTGTTGAGATTCTGGCAGGTTTGGTGGGAGAAAAGGGCAATTACTGTTAGTGCTGGGTTTTTATATATATATTATATATTTTCATGGTCTCTGCGAATCACACAAATGCGCAGCTGGTTCAGAAACTTCTAGTATCGCTAGGCAGAACTTCAATTGCAACTTTTTTGCAGTGGCTACACCCATCCCTATAAAGTCCCTGGCGTTCCCACTCTTTCTCCAGTTCCTTTTGTCTGCCGTGTTAGCAGCTAGGAAGGAACTTCACTCTTTTACAGTTGCTCGTTTCACTTTCGGTTTGACCTATTGGCTTGAACATCGACCATTTTTTAGACTTTGACCACACTTTTGGATTTTGGATTTCAGATTGTTGCTGATCGCTCAACCTTGGACTGTTTGACTATGAATTTGCCTGCTGATTTTGTCTTTCCTCTCTGGTTGAGATGGATTCATTTAAGTGTTGCGACAAGTGTGGCGCCAAAACCCCCACTACTGATCACCACGATCAGTGTGTCTTGTGCTTGGGCGAGGCCCACAATGTCAAGATCTGACCACATTGTAAGGTCATGAACATCCAGGTCCTCAAAATTGGGATCTGAAACTTAAGGCAGCCTTGTGGGAGCAAGCCCTGAGACCGGCCACTGCCCCCACAGCCCAGGACACCGGCTGAGGTTCCCTCTACCCTCCGGTAAGGATAAGGAGAAGAAAAATGAAAAAGACAGAGGGACGTACTTGGAAAAGTCTTCAAAAGACAAGAAGACTCCTAGGTCTGAAAAATGTCATGCCCTGCTGGGAGGAGGATAAGAATGGTGAGCCAGAACCTCCTCTGGGTCCTGAGCCTGCAGCTGTGGAGCCTCAGCCTAGCCCTAGCTCTGCTGTGCCCACTCTAGCAGAGCCTGTGGCTACTCAGGAGGCTCAGCAGCCAAGTCTCCCGGTGGCAGACATGGAGGAGGATCAAGGGACTGTGTCTACCTTCAGTTAGCATCAAGCCGAAAGGGCTTGCCTCCGAAGGTCACTGAGACTTTATCAGAAACATGCTGGTAACCAGAAGCATGTGAGTGCCTGCATCGTGCTCATTTAGGAGTTACTGAATACCTGCTTCGGTGCCAGTGAATATCTGACTTTCATGAGGAAAGTACTCTGGCTTTGGCTCTCGTTGCACCTTGGACTGAAACCTTGCTTTTTGGACTGCTGACCCATCTTGGTTTTCTGGAACCCTTGACCTTTGGACTGCCTGATCGACCTGCCTATCTGTTACCCTGGACCTTGGCCTGGTTGACAACTCTTCTGGTAAAACCCTTGTGTTTGGAACTCTGCACTTTGAAGCAAAGACTTCAGCTGCTGCTTCACACTAGCTCTACAAGCCATTTGTTTGGTCTTATCAGCCATTTGGCTGCTTTCCCAGACAAAAGGACTTTTGGATGAGGGATCCAAAAAGACTTCCAAATGTAAACACTTGGAGGATAAACTTGCCCACTCAAAGGGGGAGAGACTGGCCGATCATTCAGCCTCCAAAAGAGCCTGTTCTGCTTCCCTGCTGAGGAAGACTGGCCATGAAAAGTCTATGATGTTGATCAGAGCTCCGTCTGCAGCTTTCGAATCCAATCTAGCCCAAGTGACATCTCTCCCCTGGCTTGAAACACTCCAAACTCCATTGGGAAGTGTTTCCCGGGTTGTCCACATCAATACTGAGTCAGAGGGAGAGATCCAAGAGCCAGAACCACCATCCTTGACTCTGTTCACATTGAAAGCCTTCGAGCTTGAATCCATGAGAGCCCTCAGGTTCAAGCCCATGATAGACCCCTGTGTCAGGACCAAGCCACCGTTGGGGTCGAGGCAGATGAAGAAGCTAGGTTACAGGAGTCTTTATTGCAGGATGGCCTCCTACAGCAGTACCCGGACTTGGTATATGACTTCCACAGCAGCCAATACCGCCTGCTGGTTGATGCTTTCCAACTCCACCATAACCTGTAGCGCAGGGGTAGGCAACCTAAGGCCCGGGGGCCGGATGCGGCCCAGCAAGGCCTTTGGACCGGCCCCAAACCGGTCCTGCCGCCGCCGCCCCCCCCACCGCCGCCGCCCCCCCATGATGATATTGATTATTGTTGTTATTACTTGTTCTTGGGGTTTTCTTGGCAAAATCTTCACGGGGGTTTTGCCATGGCTTTTCTGGGGCTGAGAGAGTGTGCATGCATATATTTTTTTAATTTTTTAATTCTTTTTTTATTTTAATTTTTATTTATTTATTTATTTATTTTTGGTGCTTCGGCCCGTCAATTGTCTGAGGGACAGCAACCCGGCCCCCGGCTCAAAAAGGTTGCCTACCCCTGCTGTAGCGTCTTGCAGCTCCTTTGCTTCTTCCACTTTAGACAGTAGCAAGGGCCTCCACTCTGACCATTCCTCTGGTCCCACCTCAACAAGAGTCTCTTTATACAGACTGACCTCTCCTGAAGACACCTGAAGACTCTTTGGGGTTAGCCTGTTCATTCAGGGAATCAAGCTCCAGCCCCTGAATCAGACGTGAACAGGCCATCGAGACCGATTCACCTGGTCAGCCTGGCCTCTGCCTCCCCTACAGACGATATCAAGTCATTCACTGACCAAATAGTCCGTATGGCAAATGCCCTCGAAATCAAGGTCAACCACACTGATGAAGAAACTGTTGACATGATTGAGAGGAGAGTTCATGGTAAGCTTCCACCTCCACCTTCTATTGGATACCTCTCATTGCTTGAGAAGAATGCCAAGTGCTCTTGGTCTACTCTGGCCACAATTCTGCCCACATCAAAAAAGATCGAGACTCTATGTTGGATCTCCCCCTCAGCTCTGACATAGTTGTTCAAACATCCCAGGCCGAACTCAGTGATTGTGGAGGGTTTCCAACTGGCCTTCACCCTGAAGACTTCTTCCTCTCTTGTTGATAAGGAGAGTAAGAATATCAACGGATTGGCTAAAAAATTTTATACCTTGGCAGTGCTGGACCTGAAGGTGGCCAACTATGCGACCTGCATGGGAGCCTTTGTCCAGCACTTGATGGAACGGCTAGAGCCCTTGTTGGATTCGATCCCGAATGACAATAAGGCCCTGGCCATGGCCATCTAGGCTGAGACGTATGCCTTGGGAGGCCAGCAGATTATTTCAACAGGGCATTCCACTGATTGTACAGCCAAGATCCTCTCTGGCTTGGTGGCTCTCCAAAGACATGCCTGGCTTCACTCCTCGGACTTGATACCAGGTCAGAGCGGCAATTGAAGGCATGCCGTTTGATAACTCTGGTTTCTTTAACAGAGAGATGGACGAGAAGCTTAACTTTTGGTACTGACTCAAGGCGGCTGCCCAGAAGCATGGCATATCTTTGTCCTCCCTTCAGTTGCTTCGGCGTCGATATGGGGGCCATCACTCATGGTATCCTTCTTATCAGCAGAGGTCTTACCATCCTCAGGAACGTCAGTACCAGCTGCAAGACCAAACCAAGCAACACCAACCTTCTCAGTCTTCCTCCTCTTCTTCTGGCCGTCGTCAACCAACTCAGTCTCGGTATCGACAGGGCTACCGGAAGAAAGAAACCAAACAAGGCAAGAGGAGGTTATGAGATGGGGTGGCACACTTTGGACCAACCCCATTTGGGGACAGACTGAGGCCCTACCTTAACACCTGGGCTTTGTGGGTCTTAGACATCATCTGCAGGGCCCATGCCCTCAAGTTCGACTTTTCTTTCCACCGTCCCCTTAGACACCTTACTCGATGAAATGCGCATGTTGTTGCTGAAGAGTGCAATCAAGCTCGTGGACCCCACTTGGACCCGTCATTGTTTCTTCTCCCCTTATTTTACTGTCCCTAAGTAAGGCCCATTCTGGACTTCATTCTTTGATTATTTACTGCTGTTTTCCCATGGTAACCCTTGCCTCTATTTTACCACTTTTGCAGAAAGGACACTGGTTTGTAACCCTCAACTCTCAATCTCAATCTTTGTCATCGGGACCGAGAACTTTCAATACAGAGACCTCCCCTTTGGGCTCTCTACCGCACCGAGAGTCTTCACCAAGTGCATGGCTCCGGCCACGGCCTACCCTTGCCAACACGGGATCACAGTCTTTCCATATATAGAGGACTGGCTCTTTACCGCCCTGCCCTGGGAGGAACTCCACAAGAACATCCAATTTGCCCTGTCCCTCCTGGACTATCTCGGACTGATGATCAACAGAGAGAAGTCCAACCTAACCCCATTGAAGCAAGTTCATTGGAACAATTCTAGACTCCGACAAATCCACCTCTTATCTACCGTCAGGCAGGTTTCAAGCTCTCCTTGGCCATCTGCAACTGCCTCTCACACAGGTGAATCAGGGCCCAAGTAGCCCTGGGACACATGGCCTCAACAACCTATGTGACCCCATGGGCGAGGCTCCATCTCAAACCATTCTGTTTTTGAACCCACACATGATCCTCCCTCCAAGTGTCTCACAGTACTGAGAACTGTAGCCAAATCACTATATTGGTGGTTCGAACCCGACAATGTTTGCATCGAGATGACCTTTTTGCTCCCGCAAACGCAGATCATCCTAACAATGGACACATCCCTAGATGGATGTGAGGCACGCGCCATGTACCTAACAGTCAAGGACAAGTGGTCCACCTCAGAGAGACAGTTCCACATCAATGCACTCGAGATACTGGCAGCGGAGAAATCTCTTTGCGCATTCGAATCCCTTCTTTCAGGCAAGGTAGTACTCCTCTTGACAGACAACACCACTGTCATGTACTACCTCAATAAACAAGGAGGGACAAGATCCCAGATGCTGCTCCAGATCATTCTTAGCATCTGGGACTGGTGCATTCAGAACAAGATCCTTCTCCAGTCCATCCACCTTCCTGGGGAAGACAAAGAACTGGCAGACCTTCCAACTCTTGCCATGAATGGCGTATCCATCCCGAGACAGTCGCCGACTTCTTTCACACTTGGGGCAAACTGCTGATCGACCTGTTTGCCACTCACCAAAGCACTCATTGTATACAGTTTTGCTCTCAAACTCGAGCTCTGGGCTCTCGAGGAGATGCCTTCCAATTCAAGTGGTCAGAGAGGATGGTTTATGCCTTCCCCCTGTTCCCATTCATCACAAAGTTCCTAGCAAAGATGAGATCAGACCGGGCCAGCGCCATCCTCATCATGGTGGCCGAGACAGCTGTGGTTTCCTCCACTCCTCCACCTCACCTGGGAGGAGGATCACCACCTCGAGTTCTGTCCTAATCTTTTGTCCCTACATGGAGGCCAAGTCCGACATCTAGATATCGAGACGCTTCCCTTGGTGGCATGGAGAATCCGTCCCTAGAGACTCTTCCTGGCTCAGTATGGACTGTCATCCAGGCTGCCCAAAAACTTCCACAAGAAAGTCCTATCTGTTCAAATGGGACAAATTCCTGGACTTTCTCTCTTCCTGAGACCTATCTCCATCCCGTGTCTTGGTCCTGACAGTCTTGGAATTTTTAATGACTCTTGCTGACTCGGGACTGCGTCTCACATCCATCCAGTGCTGCTTGTCTGCCATCTGCTCACACTGCCAGTTCAAGGGCAGACCTTCTTTTTTCAAGGAGCCCCTTGTCAAGAGATTCCTTAAAGGGCTGAATAACCTCCACCCTCCATCCTTGGTATTGACCCCGGTGTGGAGCCTGGACCTGGTGCTTTCCTACCTTTCAGCCAAGCCTTTCAAGCCTATGGCCACCATGGACTTAAGATTGCTGACCTGGAAAACAGCTTTCTAATAGCCCTTGCAGACTGCCAGAAATAGTGCAAATTGAGTCCACTTTAACTGCCTTGGCTCAGTGCTAGGGAATCATGGGAACTGTAGTTTATTGTGGCACCAGAGCTCTCTGACAGAGAAGGCTCAATGTCTCAGAAAAAAAATACAATTCCCATGATTCTCTAGCACTGAGCCAGGGCAGTTAAAGTGGACTCAATTTGCACTATTTCTGGCAGTCTGCAAAGGCTGTGGCCATCACCTCTGCACCCTGTGCGGGCAAACTTTGTGCCTTACGGATAGACCAGCTGTACCTCTGCTTTCACAAGGACAAGGTAGTCCTTCATACTGATACCACTTTCCTTCCGAAGTGAACGGTCCTGTATAGAAACGGCATTTAAAAACCAGAAAAAACCTGCAGAAGCAGGTAGTTTTTCTACTTCCTGTTCAGGTTAATGTCACATTAACCCCATAACACACTATGGGGTTAATGTGACATTAACCTGAACAGGAAGTAGAAAAACTACCTGCTTCTGCAGGTTTTTTCTGGTTTTTAAATCCTGTTTCTGTACAGGATTTTTGCAATTTACTCCTGTGTGATAAACTCACATGTCACATACCAACTATGAGTCAGTATCATATTTTTATTGGAACTCTCCAGTTCACGAGACTGGATGAACATAGAGATCAGGAGAGACACAGAATGCCAGTATCAAGATCAGCATTCAACATACAACATTTAGTGAGCCCACGGCCAATCCTACAACCTGCTTCAGTAGTCTAACAGGCTGGGCCAGAGGCTGTCAGGGGACTCCTCAGTGGATGAGAACTCATCCACTTTGTATGACCCATTGTTTCTCTCTTAACCTGACAATAAGTGATCAGAATTGGATAATATACATTTGTTTTTATGATGAACAAGTAACTAGGATGGCAAAAGTATTAGAGCTATAAATTAAGAAAGTCCTGGCAAGCACCTGCTTTGGTACCACTAGCATCAGTTTCTTTGGCATCTAATAAGATTACAATGGAGGGCAGCAGGTGCTGTATCTAGGCATAGACACCTTTGATTGGATGGTCTGATGGATATAGTCCTGTTGCGTTTCTCTTGGCCCACATATGCAGCTAGGAAGACATCCATAAAGCATTCCTACTTATCATAGTGGACTTGTTTTCTATTTTACTTTCAAAAGCAAGCAGTATCTCATGTATCACTTGATCTTGCTATGTTTTTCACTTGTTAGTTTCATGGGAAACATTCTGTCCTTGGTATAAAGTATAGCCTAAAGGTATACTTAGCAGCAGTTTCTACAAACTTAAAACCTTTGCTTCCTCTTTGTGGCTAATGCACCATACTGTCAAAACCTTTTTGAAGGGGTATCTCCATCTCCACCAGATAAAGGCCCAGCTTCCTCATCGAGTCTCTCATTGGGCTTCTCTCAACTTTTGAGTTGCCCTTTTGAATCATTAGCAACATATGACTTCGACATTTTATTGTGGAAAAGGAATTTTATTGTGGCAATCACATTGGCATGTAGATCAAATGAAAACACAGTGCTCAGGATAGATCTTCTATGTCTGCAAACCTTTCCTGTCAAAGGGGTTGCCTAGTTGATTTGTGTAAGGATTTAATCTTCCCAAGTTTTATGAGTAATCTCATAAATAATCATGAATGCTCCCTTTATTCTTGGACCTTCCTCAAGAGTGTAGCTCTTCCAGAGGTGTGTCTTGCTGCAACATGAGCTCCATAGTCAAATCTTCATTTTGCATTATAGATTGGATACACAGTTATGCGCAGATGTGGCATTTGGCAGAACAGTGCTTAGATCAATTCTAGCAAAATATCCTCCATCTACATTGTGTTAGCTTTTCATTCTCCCCATATGTAAATCACAGAAACCAAGGATGTGTACCCATGGGCCAAAAGGCTCATGCTCCCCCTCTTTGGATGATGCAGACCCATAGTCTTGGGACTTGGCACAGGTCAAACAGGCCTACTGTTTGCTGGAGAGATTTGTAGAAACTTTGTGGCAACAGAGGAGACACCATACAGCCTGTGTGTCCCTTACCTGCCTCTGTTGCCACATCTTCTCAGAAGACTCCTCTCTTGGCCTATGATGTCAGATAGAGGCTCCTGGCCACATGGTTGTACCCAGGTATCTCACGTCCTCCCTTACGGGCCATGACGGATCTTCTGAGAAGACGCAGTGGTGGAGGTAGGTAAGGGGCATGCAGCAGCTGTGGCTCTGTGGCACAGTGCTGGGCAGCCACGTAAACACCTGCCTGTTGCTGTGCCGGCCCAGGGATTGGATTGCCCATGCTATCCTGCCCATCTGCTTAGTCCCTAAGAAGAATATGAATAGGTTGCTAATCTGTAACAGTGGTTCTGTGAGTGGTCATCTGTGCCCTCACACAACCTGCCCACCTCCCCTCTTGTGTCCTTCTTTATCTTAACCACTGGTTCTGCTTCAGTGGACTTGCAACTGAAGGAACTGAGGGAAAGCTCAGACCAGCATATAGATGTATGAAGGGGGTAGGATTACCATCAAAATACAGCCTGTAGAAATTTTCAAGGATCTCTGTGTAGAGGGCAGAGTGATCAATACATGTGCTTCACAGATGACCACCCAAACAACCACAGTTACAGATGAGCAGTTTTTCTTTGACAGTGTGGAAGTTAAAGTGAACTGTGGTTCGTACTAAACAGGAAGCTACCGGAAGAGGACAAGAAAAGATCCCCCTCCCTGAGTCTCTAGTTCATTTTGATCCTCCACGCCAAAACCTGAGGTATTGTCTGAACAGGATCTAAAGCATCCATTTATTAGGATTTACCAGTAGTCTTGAATATTGTAATGTGAAACGAGACTAGTTGTCGACTTAAGCTTATTTTAATATAGCTTAATAAAAACTTAATAAGAATGAAAATAAAATGTGCAAAAAAATCTGGTAATCTAATTATATTGGATTTTATCATTGTATGACAGGTAGCACGAGGGGAAGGATACACATGTGATCACTTATCCACTTCTGCAGTGAATTAACTGCACTGGATTTGTCCTAGCACTGACTCTATGAATGCATATCAGCTAGTGGATTAGACCTTGTGCAAGTGAAATTACATGGTTGGATACAGGCTACAAATTGAAAAGTGCAACTCTGGATATACAATAACACTATCAAAATCAAGTACTTAAAGAAAATAACCTGTGACAACTACTAGATTTTATCTGAAGAATTATGATTAATTCAGCTACCCAATGCATTTTTGACAAATTTCAAAGGCCTGATTCCCATGTTTTTGTCTTATTAATTTTATAATTAATTATTTCCCAGTCTTCTAATCAGGGCAGTTGTATAGCAACATGAATGAATGACAGTTGACATCATCTTAATATTTTTGGGTATTTTTTTGTCTTAAATTGGTAATAAAATTCAATTTTATTTATTTATTTATTTATTTATTGCAAATATTGTAATAGAGACAGAATGCTACAAATAACTAATTCTTTAATAGGAAAGAATGTTAAACTGGAATATAGACACACTTTTAATGCAATTTAAGAATAATATATTTTTAAATAATTCAGTCTCTAATATTTTAATATATTATTTCTTTTTAGCTATATGCAGCTTTCGAGGTTCTGTGCAACAAGGCTTGGTTCTAGAATTAGGAGAAACTGTCCAGATCCTGGAAAAATGTGAAGGTGAGTACGATGTATGAAAAATATATCTTATTTTGTTGTAATACAGCATTTCTTTAAAACTGAACAGCTTGTTGCACTGCTTTCCCATTTATCTAACCTGGTGTTAACTATTGTGAACATGGTAGGATTTTCTGTGTGTGAAAATGTGTAGGAATGCATGTAGCTTTAATAATAAAAGAGAATGTGTGCTTTTGCACATGTGCCTGCAGATAGCTCCAAGACCATGACATGTGTGCACCTGAAAGGCAAAGATACTCATGGGATGATAAGGGTGTGCACCTCAGTCTTACTTTGTTTTGTAAATGGGTTACATTTGGCCCTCTGTATTGGTTCTGGAGCCTCACCCCACAGATACAAACAAACAAACAAATAAATAAATAATTGGGACTTAAAGACCCATTACTATCAATGCACATGGCCAAGTCAGTGGGGTTGCATGCATGTGTCACCAATGATGACAATTTGGTGGGGTCATCTACAGATGCTCCAACCCACAGATGGCTAACCCACCCATACAGAGGGCTAATGTCACTCTAGGACAGGGGTAGGCAACCAAAGGCCCGGGGGGCCGGATGCGGCCCCCCAAGGCCTTTGGACCGGCCCCAGGCCGGTCCTGCCCCCGCCCCCGCTGCCCGCCATGATGATATTGATTATTGTTGTTATTACTTGTTCTTGGGGTTTTCTTGGCAAAATCTCCACAGGGGTTTTGCCATGGCTTTTCTGGGGCTGAGAGACTGTGAATGCATATTTTTAATTTTATTTATTTATTTATTTATTTATTTATTGGTGCTTCGGCCCCCCAATTATCTGAGGGACATCAACCTGGCCCCCGGCTCAAAAAGGTTGCCTACCCCTGCTCTAGGAGGTTTCATCAGTCTCAGTGCTCTCAGTACTGTAGTTGACATTCTCATAGACATCATGCCCATTATAGATGGGGACTCCTTCCAGGGGAGGGTAGGCTGGCCCCCCTCCCTGCTTTCCTTTCTCTGGCAGGCTAAGTTTTGTATGTTTTATATAATTTTATACTACCGGTAGTTTAAGCTAGGTGATTTTAATTGTTTTTATTTTTTATTATAAAATTTTAAAAATGATTTTATCTGACAGCAGCCATGGGTCCCTTTCTCAGAGAAAGGCAACATAGAGATGATGATGATGATGATGATGATGATGATGATGATATCAGGGCAGTAGGCACTCTCGGACTCACCACTGGGAATGTCCTTTGATGGCTGCATTGGCCCAGCCTATTATTCAGCACACTGAAATTGCCTTGCAGGAAATCCCATCTGTGGCACATCAGGAGTTCTGTCTAGAGCACAACTAATCCAGTCTGTCCCAAAGCACTTCTCTCAAACTGCTCAGCCTTTGCTGCTTCATCTTTTCAAGTGAGGTTCCTGTTAAGACTCAGATCGTTCAATCTTCACCCTGGCTACCTTGACATCTGATTCTGACTTGGACATCTTCCCAATATGGAAGTATTCTCCAAGAAGAGGAGATCCTTCATCCACAGAAGATGTGAGAACATTCGTGGAACAGATTATGAGAATGGCAAAGTCATTAGACTTGGCTGTAATGTAGCTGCAAGCACAAATTAATGGCCCAGTTTTCCACCATGTCCAGACTCAGGCTACTGCTCCAGCTGCTTTGTCCAAACTGCCAGACTCTGCAAGTCATTTGCAAATGCTGAACGACACCTTCTTCCATACCCTCTACATCTAACAGGATAAAAGCCCTTAACAGAGTTCAGGATTCTGACATTACTTGGCTTGGTCAGCTTTCTTAGACAAATTCAATCATTGTTGACACTCTTTAGTCTTGGGCATCCCAGAGGTTACACTGAACACCAGCTGACAAAGGGTAAAAAGTTGGACTTGATGGGCAGCAAGTTTTATCTTTCTGCTGCCCTCATTTGTAAAATCTCCAACTATCTTGCATGCATGGGTGCATATCACCAGCTGCTCTGGGATAAGCTGATTCCTGTTCTCAATAAACTGCTTCTCAAAGTATCAGCTATTAGTCTCATGTATGAAGTGGCTTGAAAGGACCCTCTGGCTTGAGTCTGAAGCCATTCCATATGAGCTGTTGCAAAGCAGTTTCATTTATATACCGCTTCATACCATGCTATGCAGTGTCTAAGCCAGGGGTAGGCAACCTTTTTGAGCTGGGGGCCGGGTTGCTATCCCACAGACGGGGGGGGGGGGGGGGGCGGGCGAAGCACCAATCAATCAATCAATAAATAAATATTAAAAAAATTAAAATATTTTAAAAAATATGCATGCACACTCTCTCAGCCCCAGAAAAGCCATGGCAAAACCCCTGTGGAGATTTTGCCAAGAAAACCCCAAGAACAAGTAATAACAACAATAATTATTATCATCATGGAAACGACTGGAAGGCAGGCCCACAAACAAGCAAGGATGCATGCACACTGTCTCAGCCCCAGAAAAGGCATGATGGCAAAACCCCTGTGGAGATTTTGCCAAGAAAACCCCAAGAACAAGTAATAACAACAATAATCAATTTCATCATGGCGGGTAGCGGCAGCGGCGGTAGCGGCAGCGGCAGGTCCAAAGGCCTCAGGGGGCCGCATCTGGGCCTTAGGTTACCTACCCCTGGTCTAAGCGGTTTACAACTGTAAACTCATTGCCCCCCAGCAGCTGGGTACTCATTTTAGTGACCTCGGAAGAATGCAGACCTGAGTCAAGCCTGAGCCCTCGCTAGTATTGAACTTGCAACCTTGTGGTTTATGAGTGAGTGGCTGCAGTACAGGCATTTAACCACTGCGCCAACAGGGCTCCTACACATCTTCTGCTTTCTTGGCCTATTTCGGGTGGCTACTTGGTCACAGCGAATTACTTTTATAACTCATTACAAAGTGGACTTGAGATCTCAAGCTGATACATTGTGGCCATGCTATCTGTGGGAAATCCGTTCCGGACCACCCATCCCAGCCCCATGGATAGTAAAAAAAGTAGGACCTTAAGTCCTGTTCTTTTCAATGGGCGTACATTCCCACTCATGCTGCCATGTGCACACGCCCATTGAGAAAGCTGGGGTTTGCTGTCTGTGGAAGCTCAAACTGAGGATGGCAAGTTGACGCTTGGCGCAGGCACACTGTACTACTTTCGGGATATCTGTACCTTGTTCTTCTATATCTTGACAGTATTATTGACGTTTCAGGACAAGTCTGTCTTCTGAAGCTTGGTTTTATATTGTGTATTGACGTTTCAGATTAATTCTTTCTTTTGGAACTTGTTCAAGACTGATACTACTTTGTTTGGCTAGGAAGTGTTATGCTCATGTTTGATGTGTTTAATAAGCTTCTGATTTGTTTGCAAATACTTGTGTAGCTTGCTAGTCTCCCATTTGTTTGAGTCACAGAGGCCACAAAAGAGGACAGGTTGCATACCTGTAACCGTAGTTTTTTGAGTGGTCATCTGTGAACTCACTCATCCTGTCCATCCTTCTCTCATTGTGTCCCGTCTGAACTTTGGATTGCTACATCAACATCTATGGAACTGATGGTTTTGGTGGAGCATTCCCTATTTAGGGGTGTTGGAGTTTGGTTCTGGCCAAATGCTTGTGGTTCTGAAAATGCTTTGTGCGAATTTACAGATGACCACTCAAAGAACTAAAGTTACAGGTATGCATCCTGTCCTTTTCCATTCAGCCATTGTTCTTTCATACAGTCAAGGAAAAAGAGAGAGAGAGAGAGCGCAAGAGAGTAGTGAAGCATGAAGAGCTGACTATGGGGGGAAGCAGACGACTGCTTCCGGGACGCCGCCGGACGGAACGCCGGCGGAGCGGAGCCTCCTCACCGCGGCGCTCCTGCGGCGTCCCTAAAAGGAGCACCAAATTGGCGCTCCTTTTAGATGTCAGGGAAAGTGCGCCCTAAAAGCGGCGGGCGCACTTTCCCTGACTCAAACGCTGCGGCACGTCCGGTCACCGTGGCGTGAGGTCATCCCCGGAGCGCCGGCCGTGCGGATGGCCGGCGACTCCGAGGGCGACCTCAGGAAGAGGAAGGGGCGCCACTCGTGCGGCTGTCCCTCCTTTTCCGGGCCCGGAAGACTGCTCAATTAGCCGTCTGCCGAGGCCCTAAGTTTTTGCTCTTTGACTTGTGGTTTAGCAAGAGATGCACACATTTTAGTCTCAGTGCAAGTCAGTCAGGACAATTTTGTTGGCCTTTAGTTCTGTTCATCTGAATTCCCCTGAACTCCCATTCTGCTACAAACACAGGAGACAGCAAATACCAACCCTCTGTAGTTCCTTGTCTTCCAGGAGGTAGTAAGAAAGCAACTGTGTGGTGTCCTGTGAGAAATAGCTAGACTTCCACCAACTGTGGTGCACGCAATAGTGTGAACCTATGTTTTAATGAATCATTTGAAAACCATGATTGTTCAAAAGCTTTGTAAAACCTAATCTGACCCAGTTTCTGTAAGAATGACTAGAGCATTATTGGTAGTAATCCAGTCAGAAAGGGGTCAATCAGAAGGGGACTCAAGATGTTTGTTAACCATCTGTCTAGAAATATTTGAACTCTGATCTCATTATCTTATGGTAACGGTGCCTGGTAAGGATATTTTTAAAATCAGGCTGATCAGAAATATATCTAAATTAGTTTGTGTGACTTTTGTTGTATTAGATAGTCCCCTGCTAGTATTTGTATCAGTAACAAAATTACATATATTCTCAAAAATATCTTACTCATATAGTGTTTGCAATAAACAAAGCATGGTGCATGCTATACACTGAGCTTCTGTTGTCTTGTATGGGAAATGTTTCATGATTCAGGCTGCAGCATTATGCGTTCTTAACATAAAGACCTGTGTGGACAAACAAGATTGCCCTGTATGTTCGTCTTTTTACATCATACCTTGTATCTGACTGGAGAAGCTTAGACAGTCAGTATGATTGTTGTGTCAGTTGTCGAAATGAACTGAATTATCATTCAGTTAGGGGGGAAGCACACGAGTGCTTCCAGGACACCGCGGGACGGTGCGCTGCGGGACTGCGGCATCCGCACCGTTGGCGCCTCTGAAAGGAGCGCTAAATCAGTGCTCCTTTTATACATCGCTGAAAGTGCGCCCCAAAAGCGTGGGGCGCACTTTCGGCGACCCTTCCGCCGCAGCGTGTGCGGATGCTGCGGCGGGAGATTGCCCTCGGCGCGCCGGCCGTGCGGAGGGCCGGCAGCTCCGAGGGCAACCTCGGGAGGAGGAAGGGGCGCCGATCATGCGGCTGACCCTCCTCTTCCCTGCCTCGGAGACAACTCTATTAGTCGTCTGCCGAGGCCCTTAATTTCAACTGACTGAAGGCAAAAGTCTGGATATCAGATCAAGGGCATATGCAAATGTTATGATTGTCAGTGCAGTGTGGAAGCCAGTGAAACAGGTGAATTGCTGATTTGATGAAGGAAAACAAATATTGTGTCATCCTCCTATGCTCACTTAACTCATTTTTTCTTGAAATATTAAAATGTTTCCTTTTCCCAGTCCAATTTTCCTGTTCAAAGTCTGGATACAAATCACATCAATGATGAAGCCCCTCAACTATTTCATAACTGGAATAAAATATATTGAAATGTAAAATTTCCATAGCTGCTAATAGAAGAGACTGTTGGCCTTGCAGACTGCTAGAAATAGTGCAAATTGAGTCCACTTTAACTGCCCTGGCTCAGTGCTAGGGAATCATGGGAACTGTATTTTATTGTAGCACCAGAGCTCTCTGACAGAGATGGCTCAATGTCTCAGAAAAAAAAAAAACAATTCCCATGATTCCCTAGCACTAACCCTAACCCTTAAAGTGGACTCAATTTGCACTATTTCTGGCAGTTTGCAAAGGCCCTGTAACTCTTTTTTGAACGTCCATTATAATGCATACCCCTTATGATTCGTGTTTTAGGAATCCTTCATCAGACAGTTCAGTCTGCCAGGATGTGAGTGCCTCCAGATTCATGCTGGCTTGCAATGTTCTAGGCAGATGTGAAACCCACAGTGGATATGAACAACTTGTCAAACTTGAGAATTTAATTGATTTTTATTATGCAAGTGTCACAGTGATCAAAATGATCATGTGAAACTGAAGTGCTTCTGCTCTTACATCTAAGCTATTTTGAGGAATATTTTCATTGCTTCTGCAGTGCCCTCAACCATGGTAGATACTAGGTGATTTGAAGGAGAGGATATGACTTTATTGATCTACTAAAATGTTAAAATTCCAGCCCTCAGACATTGGAATTTATCTCAGTGGCATTGTCATCAGTCACATAATTTCAGGTACAATGAAAACTGTGATTTTCTGGACTAGCAGATCTTGAGCAGTCATGAAGTGGTTTGGATGTATTCATTCATAGTTTTGGCCTCTTCTTTAAGATTGAGGTCCTAAGGGTTAATCTATAACAGGTCTTTTCTCTCTTTTTCTTGCTTATGGCTTGGCAAGATCTTAACTGTTTCCTTTTCTAATGGTTCCCATGCAACATTTTAAAAGCAGATACCAACTTTGTCACATATAGAGCTTCATTTTCTATCAGTGGTGTTTACGTATACTTAATTTTTCTTCGTGGTCTCTGCGACTCACACAAATGGGTTATATCTGTGCCTGTGCAGCTAACTTGGAAAGTTCTAGTATCACTGGGCAAATCTTCGATTGCAACTTTTTGGTGGTAGCTCAGCCACCCCTATAAAGCCCCTGGCATTCCCACTCTTTACTCAGTTCCTTTCATCCACCGCGTTAGCAGCTAGCAAAGAACTTTGCTTGTTAGAGACACTTGTTTCACTTTTGAAAACTATTGATCTACGGCTTTTTGACAATTTTTTCTGGCTTTGACTACTTTTCTGGATTGTGTATTGGTGATTGCTAGCAAATCAATCGACTCAGACTGTTTTTGACCTCGCTTTTGTCTACCAGACTCATCTCCGTCATGCTTAAGATGGGGTCCTTCAAATGCTGCACTAAATGTGGTGCAAAAATCTCCACCACTGATAGCCATGATCAGTGTGTGCTTTGTTTGGGCAAGGCCCATAATCTGAAGGCTTACCCTCTCTGCAAGGGCATGATGATGCAGGCCCTGAAAAGTACCGACTGTCCTGGAGTTTTTGATGTCTAGTCGACTCAGGGTTATGCCTTAACTCCATCAAATTCTATTTGTCTGCCATCTGCTCGCTCTACCAGCTTGAGGGCAGACCTTCTTTCTTTATGGACCCATTGGTAAAGAGATTCCTCAAAGGACTCAACAACCTTCACCCTCCATCCTTGATACTGACCCCGGCATGGAGTCTGGATTTGGTGCTTTCCCACCTTTCCACCAAGCCCTTTGAGCCTATGGCCACCACGGACTTAAGACTGCTGACCTGGAAGACAGCTTTATTAGTGGCTATCACCTGTGCCCGCCAGGTGGGCGAACTGTGTGCCTTACGGGTGGACCAGCCGTACCTTCGCTTCCATAGGGACAAGGTGGTCCTCCATACCGACATCACGTTCTTGCCTAAAGTGGTGATAAGCCTTCCATATCATTGTGCTATCCACCCTGGCCCCGAACCTAACTACTGATACCAAATGTCGGTTACACACCTTAGACGTCTGGAGAGCACTGGCATTCTACCTCAAAAGGACCTCGGGTTCAAGCTGCTCTGAGAGACTTTTGTGTGCTATTCAGAGGCCAAGAAGGATCTGCCAGTTACACCTCAGAGATTCTCTAAGTGGGTGTCAGCAACCATTCATTCATGTTATGAGCTGGCAGGTAGAGCACCTCTGGGTCGGGTGCGAGCACACTCAACTACAGCAGTAGCTACATCCTCTACATTTTTGACTGGAGTACCATTGGAGGATGCCTGTAAGGCTGCTGTCTGGTCCCAGCCACTGACTTGAGGGCCAGGCAAGAAGCCTCTTTCGGGAGGGCAGTGCTGCTTTCTGGTTTGCACTAATTATGCTTGCACTGTTCTATTGCATGTTGAATCCAAGCAAGTGACACCAAAATGCAACAAAGGTTTGCAGATTATTGTTGTTAATAAATCTCATCTTTTTTCAACTCACAAGATTGGTGTCTGGACACTCCCTCCTCCACTGACCAAAGCTTGTCAGTCTAACCCATTTGTGTGATTCGTAGATAAGATGAAGAAGGACAGGTTGCTTACCTGTAGTGGTATTTCTTCGAGTGGTCATCTGCGAATTCACACAAATCCCACCCATCCTCCCCTCAGTTGTGTACTGCTCATTACTAAAGTCCTGCTGTTGCTGCTGGGTGGTGTATGTTTTGGAACTGAGGAAAGAGCAGGAACACCAGGGTCTTTATAGGGGTGGGTGGAGCTACCACCAAAAAGTTGCAATCAAAGATTTGCCCAGTGATACTAAAACTTTTCGAGCTAACTGCGCAGGCACAGATATAACCCATTTGTGTGAATTCACAGATGACCACTCAAAGAAATATCGTTATAGGTAAGCAACCTGTCCATCCCCTGAAACGCCTGTTACTTCTTATGGTGATAATGTCAGTTCTTCAGAGGTGGCCCACTGTTCATCAAGTGATGCGTATCTTAATTCTGTCAGTATTTCTTTGACACAATTGTAGTTGATACTATGCCAAGACAAATTAAAATATACTCATCCCTCCACATTCACTAGGGTTAGGGGCACAGAACCACCATGAATGTGGAAAAACCTCCAATAACAAAACACTATGTTTTTACCTGAGAGAGCACCTCTCTAGGAATCTCTAGGCTCTCAAGTGCAACCTCTGTAGTCAACATCTGCTAGACATTGACCACATAATTGTGCTGCAGGAGCTACAAATGCCTAGTTGAGTGTTCTCTTTAGGAATCCCTTGGTCCTTCAGTGAGACCTTTGGTTAAAATTGACCATAGAATTGGCCTGGAGTACCTAGAGATTCCTAGAGAGAACATATTAATAAAATCCATGGATAATCAAACCTGCAAAAGTCAAAGCTGCAAATGTGGAGGGATGAGTGTATGTAGGATCATCCTTCTACTAATGGTCCTTTTAATTATAGCACTGAGTGAAATATGCTATGATAGCTTCATTTTTTACAAAAATTGGGGGGAAAGCAGTATGTGTCCCTGGCCGGCACCTGTTAATGCCACAATTTAGAGAGATCTTTTGAAAGGTATCTTAAATGAATAGAAGTGACAGGAGCTCTTACCATACTTCAAATCACCTTAGGCTCTGGGCTGTCAATCTGTTTGTCCATTGAGGATACCAAATATACATATAATCTAATTCAATTTTAAATGTTTTTATCTTATAAAGTAAAAGAAAACAGAGATGTAGTCTACTTGTCTGAGCCAGTGCTGCAGAAATTTGATTTACCAGGCAGTGTGCAGTCCTCTGACAAATTCTCAGCATTATTTCTTGTTCAGAGGATGAGATTAGATAGTAGATGATTGAGTATGCCTCTGTCTATTCACTATATAGTGCTTGCCACCACCCATTATGCACTGTCTCCTGTAGTCAGAAGATGTCAGTCACCACCTCCATACCATTGATTGCATCATCATATAGGTACAGATATTATTGTATCTATCTTTGACTGTATCCTTAATTGGGACCAAAGAGCTCCTTCTTAGAGAGAACCACCACGAACCTTCACTGGTTACTTCAAATGGGGAAAGACATCACTCTTGGGACTGATGGCCACCTAGAATAATAGAATCACAGAGTTCAAAGGCACCACAAGGAACATCCAGTCCATCCCCCACCATGCAGGAACACACAATCAAAGCACTCTCAATGGATGGCTATCCAAAGAAGGAGACTCCACCACACTTCAAGGCAGCATGTTCCATTGTCGAATAGCTGTTACGGTCAGGAAGTTCTTCCTAATATTTAGGTGGAGTCTTTTCCTGCAACTTGAATCTATTTCTCCATATCCTAGTCTCTAGAGCAGCAGAAAACATACGTGCTCCATCCTTCATATGACATGCCTTCAAATATTTAACCAAGGCTATCATGTCACCTCTTAAACTTCCCTTCTCCAGGCTAAACATACCCAGCCCCCTAAGCTACTCATTATAGGGCATGGTTTCTAGACCTCCACCATTATGGTCACCCTCCTTTGGACACACTCTGGCATTTCCACATTGAATTGTGGTGTCCAGAATTGGACACAATATTCCAGATGAAGTCTGACCAAAGCAGAATAGATTGGTACTGTTACTTCCATCAGTCTAGACCAGGGGTAGGCAACCTTTTTGAGCTGGGGACCGGGTTGCTGTCCCTCAAACAATTGGGGGGCCGAAGCACAAATAAATAAATAAATAAATAAATAAATAAAAATATTTTTTAAAAAAAATATGTATGCACACTCTCTCAGCCCCAGAAAAGCCATGGCAAAACCCCTGTGGAGATTTTTCTAAGAAAACCCCAAGAACAATTAATAACAACAATAATCAATTGGCAGCGGCGGCGGCAGCAGGACCGGCCTGGGGCCGGTCCAAAGGCCTCAGGGGGACGCATTCGGCCCCCTGATGCCTTAGGTTGCCTACCCCTGGTCTAGACACTATACTCCTATTGTTGCAGCCTCTTCAATCCCTTTTGCATGTATTGCCATCAAGTCAGGTGTCATCCATCCTATATCTGTGCATTCCATTTTTTCTGTCCAAATGCAGTATCCTACATTTCTCTCTGTTGAAATTCAGTTTGTTAGTTTTGGCCTAGTTTTCTAATCTGTTCACATCATTTTGAATTCTGATCTTGTCCTCTTGTGTCTTGACAACCCTTCCTAATTTGGTGTCATTTTCAGATTTGATAAGCACACCCTCTATTTCATCAACCAAATCATTGATAAAGATGTTGAATAGCACTACCAATCTTGTGACACTATCCAAGAGAGAGAGAGAGAGAGAGAGAGAGAGATCAGTCTGCCATGACTTGTTTTTGGGAAACCCATTATGACTTTTAGTAATCACAACTTTCTAAGTACTTGAAGACTGTTTAATTATATACTTTATAATCTTTCCTGGTATTGCTGTCAGACTCACTGAGTGGTAATTATTTGGGGTGCCCTTTTTTGAAGATAGAGACAACATTTGCTCTCCTCCAGTCTACTGGGACCTCTTTTGTTCTCTGGGAATTCTCAAAGATTATTGACAGTAGTTCTGAGATTATTTCTGCTGAGATTATTTCTACTAGTTCTTTTGATACCCTCGGGTGAAGTTCATCTAGCCCTGGAGACTTGAACTTATTTAGTGTAGCCAGGTATCCCTGTACTATCTCTTTACCTGTTCTGTGCTGCATTTCCCCAGCTGTACCATTTGCTCCATTTTCTCCAGGTTAAGCACTGTTCTTTTCAGAGAAGACCGAGGTAAAGAAGGTGTTGAATAGTCCTGTCTTTTTCCTGCTTCCCTGCTAACATTTTGCCATATTCTCAATGCAGTGGCCTTACCATTTCCTTGCTCTTCCTTTTGGTATGGATATAATAATTTAAAAAGCCCTTTTTATTGTTTTTAACTTCTCTAGCAAACCTGAGCTCATTTTGTGCTTTAGCTTTTCTGATTATCTCCCTACATGAGCTGGCTATTTGTTTCAGTTCTTCTTTGGTGATTTCCTCCTTTTTTCATTTCTTGTACATGCCCCCTTTGAGTCTTAGCTCAGCTGAAAGTTCTTTAGAAATCATCCTGGTTTCTTTAGACACCTCCCATTTTCCCTTCTCATTGGAACTATTTGAAATTATGCCCTCAATATCTCACTTTTAAGAAACTCTCATCAACCCTCTCCTCTATTAATATTCCTGACCATGGGATTGCCACCACTATTTCCTTAAGTTTACTGAAAGTCTAGAATACATGTCTGACTATGTTTGGCTTCCTCTTTTCACTGTTTAACAAACTCCAAGGGAAGTTCTTCCATTCTTGTTTCAAGGTGACTGTTTGTAGCTAATGATAAGTAAATGCCTCTGTTCATTGAACAGCAAATTCTTATTCCTAGAGAGTGATTTTGTACAACCTGGTTGCAACTGCTCAAAAACTATATACTTAATATAATTGTTGGACTGCTAAAAGAAGATTATACACAAAAAGTACTGTTACAGAACAAGTCTAGATACCATGGGTATTTCAGTCTAGATACCCATGGAACGTACTGACTCAAGTTTATTTATTTTTCTTTACCAAGGAAACATGATACATCCACAATTCAATCCTCACTTGCACAGATTTGTCAGTTGTAAGAGTCCATGCCCAGGTGTTCTTTAAAACTATGTATGCCCTTCTCTTGAAACCTTTGAATTTCACCTTGGAGTATTAAATATATTTTAATCCAGTCTGATGTTTTCTCATCTTTGTTGTTCTGTATCTGTGTCATTATTGTCTTCATACCTATAGGATAGTGTGGTTATGTGTAAAGGGACTCTTTCTTAACTTTATATAAAATCACATACACACATTTGCAAAGTACAAGTCATATCTGTAACAGAACAGAACTACAAGTTCAGTTATTATGAGCTATAGAGTCTTTTCTCCCCAACTGTCCTTTATCAGTCAAGCTCTCATCATTGAGCTGTCAAGGCCTATTTAGCAGGCTTACTAAACACAAAATAATCCTTTAAATCCTATTGGACAGCTGGTAACGTATGGCTATGATGGCAATAAGCACCCTGGAACCCATTGACCCAGTGGCAGGGCCAGACCCACTATAATTTACTCTCAACTCTTTTATGGACAATATTTAAAGCAGACCAAAGAGGCCTCAAGAGTTTTCCTTAAAATATTTGCTAAAGCTAAAGTAGCACTATGTAATTTAAAGCAGAGCTGTACATGATCTAAGATGAACAGAGCCTAACATGTAAAATATAAAAATATTACTTTAAATCAGTGGTCCCCAAACTTTTTCAGGCTACTGCTCCCTTTCCTCTTGGGTGACAACCCTAGCACCACCCATGCCTATTTCTTGGTATTAGGTCCACTGTTCTACTGGAGGTGGGAGGAGAGAAGAGAGCAAGTATCCTAAGCAAGGGAATTGACTGCTTTTGGGTAGTTTTGCACACGAAGTAAATGAAATCCCACTTGCCATGCAACCCCACTGGGTGATCCCTGGGCAAGTCACACTCTCCCAGCCACAGGGGAAGGCAATGGCAAATCCCCTCTAAAGAAAAATTTTCAAGAAAACCCCATGATAGGTTCTTCTTAGAGTCACCATAAGTCAAAATAACTTGAAGGCACACAGCAACAACAATTGCTGTTAGCAAGTCCAAGTTCCAAAGGGAGCCTTGAGCCCCACAAGTTTGTATTTTCGGGAAGGAAGGTGAGTCTGGGGGGATAGCTTGGGAAAGTGAAAGAGGGAGGTACCTCTATGGAAGGAACAATGCCCGAATGGGATGCCTGGTGAAGAGAGCGGGTGGGCGGGCAAGCTCAGTAGGATTTCCATCTGAGGAAGGAAGGGCTGTGTGGCTGCCTGGGCAGCCCATGCCAAGAAATTTCCCTGCAGCCACCCTCCCCCTCCAGGCTTCTCCCGGAAAAGGGAGGGAGAGGGGAATAAAAGTGGGGGAAAGGAACAGGAACCCCAAGGAGTCACCAGAGCATTGACAGTATCCAACGCAAGGGAGAACGGAGGAAGAGCTTGCCCTCTTCCCTTCCCTTCTATTTTGCCTCCCCATCCCTTTTGCCTTGGAACCAGCTGGTGTTTTCTTACTTGGGCTTCTTGCAGGGGGAAGCTGAGCAGTTTCTGGAAAAGGTGGGCATGGCAAGTATTTTGGTGCCCAAAGAGGGAAGGGAGCAAGGAAAGGGGAAGGACGTGGTCCGTTTGCTCTTGTCCAGGGTGAGTCAAAGATGGAGGAGCCATGCTAGGTCTCCTGCCTCTCAATGTGAACAGTCACAGCTTGTTTCCCATGCAGTTCTCCGTTCGGCCTCCCTCTGTCTTGTCCCAGAATGGTGTACAAAAGAAGTTTCTTGCAACTAGGGTTGCCATAATTCTCTTTCACAAAACCTCAGATGCAACTCTACGAAAGCTTATGCTACAACTTTTTTCACACAGTTAGGGCCTTTGCATACTGCCAGAAATAGTGCACATTAAATTGAGGCACTGTCCTGGCTCAGTGCTAGGGAGTCATGGGAATTGTATTTTTTTCTGGGACATTGAACCTTCTCTGTCAGAGAGCTCTGGTGCCACAATAAATTACAGTTCCCATGGTTCCCTAGCACTGAGCCAGGGCAGTGCCTCAATTTAATGTGCACTATTTCTGGCAGTCTGCAAAGGCCCTTAGGTCTCAAAGGTGCTACAGAATCCCTTTGCATACTGATATTCCAGACTAACATCACTTATGGTTGAACCTGCACTACAGAATTAATGCAGTTTGATACTGTTTTAACTGCCATGGCTCAGTTCTATGGAATTCTGGGGTTTGTAGTTTGTTGTCACACCAGAGCTCCCCGAGAGAGGCAACACAGATCACAAAATTACAAATCCCAGATTTCCATAGAATTGAGCCATGGCAGTTAAAGCAGTGTTGAACTGCATTATTTCTGTAATGCAAATTAAACCCATGTCTCTGAATTCTAGCCACTTGGAAGAGAACTTAGCAAAGGTGGGGCCCCCCATTTCTATGGGAGGGAGGGAGGGAGAAAATCTCCCAAACAGCTATGAGACTACGAGGGACTCTTACTCTAGGAATCATATCCAGGTGTTGCCTTGCTGGCCAGCCCATAAAGCAAAGCACAATAACATCCAAAATCCACAAAACAGTGATACCTTTATAGGCCAACCAAAATGCACAAAATAGATGAAGAAAGCTTTTGAAGCTCAGCTGTGGCTTCTTCATTGGACAAAGGTGTTAAAAATCAAACGGAAAAAAGGTATCACTGTTTTGTGGATTTTGGATGTTATTGTTTGCAGTACAGCCAACACAGCTACTCCTGGATATGTCCTGGATCCTCATCCATCCCTGACTCTCTGAGGTCAAAATTGATTGGCTTGCAGCTGTCCAGGAATAGCCATAGTCACAAAACAAAACAGTGTGCAGAGCTAAGGCATAGCCATAGTCACAAAACAAAACAGTGTGCAGAGCTAAGGCAATCACAAACAGTGCACACAAACAGTCATAAAGCTAAAGTCTTGTAGCAACAAACCAAGGGTATAACTAGGCAAAGTCCAGGGTTCCAGAGAGAGACGAGTCATGTAGGCAATCCAAGGTCAAGAAGTTCAGAGAGACAAGGCAGGCCAGCAACCCAAGCATCAAGGTTTCCAGCCGAGAAGACAGGGAGAGTCAGAATCAAGTGTGCTTTCACTAGGAAGCTCAGATAATCTCTAACAATTGGCATCCAGCATCTCTGGCATCTAGCACCTGTTTAAATTATCAGACTGCAGGTGCTTAACTCTTGTTGATTGTTTGGCGGTTTTCATAAAGCCTTCCCGAGCGCCAGAGGCCCTCCCTTTCTGCTCGACACTGGTTGAAGGTAGGTACTGTGCCCTCCATGCCTGAAGGCTCTCCTGCTGGAAGCTTTGGCTGCTGAGCCTCCTGGGAGGCCACAGACTCTGCTGGAGCTGGCAGAGGCATACTAGGGCCAGGGTCAGGGTCAAGGTCAGGTTCCGCTGCAGCTTCAGACACAGGTCCCATTTGAGGCTCTGGCTCAGCTTCCTCCTCGACCTTCTCATCCTCCAGCTGGCTGGGCATGACAACACTCCCCCTCACATCATCCTCCCCCTCCCCCTGAGGGGGCTGAGGCTGATAGCAGAAGCGGTAATGGAAGGCCCAGACCAGACAGGGAGCATGGATGTCTGCGGTGTCCTCCCAGGAGCACTCCTCTGGCCCATACCCGACCCAATCAACAAGGTACTGGAGGAGGCCTCTCCAGCAATGGGAGTCCAGAATCTGGGCCACCTCGAACTCCTGTTCCCCATCCATCAGGATTGGATCTGGCAGAGGGACCGGGCCAGCATCTGGCCAAACCCCCAAGGCCAGGAGTAACAAGGAACGGTGAAAGATAGGGTGCATCCACCACGTCCTGGGCAGTTGGAGCCGGAAGACCACCAGATTAATCTGGCTAACAATCTTGTAGGGCCCCAGAAACCGGGCATCCAACTTCTGACACGGCTGCTGTAGAGGGAGGTGACGCATCGACAGCCAGACTGGATCTCCCATCTGCAGCAGAGGCCCTTCCTGCTGCTGCCGATCCGCTCCCTTCTTGTAGGCCTCCTTGGCCACCTCAAGTTGCTCCTGCAACAGCGACTGGGTGGCCTGGAGTTCCCAGAGCCACTGATCTGCCACAGGGACTGCTGAGATGGGAGCGACCACAGGGAACCCCCAAGGGTGAAAGCTGACTGTGGCAAAGAAGGGAGTCTGCTGCGTCGAGGTGTGGACCGAGTTGTTATACACGAACTTGGCCAACGGAAGCAAGTCCGTACAGTTGTCCTGCTGGTAGTGGGTGTAACACTGCAGGTATTGCTCCAGGGTGCCGTTGGTTTGCTCCGTCTGCCCATCTGACTGGGGGTGGTGAGTTGAGGACATGTGGGGCGCAATGTCCAGGAAGCGCAACAGGCTGATCCAGAAGTGGGTGGTGAACTGCAAGCCACGAGCCATGACCACCCCCTTGGGAAGGCCATGGAGCCGGAAGACATGCTGGACGAACATCTGGGTCATCTCCTTTCCCATGAGGAGACCAGAGCAGGGCACAAAGTGGGTCATTTTGGAAAAGAGGTCCACCACCAGAATGGAGGTATAGTCAGCCAAGAGGGGCAGGTCTGTGATAAAGTCCATGGACACCACCTGCCATGGCCCTGATGGTGGAGGCAAAGGCAGCAGCAATCCTGCAGGCCATCCCAGGTGGTCCTTGGCAGGGTGACACACTGGGTAAGTGTCTATGTACTTGGCCACCTCCATCCAGACACAAGGCCACCAAAACCCTGGGTGAGGAGGTGCAGAGTCTTACAGAAGCTGAAGTGCCTCACTAGCTTGCTGTTATGGCACAGCTGCAATACTTCCTCCAGGCAGGGCCCCGCTGGCACGTAGATGTAGCCTCCGTGGTAGAGAAATCCATTGTGAAGTAAAAAGGGAGAGGCGTCCCTCTTCTCTGCATGCTGCGCCAACAATGGGTCTTCGCTCTGGAGGTTGTGGATCTGGTCCAACAAAGTGGCATCCCTCAGGGCGGTGGCGGCAAAGTTCTCTGGGCACAGGATGGTGGACTGGAGTTCCCCTTCTGGGTCCATGACATACTCCGGCTTCTGGGAGAGGGCGGCGGCCTGCCAGTTCTGGGCCCAAAGAATACAGTGGAGCCAGAAGTTGAAGTGGCTGAAGAACATGGACCACTGCTTCTGCTGCTGGGAGAGCTTCCACGCCATTTGCAGGTACTCTAGGTTCCTATGGTCCATGCACCTGGACCGGATGAACCACCCCCTTGAGCAGGTGGTGCTACCTTGATCTCCAACAACTCCTTCTCCTGGATGGTGTAGTTCCGCTCTGGAGGAGACAGCTGTCAGGAGTAGAAGGAGCAGGGTAACAAGTGCGACTCGGGCCCAGTCAGTTGGAGCAGCATGGCGCCAATGGCGATGTCCAAAGCACCCGACTCCATGACGAAGGGCATGGTGGGTCCAGGTGCTGCAGGATCGGAGCCAAGGTGAACTGCACCTTCAAGGTCTTGAAGGAGTGCCGTGCGGTGACCATCCATCAGAAGCACTCCTTCCCTTGCAACAGTCAGGAGATGGGGGCTGCTAGGGTGGCGTAGTCCTCAATGAACTTCCGATAAAAGTTTGCAAACCCTAGGAACCGCTGGACATCCTTCCTGCTGCAAGGGGATTGCCAAGACAACACCGACTCCATCTTGGAGGTGTCCGTGGCCACATCTTGGGCGGAGATGTGGTAGCCCAAGAAGTCCACTTCCTAGAGGTCAAAAGCACACTTCTCCAGCTTAGAATCATAGAATCATAGAATTATAGAGTTAGAAGAGACCACAAGGACCATCCAGTCCAACCCTCTGCCATGCAGGAACTCCTGATTAAAGCGTCTCTGACAGATGGCCATCCAGCCTCTGGTTAAAGACCTCCAAGGAAGGAGACTCCACCACACTCTGAGGGAGTATGTTCCACTGTCGAACAGCCCTTACTGCCAGGAAGTTTTTCCTAATGCTGAGGTGGAATCTCTTTTCCTGGAGCTTGCGCCCATTGTTCCGGGTCCTAGTTTCTGGAGCAGCAGAAAACAAGCTTGTTCCCTCCTCAATATGACATCCCTTTAAATATTTAAACAAGGCTATCATATCACCTCTTAACCTTCTCTTCTCCAGGCTAAACATCCCCAGCTCCCTAAGTCGTTCCTCATAGGGCTTGGTTTCCAGACCCTTCACCATTTTAGTTGCCCTCCTTTGGACATGCTCCAGTTTCTCCACATCCTTTTTGAATTGTGGTGCCCAGAACTGGACACAGTATTCCAGGTGAGGCCTGACCAAAGCAGAATACAGTGGCACTATTACTTCTCTTGGCGTAGAGCTGGTGCTCCTGGAGCCTCTGGAGGATGGTGTGGACATGAGCATCCCCCTGGCTGGGGGAATAAATTAAAATAAATTAAAAGCCCTCCAAATAAATAATCACAAAGTGGTCCAAATAGTCCTGTAAGACATCGTTGACAAAATGTGGGAAGATGTTTGGGGCATTACAAAGTCCAAAGGCCATCATGCTATACTCATAATGCCCGTACCGTATCTGGAATGCCGTCTTCCACTTGTCTCCAGCCCGGATTCGCACCAAGTTGTAGGTCCCCCGGAGATCCAGCATGGTGAAGAGCCACTCCAAACTCTGGAATCAAAGGCAATGGATACCAGTTCTGGATGGTCACTGATAATCATTGCACAGGCACAGCTCCCCACTCTTCTTGCGCACAAACAAGATGGAAGCACCGGCGGGAAATTTGGAGGGCTGGATGAAGCCCTTCTGAAGGTTCTTCTCCAAGAAGTCCCAGAGAGCCACCAACCCGGGCTCTGAGTGGGTATAGAGACGCCCCGCTGGGATACGGGCCCCTGACACCAGGTTGATGGTACAGTTGTAGGGTTTGGTGCGCTGGTAGTCGGTCTGCCTCCTTCTTGTTGAACACATTGGCGAAGTCCTGATATTTTGCTGGCAACGTGACCGAACAGTCCTGGGCCTCTGCGGCCATGGCTGCTGGGACCCGTTCCGACCAACAGTGCTCCTGGCAGTACTCCAAGGTGAACAGGGGTTCCTAACATGCCCAAGAAATATGAGGGCCATGTCTAGAAAGCCAGGGCATCCCCAGGACTAAGAGGAAGTAAGGTATGGTGGCCAGCAAAAACTGTATCCCCTCCACATGGCCCTGGATCTCGAGGTACAGCACCGATAGTCTCCACCGGTTGAGGCTCGACTAGGGCCTCCAATGGAATTTGGTGGTGCTTGACAAAGTCCAGGTCCATAAAATTGCTTGAAACCCTCGATTTGATCATGGCTCCAACAGGGAGGAATTCCATGATGAGGAGCATGAGGTTGGCAGCTACCTGCAAAGGGTGCTTTCTGGAGGCCGAGCTGGGAGAAGCAGGTTCCAGAGACTCTCCCAGGTGGTGAACCCACTCTACACCTGGGAGCACTCATTTCCCTGTGGTATGGGCCAGTGACCCTTGGTGGGGCAGTCCGGTGCAAAATGTCCCTGGAGGCTGCAATACAGGCAAAGGCCCTCCCTCCTCCTGCGCTCTTTCTCGGCCCTGGTGAGCCAGCTGCATTGGTTCCTCTATAGGCCTAGGAGAAACCACCTCAAGTGGAGCTGCAGGAGCAGGTCGAACAGGAATCTGGGGCGGAAGTGGCAGTGGGAGGGTGCTCTGTTGAGACTGCCTGTGGCTGAGAGATGGCAGTTGATCCGGGTAGCATGAGCAATCAAGGAGGCCAGAGAAGCAGGGGGCTCAGAGTGAGCCAACTCATCCAGCACAGGGTCTGAGAGTCCAAAATGAAACTGAGCCTGCAGAGCACTATCATTCCAGGTCAGGTCCTGAGCTATCAGGCAGAAGGCGGTAGAGTACTCCACCACAGATCCCTTTCTTGCTGGAGAGTCCTAATCTGGCTCTCTGCTGTCTCTGCATTCACAGGATCCCCCCAGGTAGCCTTTGTTTCCTCTATAAAGTCCTGCAAGCTGTTGAGAAGCGGGCTCTCTTGATTGAGGTATGGTGTCTCCCATTTGCTTGCAGGTCCAGACAACAAACTAATAATGAAGACCACCTTGAGCATTGGTAGGAAGATCTTCGCCTCTTATTCCAAAGTGCAGCTTGCAGTTAGCTAGAAAGCTGTCCAGCATGGCTCAGTCCCCATTGAACTTATCGGGCAGAGCAGTAAAACATTTGCTTTGGCAAGCTGGATCTGGAGGGTTAATTTGGCCCTGGATTCTAACCAATTTTTCAGCCAGCTGAGCAACCTGAGCTGCCAGTTGCTGGTTTTGTTGCAAGAATTCTTTCATAATAGACTGCTCCTCCATAATGAGCTGCTATCAGCTTAAGGGTCAATGCTGGCTGAAAGTACTGTATCCTCCACGCCTGAAGGCTCCGCTGCCAGAAAGCTTGGCTGCTGAGCCTCCTGGGAGGCCACAGACTCTGCTGGAGCTGGCAGAGGCATACTAGGGCCAGGGTCAGGTTCCGCTGCAGCTCAGCCTCCTCTGAGTCCTCCAGATGTCCTCATTGGTCCCTGACTCTCCAGAATCAAACCAATTGGCTTGCAGCCCTATATCAACTCTTATTGGTCCCTGACTCTCTGGGGTCAAACCGATTGGATTGCAGCCCTATGTTGATCCTCATCAGTTCCTGACTCTCCAGGGTCAAACCAATTGGCTTGCAGCCCAACTTTGATCCTCGTCGGTCCTGACTCCCAGGTCAAACCAATTGGCTTTTAGCCTTACTTTGATGCTCATCGATCCCTGATTCTCCAGGGTCAAACTGGGCCAAAGTTTTAAATGGCTCCTTCCCCAAGCTTCGGGTGGTAGCCAGGTTGGCATCATGGTGTTGCCACAATCTGTCCTCATTCTCAGTTGGGAGAATAAATAATAAGGGCCCAATGTCAGTAACATTCTTAAACTGCACAGGAGGATTCGAATGCAGCTGGCCTTTCAGTTTCTGAGGCTGTTGCTAGTATTGCCACATGCTCCTGGTTCACAAAACCTGGTCGATTTTGAAGCCGCAATTAACTCCTCTCATGGTCATTACTGGTGACACTGGTTCGGATTCAAGACGGTGATTGCTCTCTCTATACCAGGGACAGGCAACCTTTTTGAGACCTGGGCCGGTCTCCCGTAGCCCAGGTGTCAGCTGGGCCAAGGGGGGGGGGATGGCGGCGCGTGCGCTCATGCGCGCGCACACACCCTCCGCCACCGTGCGCAACCCCTCCCCTCGCACACTGCCGCCACGGCCTTTGTTGCCGGGGGGCTGGGGGAAGGGGGGAAATGGTGCGGGGGCTGGTTGTACGGGAGTTGGGGGTGGGCGCGCGCATGCCCACCCCCAACAGCTGCCATGGGGCCATTCCAAGCCCCCCCTGCCCCGATCCTTGGGCGAATTCGCCTCAGGATCGAGCGGGGAGGCCTTGGAAAGGTCCCTCTAAGGCCCCTCCCCGCCCTGATCCTTGGGCGAATTCACCTCAGGATCGAGTGGGGAGGCCTTGGAAACTTGGTAAAAAACTGTTTGGTCTCTAACTGGGATGAACCTGTCTCATATACTGATCCCTGATTTCAGTGTAATCTGCTTGGGTCTCAGTGCAGACAGGGACTGCATCAATTCTTTTCCATTTGTCACTCTGGGCAGGAACTCCCTCTGGGTACATCCCCCTGATTTGAGCCTCTGTTTCATAGATTTGTTCACCTCTTTGGACACTTCAAGATCTTGGACGTGCATACTTGTCCCATCTCTCCAGGTTGACTGATGTGATAATATCTTGGTTCTTCTGAACTTCGGGTCTCAAGGTGTCATTTTGGTGAGGAGGCGATATTTCAGGTCTCCACCTGCAATCCTGCCAAGGCTAACTATGCACTTTGCAAACATCCTGGGAGTTCTCTCTCAATGCAGGGAAGCCTGTGCTCCCCCCCCCCATTATTGTGCCCTGTCACAGCATACTTTATGCTTCATCACGCACCCCAGATCTATACAATAAAGGTTTTCACACCTGGCTAGGAGCTGGACTTTGTGGCTCTTAAAGTCTATTCCAGCTCCCCTATTCTAAAATTCTTCTCATGATACATTCATGGTGGATTGACACCATATCACTCCTTGTATACTGTTGCTTATCAGTTCTCACTGTTCCTCTGTATGAATGGATTATCCAGACGTCCTACAGTCCACTTTGTAGTTCAGGCACTTGTTTCTGTCACCTTTGCTGGTGATTCCCAACCATCTCATTGCCAAGCACAGATGGTCTATGTCACATTGTATGTCCAAGGGGACACTTAGCCCTAGACTATTAGCGTTCTAGGCTTTGTCTGTCGATGCCATAATCTTCAAACAATGGCTTTGGGAAGCTTTATCAGGTCGCTGCCTTTTTTCCACTTGAAAGATTCCCTTTTTGACACATCTTCAATTTTGAGGGCTTGGTAAGCCCCCTTTCCCCAATTGTCAGTGTCACAATTTGTGCAGCCTCACATTGTTGCAAGTCTGTTGCCCTCCGTATTGGCTTCCACTCATTTCCTGGATCAGAAAGAGTCTGTATACCTTGCCTTCTTGTAGTATTTGTCTACTATTCCTACTATTCCTTACAGGAAGGCGGCCAGGGCATACCTCCTCTGAATCAACTTTGCCAAGGAAAACCCCATGATTAGGGCTTGCTTGCTCACCTGCCCACTCGCTTGCTGAGCATTCATTCTTCCAGGAGGAGGAGGAAGAAGAAGAGGAGAAGGAGGATGCGTCCTTGGCAGCTGAGCGGCCCCGATTCACCCAAGCTGCCTGAGGGGCTTGGAGAGGGGCCTGGCTCATGCAGCTGAGCAGCCCCAATTCTCCGCTCCAGGGGGCAGTCTTAGAGATGTCTCCTCCACAGGGTTGTCATGAATTGAGGTGGACTCAGAGGTAGTTAACAACAACTGTTTGCTTCTTTTACAGTGCAGTTCAGGTCCGTTGTTCACACTTACTGAACACGGATCAGAATCAATTTTTTCCAAGGAAAAAAAAGCACCAGAAAACTACTCCTCAAAAAGTGCGTATTTTTTTAATTTGTCGCAGTTCAAAGTTACTCCGAATGATCGCAGTCGCTTCTGAGACCACTCAAAGGAACAGGCCCTTAGTCTAGCTCTGCAGCAAGAGCCTGTCTGACGTGGGAAGCCCTACAAGCAGCGTCAGCGTATGTAGCTTCTTGACTCACAGGAGCACCAGTCCCATCCTTGCGGAAAGGTAGCGCAATAGTGAGCTTTCTTACATACAGTCCTGCAATGTAATACAGCTAATTTTTTAAAAAGGTCACATAACAGTTATATAGACAGAGAGAACATTTCAACTTCCTAGACATACATAAATTATCACCCGGAGGTTATTATGCTATATTGATGAAATTTTGTCAGTGTCATCATTGGTCCCTAAGTGCATGATGTTGAGAAAATCAGCTCATTGTGTCCTTTATTTTTGTTACAGATTATGCTAGAAGTGACTAAAGCAGGGGTCGACAACCTTCCCTTACCTGGGGCCGGTCGCTGGCAACATTCCCTTCTGGCGAGCCGGGGGGGGATGGCGGCGCGCGCACTCATGTGCACACGTGCGGCCACTGCCGCGGCGCACTGCTACCGCCGCCTCTGCACGTGTCACAGCCGCCATTTTTTTTTTTGTTTGCCAAAATGGCGGCCGCAAGTCATTTGCGCATGTGCAGGAGTACTGCGCATGCGCAAACGAGTCGCGGCCGCCATTTTGGCAAACATTTGTTGCGCAGCGGCGATGGCGGCCGGTGGCAGGCTGTAGGTTGCCGACCCCTGGACTAAAGTGTAAGATGGAGAAATATGAGGGGGTATTGTAAAGTAATCATTATCATCCGGGACTTATTATGGTATATTGATGAAATTTTGTCAGTGTCATCATCAGCAGGTGACTTTTACTTTTCCCAAAAATGAAAAATTTGTTGTGGGGTCGCTGATTTGATAACACAGATGATGCCATCCATGAAGTGGAAGAGTGGTTTAAGGTGGAATCTGCAGACTTCTACAATAACAGTATTTGGAGGGTCAAGAAATGCTGGGGAAAATGTGTAAATCTGGATGGTGACTACCTAGAGATAAACTACAAATCAAAACAAACTTTCTGTCAATTTTTTTAAAAGGTGATAATTAAAACATTACGATACCCCCTCATACAGTGCAGGATTGAGAGGCTGTGTTCCTTTAACAAGATTACAAAGAAGACTAGAAAGAGAAACAGCTAAATTGAATTATATTTACAAATTCCAATCCATTAACAGAGATATGAACAAAGGCAATGGGTTCATGGAATACTAAATGTATTCATACGAGAGTCCTCACTATTGTATCAAAAGAAATCTTCTCAGAGAAGGTTTTGAACTCAAGGAAACTTAGGGCCTTTACAGACTGCCAGAAACAATGCAGATTGAGGCCACTTTAACTGTCCTGGCTCAGTGCTAAGGAATCATGGGAGTTGTATTTTTTTTCTGAGACATTGAGCCTTCTCTGTCAATAAGCTCTGGTGCCACAAGAAACTACAATGTTTAAAGCTGTAGAGACAATAACTGGAGCTGAGCAAAGGGGTGAGAAGACTGCTGTTGAGCACGTGGTGGTTTTGTTTATGTGTGTGTGTTTTTCTGATGGAGATGTGGAAAGGATGCCTGAAGAGGAAGGGTGTGTGTGAAAGTGTGCTTTTTGGGTTGAGGAAGAAGAAGGAGTGATGAGAGAGGAAATGGGAAAACTACAAATAAAATAAATGTAGATTCAGTCAACGGTTTACTAGTAAAGTACAATTTTCAGCATTTATTTTGCTCAGAGTTCTGTAGGTATATTGCAATGCAACAGGGCATTTTAATGAAGATAAGTTCATCAGAAAAACATGGTTAAATACATATTAAATACAGTATATGTGATATAGCTGTGAATAATCTATATGAAATGAATGTATGTTTATATTAGTGTTTTTAACTTTTATTTGGTAATGTCCAACATTTTTATTGAATATCCTACATTTTCGCAGTATCTTGTCCTCCTTTGTGGCTATGACATCAGGTTGTGGCTATGACATCGGGCTATTCCTCCCTTCATTTCTTTTTTTTAAAGCAGAGTCACAGGTCTCTAAATAGGGAAGGTGCTAGGACATGTAAATGAGTAGTAATAATAACAGTAGGAATAGAGTTCTTAAATATTAACTTTATTTATATAAACTTCATACAAAATATATATCTCTCTTAATGTGGTTTATTTTGTTTTCTTTCAGGATGGTACAGAGGACTTTCATTAAAGAAACCCAACATAAAAGTAAGTCTAGATTCTGTTTTGTTTTTTTAAAATTACATTGATATAGGGGGGATACAGACGGCAAAAAGCGCCGTCTTCAAGCCCAGGAAGGGGAGGGGCAGCTGGACGCTGGGCGCCCCAATCCCTTCCTGAAGCCAATAATAATAATAATAATAATAATAATAATAATAAAAAATTAGGATTGCGGCCGAGGCTACCCCACTCCTCGGCCCCAATCCACTCTTCCAGGGCCGCTCAAAGAGTGGATTGGGGCCGAAGAGTGGGGCAGCCTCGACCTCAAGCCTTGGCTTCTCGGGGCGGCCCATGGCCGCCCGTCTATAGAGGCCCATAGTTCTGCAAATAGATCTTGGAGTTAGTAACTGACAAACACAATTTTACTAACTTATCTGCTCACACATATCTGTGTTACCTCAAAAGGAGAAGAGAGCTTTTTTCGATCTTATTTTTTACATGAGATTTTTACAGCCTACTTGCCCGTTAGATGATGGGCAATATGAGACCTAGGCTAATTAAATTCCTTTCTGTTTTGTTAGCAAGTCTAGTAAAATATTTGTCCATATTCTTATGGCTGCTTATACTTTTGTAACCATCTGATAATCAGAAGGAAATACTCTAGGCTGTTGCTTATTCCCAGTTTTTGAAGCTATGGGTTGAAGAGCTATGTATGCAGTGTATCAATGTGAGGTGTCTTCAAAATTCTAATATAAGAATGATTAAGATATACTACAGTTATCCTTGTAACCAGCAGAGTGCCACAGAAGCAGTGTTTATTCGCATTTTAGATTATATAACAAAATCTCCAATTTTTCATTTTTAAAATATTCTATGTCCTGTGAACGTCTGGGTGAAATCAGTCATCAGAAATTAGCTGGAAATAATGCCTGGAGGAAAATACAAATGTAGGATAAATTGTTGTACAAAAACTATATAGAAACAAAGCACCTCATGCTGTGACCAGTGTTTAATATGATTTTTAAAAGTAGTCTTATTCTCAATGTAAATTAAAACTGTACTTACAGTTTTAATGATATTATACCCATATGTAACCATTCCAACAAATCTTCAGATGGATAGATGAATCTCATGCTGCAATAACAATGTTTTTCTTGTTGTTATGATATTCAGCAACTCGTATCAGCCACTTAAAATTGTTCTTTATTTTTTGGTCTGTGAAATGTGGCTTTAAAGTGTATGCAGGATACATCCAAGGTAAAAGACAAGGTATGAATAGACTTAGCAAGTATGCAATAAAACATTATTTATGTATTTAATATATTGATACACTGCCTTTCAGTTTTAGGTTGTCTCAAAGCAGCATACATAGAAAGTATTAACTGCATCAAATTAATACACCATACAATGAGAAAGTATTTTAGTATGAAAAATTGGTGGTGGTAGTGAGAACGACAACAAAACATTCCCTCAAGTCCCTTTTTGAAGGTCTCCCACTTCTGCCAAGACTTTTTTTCTCCCAAAAATGCTTGGCATAGCAGTTTGCTGCTGAAATTCAGCAGCAAATCACAAAGTGAACTATAGTTAACGGAGAAAGGAATGATATTGATGGTGTTCATAACTATTCCATTGACTATAGTCAATATGTCAGTGTCATATTCAGCAATCAGTTGCTCCATCAAGATCCAATTAATGACAATTTAAATACTGTTTAAAATAAATTTTATAATCAATTATGAGTGGGAGCACAACCTGGAAGGTGTGAGTACAGCCCAAGAAAGAAATCCAAGTAGAATGAATAAATAAATACACTGAAAACACATTGTATATTCAGATTTGCTGAAGGGTGGTATAATATTTTAAATAAATAAATAAATAAATAAATAATATAATGTAAAAATCACAGAATAAATCTGGGATTATTAAAAAAGTTATCTGTTTAATCCCTGACAGTTTTTTATATATAACCTTAGGAGTCTGAAACTGTGCTTCCTTTTTAGAACTTTCACACAGAAGTATTTAATTACTTATAGGTGCATTGCACTGTATTTATACAAAATTGGCATGACCCAAACAAAGCTAGGCATAAATAAGGTATACTGAAATCTAGGAGTTAAAATGGCCATGGTACAAATATAAATCTTGGTGTAGTACGCCAGTATTCTCTGTAAACTTGGCTAATCAGCACAGAACAATTTACCAGTAGGAGGTGATAACAGATTTACCACTAGTGATAATTAATATTAGTGCTCCCCATTGCACACATACAATAACTTTGAGGTATTTATTTCCAGTTCTAGTATTTTAATGCAATTTAAATTAAAGAAAAATGCATATTTTTCTGGCTGTGTCAAAAACAAAAAATGTTTGGCAAAGTAAATATGTACAAAGTAAATATGTACAGTTAAGTTTTGTAGGTACTTTAAATTATATGATTTGATTGGGTAAAGTTATTGTTTACTTTGAAAGATTTTTTAAATTAAAGTCTCATTTATTAAAGAAAATAAATTTATTGATTTCAGAATGTCTGATAATTTCCCAGTTAGCAAATTGTTTGCTGAAATATGTGGTTAAGCCATACTTGTATTTCTTATTCAAATAGTAGTAGTTGTGCCTTCAAGTCATACCTGACTTATTAGGACCCTGATAACCTGAAAGGGGGTTTCTTGGCAAGATTTGTTGATTTACATATGCCATTGTGTTCTTCTGAGGCTGAGAGAATGTGACTTGCCCAAGGCCACCCAGTGGGTTTCCATGTCCAAGTAGAATCAAATCGTGGTCTCCCAGAGTCTTACTCAAACCATTGCACTACACTGGTTCTCTTATTCAAATAACTAATGATTTTCTGTTCCAGGGGATTTTTCCTGCTAACTATATTCATTTGAAAAAGGCAGTTGTCAGCAATAGAGGGTGAGTATATAATTTGATTGTCAAGACATCAAAACACTTCTGTGACTGAAACAAAATCCAATACTGTATTACATGCAATCCTGACAAATTGGCTGTTTTTTCACTAGCATTATTAAATGTGGTCTATATGTACAGTTAAGTCATTTAGTCATTGGAAAATTCTTTCACATGTATAGCTTTTTTAAAATGGACATAAATCTCTTGGTTTTAAAAATACATCAAAATGCAGAATCTGACATAATGCACTTGAAAATATGTTCCAGTTTATGCAGGTTAAAAATATTTACAGTCCAATTCTGAATTTAGACAAAGCAGGCTTCACATTGGAAATGCAAGAACCAAAGTGAAATCAAGACAGAATCACCCACTTTCAGAAAAGGGCCTGGAAGAAAACAGGTTGTGATCTTGCAATCCTTTGTTGAATTTTTAAACATGGTTAGAAGATCCCAAGCATTATACCTAAAGCAGCTTCTAGTGCATTAATGTTAAGTAATCCATGATGATTTCCATAAATCCTTTTCAGCAGCAAAGCTTCCAGTCATTTTTTTCCTTTAGGGATTGTATGCATCATCTAGTTTGTATGCATGTTTCTTTTAGGGATTGTATGCAAGCCAAAAAACCCATGGTGGGATCAGGTCTGATTCTGCCAGTCCAGATGTGGATCCAGAGGATCTGGTATGACCCTGGGGGTAAAGAGCCTTTACCCTAGAATAAAATAGCCCTAGTTCTGCACAGAGTTTCTACGAAACTCAATAGCAAAATTGGACTGTTCAAACAGCACCCACCCACCCCGCCTTCTTCCTCATCCTGCTTGCATGTAAACCATCTGAGAAGTCCCCCAGTTAGATGGCTGCTGGCACTCCATTTCCACGACAGACAGGGTGACTAGGGGGCTTCTCAAATGCTTTGCAGATTGGCAAGGTAAGCAGTGGCCCTGGGTCCTGGTTCAGTGTGGGGACAGGTGTGTGAACACCTACATGTCCCCACACCAACCCAGGGGCTAACCACAGTCTGGAGTTGTGGAACAAAGAGAAGGGCCTCTCTTGAAGATTATAATGCTCTAACAGTCATATAGGGAGATAGCATCCTTCCACTAGCCTTGACCTGAGCAGTATATTGATTGTTTATCTATTGAATGTATAGCCTGCCTTTGTCCAAAAATAGGATTCAAGGCAGCTGACAGTAATTTTAAAAAGGTCCAACTGAATCATTAATTTACAAAAGTTAAAACGAAATGAAATAGTAACATTATTAAAACATGACTAAAGACAACTAAAACCAATTAAAACATATTTAACACATAGCTTCAATTATATATTATATTATATTATATTATATTATATTACATTCACACAGTGCACCACCTTACATACACTCTGCAGCACCATAGTTAAAATTCAAAGTCCTGCCTAAATAAAAATTTCTTGACCTGCCAATAGAACAAAAGCAGGGCAGGGCCCAACCAAATCTCTCGTGGAAGGGAGTTCCATAGACAGAAAAGTCTGTCTCCCCAGTTCCTGCCTACAGCACCAGCAAAGGTGGTGGGACTGAGGGAAAGCCCTCACCCTGACATATCTTAGAGCTTGAACTGGCTTATATAAGGAGAGAGTCTTTCAGATATATTTAGCTATGTAGGTCATTACCAGAACTTTAAATTGTGCTGAAAATAGACCAGCAGTGAGTGTAGCTGTTGCAACAAGGGAGTTGTGTGCTTGCTGGCAGATAACAATCTGGCTGCAATTCTTTGGGCCAGTTGAAGTTCTGAGCACTTTTCAAAGGCAGCAGCTTTTATGCATTGCAGTAATCCAAATGGGATATAGGAAGGGGGGGCGGAGGAAGGGGTGGTGTGATGTGGTGTGAGGCAGGAGAAGGAAGCAGCAGCGGATAAGAGGTGAACCCCTATCCTGTGGTTTTCTTGGCAAGACTGGTCTAGAGGAGGTTTGTCATTGCCTTCCCCTGAGGCTGAGAATGTGTGACTTGTCCAAGTTCACCCAGTGGGTTTCATGGCAGAGTGGGGAATCAAACCCAGGTCTCCAGAGTGGAAGTCCAACACTCAAGCCACTATACCAGGGGTCGGTAACCTACGGCCCGCGGGCCGATTCCTGCCCAGTTCGCCGGACTTACCGGCCCAGGCGGACCCCTGCCACTGTTGCCGCCGCCGCCCGGTTTGGCCATCGCCCGGCTGTGCGCACCGCGACCACCATTTTGGTCCCCAAAATGGCGGCCACAGCGTGTTTGCGCATGCGCAGGATTACTGTGCATGCACAAATGCGTCATGACCACCATTTTGGAGACCAAAATGGCGGCCGCGGCGGCGGGAGCACACACGGCGCCCAGGAGGAGGCCCGTCCCCACCGAGGGAATCCTCCCCGGGGGGAACCTCAGTGGCGACGGGCTTCCAGGAGGCCCGTCACCGCCGAGGGAAGTCTCCTCGGGGGGAACCTCGGTGGTGACGGGCTTCCAGGAGGCCCGTCGCCACCGAGGGAAGCCTCCCTGGGGGAACCCTCGGTGGCGACGGGCTTCCAGGAGGCCTGTCGCCACCGAGGGAAGCCTCCTCGGGGGGACCCTCGGTGGCGACGGGCTTCCAGGAGGCCCATCGCCACCGAGGGAAGCCTCCTCTGGGGGACCCTTGGTGGTGACAGGCTTCCAGGAGGCCCGTCGCCACCGAGGGAAGCCTCCCGGGGAGGATTCCCTCGGCGGGGACGGGCCTCCTCCCTGGAAGCCCGTCGCCACCGAGGTTCCCCCCGGAGGCCCGTCCCCGCTGAGGGAATCCTCCCCGGGGGGAACCTCGGTGGTGACGGGCTTCCAGGGTGAATTCGCCCAAGGATCGGGGCGGGGGGGCCTTGGGGGGACCTTTCCAAGGTTCCTCCTCTAGATCCTCAGGTGAATTTACCCCAGGATCAAGGAGAGGCACCTTGGCAACGGTCCTCCAAGGTGCCTTCGCTTGATCCTGAGGCGAATTCGCCAAAGGATCAGGGCGGGGGGGGGGGCTTGGAACGGCCCCATGGCGGCTGTGAGGGGTGGGCGGGCGTGCGCGCACGCGCGCACACACCCCAACCCCCGTACAATCGGCCCCCGCACCATTTCCCCACCTCCCCTGGCCCCCCGGCAACAAAGGCCATGGTGGCAGCATGCGCGGGGGGTCACGCACGGCGGCGGAGGGTGCGCACGCGTGCGCACCACCATTCCCCCCCACCTTGGCCCAGCCGAGACCTGGGCTACGGGAGACCGGCCCAGGTCTCAAAAAGGTTGCCTGTCCCTGCACTACACCATGCCGGCTTCTATTCCCATGTACTGCCTATGAAGCAATTGCAGACTTTTTTGTTGTTCCTGTGTGTCTTCACGTCCTTTCCGACTTATGGCGACCCCAAGGCAACCTTATCATGTGGTTTTCTTGGCATGTTTCTTCAAATGGAGGTTGCCATTACCATCCTCTGAGGCTGAGAGTGTGTGACGTGCCCAGGGTCACTTACTTGGCCGCAAATTTGTACATACCCCAGAATGCATCACTTAATATATTGGCAGTCCTTCCCCCCAACACTTTCTCATTTCCCCCCATTGGAAGGGGGGTAGTTTATACGGCGAGTATATCCCAAACTCTATATTTTAACTGGAAAAGTTGGGGTCGTCTTATACGCCCACTCATCTTATATGCCGGAAAATACAGTAATAACCTCATTTAGCTAAACTGACTCAGATCTGGCTTTTAATAGAATGTGAGCATTCCTGTCTTGTTTGGATTAAGCGTCAGTTTATCATAATCATCATAGATGCTATGTAATGGTTTAGTCTGGAAATAGGTTCCTTGGAATTAGGGGAAATTATAAATAGAGCTGGGCATCATCAACACTGGTGTGATATGACCCCAGAATTCTGGACACCCAGTAGTTTCATGTATATGTTAAATAGCATAGAGGGCAAGACAGAACCCTGAGGGGCTCCATAGGCCACTGGTCAAGGAGTTGAAGCTGTCCCCCTGAATCACCCTCACACAGCGCCCCTCCAGGAATAAATAGAGCCACTGTAAAAGAGTCCACATCTCATAGAATCAGGGTTGGAGGATATCCCAAGGGCCATCCAGTCCAACCCCCTGCCATGTAGAAAGACATAGCCAAAGCACTCTCGACAGATGGTCATCTATCCTCTGTTTAAAAATCTCTAAAGAAAAACTCCACCATATTCTAAGGCAGTGTATTCCACTGTTGAACATCTCTTATCATCAAGTTCTTCCTAATGTTTAGGTGTAATCCCTTTTTCTTCTTTGTGGTCTCTGTGAATCACACAAATGGGTTATCCTGCACCTGCAAGTGAATCTTTGGAACCCTCTAGGGCTATTACATAAACATTTTTGCAGTAGCCCCACCCACTCTCTGAGCAGCCTATCAGCTCACTAAGGGGCTATGCAGACGGGTGGCTCTGGGTCGCCCCTGCTAGCAGCAGATCAGGGCTGTGGCAACCACACACTGTGGTCCCAATCCTCCCTTTTGCTGCCCCTAAAAGACTGGCAAAAGGCCTCTCCTTTTAGGGGCAGCAAAAGGCCGCACTAAGAGCTAGTGCCGCAGTTCTTCCTTATACTTTCAGCGCAGCATGTCTACACACTGCACTAGGAGGGTGTCCTGACGCTGCACACCATCAGGACAGCACTGGGCTGGGGTTGGGGCAGCCGGTGTGTGGCTGCCCCTCCCCAACTCCACCTCCAGGCTGGCCCTTTAGGCTGGTCTGCAACGCACTATAGTCCTCAATTCTTTTTTGTCCTCTGCAGCAGCAGCTTCTCAGGAATACTTCAAAGTTTAATTTTCTTGTCAGATTTTGATTTCTCTGACACATTCTGTCTTGCTTTTTAGTGCTTATTTCTTCATTTGCCTTGGTTGCTTTAAAAGGAGCACTATGACTTCTGGTGAAATACCAGAGTTAAATGGCTGTTCACTTTGTCTTTTGTGCTTGACATAAGGCTGGTTGTAATACAGAGATGAAGTTAACAGCTCTACTGTATGAGCAAAGCCTATCAGGCTTCTCAGGCCGTTGGAAACAGTCTAATCTGACAGATCATCAGCTTCATGTTCCTCTCCACACCTTGATCCTCTTTGCTTCCAACCCCATAGACTTGTCAGATCAACTGGTCCTCAGGCAGTCTTACATGGCATTTACTCATATACCTATACTAAGAAACATTGGGTAGAAACCAGGCCAACCTCAGCAATGGTAACAGACCATTCTGACATTCCTGTTGGAGGAAATGTATTAAAGACCCATTGCCAGTACCATCCTTTCACTCTATAAGGAGGAATCAGACGAAATCGGTCTCTCCATATGATGGGTTTGTTGCTGGTACCCTCTTCTCACTCCATACAATCAAAACAAAGTAAATAATAATAATAATAATAATAATAAATTTTATTTATATACCGCCCATTGGTGACCCAATCCGGGCGGTTCACAACATTAAAATAATACAGCCTAAAACCAACGTATTTCCCACCCACCCTTAAAAAACTATTAAACCAAATTTAATTAAAACCAATTTTCCAACAAGTTTAAAATAAACTATAACAAAACAACAATAAAACCCCTGCAGCTTTCTACAAGGGAAGGGTTATGGAGGATCTGCTGAAGGGGAGGAGGGCCGAGGCCGGGATATTTAGTCCGGGAAGACCTCTATTCCCTTCTCTCTTCTCAATCAAATACAGTGGGCCCTTGGTATCCATGGAGGTTTGGTTCCAAACCCCCACCACCACCATGGATACAAAAACTTGTGGATGCTCAAGTCAGTATTTAACATTTAAAATTACCTGGGTGACAAGGTCTGGGCACCAGGAAGGCATTCTTCCTGCACTGTTTCCCACCTTACCATCATGAAGGCAGGAGTATAAATTGTGGCAGAGGCTTCCTTGTGAGAAAGTGGGAAATGAAGTGAGGTTCAAATGCATGGGCAGGATCCAGCAGGCCGACCCTGTTGTCTTCTGCCTGCAGATGTGGCCTATTCCCACTCCTGGCACTTACCTGGTCCAGTGCAGTGATGGGCAGGTGTTCAAATGCCTCGCCTGTTGCTGCTGCCACCATTCTTCTTGCAGTCCCCTTCCCCCAGAAGGGCAGAAATGGGGTGTTTGGCATCAACCAGGTACTCCCTTTCAGCATCATAGGCTGCAACTAGGGCCTGCAAAGGGAACTACGGCAGTAGCAGGTAAGGGGGCATGTGGCTGTCTGCACTACAGGCAGTCATGGCAGAGTATCTGGGAAAATCCACCACAAACGACTGGATATTTTTAACTGGGCTAAGGACCGGTTGAGCTGGGGTTGGGCTGGATCTGCCAAAATGCATCTGATCTAAATAATAATAATAATAATAATAATAATAATAATAATAAAATTTATTTATATCCCGCCCTTTGGGAAACCCAATCCGGGCGGCTCACAACAGTAAAATCATACATAAAACCAAAAACATTTCCCGCCCCGCCCCTTAAAACAATATTAAATCAATAAAGATTAAAATCGCAATCTGAAAATTTAAAAACATGATACAAAGAGATATCATTGGCCCATAGCAATATTCTTCATTCCATCAGTAGATGGGGCCACGAGAAGAACATTGGGGTGGGAGTACCCGAGGCCGGGATAATTAGTCTGGAAAGGCCTGCCGGAAGAGATCTGTCTTGACAGCCCTTTTGAAGCTGTCTAACGATGTCAATTGACGGATCTCGTCTGGCAGGCCGTTCCAGAGTCTGGGGGCGACAATTGAAAAAGCCGTCTGGGAGGTAGCTGCCAGCCTTGATTTCTGAGGCTCCAGCAAGTTCCTCCCAGAAGACCGGAGTGCGCGGGGAGGATTGTATGGGAGAAGGCGGTCCCTGAGATAGTTTGGACCCAACGCATTTAGGGCTTTAAAGGTAATAACGAACACCTTGTACTGGGCCCGGAAGCTGATAGGCAGCCAGTGGAGGGACCTCAAGATCGAAGTAATGTGGTCCATCCTAGTTGTTCCTGAAATAAGTCTGGCTGCCATATTTTGTACCAGCTGTAATTTCCGAACCAAGCACAAGGGTAGCCCCATGTAGAGCGCATTACAGAAATTGAGGCGTGAGGTTACCAGCGCATGCACAACAGTCTCGAGATCCCTTACTTCCAGAAAAGGGCGCAGCTGGCGTATCAGCCGAAGCTGATAACAGGCGCTCCTGACTGTTGCATTTACCTGATTTATCATCTGAACAGAACAATGCCAGGCCAGGGGGGGAAACGGGCCCTTTGGTTTGTGCATAATGTCCCTGAGCATACAGTCCCTGAGCCTCCCTGAGCCACTGTATACAAACTGCTGTACTGATGTCTCTGTTCTTGAACCTTGAAAGATGCACATTTTGTGTATGGGTTATGACAGACAATTTTGGAATGTACCCTGCCTCCCCCCCACCCCCATGCTGTTTTAGGCCCAGGAAAGACCCTTTTCCAACAGGAAGTGATCTAAAAATAACTTTTACATCATGTCCTGTTGGGAAAAAGGCTTCTCCTGCTTCTGAAATGGACTAGAGAGGGCTAAAAACATGGTCCCTGTATTCCCATGGGACAAAAAAGTAGTTTCCTGGGAGTATGTGCTTAGGAGAGGTGGAATAAAATGGCCTTGTGTGAACTAAATATATGAGGTGGAATGAGTATTCAAGAAAAGCAGTCTCCTTCAAGGTACAGTGTTTTGTACTGAATGGCATGGTAAATAAATTTATATGAAATAAAAATGTCTGCATATATATGACTATATAACTTGATTTCTTCTTTTAAAACAAAGGGATTAATGATGATGTAGAACATCTTTTGAAAATATGTTACAACCATTATAAAATGTTCATGAAAGGTTTTGTAATATTTACAGGCAATATGAAACAGTTGTTCCGCTTGAAGACTCTGTTACCACTGAAGTAACAGCAACTCTTCAGGAATGGGCTGTCCTTTGGAAGCAGTTATATGTGGTAAGTGCATTAAAAAGTGAGGGCCAGTCTCTTTGTTTAGAAGAGGGAAGAGGGTGTTGAGATTTTGTAACTTTTAAAATAACCTGTCTGCTGGGAAAATAAAATGTGTTATATGGAGATCACAAGAGGGGAAGCAGCCTAGGGAGCCGCCATTATGACAATGATGGACAGAGGGGGATATGGAGTTGAGAGGCAGTCCTATTATCATGGTAGAAGGGAGAGCCACAGGGTGTTATTTGCCTCTAAGCTATCCTTCACTTCATATAGTCTGGATAGCCTTGGCAACAGACCCCTGGGCTGAAAATGCTGCTACACAGTGCCAGGTTGGTGAATCAAAAAACATTCTTGATCCAGGACTTTATCCTGGATTAGCATACTGGCCTGGCTTGTATTGGCTGGATGAAGCTGGAGGCGTTAATCTCTGCCAGCTTTGTTGACCTAGGCTCTTGGTACAACTACAGGCAAGGCCTGGGGGAGCAGAGTTGGAGTAGCAGTGGTCTATTAGGATTCTGTCTCTCTTACCAGGTGCCCTGTCCCACAGTCTGCTGGGTTTGAGTGTGTTTTTTTGAAGGTGGGTGGCCGTGACAGAATAGAAATTCTGTCGGTGTACTGCCCAACCTGCTGTTCATTTCTGAGCTGGCTGAGTTGGTCTCAGTGGTAGTGTTAAGTTCCCTTTCCTTGTTGTTCTGAGGGCCTTTAACATTCATTGTTTTTGATCCAGGACTTGGATGGTTTTATCAGGAGCAGGTCAGGATTTCATGTCTTCATGACAATCATGGAGCTGTCCCAAGTAATATGTGGTGCCACCCATGCTATAGCACATACTCTGGTGGGATGAGAGTGATCTGGAGGTGGAGGAGCGTTCTGTAGTTCCATTGTCATGGACTGATCACTAACTCATGGGGTTTAAATTCACTGTAACTGTTGGTGTAATATGCCTTTAAACAACAGAAAAATATTTTGATTGATTGAATGATGACTCAAAGCCAACTATCCCCCTTTGCAGACTGTGCTTTGCACCGTCTTGGAGGCAAGGAAGGGGAGGGGCAGCCTCACGCTGGGTGCCCCAACCCCTTCCTGAGGACGTCATCGGAGTGCCCGTTGTTGCACACGATGGGCACTCCAATGACATCCTTCCAGCTCTGTGTCCAGACATGCTGAGCCGGAAGAGATGCCGAAGAGACGTGCGACGGCTCTTGCGGCGCCCTTTCCGCGCTTTGCGGAAGGAGCGCTATTTTAGTGCTCCTTCCAGGGCCAGAAAAAGAGTGGATTGGGGCCAAGAAGTGTGGCAGCCTCGGCCCCAATCCGCAGCTTCTTGGGGTGGCCCATGGCCACCCATCTGCAGAGGCCCTATATTAGTGGATCAGGAGACTGGTCACATGTCAGATGATAGTTGACAGTTAGAATGTTTGGTTGGTTATGAACTATTGTTGGAGCAGCAGGTTATTGCTGTGTGACCTGTGTTTTAGTTTGTAGCTGTGAAACAGATGTTGAAGTTGATTGAAAGTCAAAGAGGAGTGTGTGTGTGTGTATGCTGTATTATATTGTACATATTATAACTGAAGATAAAAGCCTCCAGGAACTTTGGATGAATCAACTCTGTGATTGTTTCATCTAAGTGTAAAAAGTGGTCAGTGCACTGCCAATACCAATAGCTGTGGGGTTTTTTTTTTCTACTCTGCTGTATACATTGTTTTGGCTGTAGCTGGGTGATTTTTTACTCAGATTGCACTGGCAGTTGGCCTTTGTCCCAATTTAATATACTGGCTGACAGTAACTTGGAATCTCTGCAGGGTTTTCTGGATGAGATGGATTATTTAGATCCATTTCAATCTGGCTTCAGGCCTGGTTACAGGAGGGAGACATCTCTGGTTGCCTTGGTAGATAACCTACTCAAGGAATTGGACAGGGGGAGTTTGTTCATGTTGGTTCTGCTGACCTCTCACTGGGATGTGTTATCTTCTACATGAAACTGATGGGAGAAGTCCTGCACATTTATGGGGTGCAGTGTCACCAATATGCTAATAACACCCAACTCTACCTCTCCATTTCCATGTGATTCAAAGGAAGCTGTCTTGGTACTGTACCTGTGTCAGTCATCAGTAATGGACTGGACTGAGGGCAAACAGGCAATCCAAAACCTCAAATCAGGGAAATCCCCTGGATTAGATGGATTTACGGGAGAATTTTTACAAGTTATGCTTGTGGAGAGAAGGCAGGTTAGAGCCAGCCCTGGTGACAACCAATCAGGACTGAGCTGGCGACGGCTAATAAAATGTTGGGCTGTAAGGGAAAAATTCCATTAGGAACAGTTGGAAGTCAGATAGGGTTTGGATTCCAAAGGTTCCAGGGTGGAATAGGGTTAAGGTCCAGAAGAGAGGGGCCTAATACCCATATTAAACTCCCAAGTGAGGGAGTTAATAAAGAGAATATCCTGAGGAGTATTGATAGCCTTAGAGGCTGGTTAAGAAATAGTGGTAAAGGTACCCAAAGAAGGGCTAAGAGTGTCCTGTGGGGGTAATTGAAAGTGTTCCAAGGAAAGGAGTGTTTTAGAGTATTATTATTTGTAACTGTTACCAGTTATAACAAGTGCAGCAAGACAAAGTGAAACATTGTTACTTGTATTGTAAATAAAGTTTTGTTGTTACTTTATGAAATACTTGTCTACAGTGTGAATGAATATCCACGCTACTAAACTTTATCCAAGATAGGTTATACCGAAGAGTTTCAGAAGAGAAAGTTGGTGAAGGAATAATAATAATAATAATAATAATAAAATTTATTTATATCCTGCTTAATGACAATCAATCCAAGCAGCTTACAATAAAAAGTGCATACATCAAATTCCCAAAAACATCCCACCTCCCAATAAAACAGTATTAAATGACATAGAATTAAAATATCCATTTACAGAATTTTAAAAACCTTATAACCTAAAAGGATTAGGAATGGTTCTTTGCATAGGTTGGTGGCAGCTGTGGGGCGAAAAGGGTCCATGGTGTGGACACAAATGAAAGAAAAGGAAAAGTGTGCATGACAATGCTATAATAAAATTGCCCCACACCTACAAGATCTATTCAATGAGATAATATCACAAGGTCTATCTATGTCCCCAGTCTTGGCACAATTCCAGAATTGTCCCCACCCCCAAAACAAGTGACTGTCAACCTCCCGCCTCAGCATTTAGACCAATTGCATTAATAAACCAGGATGGAAAACTACTGACCTCAAGTCTAACAAATAGGATTAATAGCTTCATCACTTGAGTATATCTCTATTGACCAAACTGGCTTTATGCTGAGTGGAAAACTATCTGACACCGTTAGATGAGTCCTAAGTATCATCCATCATAATTCAAAATCTAAAACCCCAATTGCCCTTATGTCCCTAGGTGCCTTGAAAGCTTTTGACAGAGTGAACTGGCAATACTTATTTGGAGTACTGAGAAAGATGAACTTTGGAAATAAATTTATTAGTATGCTAGAAAACCTATACACAAACACAGAGACCTTAGTGACAGTCAATAGAATAAACTTCTCTACCTTTAGGCTCCAAAGGGGAACTAAACAAGGATATCTCTTATCCTGCTGTTATTTGCTATTGCAATAGAACCCTTAGCTACCTCAATCAGAGAAAATGAAAACATGAGGGGACCCAAAATAGGTGGAATAACCCACAAACTGAATCTCTTCACAGGTGATGTGATCATCTTCCTAAAACAACCCAAACAATCCTCCCTACCTTACACATCATATTAAACTTCTTGGATACTTTTGCAGGTTTCCAAATTAACTATTCAAAATCTAAATTGCTGTGTCTCAGCATCACTCATGAGGACCAACTAGATATTCAAAAAGCTACCAATCTCCAGTTAAAACCCTCAGGATTTACTTACCTAGGAATCACCATTACAAAAGATTTCAATCAGATAATCCCCAGAAACTACAACAAAATAACTAAATGATTAATCTCTAAAAACTAGAATGGAAGAGACTGAAACTCTGTATTCTAGGCAGAAAGCATTCCAATTTAGGACCTATATAGACTGCCAGAAATAATCCAGTTTGAGACCACTTTAACTGTCCTGGCTCAGTGCTTGGGAATCATGGGAACTGTATTTTTTTCTGAGACATTGAGCCTTCTCTGTCAGAGAGCTCTGGTGCCACAATAAACTACAGTTCCCATGATCCCTTAACACTGAGTCAGAACAGTTAAAGTGGTCTCAAACTGGATTATTTCTGGCAGTCTGTATAGGCCCTTAGTCAAATTCCTCCTTTAATTTAAAAAGATCAAAGCATACACTGGGTTAAAATGGAAGTGAATGGCCCACCATCAATTGATCTGGCCTTGTTCTTTAACAAACCCACTCCACAAGTAATTAAAAACATTAAAAACCCATGGCTACACATGTCAGTATAGCTATGGGGCCTTTACAGACTGCCAGAAATAATACAGTTTGAGGCCACTTTAACCATCCTGGATCAGTGCTAAGGAATCATGGGAACTGTAGTTTATTGTGGCACCAGAGCTCTCTGACAGAGAAGGCCCAGAAAAAAAAACAATTCCCATGATTCCCTAGCACTGAACCAAGACAGGCAGTCTGTAAAGGCCCATGGTCATGATGGAAGCAAGTTCTAGCACCAGATCCCTCTCCTATCTGCCCCTCCCTTATCCACAAATCTTCCTATTCCCCTGATAATTTCAATCAGTTCCAGGGATGGGAACAAGGTGTATACTTTGTCCGAAACCAAAAACAATTGACACTAACTTTAGATTTAGAGCCATTAAAGATTAGTTGGTTTCATCTCCATCAGATAATTGCTTTTACACACAAATTAAAAGAAACTACCTAGATCACTTACCTTATTTGAGGCACAATGTGTTCCCCCTTCCCAAAGCACCAAAGGACTAACATCTTTAATCTACAACTGTTTAATTGACCACTCTTACCAAAACATCTGTGGCATAGAACTAACGTGGGAAATGGATTTGAATCTTTCAATTCCCATTTCAAAATGGACTAGTTTGGTCTTCCACCCCTTTTAAATCTAGATCAGTATTGATTAAAGAAAACACCTTGAAAATTATACACAAGTGGTATTTGACTCCAGTGAAGCTAGTTAGAATGATTAAAAATGTTTCCTCTGAATATTAGCGTGATTGTAATGATAATTCTACACATGTGGCTAGACTGCCCCCAAATAAACACATTTTGGCAATTGGTACTTGAACAAATTTAGTTGATTATCAACCAAGAAGTAAAATTATGTTCCAAAATGCTTTTGTTATCAATATATGTAGACACAAACTCAAATGTGAAACATAAAAACCTCATAGATTTCTTCATTACAGCAGCCTGTGTAGAAATTGCCAGATGCTGGAAAACAGGGGAGGTATCTTTAGATAAGTGGTGAAAAAAGGTATGGGACCTGTGGTTACTTGAACAACTATCTGACAGAATGGCAAGGTTATGCAGGACGACCAAAATCAGGATCTTTCATAGACAAATGGTTCCTATTCATTGACTTTATAAACAAAGACAGAAACAAGAGAAGACAACTGCGTTCTCATCTGAACCTTTGGTCAGACATTCTGGACTAGATTTACATAAAGACAGCACTAGACTTTAAAATGACCACTTATATTGAAAAAAACCCAAGAAGAAGACCCGCAACACGATTCAGAGTTGTGAGATGAATTATTTTATTTTGCTTTATTGTTGTAATATGTTTTGTACATAGTTGTTTACTCATAATAATAACTTTTTATAAAAGAAAAAGAAATAATAAATGGTATCATGTTGCTTGTACTACATATTAGTACAAGCAAACAGTATCTTACATGTCCAAGCAAAATTATTCTTTTTAGTAGTAGCTTTTTTTCTTCATTCCTTCATTTGGCTCTCCAGGTCTCATGCTGATATCAGAAGAGGGAAATATTTGTGAAAGTATTGTCTTTCTGTGTATTCAAGTTGTTTTCTTGGGATAAGAGTATGAGTGAAAGGAGTTACATTTTTTAGCCCAAGTGAGCGTGATGCTTCTTGGCAGCAAAGTCTGCCCACATTGTATTGTGTTCTCATGATGCTTCACAATGATATTATATTTTAGCTAGACCTCAGTTTACCGTTTCCACAGATTATGTTAGCAGTTTACTATGTGTTTCTACAATCTGTATTATAAATACAATCTGTGTTATAGAATCATAGAGTTGGAAGAGACCACAAGGGCCATTCCATACAATAAGTAATTGTATTCTATTTAAGGTCAGAATTTATGTGGTATCATTATTTATTTAATATCTGCATGGGCAGTTTAGTTGATAATGTTGCAATTGTTCAAAGTCATTTTGATTTTTCTTTTTTATTGATTTTTTAATATTTTTATTACTATTATGTTGAGTTAATACTGTTACATATAAGTTTAAAATGTTTCATATTATTTGCTTTAGGTACTCTTATTGGATGTGGTATTACTTGAGTACTCTATGCATTCAGTATACAATGTATATAAACATATAATGTATATAAACATATAATGTATGTAAACATATAAACATATATGTTTATATACAATGTATATAAACATACTTCTGTGGGAGTAGTGTTGTCAGTGAAAATAATTATGTTTTTAACCCATGTGTGTGATGCTTCTTGGCAGTAAACCTATTTACATGTGTAATAATGCATGTCTGTTTACTTTTTCTTTCCTAGACTACAGGATTAAATCAGGCAGTTTGCTTCCAACTCCCATTGTCCCAAAACTGAAATTTGGTGTGTGTGTGTGGGGGGGGGATGATAAATGGGAGTCCTTCCATTTATCAGAGGCTTCTCCCTAGATAACAAAGGGTTACATTTTGTGAAGAGGTACTATTACATTTTAATGAGGCAGCATCACAGAGGTGAAGAAATACAACTGTCCAATGAGTTGGGCAGTTGGGGAGGGACAAGATGGTTCTTCATGTAAGAGATATCCCTTTGCTATAGAATTTTGTTACTTAGAATAAAGCCTTTTTCTTTCAAAGTACACTCTCTCTCTTGCACTTCTTTTCACATGCCTTAGCTTGGCCCAGTGCCAGTGGAATTTCCCAGCAATGTCCTGGAACATTGCTAAATTGGAAGGAGTCAATCATTGGGTAGTGGCAGTGAGTTGTTTAGATAAAAGGTGGTCTCAAGGAGTCTCAGGCAGAAGAAGGGAGGAGGATCCAGAGAATCCTCGTAACATGTTATTGTGATGTCATAATGCTTCACAAGGAGAATAGATTTGCATGATGCATGGTCTTGCTCACTTTTGCCAGCAAACTCTGTTTATCCAGCATGATACAATGATATTGAAAAATTGTGGCCAAGTTAGCCTAGTGTATTTGTTTCTTTCAGTCTTGCTTTATGCTTAAAGTAAGATTGTCTAGATCAAGGGTCGGCAACCTACGGCCTGCGGGCCACACCCGGCCTGCCGAGGCCTGCCGACCGGCCCCTGCCCGGTCCTGCCGCCGCCTTTCACGGCTGTGGGGGTCCTCCGGGGCGCCATTTTGTGTTCCAATATGGTGCCCAGAGTCTCGCGCGACCTTTCCCATCCTGCCCCACAACAAAATGCCTTAGCAAAATGGCATTCCGGAATACCCCTGCGGCCACGCCGGGCCTCTCTGAGGCCCGGTGCGGTCGAGGGAGCCCTCCTGGGGGACCCCCGTGGCTGCCAAAATGGCGCCCCGCTGTCATGCACATGCAAGTGGGACGCAGGGCGCCATTTTGGTTTCCAGAGTTGCGGCCCCCCCACGCGTGCAAGCATGCCCATGACAGTGGGAGTTGTGTGCATGCGTGCGTGCGCTGACCCCCAGCGCCATTCCCCCCCTCCTGGCACGCCGGCAAAAAAGGTTGCCGACCCCTGGTCTAGATGTTATGAGCTGGATTAATATCTTCTCTTGCTCTTTATTTTTGTTGTTGTGTTCCTTCAAGTCATTTCCAACTTATGATGACCCTAAGGCAAACCTATCATGGGGTTTTCTTGGCAAGTTTCTTTAGAGGGGATTTGCCATTGCCATTCTCTGAGGCTGAGAAAGTGTGACTTACCCAAGGTCACCCAGTGGGTTTACATGGCTGAGACAGTATTTGAACCTTGCTCTCCATAGTCATAGTCCAGTGCTCTGTCCACTACACCATGCTGCCTTTTTCTTTTTACTTACATGTACAGAATTAGGTATGGCTGAAATTGTATTTCTGTAGATATGAAGATATTAATCCAGATCTTCAGTAATTATGTTTTATTATAGAGCCTGGGTTCAAAGCTGAAAAGGATAATATTGTCTGCTGTGTGTTCTTGGTGTACTGTGATATAGGCTTGGTTATTCTCATAGCTGTTGATGGAACCATACCAGTTTAGATTATACACGTGTTGTTTTTCTCTTAAACTGAAGCAGTCTCTTGATAAAGGTGGTTTCCAAGAGTGCTGAGTGAGAAGCAGCATGCTGTTCAACTGTTTTAATGTCTATCTTGATGCCAGCTGTCATGACACAGTGGTGTGATCAGAGTATTTTAATTCCTGTACTATTTATCACTAATTTCAAAATAGCTGTTTTGAAGTCATTAGGTTTGGGGTGTACCTATACTGTAGCAAGATTTCAGTTTGATACCACTTTAAGTGCTGTAGTTCCATCCTGGGGAATCCTGGGGTTTATAGGATCCTTCTCCCGGCGGCCTCAGTCTTTCAATGGGCTGGCGCTGGGATCGCTTCGATCCCAGCACCAGCCCATTCAAAGACTGAGGTCGCGGGGGGGGGAAGGAGCCCTCCTTCCCCCCGCGACCTCAGTTCAATGGGCTGGTGCTGGGATCGGAGAAGTTCTCCGATCCCAGCACCAGCCCATTGAACAACCGGCCTCTGGCTAAAGGGAGGAATCCTTTTTTCTTGGATTTTCTTCCTTTAAAATTGGGTGCGCCTAATATGCCGGAGCGCCTTATATGGCGAAAAATACGGTAATGTGGTGTCAAAATGCAATATTTTTTTACTGTGTAGATGCACCCTTGATGGGTAACTTGAACATTTGCAGCATAGGATAGAAAAAAATATATTGTAAGTTCCACGGGCTATATGCTGTTTTAAATTAAGAAAGATTTGGTGTGAAATATTTTAATCATAAAACCATAGAGCTGGAAGAGACCAAAGGGCTATCCAATCCAACCCCCTGATATGCAGAAATACACAATCAAAGCACTCCTGACAGATGGACTCTGTTTAAAAATCTCCAAAGAAGGAAACTCCAGCACTCTCCAAGACAGCCAGTTCCACTGTTGAACAGCTCTTACTATCAGGAAGTTTTTCGAAATATTAAGTGTAATATATTTTCCTGTAGTTTGAATCCATCACTCCATTTCCTAGTATCTGGAACTGCGGAAAACAAGCTTGCTCTAGAGACTAGGGCATGGAACAATGGATTTGAATTAGAGGAAATTTGTGAAATACTGGAAAGTGTTTAGATCACAGTAATAATTGTAAATATTTAAGATGGGGGGCTACTAATAAAGATTATAAATACTTATTAGAGGCCAAATGGTTTAAATATTTTTGCTTCTAGTGATCAAACAGTTGTTCTTTTATATAAATAAAACAATAGCAATAAAAATATAAGGTATTTCTTGATTAGGATGTGAGTGTGACAGATGTATTCAGTTTCTACAATACCATCAGTTTTCTGAACTACTGGAACATAGGCTGCTATATGCCTTTGCCTGTGGTGACACAGTTTATTGTCATCAATCTTCAGCTGGCTGTTATCAACATGTTGCACATCTAAAACTTTACCAATTTGTACCATAATATTATCAAGATAAGAATCCAGTGTCTCAAGTGGTTAAGACTCTGACTCTGTTGATTGCAAGACTGGAAGTTGGCAATTCGAGGCCCAGATGCTGCATGATGAGGTGAGCTCTTGTCACTAGTCCCAGCTTCTGCCAACCTAGCAGTTCGAAAGCATGCAAATGCAAGTAGATAAATAGGTACCACTTTGGTGGGAAGGTAAACAGTGTTCTGTGCAATCATGCTGGCCACATGATCACAAAATAGTCTCTGACAACAGAGGCGTAGTAATGGAGATGAGCATTAGCCCCTATGATCGGACATAACTTGACTACCTTTACTTAAGAATTTAGATCTTAATGTCTCTTTCTGTGAAGACAAAGCTAACAGGTATGGGACACTGAATTCATTGCAAGATTAAAGGACACTGATTTGAGTATTTATTCTAACCATTCTGTGACACACTGTACAGAACCATAAAACTAAATTCATCAGCCTTCATAATGTTATGTTTATCCCATGTCTACACTAGTGAGAAAAGGCTGGCCATGTTTGCTATCACAGAACTATTGTGCAGAAGACTACATGTTTGGTTCCTGCTAATGTTGATTTGGGTTCTTCTTTGTGGGCTCTGTGACTCACAAATATAGGTCATTCTGCACCTGCACAGAGATCTTTGGAAGCCTCTAGAGCTGTGGTTTAGTGATAACCCTCCCAGCCACTCCACACACATACATATAAACCATTTGTTCCTGCCAAAACACCAGTTCTTTTTCATCTGCCATCATGGTAGTATAAGTGTTTGGGCTTGCTGGTCCCTTTTGCGAATTGAAAACTATTCCAATTTTAATAATAATAATAATAATAATAATAATAATAATAATAATAAATTTTTATTTGTAGCCCGCCCCTCTGCTAGGCAATCGGGGCGGGGGACAGCAATAGTTAAAACAGAACAACGTTAAAACATTCCCTCTCCCCATAACCCCTACCTCCCCCCTCCCCATCCCCTTAAAATAGAATTAAACCGAAGAATAATTAAAATACAATATTAGTTAAATCAATAAATTAAAAACAAGATTTTCCGAGGAGACAGACAAATGGGGACCCCTTTAAGGGCCGACCGTTATTCCGGGAAGGCCTGCCGAAAGAGATCCGTCTTTACTGCTTTCTTGAAATATTATGTCCTAATAGCTGTCTCTTGTCCTTGTCCAGGAAGTAGAATCTAGTACAGAAAAGTTTGTGGTGTTTTAAAAACTTTAAAAAGTGGTCTTTATGATGGTCTAAAACTGTTGGGCTTGGATACAGAAATTATATATGCTAGTACTATCATGTTTGTGCAAGGCAGGCTAACCAAATTCTCTTTTCTCTCTCCAACCATCATGCTTTTTGCCCTATGATACATTACTCTAGACACTTCCTCAGTCTTCAGGAATAGTTTTTGGGATCAGTAATGCGGAGGTGGTACAGTTTTAAATCATACAATTAAACTTTAATTTTTCTCACTTTCTTTTTCTTCACAACCATAAAATCTTCACAGAAACATAAAATAGATCTCTTCTACAAACTGCGTCATGTCATGAATGAACTCATAGATCTTCGCAGACAGCTGCTGTCTGGGCATTTGACCCAGGACCAAGTACGAGAAGTAAAGAGACACCTCACTGTGCGATTGGATTGGGGCAATGAGTAAGTATACCTATAATTTTGCTTTAATGAATTTAGAGTAGTTATGTAACAGAACATGAAAGCAGTTAAAATGTGCTTGCTGGGAGACCAGTTGAAAATCTGAAAAATGGAAAGAATTTATGGATTTTTTTTTTTCAGCAAGCACAAATCGATGTAATAATTTGTGGTTATGGTTACTAGTAACCTCAGTAAGTTTATTTGCTTGGTTCTGTAATGGTAGAAAATAATATTTTTCTGCTTTTAGATTTTGTTTCTCTTATTATAGTCTGGATTGGGAGGACTTTTTTTAAAATGCATGAAAAATAGAGGAAACTTTTCAATGACTGGGGTGGTGGGTAATAGGACCTAGGAAAAACAACAGCAGGAGCTGCCTGCATTGTTAGGCAATCCAAAATCCTTTCTGCAGCATTGTGTCTCGCTGCAGCCCACAAATACTGCACCATTTTATTTTATATAAGAAACTTGATTTTAGAATATTTGCTAGCCGCTTTCATCTGGCTTGTGAATAAGCAACCAAGATTACCACTGCTGCTGCTGCTGCTGCTGCTGCTTTGAAGATGGAAGCAGGTGGCTGGAGTGCTCTCTGGAAATCTCCTGTATAGTAATCCCTTATATAAACTAAAATAGCACAGTAGGCCCTCTGTATCCATGGATTCTTTATCCGCGGATTCAAGCATCCTCAGGTTGAAAATATTTTAAAAATATAAAAAATTCCAAAGAGCAAAGCTTGATTTTTCCATTTTATCTAAGGGACACCATTTTACTATGCTGTCGTATATAAGGGGACTTGAGTATCTATGGATTTTAGTATCCACAAGGGGTTCTGGAACCAAACTCTAGCAGATACCAAAGGCCCACTATTATGTATTTTCAGACAGCAGAGAGATACAGGAGATGCAATATTGCAGAGAAACGTGGCTGGAGAAAACAGCTTGGATTTTGAACTCTCGGTCAGTGCACAGGCCAAGGCTGCTCTTCTTGGATCCTATTTTCATGCATTTTTAAAATAGCAGGTTTTTGAAATCTCATCATGTCTCTCTGCATCTGCGCCTCTCTGCAGCACTGCGTCTTTTGTGTCTCTCTGCCACCCACAAATTCTACATCATTTTATTTTACATAAGGGACTTGATTACTGTGCAAAAGATATTTGAACCACCCACTTCCACCTTCAAGAAAGTGATAGCAGCACTCCTGGTCATTTATTCACAAGGAGAAGCAGGCTGCTGGCAAATATTCCAAAAACCAAAAATATTTCAAAATCCCAATATTCCAAAATCCAAAAAATATGCAAAAATTAAAAGGGGCAGTAGTAGCTATGCCCTTGGGACCTAATCTGTGTGGTAGAGTCATTAATGGTCATCTCAGGCTCTCTCTTGGAGGGGGTATTAACTCTCCATCATCCAGGTCAAATCTAGGAATCTGTAAAGATCTTGATCTATTTCATCTCAGAGTTTCACAATATCTTCACAATTCTCCTGAGCATGTCACAATAGCCTGTTAGTCTTTGTTCTTGTTCAACACTAGTGAAAGAAAAACTCATCCCTGTCCCGATTTCAAAATTTGTACAGTTGGCCCTTCGTAACCACAAGGGATCCATTCCAGAACCCACCCACCCCTCGCGGATAAGAAGAAATGTGGGACCTCAAGTCCCATTGTTCCCAATGGCAGCATAATGTGCACGCAGCTGCTAGTGCGGCCACCTGCACATGCCATCATGGAGAACAAGGCAGCTTGCCTTCTGCGGATGCTCAGATCTGTGGATGGCAAGCCCACAGATGGTGAGAGCCAACTATATTTTGTCTTTGTCTTTTGAATCATGTAATTGTGAATTTCAGCATTTTCCTTATTTGTAACTTCCCTTACAATTTCTCTAACATAAAAGTTTATGCTGAAAAAAGGAATAAATGTTTTCCAAATTTGCCCTCTTTCTTTTCATTTCCCCCTCCCTCCCCCTTATCCACCACCTCCTCCTCCTTTTTGCCAGAACACTATTTATTACTCATGATACAAAATACGTTTTATTGCACCCTTTCTGTATAGACACCTTATTGATTTCGCAGGCTGGCTTGTTTTTCATGCCAAAGCTGAATCTAATTGCTTTATGGTTTGTAACCCAGAAACATGGGTAGTTCTTAATGGGATACACATGATACATTAACTTACCTGTAGTATCCAAATGGTTTTTTAAAGTTGTTTTCTTTCATGTGATATGGAAAAGTATGTTTTATTGCTTTTTGGTGGAAGAAAACAACACTGAAGTGAGCACAGGAATAATGCTGCAGTTTTTTAGGGTAAAACAAAAACACTTTTTCTTTCAATACAAAACACCTTTACAAACACTACTGCTTTTCAGAACTATGCAAACAGAAATTCACACTTCAGAATAGCAAACATACATTAGAAATGGTGAAAAACAAATTCCATTATCTAGGAAGGAAGAAAAGACTGAGCCAGAGGAAGGAGGAAGAGAAGAAGGGCCAAAAGAGAGAATGCAGGGATGGAGGGAAGAGAGAAGTCCTGGTCTGATGGTGCTGCAGTGGCTTTAGGGCAGGGGTAGGCAAGCTTTTTGAGCCGGGGGTCGGGTTGCTGTCCCTCAGGCAATTGGTTGGGGGGGGGGGAGCACCAAAAATAAATAAATAAATAAATAAATAATTTTTTTAAATTAAAATTTAAAAAGTATGCATGCACACTCTCTCAGCCCCAGAAAAGCCATAGCAAAACCCCTGTGGAGATTTTGCCAAGAAAACCCCAAGCACAAGTAATAACAACAATAATCAATATCATCATGGCGGGCGGCGGGGGGGGGGGGGCGGTGGCAGCAGGACCGGCCTGGGGCCGGTCCAAAGGACTCGGGGGGGCGCATGCAGCCCCCGGGCCTTAGGTTGCCTACCCCTGCTTTAGGGTATCCTGAAAGGAGACAAAGGAGAAACAGGGCTTGCCCCCTTCTCATATATCTCCCAGCATCTCAATTATGACATGCTTTCCGGAAGAGGATTCTGGTGGGCCAGTGGAGTTGGGAGGCAGAAGGAAAAGTAAATCAAGGCAAAGGGAGCAGTGTGGCTCACTCCCAACCTCTTTCCTGCCTTCCGTCCAGCTGACTGACCCTCCTTCTTTCCTGCCTGCTTCTCTTCTCTTGTTCTTCCCCTCATGTCTCTTTGTCCCTCCCACCAGCACATCACTGAATTTAGCTTCTCCATTGCACAGTCATAAAGTCAGCTGAGGAAACACCAAAGGGCTGGAGGAAAAGGGGGGGGGGGGAAGTGAGGGGAACAGGAAGATGGTGAAGGCTAAGAAGAGCAAGCAAGCACGCCTTTTTTTTTTTTTTTTGCATCTCAGATTGAATCTCATAAATATTGCAGACTGAATGCAGAGAGAGAAGGAAAAGGTGCCAAACTGCTCTTGCTATGGACTGCTATGGAGGCTCACTTTGGACTGTTTGTATGCATATGTGCTGCTTGCAAACTGAGCTGAGAGGGGGAAAGGTGCCAAACCTCTGTAGTCACTGTGCAAGCAGCAAGCACACAAGTAGTCTAAAGTGAGCCTTCATAAGAAGAATTGACACAAGCTCGCTCTTTCCACACTTGCAAATTACACAGACAAGCTCAAGTTAATTCAAGGAGGGGTCCTCTGTTTCCGTAGGCAAGTCTTGGGACCACACTCATGCATATGAGGGGTACTAAGCAAGTCTTATACTCAAGAACTGATGATTTTATGGGACTTTTTTGCAATTTGCAAGCTCTGAAAGAACAATTCATGGAAAAACGAGGCATCAAAAAGTGAGGGCTTCCTGTATGTAAAGCATCATACACAGTATATGGCAAGTAAGCTGTTAGTTTTTTGTGGGGGTTTGGGGCTATGTGGCCATGTTCTGGAAGAGTTTATTCCTGACCTTTTTCGCCAGCAGCGGTGGCAGGCATCTTCAAAGAAAACTGTTACACTTTCATAGGGATTGAATCTTTAGATTTTCTACATCTCTTTAACAGGCTTCTCTTTGATAACACATAGTAGAATATTACTACCTTAATCAATATATAGTCATTTATCCACTAAAGAATATACTGTCTCCTCTTGAGGAAGTAATCTCTAAACAGGAATCTGTGAATGCACAGACATCCAGGGGTTCATATTCCTGGGCATTACTATAATAGTAATTACTGCATCTGTAATATAGGGCCTCTGCAGATGGGCCCTTTGCGGCGTGTTGGAGGCAGGGAATGGGAGGGGCAGCCACACGCCAGTCGCCCCAACCCCTCCCTGAAGATGTCCTGACACCACGTGCCCTTATGCACAGTGCATGGCGTCAGGATGTCCTCCCACTGTAGCGTCCTCACGCGCTACACCGGAAAAGGCAGAGAAGAGCCGTGCGGCGGCTCTTGGGGCGGCCTTTTGCCGCCTCTAATAGGAACAGCATTTTGCCGCTCTTTTAAGAGGCGGCAAACAGGAGAATTGGGGCCGCTGTGTGTGCTAGCAGCGACCCCGATCCTCTGCTTCCTGGGGTGTCCCAGGGCCGCCTGTCTGCATCCCCCCATAGTCCATCTGCCATGGTCCAGGTCTCAGAGGGAGAGAAGAACTGCTGGACCTGATCCCCTTCCCCACTGCCATTCCCTTCTCCTTTGGTGTCATGTCTTTTTATATTGTAAGCCTGAGGGTAGAGAACCTGTCTAATTAACCGTTTGTAAGCCACTCTGAGAGCCTTTGTGGCTGAAGAGTGGGGTATAAATACTCCAAATAAATAAATCTGACAACATCCACTGCTACATCTGACGAAATGGGGAATATAGCTATTTAGCATAGCCTAGTTTAGACTGAAGATTCTTTCTTCTCTTTCTTCTTCTCATGCCAGCATGATTGGTCTTTATAGCCAGAAACAGCGCTGTTGGCTTGGGCTAAATAGCAGCTGCATCAGTATGTAAGGCAGATGCTGAGTTGTCTCCCATCTGTTTTCTCTTAGCTTTCCTAGCCTAATCATCTGACAGATTTTGTCCAATGAGATGACAGATACTTATTCGTTTCCGTTTATGTAAACCAGGGGTATGCAACCTAAGGCCTGGGGATGGATGCAGTCCCTCGAGGCCTTTGGACTGGCCCCAGGCCAGTCCTGCCACCACCCCTGCCGCCGCCCGCCATGATGATATTGATTATTGTTGTTATTACTTGTTCTTGGGGTTTTCTTGGCAAAATTTCCACAGGGGTTTTGCCATGGCTTTTCTGGGGCTGAGAGAGTGTGCATGCATATTTTTTTAAAAAAATATTTTTTAAAAATATTTTTATTTATTTATTTATTTATTTATTGGTGCTTCGGCCCCCCAATTGTCTGAGGGACAGCAACCCGGCCCCTGGCTCAAAAAGGTTGCTTACTCCTGATGTAAACTATTAGTCTTCTCCACAGAGGTGACAGAACACTGGGTACTGTTGTCTTCTGATTGCTGTTGTTTATATATTGTTTATATATTAATTGTTTATATATCATATCTTGTTTATAGTTGTTGGCATTCTGCCTATATCTAAGTTGTGTCTATGCTGTCCGTAACAAACACACATTCTGCAATACACAGGGCTTTGGGGTTATATTTTAGGCTTTATATGCATTATAAACACTCTGTTTACCTTTCTCAGTCTCAAGTTTATAACCACATCAGCACATGGTGTTACAGATGGCACTGATTTTTGGTGTTATGTTTGCTTAATTTAAGTTCCTGAAGTTGAAACGCTTGTGTGTTAGATAGTTATATATTATGAGAATAGACGTGCTAGTTGCAGGTCTGTAGCCAACTGAATTATAAATAGAGATAAGGCTGAATGCTTAAAATAAAATAAAAGTGATGGCTGGATTATAACAAATGCAACTGTATAGGGTTACTGGCTGATGCAATCAGAATGGAAGGTAGCCAAGACCCAGCTGTACCTGGTGTGATACCAGGGAGCGTAGAGAGTATTTCCATCATGTTTGGAGCCCCTTTGGCTCCCTGGGGTAGAAATTATTTAATAATAATAATAATAATAATAATAATAATAATACCCTTTTGATTTACAGTGCCCTGGCCCTGGACAGCTCAAAAAGCATGCCCCTGTGTCCTCTATAGGGCTTTACAGAGCATTTGGGGGCACAAAAATCTTTTTTATTGGCAGGAGCAAGTCTGGGGAGGGTGTGGTCTTTCATGGTCTCTTGGAGGACTAATGTCTGCCCCAATCTTCCCAGTTTTCTACCCTGTTCTAAAAGATATAGGGATGGGAGGAACCACATCTATATCAGTGGCCTAGAACAACCCTTTAGTTAAGTTAAGTGCATTCTTTATTTTATCCTTCCATTCTTTTGTAACATATTCTAGCACAAAACATCCATGATGCGGGGGGGGGGGGGGGAGGTGTGTATACTATTCCATTAACTGAACTTTTTAAAAGAGCAAATTCTGCAATTTTAGGACAAGCTAGTATGAAACCCCAAAAAAGGAACTTGCATAATGCGGCATGACATGCCACCGCCATCTCTTACTATTTTGCTGATTTTAATTTGTTTTGTTATCTCTGCTGTTGCCATTTTTTGTTGTGAAAATTTGGTTTTAGCTATTTTATATGTTATTTAAAATGTTTTAATCAGTGTTTAGTTTAATTCTTTTTTAAGGGGGGGTAGGTATTGTTTTTAGGACTGTATATATGTATTTTAACTGTTGTTAGCCATCCCGATTGTGCTCAGAGGGGCAGGGTATAAATTAAAATAATGATGATGATGATGATGATGATGATGATGATGATGATGACACTGAAACAGAATGAAATGTGACAAAGAGTGCTGGGCTAGATATAGCCACCACCAGCTCTTATTAAAATTAAGTATTATCCCCCTTAGCTAAAAGAACAAAGCTCTTGAAAAATAAACTGCAAAAATTATACTAAGCAATGTTGTTTTCAAATACAGTGTTTAAGTACATAGTTAATGCTTTAATCCCACTAACATAACAATCAGGACAAGTTAAGTACAACATAGAAATTGATGCTGTACTATGTTGTAATAGAGCCTCTTATAAAAAGTATTTCAAAGCAGGTATAGTGGAATAATAGTCTCTCTCTTCTGAGACATGATTGAAAATATTAGGTATAGTTAGATTTTTTTATGCATTTCAGACTGACATATTATAGTTTTGTGCCTTGTATTATACATATTGGGTTGGATCCAAACATGGGAGGGGGTGACTAAAATCTGTATTTTCTAACCCTACATCTCCCGCCATCCCCTTCCACCTGAAAATGCTCCCTACAGCATCAGGGCCTTGTAGAATGGAATGGACTGTGGCATGAATTCTTTGTTGGAAACTGAGGGCCTTTACAGACTGCCAGAAATAACACAGCTTGAGTCCACTTTAACTGCCCTGGCTCAGTGCTAGGGAATCATGGGAACTGTAGTTTTTTCTGAGACATTTAGCCTTCTCTGTCAGAGAGCTCTGGTGCCACAATAAACTACAGTTCCCATGATTCCTTAGCACTGAGTCAGGGCAGTTAAAATGGACTCAAGCTGCATTATTTCTGGCAGTCTGTAAAGGCCCTGAGTTTTCTTCAAGAATAAAGGTCTTAAAACCACAGCCTTTAGACAAGGGGTGCGAAACATGTGACCTGCATGTTGTGGGACTGAAAATCCTAGTAGCTCTATCCAGCTTAATCATGATGAAGAATGCTGGATTTATAGTCTAGTAACATCTGGAAAGCCATATGATTCCCAGCTGTGCAAGTGCTTGACAGATTCACCATTCTTGTTACCTGCTTTCTGTTTATCTGGCTGTCCGGTCCATATCCTTAGTCTGTATAAATTAAAAAGAATCCCAAGTGAAAGAACAAGTGGCTGCCAAAGTACTTGTCTGGATTCATATATATATATTCATATATACATATATATATATGCACACACACACACACACACACACACACACACACACACACACTATACTAACTACAAATACATACAAATACAAACTAACCGACGAACTACATCAAATGACGAGCTAAAAAGATAAAGTGAATTTATATGGCTTCCAAACTGTCAGGTAATGGTTATAGTTGTCTAATACAGTCAGCCCTCTTTATCCACAGATTCTTTATCCACAGATTCAACCATGCATGTCTTGAAAATATTTTAAAAATGCATAAATTCTATTAAAAGAAGATGGTTATATGTGCAATTGGTTTTTATATAGGCAAATAAAAGAAAGGTATATTATAGGTAACAAACAGGAAGGGATAGAAAGAATAAAATCAGAAGTAGAAGAGGTAATACCATCAGTATAATAATATGTTATCAAAATTATGTAACTATTTGTTAAAGATATATACAGAAGAAGTAATGAAAGACAAGGTGCTGAAATTGTCACAAAATTTTGGATACACTATTGAACTCAAACAATGGGAAGACACATGGGAAAAAAGGACATTAAGGAAAGTTACTACAAGATATACTATAGGTCTGTGATGGCGAACCTATGGTATGCGTGCCAGAGAGGACACGCAGAGCCCTCTCTGTTGGCACGCGTGCTGCTGCCCCCCCCAGCCAGCACAGAGTTTGTCAAAGTCCCCTCTCTCTCAGAATATAATAATAATAATAATAATAATAATAATAATAATAATAATAATAATTTTTATTTAATACCCCGCCCCTCTGAGCTCAATCGGGGCGGCTTACATCATAAAAATCAGCAGTAGTTAAGACTAATTACCTCCCCCTCCCCCCTCCTCGTGCACTCTTTCCCCTCCCTCCTCGTGCACTCCCTCCTCGTGCACTCTTTCCCCTCCTGCCTGGCACAAGTGCCTCACTGAACGCAAGGTATCCCTCTGCCTAAGCCACCACCACCACCGGCAGCACGGAGAAGTAAGGGAAACCTCGGCGGCAGCAGCAGCACCTAAGCATCCAGCCCTACTAACCACCTTCTCGTTCCCCGTTTTCTCACTCTCTTTTTTTCCCTTCATGTGTGCATGCTCGGTGGCTGCCTGGCTCACAAGAGTTACCTCAGCCTCGCCAGCCATTGAAGGGCAAGTAGGTGGCCATTGCGTGATAATCACTGTCACCGCCACAGATGCTTCAAACACCACAAAGGTATTGAGGAGGAGGAGGGGGAGGCCATGGGATGGGCAGGCGTCGCAGATAAGGCGCTTTAATCTCAGTGGAGGGGAGACTGCGAGTGTAACCCTTTTTTCTTCTCCTCCTCCTCTTCCCCACTTAGCACGCTTGACCTTCCTAAGGAGGAGGAGGGGGGACACACAAAGAACTGTTCCTTATAATTGCTTTCCTTGAGCGATTGAGAGGGATGTTTTCAAAGGTGAGAGGAAAAGGAAGTAGGACTCCTGGGGCTGGGAAGCATCCTGCTGCAAAGGAAGCTCCTTCTCCTCCTCCTCCTCCTCCTCCTTCTTGGCGGAGATGTGTTTGGGGTCACTGGCTTCCCTGAGCAGCCTCCTCCTCCTCCTCTCTTTACCCATTTCCCTGACCAACCAACTATTCCTCTCTTTTCCCAGTTCCCCAACCAGACTCCTCTTCCTCTTTCTCTCCCCCCCCCCCATTCCCTGACTATCCTCCTCCTCCTCCTCCCTTTTCCTGATCAACCACCACTTTCTCCTCTCTTTTCCTGGTTAAAAAGGAAGAGAAAAACAGGAGAGGCCCAGCTGCTGGAGACAAGGTGTAAATGACAGCAAGCAATTCCCCTTTGCCTTGTCCTGTCCTGCTTTGCCTTCTCCTGCCTGCCTTCCTGCCCCCCACAGCCCAACTTGTGATGGCCGTGCTAAGAGGGTTGCATCACCCGGGTGCTGCACCTCGGGGATGGCTTTTCCCAAAGCTTCTTCCAAAGCTGGTCTTCCCAAAGAACCTTTGAAGCCTTTGCTCTGGAGGTGGAAGAAGTGGAAGAACAAAGCCAAAAGCAAAAGGCTTGTCTCTTATAATCTCCCATTTGTTTGGAGGGAGGGGGATTGCATCCTGAGATTGGGATGCTTGTGATGTCAGACTGGGGTGGAGATCTCCTAAGGCTGAGGCTCCTCTGGGGACCATTTTGTGTGCTAGGAGGATGTGGGGGGTAGTTTAATTGCTAAGCAAGAGCTGGCAGTCCGACGGTGAGGGGGGAGAGTGTGACCTGCCCATGGTCTACAGTGTGAGCTCCATGGCGACCTTAAGGCGAACCTATCCTGGGGTTTGCTTGGCAAGGTTTGTTCAGAGGAGGTTTGCCCTTGCTTCCTCTGAAGCTGAGAAAATGTGACTCCTTGTTTCCTACTTTTGGCAACCTTAAGGTGAACCTATCCTGGGGTTTTCTTAGTTAAGATTTCTTCAGAGGGGATTTGCCATTGCCTTCCTCTGAGTGTGACTTAAAAGGAATCAAGTCGGTTTCCATGGCCAAGCTGGGATTCACACAGTGGGTTTTTATGGCTACGTGGGGATTCAAACTCCAAGCCTCCCCCCCCCCCTTCATCTCTCCCTCTGCAGCGGGGAGTCTGCTATTGTTGTTGTTTGTTGTTGTTGCTGTGCATCTGTTTCCTATTTGGGGCGACCCTGGCAGGGTTTTCTTGGCAAGGTTTCTTCAGAGGTTTTTTTCCTTCTTTTTGCCTTGGCCATCCTCTGAGGCTGCGAGTGTGTCTTGCCCCTATTTTTGTGTGCTTTCAAGTCTTTCCCAACTTAAAGCGGTTCTAAGTTTCTTCTACAGAGGTTTGCCGTTGCCTTCTTCTGAGGCTGAGAATGTGACTTGTGTGTGGTGCTTTCAAGCCTTCCAACTTATAACAACATTAAAGTGAAACTATCATGGAGTTTTCTTGGCATGTTTCATCGGGGTGTGTGTGTGCTATTGCTAGCCTGAGGCTGAGAGTGTGTGCCTTGGGTTTTCCCCTGGAAGTCCCACCCCCAGAAGGCAGAAGTCCCACCCCAGAACCCCTCCCTGTAAGGCAGAAATCCCACCCCGGAAGTTCTGCCCCAGAAGGTGGAAGTCCCACCCCCGGCACCTGGTGCCACCTAGTGAAGGAATGCCACTGAGTTTGGGCACTCGGACTCGAAAAGGTTCACCATCACTGCTATGGGTGATATTTAACAGCTGAAAAGATATCCAAAATGTATGGTGGTTGTAACAACAAATGTTGGAAGTGTTTAAGGGACAACGGTACACTTTTTCATATGTGGTGGACCTGTCCTAAGGCAAAAAGATTTTGGTCACAGATACACCCCATAATAAGTAAAATATTAAAAGAAAAGCTGGAATTTAAGCCAGAGGTTTTTCTTTTAAATATGTTAGAAGATAAAATTGAGAGGGAAAATGAAGAATATTATTTTATATGATTTTGGCAACCTGATTGGTGTATGCTAAAATGTGGAAGTTGGAAACTATCACAACTATAGATAGCTGGCTAAACAAAGTACTTGACACATTAGAGATGGATAAGCTTGCTAGATGTTTGAATAAAGAGGACTCTAGAAGATATATGGATGACTAGGATAATACTTTTTGTGACTCAAAGATGGGAAGAAGAGGTAATAGTAGGATTTGATTGGGAAATATGATGAATAATTATGGACAGTATATAGAAAGATTCATAGAATAACACAGGTTTGGTGAACAGATTAGTGATGACATAAAATAGGAAATATGAAAGACAGAATGACATAGAATAAAAAATATGAAAGATAGAAAAGATAAGGTAGACTGTAGATAAAAGGAGGTTAATCCGAACAAAAACCCCTCATTTACGCTTCTTTTTACTTTCAGAAAAACCCAAAAGTAAAAATAAGGGGTTTTCGTTTGAATTAACCTCCCTGTTAACAGCGCTTTTACTTTTCACACAGGGCAGAACGGGAGAAATCCCGTTCATTAAAAGCTTCTGCTTTTGTGGGTTGTTTTTTTTTCACTTTAAAGAGCGATTTTGCACAGGGCTCCCCGTGTGATAAACTCCATAGGTAGGGTTGTTATTTAGTTAGAATGGATGATTTAGATGCCTGATTAAATTGGTTATTTGAATTGTTTGAGCTGATTGTAGGAATGTATGTAAATTTAGATAAATTGAAAGAATTGATGGAAATTTGTTGCTTTTTGTTACTTTTGGCTGGATTTTAACTTTTGTTAATTTTTTTGAGTCCTAAGTTCTAGACAGCAAACATTGATTTTGCCATTTTATATAAAGGGCACTATTTTACTACACCATTGTATTAAATGGGACTTGAGCCTCCACAAATTTTGGTATCCCATTAAATATAATAAAATACACTTCTATTCTACTATTCTTCAAATTCTATCCTTTTATATGTTTAATAACTGAGTCTCATTCTTCTTTAAAGATATCTACTATCTTTCATTTTATAAGATTTCTGAATTTATCTGTTTTAGCAAAATCCTATAACTATAATCTATCTTCCTGTAGAAACATAGCCATAACAAATATTCTGATAACCAAGGTATTACAGTTCTTCTGCAACTAAAATTTTGCCTTCAAAATATCCTAGTCAAACTATAGATCTTAATCAAGTGTTTTCCAGTTATTCATGAATCCATATAGAGTGATCTTTTTTATATATAAATCACACAACATACCTCAAAACCATACAAATAATTCCCAGATACTGGGCAGATACCTTAGTAATCAAAGATAGAAAGAGGAGAAGGTGAATTGGGGGATATAAAGATACCCGTCTAAAAGATGAAAGGAATTAATTAACAATAGGAGTGTTCAGATATTACCATATATGAAGGCAACATGGAGACCCCAGGCAAACCAGCCAAGGTATCAGAGGAGCAAGAGCAGTGTGCGCACACACAAACCACCCACCCCACCCGGGACCCCAGGAAAGTCAGTCAAGGCACCAGAGGGGAGACAGGAGGGGCACATGCGCACCCCCCAGCCACCCTCCTGCCCCTCACGGGAAAAGCCTGGGAAGGAGAGGGAAGAGCACACACACACACACACACACAGCAATAAACTCATGCGAGTGTCAAAGCTGCAAAAGTCAAGGCCGAATTGCACATTCAAAACAAGAAAATAGTGGCACATTAATTGTAGTGCAAGAGTGGGAAAGTTGCAAGAGCCATTTGTATTCAAGGGAGTGAAGAGGGGGATGATAGTATTTCCGTAATAGTTTTGGAGCAGGGGTAGGCAACCTTTCCCCTTTAAGGGCCGAGGGACTTCAGCTCCCAGAAGCCTCAGCCATGTTGGCCAATAGTCCCATGTTGGCCAATAGCTCCTGGGATTCTGGGAGCTGAAGTCCCTCGGCCCTTAAAGGGGAAAGGTTGCCTACCCCTGTTTTAGAGCAAGGAGTGGGATGGGAGAGGATTATCTAGATATAAAGAAAGTTAAAACAATAAAAGTGAAGTTTGGAATGAAGTTATTTGCCTGCAAAAGGTCATCTTTCAAATGGAGAGCAACAGTTGTGAACAGGAAGACTATTTCCCTCAAATATGGCAGCTGTCAGTTGTAAGGATTTAGGCGGGAAAACAGGAGAAGAGGGAGAGACAAGATGGCAGAGTGGGGGGAGAAAGTTTTGAAGAATATGTCAGAAAGATACCAGAAGTTAGAGCAAGGGGAGGGGTGGGAGAGAATTGAGGCAGAGAGAGTTAAAATAATAAAAGTGAAATTTAGAGTGAGGCTATTTGCTTGCAAAAGGCCATGTTGCAAATGTAGAACAACAGTTGTGAACAAGAAGACTATTTCCTTTAAAGATGGCTGCTGCTATTAGGATTAAAGCAGAAAAACCAGAGAGGAGGGAAAAAGACAAGATGGCGGGGGGGGGAGGAGTTCTAAAGGATAGATGAGAAAGATACCAGAAGTTAGAGCAAGGCAAGGTAGTTAACACTTAATCATTCACTTTATGATGTCAAAAAAGTCAGGGAAAGAGGTCTTCTGTGCTGGAAGTTGAATTAGATTCAGTTTGGCTGTGTGGTCCCTACCATGCAGGACTACCAAGCCGCCCATGTGTTCTCTGTCCTGTCGGCATCCATGGCCCAGCTATCTGTCCAGACCTGGGTGCAGCTAAAGAGGAGACATTGTTCTTCCCCTCTTTCTCAACATCTTGGGGCGCTTTATTGTTTGAGGCATCACATATGTGAAGAAGCTGAGTTTCAGTTGAGGCAGAGTCACTATATAAGACTATTAGTTTGTATGATATGCTTGCTTGTTGGAGCAGAGAGGTGAAGAGTTTAAAACCACGGTATTTCCTCAGCGTTTCAGGGGAGATGTCCTGGTATACTTGCACGTTAGAATCCTGGTAGGCAAGGTTCAGGTACTGGAAAGCTTCTTCAGTACTTGTGCTTTTTTTTGGATAATATGCAAAGCATATAATTATGTCCCTGGGGGGAACACCTTGTCTCTGGTTAAGAGCTGACATCCGATGTGCTCTTTCTATGTCAGCCGAAAGGAGATCAAGACCTGGACAAGTGTTATTCAGCCAGGTAAGGAGGAATTAAATCATGTCCTGACACTCCTTCCATTCAGGAATCCCATGAATTCTGATGTTTAAGTGTCTATTTCTGTCCTCTGAATCCTGTATTTTGTTTGTGAGATAGTCATTCATTTGTTCTCTCCTGTATGTGGGTCTCATGAGAATGACCCAGTTCAAGAGTTGCATTAGCTGTATTTTCTATATCTCCAGTGTGGGCTGTCAAGGCAGTGAGCTTTGAGTTCACTGGCTCAAGGGTGAGTGCTCAGTATTTTTGTAAATCATGCACTAAATTTACACAAAGCCTTTCCAGGAGGTCTGAAAATGACGGGCCTGGTGTCGGGGGACTCTCACCTCTGCCTCCCTTCCCTCGTGTCATCTCTGTCTCCTCCGTTTGATTTTTTGACTCTTTAAGAGATGAGCAAAAACCCAAAATTGCTTAATCTACTGACCTTTTAATTCCTTGCATTAGATAGGTATTTTTGATCTTGAAGGTTGGTGAAGTTCACTCCATTTAATTGGTAAAAGCTGAGATCTTGTCCTGCTCAAGTTTTATGCATCCACCATGACCGATGGCTAGTCACGCCCCCCTCAGTTCAGAGTTCTTAGATATCCATCCTGATTTCTTTAGACACCACCCATTTTCACTTCTGATTGGAACTGTTTCAAATTGTGTCTTCAATACAGTCAACCCTTGGTATCAGCGGACTTGCCATCCATGGATCCAAGCATCCGCAGCCTGTGTTCTCCCCAATGGCAATGAGTGCACGTGGCTACATTGCCATTAGGGACAGTTCCTGTTTTCCTGTGGTGGCATGTGCATGCAGCCACACTGCCATTAAGTTCCGTCATCCTCAATGGTGGTGTGGCTGCATGCATGCGCCACCACAGGACAACGGGGCTGTCCCTAATGGTGACCCAGCTGCGTACACACACCTTCATTGGGGAAAATGCAGGCTTGAGCATCCACAGATTTTTGTATCTGCAGAGGAGGATCCAGAACAGATCTCCCATGGATACTGAGGGCTGACTGTATTTCGATTTTAAGAAACTACCATCTTTCATGAACTACCTTCTCTATTAGTATTCTTGATCATGGGATTGCCACCAGTATCTCCCTGAAGTTACTGAAATCTAGAATGCATGTCTGACTATGCTTAGCTTTCCCTTTCCTGACTATGCTTAGCTTTCCAACTTTCAGGAGCCCTGGTGGCGCAGTGGTTAAATGCCTGTACTGCAGCCACAAGGTTGCAAGTTCAATACCTGCCAGGACTCAAGCTTGACTCAGGCTTGCTGGGGGCAATTAGCTTACAGTTGTAAATCGCTTAGAGACTGCATAGCACAGTATGAAGCGGTATATATATGAAGCTGCTGTTGCTTTCCATTGTATAACAAACTTCAGGGGAACATGGACTACTCCAACCCAAGGATTCTGCACTTCCACCCATGAACTAGATTATCATTGTTGGATAGGATCAGCTCTAAAATAGCTTATACCCTTGTTGCCTTACTTTCTGAACAATGAAACTGTCTACAAGGTAAGTGAGGAATTTGTTGCACCTTACATTTTTGGCAGAGTTTGACGTCCAACAAATATCAGGATAGTTGAAAAACCCCATTATTACTACAGCTCTCCTTTCTGAATGTGTGGTCATTTGTTCTAGGAAGGCATCATCCAAGTCCTCAGTTTGGCTTGGAGGTCTATAGTAAACCTGCCACTCCACCACATAACTGTTGTTTCTTTCCCCCTTAATTTTTACCCAGATGCTCTCAACTTGGCTGCCATGATTTACGTCATGGACCTGTTCACAGATGCATCCTTAATATATAATGCTATTCAACCTCTTTTCCTGTTTGGTCTGTTTCTCTGAAATAGGTTATACCCCTCTATTACTACATTCCAATCATGAGATTCATCCCATCAGGTTTCAGTTATGCCTATTATATCATATTTGCTTTGCTGTGCTAAGAGTTCAGGTTCATCCTTTTTATTTTCCAGGCTCTGTGCATTAGTATTGAGACAGCTAAGAGCATAGACCATTCCCCCTTTCTGCCTTTTAAAGATATTTCTCCTCCTATTGTTGGGTTCTTGTGCTATTTGGCTTATTCTCTGTATAATATTTGGGCTGTTATCTCCAGCTCTTGATAAACTCCTTCAGTAGAGAGTTCTTCCACTGAACTTTCTAAAATTACGTATTCAATGTCCAAACATTCATCCTTAAAAGAATCTCTTGTCTTTTCATTTTATCTATATAGTATACTGCTTCTATCATATTTTTATTTTGTCCTGATCATATATTGTGTCCTCTGTTTATCATATAGCTAATCCTATTATTGGTTTAAATTTGTCCTTTGCTCTTCTCTGGTAGCTGGTTTAGTGCCTTTTGACCTAGGAGTTGCATCTTCTAACTGTATATACTTGACTATAAGTCGATCTCATGTATAAGTTGAGAGTAGGTTTAGGGGCCAAAATTATGGATTTTGATATGACCTATGAACAGATTACACTCTTACTTTCAGCAGGGAATGGTTCCTTTTTTTGGTATAAGTTAAAGTACAGCACTTTAATTGACCCGTTGATAAGTCAACTCAGTTTTTTGGGGGTCAATTTTTGACTAAAATTTCTAGTCTTATACATGAGTATATATGGTTTCTGGTTTCATGTCAACTTTGGGGCCAAAATGCCTGTCATAATCATCTTAAAGGTGAAGGGTAAAGGTTTCCCGTGGCATCAATATCTAGTCATAACTGACCGTAAGGGCCTGTGCTCATCTCCATTACTAAGCTGAAGAGCCAGTGTTGTCCAAAGATGCTCTGTGGTCATGTGATCAGCATGACTGCATGGAACTCTGTTACCTTCTCACTGAAGTGGTACCTATTTATGTACTTGCATTTACATGCTTTTGAACTGCCAGGTTTGCAGAAGCTGGAATTAGTGATGGCTGCATCGCATGGCACTTGGGCCTCAAACTGCCAACATTATGATTGTCAGAATTGGTGTCTTAACCACTTAGCCACCTCATCCTTCATAATCATTTTACCCTTGTATTAAGATCTTTGGAAGAGGTCCTTCTCTAAGTACCTTCTGTGGTAATCTTGGATGTAAGCTTAGCAAGTTTGTGTCCAGTGTTAATGGATAGTTTTCAATTTGTTCAGTCTGAGGATGTGGACAGAATCTTTGCCACCACATGTTTCAGGAAGGGCTTATCAAACAGGCCAGAAGGGGATGGGCTGAGTGAGTGAAGGGGATAGTTAATGACTCTCTACAATAAGGAATATTCCAACTTGCCTAGAGGAAGCAGTTGTGAGGACTTCATTGAAAAAGCCATCCCTGAATCCCTCTATAATGGATGAATTGTTGCCCAATGTCAATCCACCATTTGGGGGCAGGGAATTGAAGCATATGGTGTCCTTCCAACTCCAGGGGTTTCTGGATGAAACAGGTTATCTACATCCATTTCAATCTTGTTTCAGGCCTAGCTATGGGGCAGATGCAGCTTTGGTCGTCTTTGTGGATGACCTATGCAAGGAACTGGATAGGGACATTCCTTTGTTCCCAGGCATTTTATTTTCATTTTTAAAAATAGATTGATATCTTTGTTTGGTGACTGAATACTTTCTGTGCCTCTTATTTCATTATACTATTGTTCTTTTTTGTATTTTGATTTTTTAACAGTGTTTTGTACATTACTATGGAATTTCTTGTGGATAAAAGGTAGTTTATAAATGTAAAAATGTTATGCACATCTCATAACACTCATGGCTGCTGTGTAAATTTCATTGACATATGCATATAATCCAGTTCCATTTGTTGTCTGAGAAAAAGTGGGCCAGTCATGGACTAAGTAAATCGTATTTCACGTGGTTTGGTTGTGAAAGATGTTGTAGTCTGTTGAAAACAAAATACACACAGCTTTTATTTCCCAATACTATAGAGACTGCTGTGCATATGTTTTTTCTTAATTACTCTCATTAATGTGCTCTGGCTGAGTCTGACTGGTTCTTCTTTGATTCATCATTATAATGTTTTTTAGAGGTGAATGATGGGTTTGACACATAGATGATATTCTCATCAATTCTGCCAGAGAAGCATAGAGACAGGGACAGGAAGATACTAAAAGTGAATGACTGGCTGTGTAGATGGCTGAGACTGGAGAGGTTTAGCTTCTGGGGCCACAGTCTTCACTTCTTAGACAGAAGACTACTGACTACAGACGGGTTGCACACTGGGAACACAGTCTTTGGTAGTAGCACGGAAAGTCTAACCAAGGGTGCTTTAAACTAAATTGTCATGGGGTAGGGTTGGAGATAATAGCTCAGACATCAGTCCAAAGGCAAGCTCTAAACACATGGATATGAATTCTAGAGAAGAAGCTAAGGGAGAGAATGGGATCACCAGAAAAATTAATAGTAAATTAATAGGTGAGAACAAAGAAAGCTTCAGACATCTATACATCAGTGCACATAGTTTGGGAAACAAACAAGATGAGCTTGAAATCCTAGTACAGGAGGATAAATATGACTTTATAGGCACAATGGAGACCTGGTAGCATGACTGCCATAATTGGAATATTACAATTGAAGGGTGTGACCTATTCAAAAAGAATGGATGTGACAGAAAAGGAGGGGGAGTAGCATTACATGTTAAAGGCAAATTCAGTTGTACAGAAATTCGTGAGAGCAATCTGAGTGGACCAGTTGAGTAAAAATAAATAGTGAAATAAATAAATGCAACATTGTGGTAGGAGTTTAATTAAGACCAACAAACCAAGAAGAGGTGGTGTATGATGCTTTTCAGAAATAAATCTTAGAAGTATCAAAGATTCAAGTATTAGTAGTAATGGAGGACTTCAATTATCCTCCGTAACTACTGGGAGACTAATTTAGCTAAGCATAGGCTCTCCAACAGATTCCTTTTTTTAAAAAAAATCATCAACAACAACAAACAAAATTCAACTATATCACTTTCATACAATCATAGAATCCGCTATCTAATCCTATATACCCGTGATGGCAAACCTGTGCCCCACATGCTAGAGATGGCACACTAAGCCATTTTCCCTGGCATGTGTTTAGAGAGGAGGAAGAGGCACGTGCCTGTTCCCTCCCGACCCTCCTCAGTCTTCAGCTGCCTGTCCAGAGGCAGCCAAAGGCCGAGAATGGTGCTTGGGGGGGGGGGGGAAGGAAGAGGCCTGCACCTGTTCCTCTTCTTCCCTCCCCCACCCTCGGGCCTCTAGCTGCCTCTGGAGAGATAGCTGAAGGCCTGGGAGGGTGGGGGGAAGAAATCCAACCCCAGAAGTCCCATTCCCAGAGGGCAGAAGTCCTGCTCCCAGCACCGGCTAACACCCAGTGCTAAAAGGCCTTTCTCAGCCCCTAAAAGGTTCACCATCATTGCTATATACAATCTCTTATTATAGTTTTCTTTTACATACACATCTATGCAACCATTCACCACCTTTCTTTAACTTCCTAATTTCCACTGGTAGAATTATTTTTGGTTTAGTTTGCTTTGTCTGTATTTCTGTTCTTCATTTTCCTGTTATCCACCCTAAAATATTTGTGTCTTAGTTTTATATATATTTCACATTAATCACTATTTTGCTCATTCATATATACCTTGTATTTGTATATACCGTTGTCTTTTACGTTGACCCTTAGCTAATATCCTTTCTTTAGCCTTACTATTTTTATTATTTCTTTTTTTACATAATTGTATTTTTATCCAGTATCTCTCAATAATAAAGATTTTTTTTCTTTCTGTCTGTCTTAAGTGTTTCTTTTCTTGTTATTTCTTCTTTGTTTCCTACAAATTAGCTATTTTTCCCCATTCATTTTCATAAGTTTGTAATGACTTATTGCACAAATACATTGTTAATTTTTCCATCTGTGCCATTTCCATTAGTTTTATGATCCATTCATCTATATTTGGGATTTGTTGATCTTTCCGTTTCCTTACGTAAACCATTCTGGCTGCTGTTACTGTATATAGGAGTATACACCCAAATTCTTTTTCTGTCTTGTTTTCTATACCGGTTAGCATGTTTAACAGATTTCTAGTGTTAGAGGGAGACTGATTTTTGATGTTTCTGTTATTCCTTTATGTATTCTCTTCCAATGTTCTTTAGCTTTGTCACTCTTCCACCACATGTGGTAGAAGGTGCCATTCGCTTGTCTACATTTCCAAGAGTTGTTTTTTGACTTGTTATACATTTTGGCTAGCTTAGCTGGTGTTAAATACCATCTGTAGAAGAGCTTGTAATAATTTTCTTCAAGTTCATTACTTCTGGTAAACTTGTTGCTTAATCTTCATGATTTGATCCATTGTTCTAAGTATATCGGATGACCAATATTTTGTGCCCATCTTACTATATTGTTCTTAATCATTTCTTCTTCCATATCATACGACATTAGTAGGTTATAGAATTTTTTAATGATTTGCTTGTTTTCTGACTAGAGTAATTGATCCAATTCTGTTTTACTTGCCTCGATGCTTTTAAGTTTCTCATCTCTTTTAAATTCTCTTAATAGCAATATAAAAACCAGTGGCATGTTATATTCTCTTGGTTTAGCTCTTCCCTTGTTTTCAATTAATATTTCCCTTCATTTTGTTCAAATAATACTATTTATCTCTATATAGATTTTCTCTTTCGTGAAATGCTTCATATGGGGAAGAGTGGTATTTTTGGACACATGTCTTTTATACCTCATCCATATCTTCAATAACAATCCCCTCACATAATGGTTTCCAAAATTTTTGTTTGATTTCAGTTTGTTAAAACATAGGAAGGCGGGTCATCCAAAATATATATTGAAACATTCTAGTTGCAGTAGTCTTTTATTATCTAGTGTTTTCCATTCTTTTACCCAAGGCGTACCACAAGTGTGATAGTATGTTTTCATGTTGGGTAATCCCAAGCCGCCTCTTTCCTTCCAACAAATTCCTGATGTGCTCTGCAGATAATTTCTTATTTCAAAAAGATAGAGGAAGGGACAAGGGGATTGGCAATTCTGGAATTGATCCTAACCAGTGGGGAGGAGTTGATCACTGAAACCAAAGTACAGTCAGCCCTCCGTTTTCGCGGGGGATCCGTTCTGGACCACTGCCACCCCATGAAAATGGAGATTCACAAATATTCAAGCCCCATAGTCTTGAATGGGCATGCTCCTGCAGGCGTGCACAGGGGTACACCCCATTGATATTAATGGAGGTCGCCCCTCCATGAATATGCAAAACCACAGACTTCAAGTCCGCGAGAACAGAGGGGCGACTGTAGTTGATACTTTAGGGGGAAGTGAGCATCCAGTGCTAGAATTTGCAGTTGTGGGACAGGTGAAAGATGGCCCTTGGATTTCAGGAAAGCTGATTTTAACTTTTTTCAGGGAATTACTGGGTCGAATCCCATGACTAGACATGCTAAGGGAAAAAGACATCTAGCAAGGGTGGGTGTTCTTGAAGAATGAGTTGTAAAAAGCACAGCCAAAAACAATCCCATGGAAAAAAAAAAAAAAAAGGGGAAACATTTGAAAAAGCCAGTGTGGCTGCACAACAAACTCAAACAGGAAGTGGGGGAAAAAAGGGTCCGTATCTAGAATGGAAGGAAGGTCAAATAATCAAGGAAGAGTACAGATGTGCAGCCCAAGTTTTCAGGAATAGTATAAGGAAAGCTAAAATTCAGAATGAGCTGAGACTGGTTGTCAGGAGCTGAGTCTTTCAGCTTCCCTGGCACAATCAATAGAGATCGGCTTTGCTTGTTTATAACATGCTATGCTGTACTAATATTGGATAATGGGACATGTAGTCATAAGATAATTGCTAAGACTGATTCTGACATTTCTTCCAAAATAAATCCCATTTGGGAAGAAAGGCGGGATATACTGCTCTTTGGTGTAAAGGGCATTATAAATAAATGTTGTTATTATTTTTATTACCAAGGAGGGATTGAGTCAGCTGTTTAATAATGGCAAACTGCTAACAGATCACAATGAAAAGGCAGAAATTGATCAATTAGTATTTTTTTCATGCAGCAGCAGAGACCTTGGCAAGGGATATGGATTGCAAATCCAAATTGATAGGGAGTTGGTCAGAAATCACTTAGCTAGCCTAAATTCAAATGTGCAGGGCCAAAGTACTGAAGGACCTTGCTGGTGTATACTCGTCCCTCCACATTCGCTGAGGTTAGGGGCACAGGAACCCTGTGAATGTGGAAAAAATGCAAATAACAAAAACACTGTGTTTTTACTTGAGAGAACACTACTGGAATCTCTAGGTCCTCCAGTGCAATTCTGTGGTCAACATCTGCCAGACATTGACCATAGAATTGCGCTGGAGAAGCTACAAATGCCTAGTGGAGCGTTCTCTCTAAGAATCTCCAGGTCCTTCAGTGCAACTTTTGGTTAAAGTTGACCATAGGGTTGTGCTGGAGGACCTAGATATTCCTAGAGAGAACATATTAATAAAATCATGAATAATCAAATGCGCAAAAGTCAAAGCCACAAATGTAGAGGAATGAGTGTACTTCCTGAACCCCTTGCCATCAAACATTGTCTCCTTCATTAATAAGGCAAAAAAGAAAACATCCAGGAAATTACAGACCAATCAGCTTGACCTCAATACCAGGAAAAAGTATTCAAACAGATTGTACATGAGTTTCTCTACAAATATCTTGATGACAATGCAGAGATCAGTAAGAGCCAACATGGGTTTGGCAAGAACAAACCCTGCCAAACTAATCTTATATCTTTTTTTTTAAAATTGGGTCACTAGTTTAGTAGATGGTGGGAATGCTGTGGATGTCATTTATCTGGATTTCAGCAAAGCATTAGATAAGATCCCCTACAATGTCTTGATTAGCAAACTGATGTGAAATAGATAGGAACACTATCAGATGAATCCATAACGAGTTGGAAAACCATGTTCAAAGAGTTGCCATCAATAGATGGGGTTCACACTTGAAAGGCTCTCGAGCGGAATGATTCAGAGTTCTATCCTAGGGACATTGTTCCTGAAAAGGACCTTGGGATCATTATTGATCAAAAGTTGAACATGAGCCAGCAGTTTGATGCTGCAACAAAAAAAGTGAATGCTATTTTAGCCTATATTAATAGAAGCATAGTTTCCAAGTCGAGGGAAGTAATGGTCCCACTATAGTCTGTGCAGGTTAGGCTTCCTCTGAAGTACTTTGTTCAGTTCTGGACACCTCCTTTTAAGAAGGATATAAAGAAGTTGAACTGAGTTCAGGGAAGGGCAACAAGGATGATAAGAAGTATAGAGAACAAAACATATGAGGAGAGGTGAAGAGTGGGCATGTTCAGCTTAGTGAAGAGAAGATTGAGGGATAAAATGATTGCACTATTTAAATACCTCAAGGGCTGTCACAGAAAGGGGGGCAGGCCTGTTTTTTGCTGCCCCAGAGGATAAGCTAAAGTCTAATGGTTTATAGTTACAAGAGAGTAGATTAAATTGAACATTAAAAGGAACTTCTTGACAGTAGCTGCATATGCACTGTAGAAATAACGCAGTTTGACACTGCTTTAATTATCATGGATCAATGCTATGGAATTCTGGGATTTGTAGTTTTGTGAGATATGTAGCCTTCTCTGTCAGAGAGCTCTGGTGCCACAACAAACTGCAAATCCCAGGATCCCATAGCATTGAGCCATGGCAGTTAAAGCGGTGTCAAACTGCATTCATTCTGCAGTGCAGATGCATCCAGTGACAGTATGTAAAGATGCCTTCCTTATCAAAGGAACTGGATAAACTATTTTTAAAAAACTGTGCTCCAGCATCTTCTGCAGGTCTCTTTACCTCATTTTTGGCTTTGAAATGGATGCTACCTTTGATTTCGTAGGTTCACTCTACACCACTAAACAGAGAGGGCTGCAAACTAGATGTCATACCCTTACTACTAGTCAAAAGTGAACAACAAATTCCCTGTCACTCTGTTCCCTGCAGGAACTATGAATAGTGAACACAATATCAGCCTCATTTTCAGGAAGAAGAATGATACTAGCCCTGAGTGCCAGTCTCACGAAGTGCCACGTGGCCAGTAGTACTCTAGATCACCAGAAGATGACTATGTGATGTTTTCCACTAATCCCATCTCTGCTACCAATGTGAGGACCTCCTCCTGTCCCCCTATATGGCTGTTTGGCCACCTCCTAGATGCACTCATGGTTCCTGTGTGTGACTTTATTCTTAAATCTCCACCGGACACCGCCACGCTCTTAACTGCTGCCATCAAAGACATCATGTCTTTACTAAAGCTTATATTTAGCATTCTCAGAGGCTCAAGTTTATAATAAAAATAATGATTTATTAAACAGAAATTGAGCATAGTATCAGAGATTGCTTATTTAATACATCTAAATTACATCTCTCACTCCTGTCCTAACTATAACGCTGACTAAGGGATCATGCAGATGGGCCCAAAAGAGCAGTGTGTAGTCCTGATTTGGGCAGCCGCTGAGGTCCTCAACCTGGCCTCTGTCAAGGAGTGGCTTTTTGCTGCTCCTTTTTGTGCTGGCTCTTCTGGGTTGGGGCAAGCTTCGCTTGGCGTGGCTTCCAGCTGCATTTGAGGAGTGCATCACATAAATGCCATGCTGGCACTTTTGGCCCATCTGCTTCGAACCCCTCTGTCTTCTATCTCTGAGTGTAACTAAGGGGGGAAGCAGACAGAGGTGCCGGAGACGCCGCCGGACGGAGCGCCGCGGGACCACAGCCTCTGCACCCCGGCGCTCCTGCGGCGTCCCTGGAAGGAGCGCTAAATCAGCGCTCCTTCCACAAGACAGGGAAAGTGCGCCCTAAAAGCGTAGGGCGCACTTTCCCTGCCTTTTCCGCTGCAGCGCGTGTGGTCGCTGCGGCGGGAGGTTGCCCCGGAAGCGCCGGCCGTGCAGAGGGCTGGCAGCTCCCAGGGCGACCTCAGGAAGAGGAAGGAGCGCCGCGCGTGAGGTTGCTCCTCCTCTTCCGGGTCTCGCAGATGACTCAATTAGTCGTCTGCCGAGGCCCTAACTCTCTTTTCCCATCTCAAGCTTCTCCAACTCTGACAGACTCCTAATCCTAACCTTGACAGACTCAACTCTCACTCCCTACATTCCATTCTCTCATGCCCTCCCAGTACAGCCTTACCTTTACATGTACTATACCTTGCCTAAACAACCATCTTACCTTAATTTATCTAATAAATTCAACATTTTCCCTTCAAAGACCCATAACATCACAAACTGCTCCTACTACAGATGGCATCAGTACACTGACTACAGATTGTGCTCCACAAGAAGCAGTTCTCAAAGAGCCTATCAGTCAAGACAGTGTTCACCTTCACCTGGATGGCCACCATTTTTTTCTGCTCCTATGGATTATCTTGGAGGACCTCTGTGTGCTCATGCTGTATGGTCACATCCATGATCTCTGTCCCACCTGCACTGGCCTCCTCAGTGGCTGTGGTCACTTCTATGACTCCTTTTAATCTATGCGTCAACCTTGAAAAGTGCCACTTAAGACCAGTGCAAGGCATCCTCTTCATTGGACCCCCTTCATTGGTCTCTCCAGGTGCGCAGGCATACCTCCTGACAAGGCATGCTGCCCATTGTTTTAACTGGAACCTATTGTGGCAATGTCAGGTGTTTCATCAGTTCCTCATGAAGGTTTTAGGGCACATGACATCAATGACAGCTATGGTTTCTTTTGCACAACTGTATATGAGACCAGTTCAGTTATAATTATCTTCAGCTGCTATGACGTTGACACAGCTTCCTCTGGTAGACTCATTGCACCAGAAACTTATCATCTTTCCTTGCATTTACTACTGGTTACTAGTTGTGAAATCCAAAGAGGCCCTCACATTCACTATCAACAATTCTCTCTGACTCCTTTCTGCCTGTGTGTCAGTATAGACAACCCTTAAATCTGCAAGAGTTTGTGAAGTTGTCAGTCTGTACAGAGGATATTGTGACTAGGCATCTTGTAGTCTAATCCTAGAGTAAATAAAATTAAATGGATCAATTTTAATTGAAACATGCAAATTTTGTCTTGTATAACAACTATGTATGTTCTAGTGTAGGAATGGGGTGCCAGAACTTCAACTAATTTCTCATATTCCACCCTAATTTAATCCCTAAAGCATCTCCTGTAGATGTGACTCTGGTCCTTTGAAAATTTCAAAGAAAAAAGGAGGTTGTGTAGTCTTTACTGGGAGCCTGATTTTAGGCCACCTGTGTGTTTATTCATTTGATCTGCCATGAAAACAGGTAGCTGTATGAACAGTTACTATGAAGGATTAACATAGCATTAGTGAATGAGAATCCTTTGAGCTGAAAAGCCATGGTGTTAGGGGATTTTAACTAAATTTAGCATATCAGATAAGGTTTAAAGGTAACTGACAGAATGCATTTATGGTGATTGTGATAAATGCTACCAAATGTTCAGTTATTTAATATTGCCATCCAAGGGAACCTGTCTAATTAACCATTTGTAAGCTGCTCTGAGAGTCTTTGTGGCTGAAGAATGGGGTATAAATACTCCAAATAAATAAATATATATTTGAAATCAAGGTAATTTTTATAAAGATGCTATAGTCATTACACTTGTACACATTGTACACTTAATTTTCAGAAATTAATGTTTGGGGAGAAGCAATCCATCACATTCTCATAAATATCCAATGATAAAAAGCAAGACAAAAAGCTGCATCTTTGTGGGGGGGAACCCCCACCCACCTTTGCTAAAGCAACCTTGCCTTTTCTTTGTCCTTTCTGTGCAGATATGCATGTGGGTTGTAGTACCTGTGTAGAATAACATTTGAGAGCTTGTTGAACAAGGGTGGGAATCCTAAGGTTTGTAGGCTACATGCAGCCACCAGAATCTTTTTGCAGCCCCAGGGCCCTCCCAAAGCACTAAACATTTTTTTTTGACAAGTGCATCCAAAAACTGGCAAAAAAAAAAAAAAAAGAGAGAGAGAGAGAGAGAGAGAGAGAGAAAGAGAGAAAATGTCTGTACATGAAGACCTCAAGGCACTGCAGTTTTGCCTTATAGCAGATTGCAGGAGGTTGTGGTTTTCAACCACCTTCAGTTTGATTTTTATAGTGGGAAGGAGTTGGAGCTTGATGTAATACACAATCAATTATGTGGGTTGAAAATTGAAAATGTATTTGCAGCTCAGTCATCCCTGTTATAAAGCAAAGATGGGAAATGTGTAACCCTTGTGATATTAACCTGTGCTTCCCCCTATGTGAGCTATGAGGTTAACAGTCCAGTAACATCTGTCTGGAACATAAAAGTGCTTGTCTCTGTCTCTCTTGGTCCCACTGCCAACAAACTCTTTGCAACATTTTCCTGTCAGATCCACTAGCTACTATGATGTCAATAGGATTGGTGTATCCAGTAATATCTACTGCAGCTGTATGCTTTCATGTTATTTGTGCCTTATAACATCCCCAGTTCACTCTCTTCATTGTACTTTCCTCTTTCTGCTGTGATTTCTCCATTTGGAAATGCTGTTTTCAGGAGGTCTCTGTACATACTTAGGACTTTATCACACTGGGGAAACTGTGAGTTTAAACAGTGATTAACTCATGAAAATCACGCAATTGACATTAAAATGTGCTTAAAATGAGATTAATACAAGTGCCATTATCCAGTGAATAACCAGGCAATAAACAGCAAAAAGTCATTCACGGGAAAATTCCGTGAATAAGTTCCTACTATTTCTTGCCTGATTTTTCACGGGATAATGGCACTTGTGTGAAAACCATTTGCAAAATTGTGGGATAATCATGGGTTATTCACAGGATAACAGCACTTTGCATGCAACGTCATATGAAAACCATTAGCGCAATTGCTGGTTAATCACAGGTTAATCACTGTTTATACTTCCAGTTGTCCCCCGTGTGATAAATACCCTAGAGTACTGATTATACTCTCAGTACCATATTGATTCATCATTTATACTGTATTAACAGGAACAAAAAAGAGCAGAAACAAGGGATGCATCTCTGCTATAGACTTCTTTGCTTCAAACTGTCAAATTAGCTGATACATATGCTGTGGCAGACATGCTCTATGGGATTACTCTGCCACCCAGTCTGATATTCTCAGGCCTGAATGTAGTTATCTGTTAGGTCTTAGATGTGAACCTAACTCCATTCAGATAATCTATTGAAAAAAAAGTAATTTTGGTACTTCAGGATATCTGTGTTATTTAACACTTTCCTTTGTCTAGATGCAGCAAGCTCTGTCACACTACTATATTATGCTTCATATATTTATAATACAGCAATTGTATTTTCTGAAAATGGCTTTGGGACCTTAAATAAGTTTCGCACATTTATTAGCATTTAAATCATTCCAAACAGCAAAGTTGTTACATAGATGATAATTTTGGACAAAATAAAATATATTGTAGTGATGATCATCATTTTCTTTCTTCATAGGCATTTGGGTTTGGATCTTGTTCCACGGAAGGACTTTGAGGTGGTTGATTCAGATCAGATCAGTGTTTCTGATCTATATAAAATGGTAAGTTCTCTTATGGAGGATGAAAGATTATTTCAGTGTGAAGATTTTTTTTTTAAAAAAGTCATCAATTTGGATAAACACCTTGTTTCTATAAACTGAGAGCAGTTTATAATAATTGAATACATTTAAACAATAAAATTGTTGTTGTTTTGTTGTTGCTGTTTTTATATGCCTTCAAGTTGTTTCCAACTCATGGTGACCCTAAGGCAAACCAATCACAAGCTTTTCTTGGCAAGATTTGTCATTGCCTTCCTCTGAGGCTGAGAGCATGTGACTTGCTAGCATACAGTATTTTTAAATGTGCATCAATACAGTTATTTTAAAAAGTCAAGATAGCCAGGGTTTTTGTTGTTGTTGTCATCATTTTTCTGATTTGAAATGAAAGTTAACTTTTGAGATTACTGGATAGCATTTCTCTTTATTATTTCTGATCAGGCTTACTAATGTTTTAATTTAAGCATGATTATATATGCCGCCTAAGTCTTGTCGTTTTAAAAGAAAACAAAATAAGCATGCTTCTTTAGGGGTATACAGAAAAAATGTTTGGGGGAAAATGTCTAGAGTGAGAGAATGGCTATTTGGGAAATAAACATTCTTAAAGTAATCAAGTGCTTCTTAGAAATTCTATGCTTCCATTTTTAAACTTCATTATTTAGTGCAACCAAACCACAAAAATAGTTTATGTTGTGCCTTTCACATTATCCCTGTATTGAATAAGCCAAAGCTCATCTGCAGGAAAGTAACAGCATAAATCAATACAAAAAGCACACCACAGATCAAAAAGAAAATAACACAGTATCACCTATACAAAATTAAATGCAGTACAAGCATTGGCTGGTATCCTGTTAATGACATATGCAGTTGTAGTTGAATGTTACTCCTGTGTATATACCTTTTTGGTGGTGCTAGATGGACAAATTCAGAAAGTCCATCTGCAATTACTCCTTCTCCAGCTGCACACATTTTCTGGTTGGGCATCCTCCTCCCTCGCACAGACATTCAGTGGCTGGGGGAAGATGGAGGCAGCGAAGTATCACCTCTCCAGCTGATGCAGGTAAAAAGCCAGCTGGTTGCCTAGCTGCCCTTGTCCCCCCACCATCATCCCTGACCAATAAATGGCCATGGAGGGCACTTAGCTAGAAAACAGGTAAGTCAAGCATGTGGGAAAGGGGGATGAGACATCTATGTCTGATGGAACTTTATGATGAACCAGTGTGATGTGGGATCTCGCCCATTCTTCATTTTTTTGTTGTTGTCGTTAGCTGTGGTGACCAAAATGCTTCCACTGTGTTTTGTTTATATGAGTATTTAGTTGTGATGCTTCTTTTCCAAGCAGTTCTCCATTGTGTAACTATATTGTCTCTGTTAAAAAGTAACTGTGACTGATGTAACAGTACTCTCAATATCCACAGCATGTTGCAGCAGTGGATCAATCCTTAGTTAATCCAATACACCTGCACAGTGTTACGCTTTAATAAAATACCATGATCATTTTCCTGCAGTGTGGGGAAGCCATCCTTGCAACAGGTCTTGCTCCTCCCCTGCATGGAGGCAGGGCTATTAATTATTCACTTCCTTCACACTAAGCTAGCCCCTTCTCCCAGTTTCATCCTGCCTTGCAGAAAGCAGGATAAGGCTGTAGCTCTGCTCTACCAGAAGGAAAAATTCTAACAGGCCTATTCAGGAGTAATGGAATTATTCTTTATTCTTTATTATTATTTTTATTATTCGTTATTATTCTTTATCCCAGCACTCTTTCACCCTAACAGGGATGGCTTTAGCAAAAAGGAGGGATGGAAAGAGATCACAGCCCCAATTGTCCTCAGATGAGGGGGCCAGAAGCGTGTGAGTGACTTCAGTGATTGCCTTATTGCATGTCCCTGTGCTGGGTATCCTCACTGGGGGAAGGGATGCTACCTTTGTCTGAGCTGTGGAGGTAGCAGAGGCTTTTGGTAACACTTCATTGGGTGTAGCTGAGGACACAAGTATGAAGGAGGGTGTAGCAGCTGCTGCACAGGTGAGTGAGGCTGGTGCCTGTGCTCCCCACCTGCTCCTCTTTATTGAAGACCAGGCCTTGCCTGCTGGGCTGTGCAACTAGATTTCTTTAATACCCCAATTGATGCTGGGAGGTCAGGCATTGGGGGAGGATAGGGAGGCAGTGACTGTCTAACACAGAGAAAGACTGGTTGAGCACAAAAAAATGTTTAGGTCGCAAAAAAGACAACACATGCCCTGTGCAGAGGAGTCCAGCTTACAGAGGCTCCCTAGAGGCCATCAGCTTTATCAACACTTACCAAGGAGTCATTCCTCTACTTTTGCATCTCTCAGATGAGGAGGAAGTCTCCCCAGAATGGACTATAGCTCGTTATTCCAAATAATTTCTTATTCTCTTGAAAAAGGTAGAGAAAACAATGAACTTGTTGTCTCTGGACCAAACTCCCATAGGGAGTGCAGGAAATCAAGTCTAAAATTAAGCAGAATTTTCCTGTCCCTACCCACCCTTTCCCTGAAATGATTGCAGAGGCAACAGAGTAGGAGTGGACTCATCCAGACTCTGCCGTATCTGCTCCAGCCCATGTGAAATGCTTTTATTCCTTGCCAGCAGAGCTTATGGAGAAGTTAAAAGTCTCTCTTACTGATATTCATGTGGCTGGGTTGGTTTTGGGGACCCTTTTCCCCAGTGACGGGGAAGATACCCCCTTAAAATGGTGAGAATAAAAAAAAAATAGAGGCCTTTTTACGCTGTTCTCACCTACGTGTGCATCAGCTGACTGACTATCCTAAACAAAATACATCTCAGAACCTGGGTGTATCTCATCCTGCTCAAGCTCAGGATGCCTCCTTTGCTATGAACAGAAGTCCTTCCCTTCTGCCACGGTTGCTGTTGCTAGCCAGACCATCCATCTCTTCACAATGTCTGGGACTTTGGGGAGTGGATCTGACTTGCATTCAGTGCTCATCCCCACCAGGAAGTCACCTCCAATGGAGCTGGGTGCTATGGGCCCTTTTCCCCTGACTGACGATATCAAGGCATTCAAAGATCAGATGCTCTGCATAGCCAAGTCTCTAGATGTCAAAGTCTAGCAACATCTCGCTCCTATCAAAGATCCACTTTTCCAATGGATCCAATCTCAACCAGTTACTCCTCATGCAAGTCATCTGGATGTCTTGCTCAACATCTTTGCCCATTCCATCCACTTCCAGCAAGTTGGAGACTCTCTACAAAGTAGATGATTCAGGCATTCCTCCTCTGGGACAGCATCTGAAACCTAATTCCATCATTGTTGATGCTGCCCAACCCAGAGCTTCACACCTGCATTCTACTCCAGTGGATAAAGAGGGCAAGAAGCTCAATGCTATGGGGAGAAAATTTTACTTTTCAGCTACCCTAGCCTCCAAGGTCTCCAACTTCTTAGCTTAAATGGGGAAATACAATCAACTCCTTTGGGAGAAAATTACTCTATTCCTTAATAAGCTTGGAGATGAAGACTGTAGAGTGATTTCTCTTGCAGTCGGAGGCACACAAATTGGCAAGTCATCAGATATGACTGCATGACACATGCTGACTGCAGTGGAAGGGCTATGGCCAGTGCAGTAGCTCTCAATTTCCATGCTTGGCTTTGATCATCAGGTCTTTCTGACTAAGCTAGGTCTGTCATAGAGGACCATTTGATGATGCAGACCTGCTTGATTCAGAGACTGACTCGTGACTGGAGCACACTCAGAAGATGTGATCTGCTGTGATAAAGTTTAGTTTTCTTTAAGGTTTTGGTACAGGGCCCACAAGTATGTGCAATGCTCTAAACGGACTTATAGCCCATTGAGATCATGGTTTCAATGTAGTTACCAGCTATCTGTGTCAATAGCCTAGAAGTTCTCTATTTCAGGCCAGATGTTTAAGTCCAGCCAGATGATGAACAAGAGCAATGAACCCTCCAAGCACAGACTTACTTTCTGTCAAATGATGCCTTGGTAGCCATGTCTCCAAACATGGTGCCTTTACCCACCGGACCACCAATATAGTCGGCCCTCTTTATCCACAGGGGATCCATTCCGGATCCTGCCAAGGATAACAAAATCTGCAAAACCACATTGTCCCCAATGGCAGTGCGTGTATGCAGCAGCACTGCCATTAGGGACATCCCCTGTTGTCTGGTGGCTGTGCATGCATGTGACTGTGCCGCCATTGGGGACAACAGAACTTAATGGTGGCACGGCCACATGCACACACCACCATTGGGGACAACATGGGCTTGCCGTCCACAGATGCTTGAATCTGCAGATGGCAAGTCCACACATACAGAGGGCTGACTGTACCTCCATCTCTCAGACCTCCCCCCTTTCTGAGGGTCTTGGATCCATTATATATGGCTCCACCAATGCCCTCTCCTTTGTTCTCTGATGGGTTCTAACGCTTCCGTCATGCATGGGACTCCATCACCATGGATTCATGGGTGCTCAACATCATGAGGAGAAGCTACGCCATCACATTTTAATCATATCCTCTGATGGGATTCTTCCAGTCTATTGTTCCTTCCACTGCTCTGTTTCAAGAACTAGACACTTTCTGGTAAAAGGGATCAATCAAGTCTGTCCCTCCCTCAGAATTACATTGGAGAATTTCTTCTAATACTTCATAGTCACCAAGAAAGATGACCTGAGGCTGATTCTGGACTTGAGAGGAGTGAATTTGTACATTTGCCCATGATGCTTCAGGATGGTGTTCATGAAAATGCTTGTGGTGTTGTTAGCTCATCTGAGATTGATAGGGTTCCATGTCCTTGGCCATTCTGTTGGTCCATTCACTTTCTCTGCAAAAGAGCAGGGAGGATTTATGGATCACTCTGGAATGTTTGGAGTATTACAACTTTGTTGTCAATAAGCAAAAGAGCCACCTGAAGCCAATTCAATATCTCAGATATCTGGGCACTATGACAGATACATCTCTTTACAAGTCGTTTCTCACAAAGGACAGGAGAGTGAAGCTCCAGTCTCTGGTCAGGAGTGTATTGAGTCATGGTCTTAGCCAAGCTTATGGGGCTGATGGTTGCTTGCTTAGACTCAGTTCCCTGGGCCAGATTCCATCAGAGAGAACTACAGTGGTTTCTTCTGCCCAGCCAGGGTGAGATGTCTTAGAAGTATCAGCTAGGTTTGATGGCCTCACCTTTAGTGAAATTTTTTCTCCATTTGTGGCTGATGGAGATGCTAAAGTAAGGTGTACCCATTTGGGATCTGAAAAGAGTGATTGTGACAACCAATACTAGTCTGTGGGCTTGGATTGTATATTGTAATGCGGAGATAGTGCAGGGCCTGTGGTCTCTCACTGAAAGGATATACAGCATCAACTGGCTGGAGCAACAGGTGGCACGTTTGAGGCTCTTCAATCTGCAGTCAGAGGTTCAGGGCAAACATGTGTTTATCCAGATGGACAGAATGACCACCAGATCCCAAATACACAGGCAAGGAGGAACACCGTCAGGTGCACTGATGCACAAGGCATCTTGTTTGATATGGTGGGGAAAAGTTTACCTTCAGTCAATCGGGGAGTACCTGAGGGGTCAGCTAAATTGTCAGGCCAATTGGCTAAGCAGTCAGAAACTGGACTAGAGAGAGTGGGCCCTGCACTCCCTGATTTTTCAAATGATAGCAGAAAGAGTTGGCACTCCATGGATGGATCTGTTCACCTCCGAGGAAAATCACACACTACCTTGATTCATGATCATAATTTTGGACTAAAGGGGCATTGCCTTTCAGTATTCTCATGATAATTTGGCCCAGGTTGTTCTGCTACAACTTTCCCGTATTGGTGATGTTGTCCAAGGTGTTAAGATCAAGATGGAGGAGGCAGAGGTAATCCTGGCCAGATGGCCTTGTTGGCCTTTATTTTCCAAGATAGTCAGCATGTAGATTCAGTAGAGTTGACCTTTGTCTTCTGGGCTGGGTCTACTTCAGCAAAGATGCCTGCTGTGTCCCAGCCTAGGCTAGTTATAGTGACAGGCCTGGAGGTTGAGTAGGAAAGGTTGCTAGCAGAAAGATATGAGAATAAGGTCATTTAGATCATCAGACAGTGCATAGTTAGCTTATGTTCATAGTTCCAACTGGTTCCAGAAGGCACTCAAGCAGATTCCACTCATAGTGCTGCCAGTTTTGCAGCCTTTTGTATGACATCTTCACTGTTGAAGATTTGTAGAGCAGCCATTTTGGCTTCTCTGCCTTCCTCTGTCAGATACTACAGGATTGAAAAATTCGCTTCACTGGAGACATCCTTTGGCAGACATGTTCTGCAGCAGGGTCCGAACTCCAAGGGTCCGAGCTCCAAGGAAGACGTCCTCAGAGAGGCGCCTCTCTGAAGACGTTCTGCTCGGAGCTCAGGCCCCGCGCAAGGTCCGAGCTCCAAGGAGGACGTCCTCAGAGAGGCGCCTCTCCAAGGACGTTCTGCTCGGAGCACGGGCCCTGCGCGGAGCCTGCGCTCCAAGGAAGACCTCCTCAGGTCCTCCTTGGAGTGCAGGCGGGGGTGGGGAAATGCTCCACAATACGTATTGAGGAAATGCTCCCCAATACATATTGTCTTTTCAAATTGATAAGGTCCTTACGGTAAAAGCGAAATGATTCCCGTCGCGCACTTTTACTTCCTGAAGAAACCGAAATACAAAAGATCTCGGTTCTTGCCACATTCTGTCGGGGTTCTGTCGGGGTTCTGAGCGATGTCGTGTGGACACATGGAAAAATAATACGTATCAGGTCAGGATTTCGTTTGGGTTCTGACTGCTTTGGGCCCCGTGTGATAAGGTCCATAGTGTTGTTAAAGTAGATTATGGCTGCCCTGGGGTGTGATGACCACTTGTATAGATCTCAGCTTGAAGGATTACATCCCCACCCTGCTGGAAAGTGAAACATTGATACTTAACTGTGACAGTTCCTTTTCATCAGTAGTAGGGAGCGAATCCTTCCCACCTTCACTGGTGAATATGTGTGGATTCTTGCTGCTGGAGGCATATTTCTTATTAGTCCGGAGTTTTGTCATTCCATCACTGGATATTGTAGGACTGACTCTCCCCTTATGGTAGCGTAGTGGGCTTTTGATTGACAGATGAAATGCCCTGCCTGTGAAGAGTGAGGGAGGGGCCAGATCCAGCTTGAAGAATTCCCTCCCCACTACTGCTGAAAATGAACCTTCACAGTTAGTGCCACTGTTCAGTTTTGGTCTCTTGGTTTCCCTTCGGGCATTCTTGAAGGTGCTGGTTGTGTTGGTACCTCATGTGAAGGAGTATAAAGTGCATGTTTACCCATAGTTGAATGATCTGCTGGTCCACTCACGTCTCCATAAGGGGAAGTGAGTGTATCCAAACTACCCTGGATTGTCTCAAGTCTCACAGGTTTGTGATCAACAGAGAAAATAATAATTTGACTCCTGTGTAGAGGACCCAGCAGATTTGATTTATGTGATGTAAATGTAGATGTTAAGGATAGAAGCTTTATCTTTATCATTTCTTTCCACATCCGCTGGTGTGGGTGCCTGTGGAAGCATATCTCGGACTATTGCCTACAGATTTTCCCTGACCAAAAGGGATTCTGCATATGTGCTCCGAGCTGTAATTCAAGTCATTAAGCTTAGGGAACTTGATTGAATCCATTGTCACACAACTGGCATTCAAAAGAGTTCTTGCAGCCTTTCTAGCTTCCTAGCTTCCTGCTTCCACTGTCTAGAGAGTGTTCAGGCTTAGAGCACAGTCCTTAAGAGCCTAACACATCTGCCAAACGGCCAGACAGCTTTTAAAATGCAGACCACCAGAAGTGTAGATGTTTACTTACAGCTGATGAATTCCAGAAGCCTTTTCTGCCCTTCTCTGGTGCAGAGGAAGCCGTGGCTGTCACCCATAACCTTTGTTGATTTATGTGATGTAAATGTAGATGTAGCAGAGATCAGAAGACTGGCTCACCAATCCTGGAATGCTTCCTTCCATCAGCCATCCTGGAAATGCTGTTCCCTGTATTCTCCCAGCAGCTTCAGTTTTTCATGAAGACACAGTAGTAAATCCAAAGTAAATCTTTTATTGCTGCATAGTAAAAAACAAACAAACCAGAAAAGAACTATGTACAATCCATCTTGCAGATGATAGAAACCATAGGATCACAACTTGTTGTTGTTAAGTTGAAAAGCAAGGCAAAAGCTAACAAAGAGCACAAAGGAGCCCTTAGCCCAGTGCTTCTCAATTATTTTCTGTCATGCCCCCCCTAGGAAGAAGAAAACATTTCGCGCCCCTCACGCGACTGTAAATAGTATCATTTGCTCCCTCTCTCCAGCCGTAGAGTTGCTAGGCAACCCTTTATGGAGCCTCGCGCCCCCCTTTACGGAGCCTCGCGCCCCACTATTTGAGAACCAATGCCTTAGCCCAACCCATAACTCCACCTCCTGGGTGGCAACCTATATAGTGATAGGATGATCAGCTTTATCCCAGCCCCTAGCTGTGTGTCACTCCCCATGTGACCTGGTTCCCATGCAAACCAGATGAGATAATTTGTTTACCTTCCAGCATCCTGCTTTCCCAGGCTCAATGTCCATGTTAATTCTGCAGGCTGAATCCTCTTTGTTTGCTTAGAAACTTTTCTCAGAAGAAATTTTTCACACATCTGTACATTTCCACTTTGACTGCATATCCCATCCATATTCCAACAGAGCCATCATAGATGTTTCTTCCTTTGGACAGGAGGAGTGTTTCTTCCTTTGGACAGGAGGAAGAAGTTACAGTATTGATCGGGGAGGTGGTAGGTCATTCTACCACAGAGTTGATGAGTATGTTCCTTGGGTCAGGTTTCATCTGAGAGGGTAACAGTGGTTTCTTCTACTATACTGAAACAAGGTAGCCCAGAGGCACTAGATGCACTTCCCTCTCTTCTCAAATATCAGATCATCTCTGGATTTGTAGCTGTTCATAGCCCTCAATCTAGGAATACCAGTTTAGGAGCTAAGGAGGGTGGTAGTTACCATAGACACCAATCTGATAGGTTTTGGGGCTCACTGCAACAATCAGTTGCCACAGGATCTCTGGTCACGCACTGAGAGGGTATACAGCATTAACTTTGGAACTTCAGGCAGTAGGCCTGGCATTAGTGACTCTGTGGTCGTTGATTCAGAGCAGATATGTTTTGATCCGGACAGACAACATGTTTGTCAAAGCCTATATGAATGGAGGGACACATTCTCATTCCCTGATGAGGACGATGGTGTTTCTACTATGATGGGGGGGGGGGAGTCACCTCTTCAGTCTCTGCTGGGGAAGCACCTAAGGGGGCAACTCAATTGTCAGGCAGATTGATTAAGCAGGGAGAATGTTTGTTCTGTTTTGCTCTTGGGAAGCAAACCAGATACTCAGCAAAAAAGCACATTGTCCCACAGAGTCACAGAGAGAGAGTCAAGGCTCACTTAAACTTTAGCTGAGAAGCAGAGGCAGTCCAGTCCAGTCCAAGTCATCCATTAATCAATAAATGTCCAGGCAGGTAGTCCAAAGAGTAGTCCGGAAGAGTAGTCAGGAGTCCAAGTAGAGTTCAAGAAAAATAGGCAAATGGTCATGGAGCATGGCACCAGCGTTGCTTCCAAGATATTAAATGCATCTGAGGAAGTAGACTGAAGTCTATGAAAGCTCATGCTGCCAATTTCTTTCAGTTAGTCTCAAAGGTGCTACAAGATCTCTCTGTGTACTGATTCTACAGACTAACATGGCTATATCTTTGAAGTCTAGCAAGAAAGGTTAGATGTTGTCAACACTTGTCTGGAGGAAGTACTGGAGGGACCTGGAGACTTGTCCAGGTCTCGCAGGTGCTCCCTAATTGCTGCAATATATAAGTGTTCTAATTGTCTGCGGCTTTCCTTTTCTTGACGATGCTCAGTTAGGATGGGTATAGGTAAGTCCATATCTTCCTCTGAGAGTTGTGGCTGCTGGGAACTCTGTTTCTGTGGCCGCAGACCTGGTATATCCTCTGGGCTCCCAGGCTGTCTATCAGAGCCTTCATTCTCTGAATGACCTGGAGGCAGGCATGACAATCTGGACCAAGGAGGATGGGCATTCAGTTTGTTGGTGTCCTCAGTGTGGTTTCAAAGTTTGGTTCCCATGGTTGGACCTGTTTGCTTCTTGAGAGAACCACAAGCTTCCCAGCTACTTGCTAGGGTTTTGGACAAGAGTGTTGTGTTATTACTATTGTGTTGTGTTATGGCTTCCCTTTGATTTCTCTGTTAGCAAGAATGTTGAGGAAAATAAGATTGGGGGAAGCAGAGATTATAATAGCTCCTTGTTAGCCCTTCAGGGCATGGTATTTTGGAAATACTCACTGTAATTATATAGGAAAGTTGGATGCTACCCATTTGGTCAGGTCTGCTAAATCAAAAAGCTCTACTTCATCCCTACCCAAGCTGGTTACAATTACACACTTGGAGGTTGAGCAGGATGTTATTCAGAGCATTATCTCAGCTAGAACGGCTTCTACAAAGTGTCTGTATGAGTCCACTTGCAGGGTGTTTTGTAGATGGAGTAGGCATAAGGGGTATGTCCTCAAAGCATGTTGGTGTCCTGGCATTTTTGTATGTGGACCTGGATAAACATCTGGACACTATCTTAAACTGAAACATGTCAGCCTTGGGTTCCACTTTGAAAGGGTAATAAGGGAAACCACTCTCATTTGCATCTACATTGCAAAGTTTTTTTTGTTTTTTTTAAGGGGATTGTCTTGCTTTGGTCAACAACATTCCATTGATTTCCAACATATAATTTGCATATTGTGTTATGGGCCTTGTTGAAGTCTCCCTTTGAACTGAACTGCTGAGAGTGGTTGACTTTAATTTTCTTACTTGCTGTTACATCAGCCTGCAGGTTATCTGAATTAAGAACTGTTGGTATGCAAAGAGTTGTGTGTGTTTCACAAGGACTCCGTAGTTAGGTTTTTGTGGGTTTTTCAGGCTGTGAGGCTATGTTCTAGAAGAATGTATTCCTGACGTTTTGCCTGCACATGTGGCTGGCTTCTTAAAAGAATGGTGGCATGGAGGTGTGGGGGGTATATATACTGTGTGACCCTTGGTTGAGAGGATTAGCATGTAAATAAATCTGTGTATTGTTCTGTTGAGGCAAGGCCTCTGGGTAGGAGGATGTGCAAGTGAAACGTCAGGAATACATTCTTCTAGAACACGGCCTCACAGCCTGAAAAACCCACAAAAACCTATGGATGCCTGTCGTGAAAGCCTTCAAACTCCATAGTTCCTCATTTGGATCTTCCCTTTATACCTAAGGTAAATTCAACTTTTCATCAATCTCTGGAGTTTGTTTTGCCATCCTTTTGACCTGATCTCAAAGCAGATAAAGAAAGGGAGTGGCAGAAGGCAAATGTTTGCAAGATCTTGAACTTTTTATTTAAGTAGGACTGCTGTCTTTTGGAAGTCTGATTTCATGTTTTGCTTCTTTTCAAGAGGCTACTGGGGCAAACAGGTGTCTACGTCAATGTTGTCAAGGTGGTTGAGACTCTATATTCGGTTGGTGTATTCTCATAGTTCAGCGGCTGTCCCACAAGGGTTAAAAGTACATGCTTCCCATAGTGCAGCTTCCTCTGCTGCTTTTAGCATAGCAACTCACTAGGTAGACATTTGCTACTTGAGCATCTATATCGTCTCTTGTGTGACATTATATACACTTCTGTGGATGTGATCTTTGGTAAGTTTGTTTTGCAGAAACTGATATCTCAGTAGGGTTGTTGTTTGCAATTTACCTGCCCTGGAGATGAGGGGATCAATTGGTTAGGCCTTGTTGCAAGGATGCCCATCCCACACTGCAGGAAAACAGAAAATTGGTACTTACTGTGAAGATATTTTTTCTGCAATAGTGGGGAGGGAATCCTTCCCACCTGGTTTTTTTTTGGGGGGGGCAAATTCTTTTTAGGTTTCTATGGATTGGCTGGTGCTGGCCTGCTATCTTATTTGGATTATGTATATATTGCAGGACTTGTATGGAGCTTGTTTGGAACTTGGTATTCCTTCACTGGAGTGTGGAGCTAGCTCTTCCACTTAGGGTGGAGGAGGTGATTGATTATTGGAAAGACCTACTTCTGAAGGATGTGGGAGGACCAAGACCTGTTGCAAGGATTCCCTCCCCACTAATTCAGAAAAGGAACCTTCATAGTAAATACCAATGTTCTGATTTCATGCCATCTAAGAGAAATAGATCTTTTCTTTGGAAAACTACACTGCTGAATCTGTTTAAATTAGAATAATTATAGATTTTAAAATAATGAACATGCTGCTTAGCTGTATGAAGAATCAAAACAATGTCCTTGAACAGAAATAACTTTCATTCTTTTATCTTCACAGCATTTATCTAGTAGGCATAGTGTACAGCAGAGCACATCACAGGTAAGATTAGCAACAGAAGCCTTGTCTCTTTTCTTAGGAAGTAACTGAAAATATACTAAATACCTAGGCTTATTTGTTCAGCATTCCAGTGTATAGATTTTGTTTTGCCTTCTTTTGGAAGTAGCCTTAATTGCCTTAACAATCAATGAAGAAGCTGGAAAATGAAGCAACTGGAATCCCTTTGATACCGCATATGGGTCTGTGCAGATGAAATGGTTAGGAGTTGTGTATATTTTCTCTTGTTGTCAAGTTCCAGAATGTGTAAAGTGTTCCAGAGGAGCAGAAGTGTTAGTCTGTTGCTGGAAAAAAAGCAAAGCATCCTATCATAGCTGAGAGAAAGTCTGTTGCTCTTTAAGGACTCCCTGTTCCATGCTTCTTACATTCCAAGTGTATCAGTCCTTTTCCCATAGGGCGATCTGTCTTCTGCTCCAACCTCTATCTCTTCCTAGAAGATGCTCTTTTGCCAAAGACTAATATATGCACATGCATACAGGGGATTGGGATTACAATGCTCTTGCAATAGAGTTGCAAGAGCTAACAAAGAGAACAAAGGAGCCCTTTTATTTATTTAAAATAATTTTATTAATATTCAGTTGTTACAGAAAAAATCAACAAAAAAGAGAAGATATGACATGAAAACTTGAACAAACGGGGGGGGGGGACCCAAAGACAACAGATATGACGAATAGCATCTCCCATCTTCCCCAGTAGTTTTCCCACAACTTTCTGGCTGCTATTATTCAACTTTGCCTATAATTTCTCATTTCTAAACTACATTCATTTATATAAATAATCTTTCCTATTATATAGAAAATAATTCTTTGTGAAATATCAAATCCTATCATTGTAATGTCTACTGTTCTCTCCCCCCCCCCTTTTTAAATATTCTATAATATTCTATAAAAGAGATGGGGGGGTTAGTGGTTAAGACACCAGTTCTGACTATTGGAAGGTTGGCAGTTTGAGGCCCAAGTGCCTCATGATGGGGTGAGCTCCTATCACTAGTCCCAGCTTCTGTCAACCTAGCAATTCGAAAACATGCAAATGCAAGTAGATAAATAGGTACCACTTTGGTGGGAAGGTAACAGCATTCAGTGCAGTCATGCCGGCCACATGACCACCGGATTCATCTTTGGACAATGCTGGCTCTTCGGCTTAGTAACAAAGATGAGCACCACCCTCTACAGTCGGTTATGACTAGACATTCATGTCAAGGGACTACCTTTACCTTTATAAAAGGATGCAATGTTTCAGTGGTATTATTATTATTATTATTATTATTATTATTATTTCTTTTCTACCTTTCCTCAAGGCTCGAGGCAGGGTGCAACGTGTTAAAATACAAAACACAAAAAAGAAAACACATAAAACCACCAGTTAAAATACAGTACTGTACAATCATTAAAATACACTCATATTGTACAGTTTGTAAAATATACCAATTAAAAAATCATGATGTAAAATAGACTCGGTAGGCCTACTAGAAGAGATGTGTCTTCAGTGTTGTTTTAAATGCTGTCAGCATATTCAGCTGTTAACTCTCTTCCGGCATGTCATTCCACAGTCTGGGGACAGCAGGTGAAAAGGCACATCCAAAATAATTCCATGTACATAGTTCAAACTTTAAAGTCAGAATTTGATAAGACGTCATGTTTTTAATAAAAATTTTAAAAGAATAATAAAATTAAATTTTAATTTTTAAATATATATATATATATATATATATATATATATATATATATAAAATAATTGAAAATTTTAAAAATCTGGAGTCTCCCCTTTCTTCTCCCATTGAGCATCACTTCAGCAGTTTAAGGGAGGTAAACCCCACAGCCTGTATCTACCAAAAGGTAGATGTTTGGGGAGCAGTGGTGTCACCATCCCCTTAACATTTACCTGGTATGGCAAACATCCCCTTAGTGATGCCTTTGCCAAGTTTGTAAGTAAGTTTGTATCAAATTTCCTTCTATCAAGTTAGTCAACTTGTGTGATTTATCAGGATCCAATAATTTTTCTATTGATTCTTCAACACTCAGAATTTTTATCTGCTTCCAGTATTTTGCATGTAGTAATTTTGCTGCTGTAATCATATAACAGATTAAAATAATATTTTCTCTTTCCAATTTCTATCCAAAGTATATCATATTTAAGAGAAGTTATTCAATTCTAGTTATTATTTCTATTTTCAGAATCTTATGATTATTTATCATCTTAATTCTTAACAAATATTTTCTTGCTCTTTTACTTGTCCACCATTGGTGGTTAAAGGGTCCAACATATTTATTAACATTCCCAAAATTTGTTATTTACATTTACTGTATATACTCGACTATAAGTCAAGAAATGTATGCCCCAAAATTGACCCTAAAATCTTGAGTCGACTTATATATGGCTCAATACACCAGTGGTGCTTAGAAAGGTCCTAAAACAAGCAGGCCTGATAGCCCAATCTCCATTTAACACCAATTTCCTTCCCGTTTTGCAAGACTTTGCTTCCTGTGGAAAAAACTCTCCGTTTAAATGCACTTGCTTCTCTCTCTACTCCATTTTGCAAGATCTTGCTTCCTGTGGAAAAAACCCCTCCATTTAAATCCATTTGCTTCTTTCTTTATTTTGTTTTGCAAGACCTTGCTTCCTATGGAAAAAAACCTCTCCATTTAAAACCATCTCTCTCATCCATTTTGCAAGACTTTGCTTCCTATAGAAAAATACTCCATTTAAATCCACTTGCTTCTCTCTCTTGTCCGTTTTGCAAGACCTTGCTTCCTAGGGAAAAACCTCTCCATTTAAATCCACTTGCTTCTCAAGTCCATTTTGCAAGACCTTGCTTCCTATAGAAAAATACTCCATTTAAATCCACTTGCTTCTCTCTCTTGTCTGTTTTGCAAGACCTTGCTTCCTATGGAAAAAACTCCCCATTCAAAATCATCTCTCTAGTCCATTTTGCAAGACCCTGGAACAATACCTCTCCATATAAATCCAGTTGCTTCTCTCTCTTGTCTATTTTGCAAGACCTTATTTCCATTGAAAAAACCTCTTCATTTAAATCTACTTGCTTCCCTTTTCACTCTGATGTTAAAACCTCTCCTCCAGCATCTGGGAATCATGGTGAGAGGTCCAGAGAAGAAGGAGGGACAGAAGATTGTCCCCTTTACATCCTTCCTTATAGCCCCCTATATTTTACCTTCAATTTATCCACAAGTCATATCAAAATCCAGGATTTTGACCCTGAAACCTTCCCTTGACTTATATATGAGGTCGACTTGTACACGAGTATATACAGTATATATATTTTAGTCAGTTTATTAGGGGTCAGATATGACCATTATAACTTTTATTTGGAGAAACAGTTCCTTTCTCTCTCTTCACTCTTCTCAACCATATAGAATCATGTTTAATAGAGGAAGCCAGCTACAGTAAATGTGTTCCCACAGCACATCCTGTTGACCCATCTAAAATGTTGGTTTTCCAGGCTAAGCTACACCATCATCCACTTGTTTTTCTCTCATATACTCAAGATTGCCTAACTACTAGCAGTTAGTTAAATCATATTGACAAAATTACTCTACAGTGTGGATGGCTATAAGTGGATTTACCTCAGCTTTCCAATGCATCATAGTATGGGAAGTAGTAGTGATTTCATTTTGCATTAATGATTTTAAAAATAGAAACATATATTTTGTTGTTGGGTGCCTTCAAATCATTTCCAACTTATGGCAACCTTAATGTGAATCTATCGTGGGGTTTTCTGAGGCTTAGAGTGTGTGACTTGCCAAAGGAAAATCATACTCTTTTCCAAAAATACTTAATTCAATATGACTATACAGAAGCATGTATAGTTATCCTGAAATAAATAATATGGGACAAGAGTTTGATTTTGTTATATCCATTTCCCATTTCTTAATGCCAACAGTTTAAACATTTTAAGGATACATATTAAGATCATTTTAATGAGGATAAACTGTTTGTGAGCACTGTATTTAATGCATAGATAAAATTATATTCTGATAGAGAAAGAAAAACCATCATTGTAACTGCATGTAAGAGTACATATCTCTGAAATATGAGTACAGAAAATAAAGCTCCTTTCTTTTTCCAAAACAGGTAGATACAATCCGTCCACGCCATGGAGAAGCATGCCGTCTGCCAGTACCTCACCACTTCTTTCTCAGTCTAAAGAGTTTTACTTATAATACAATAGGAGAGGATGCAGATGTTTTCTTTTTTCTTTATGATGTTCGAGAAGGCAAGCAGATCAGGTAACTCAAAGGCAGATTCTTGCTTTTTCAGGACATGACCTGTTATTCAGAAACATGTCTTTTTTGAATGTTTATAAGAATGTTAACATTTATCATGGGGCTGTAGTGAGGTCTTAAAATTAAGGTTCTTCTTTGTGATCTTTATAGCAGGAGTGGGTAAAGTGCAGCCTGTGAAAATCTTGTCCTTTTTAAACTTGTTGCAAGAGATCCAGCAATAGGGTTATCCCAGTTCAGGGGGTTCTCAAAATACATTTTGCATACATTTCCAAAACAGCTGATCAGGTATTTTACTTTGAAGTGTTGGGAAATTTTAAGTAGTATAGTGATGGTGGAAGATCAGCACCCCAATTTTAGGTTTGGGTTCTAGACAAGAGATTGTTTATTGTTAATCTTTTAACTAGTACATGCTGAGCTCCAGGAAACAGTAATATAATAAAAACGGAAAGGAGACTGTTTTGAATGAAGTTGCTTTGATATGTAACAGAGAAATATGTGACCAGGCATAACTGTTTAGTTTGAAGAATTTTAACTATTAAACAGTAGTACATCTGGTACAGGCACAGACATTAATATTACTCTCATAATTCTCTTTTGGTATTTGGATAGAGCAAATTAAATTTAAACAATACGATCAATATATCATATAAATACCTTCCACATGAGAAGATTAAAAGATCTTCTCTTTTGGCCTAAGAATGATATTGAAAATCAACTAATTGCACCTTTTCAAATACCTATAAGTAGAAAAACATATTAATCTGGTGCTAAAATGATGGTAATGTCAGGGTCAAATGGAACATATTGGCGAAAACATTTAATAAGAGAAGAGGAACAAGCAGAAAGGCCACACTCCTTAATAACAGAATCTCATGGTACCCTTAAGTCTAACAGGTTTATTGTAGGCTGAGCTTTCATTGTCTATAGTCCATTCCACCTGATTTTTGGAAGTGTTATCCAGAATTTCAGGAATATATAAAGTACATATATAACTGAAACAGTGAAATATAAAGTGGGCTATAGTGAAAGCTTATGCAGTACTATAATGAATTACTCTTTAAGGTATCTGTATTATTGCTTTGACAGACTAATATGGCTATTGCTCTTAAAGTTCCTCCATAAGGCTTCATGCTTGATAAACAAGAATGACAGTATTTAGGCACTGATTATAGACAAAGTTAAATATAGATTGTTATGACTAAGATAACTACAACAATATTATTGGCATCAATATTGTTGGTGTAAATTAGTTTTTCCCATAAAGAATTTAGAGAAGTCATATCATTAAAGTAATAATTTTAAGGTGTTTTCATCTTTTCTAAAACACATCTAAAACCCAATCCACTCAAGGACTTTAGTGTGTATGTAAGCAAATCATGCTTGAGTATCATTTTGCTGAATTGGCAGCCACTGGCATATGCTGAAGGTGAATCTAGTTTCCCATCCAAAGAGAGTCCAGTCAGCACTTATACTGATTTCAGTGGGATGCGCATCTCTATTCACAATCTTGGGTAACTAGTCATGCATTCTTGTCTAAATTTATTGTTTTGTTCTTGAGTATATGGGTCTGATGTTTTGCCCTTTGGTGAAAAGGACATTATAAATAAACGTTGTTGTTACTGCCCTCCAAGTCTGTCTTGGAGAGACTTAAGAGAAGACATTGGATGATTATCTCTGAGTATGGGCACTTTCATGATGGTAGAGGTGTTCTGACAGGTATTGGAATTCTGAGCTGTATAAGAACTTATAAGTTAAAATCAGACTTTGAATTTGCAGTTGGAAACATGCTAGCAATGAGAGCAGCCATGTTTGATTAGATGTTATATGATGAGAGCTTCTGATACCTGTGATCAATCTGGTTTCTAAATTCTGCACTAGTTGCATTTTTCGACCTTTTTTTCAAATGGAGTCCCATTGTTGTTGTTAGCTGCCCTCAAGTTGGTTCTGACTCATGATGACACTGTGGATGAGACATCTCCAAGAATCCCTATCTTCCACTGCCTTGCCCAGATCCTGCAAATTCTTGCCCATATGTCAGGAATGCATTAGCTTAATGCTTTCCTGCCAGAATTTGTTTTGTTTGATTTTTATTAGAGATGAGATTGATAATATATAGTTGACTGTAATGGTTGAAACTGTGAGGTTGTGCTGTAAGGGTTAATAAGTTATAAAAGAGCAAGGGGAAAAAAGGCTGGGAACTGAAAGACTCCTTTGGTATGTGTGTGTGTGGGGGGGGATGTTTCCACCTTGGCTGAAGCTAGAGGCTTGAGTTTAAAAACATGGTTAAAGAGATAATGGGAATGGTTTGGAAAGCGATTGATGTATAAATAGATTGCTTGATAATTTTAATAAGTGATGGGTTTAGATCAGGGGTAGGCAACCTAAGGCCTGGGGGCCGGATGCGGCCCCCCGAGGCCTTTGGACCGGCCCTAGGCCGGTCCTGCCGCCGCCGCCGCCACCCCCTGCCGCTGCCGCTGCCTGCATGATGATATTGATTATTGTTGTTATTACTTGTTCTTGGGGGTTTCTTGGCAAAATCTCCACAGGGGTTTTACCATGGCTTTTCTGGGGCTGAGAGAGTGTGCATGTATATTTTTTAATTTTTTAAATTTTTAATTTTATTATTATTATTTTTAATTTATTTTTTGTGCTTCGGCCCCCCCAATTGTCTGAGGGGCAGCAACCCGGCCCCCGGCTCAAAAAGGTTTCCTACCCCTGGTTTAGATTGTAATATATTCAGTTGTTAAATATGTTGGACACTGATATTTGATGATATTGATAAATAGATGATCCCAGTCCAGGCGATATATCACATAGAGTGCAGATGTTACTTCAAGGTTGTTTTGTCTATTGTCAGTGGGAAGCTAAGGATTCACATACATCCTGCCAATTACCAGACTTTACGGACAGTAGAGCATTACATCATGTTAATGGCTGAAGCGTGGGAATTTGTGGCCAATCACTGAGTTACACTAGCCTATGGGGAGGGACATTGCTATGTTCTATAAAAGTGTTTCAGTATGCTTTAACTTCAGACTTGTCAAAGAAGTCATGGACCTGTTTGTTATGGTTTTCTTTACTGTAATAAAAGCTGTCCTTTTGACTTTGAGTCTTGGATCTATTTTTATAATCTGAAAGAAGATCTGTGGGCATGCTGTACCTGACACCATAACCCCCCTGATCAAGTCTATCCATCTGGTTTGTGGTTTTCCTCTCTTTCTTCTACCTTCTACATTTCCTAGCATTATTGTTTTTTCTAGTGATTCGTGCCTTCTCATTATGTGGCCAAAATATGATAGTCTCAACTTGATAATCTTAGCTTCCAAGGAGAACTCTAGTCTGATCTGTTCAAGAATCCATTTGTTTGTCTTCTTGGCTAATTCACGGTATCCTAAGTACTCTTCTCCAGCACCACATTTTGAATGAGTTGATTTTCTTCTTTCTGCTTTCTTCACTGTCCAGCTCTCGCATCCTCCGTATGTGGTAATTGGGAATACAATGGCCTGGACAATTCTGACTTTAGTGCTCAGCTGTATGTCTTTGCTCTTCAGTATCTTTTCCAGTTATTTCATAACTGCCCTTCCCATTCCTAGTCATCTTCTTATTTCTTGACTGCAATTTCCATTCTGGACAGTGTTTGATCCTAGATATAGGAATTCTTTATTTCAATTTCCTCGTTGTTTAGATTGAATTTTTGTATTTCTTCTGTGATCTTTATTTTTGTTTTCTTTATGTTCAGCATCAGGCCTGCCTTTGCACTTTCATCTTTGACCATCCTTATTACTGTTCCAATTCCTGAATGTCTTCTGCTAATGTTATGGTGTCATCCGCATGTCTTAGATTGTTAATGTTGCTTCCTCCTATTTTAACGTCTCCTTTTTCTGATTCTAATTCTGCTTTTCTTATGATGTTTTCAGCATACAAGTTAAACAAGTAGGGTGATAGCATGCAGCCTTGCCTGACCCCTTTGACTTTTGAGAACCACTCTATTTTCCCGAATTCTGTCCCATATATACAGCGTATTGTAGTAATCTAACCTGAAGGCTACCATGAGATATGTATTTGTCTCAAAAACATGCCTTATAAATAATTATCACAAAGTGTCATTTTCCAGAGTACTGTATATACTCATGTATAAGTCTAGAAATTTTAGTCAAAAATTTGATCCCAGAAACCTAGGTCGACTTATCCATGGGTCAGTGTAGGTACTGGTGTTTAACTCTTATTTTAAAAAGGAGACATCCCCTAATGAAAGACAAGAGTATCATCTGTCCTGGAAGCACTGACCCTCACCTCTACTCTTTCATCCATCCAGCCTTTATTGTGAGCACAAACAATTATGCCTTCTGGAATTTTATAAGTTCTTTGGCATCATTTACATTTTTTTTATCCTTTACATCCTTTGCTATATGCCCCTAAATTTTACCCTTGACATATACATGGGTCATATCAAAATCCATAACTTTGGCCCCAAAACCTGCTCTCGACTTATACATGAGGTTGACCTATAGTTGAGTATATAGGGTAAGTTAAATCCACTTCAGTGAATTAGAAATTCTAGCCATATGAGGCTTGATTAGAGAGTTGCCTCAAATGGCAGAGCATAGAGATGGTAAATGTGCTGTTTCTGCCTGTTGCCATTGTGAGTCCCAAGACTGGAACAGGAGGAGGTGCACCATAGCCTGGACTGGAGAGGACAGGGGTCCCCCACCCACCTTGGGAGGCTAGTAAGAGTTTCATTTTCTCACTAAGGGGCTTTGCAGACAGCCAAGGAAAGGGAGGGGCAGCCGGGCGCCCCAACCCCTTCTTGAGGACGTCATCGGCATTCCGATGACATCCTTCTGTCGCAGCGTCCGGACACGCTGCGATGGAAGAGATGCAGAAGAGGCGCACGCTGCCTCTCCGGCACCCTTTCTGCGGCTTGAGGAAGGAGCGCTATTTTAGCACTCCTCCCAGGGCCACCCAAAGAGTGGTTTGGGGCCAAGGAATGGGGCAGCCTCGGCCCCAATCCTCGGCTTCTCAGGGCGGCCCATGGCCACCCATCTGTAGAGGCCCTGAGTTAAAGCTCCGTTTGCTGACCAACCAGCCAGGCAGTGGAACTGAGGAATTCTGACCCAGGACAGATTGCAATCAGGTACTGGAATCTAGGGAGATTCAGTGTCTGGTCATTGAAAGGCATTGACATAGTAGAAGATGTACTACTGGCTGAGGACCTAGCAAGACCATCTCCTCCCCAAGAGTGAGCAGGCTAACCAGTGCAGAAGAGTCCTCAGCAGCACCCTCCCCCATTTTCTGTTTTCCACAGCCCCCCATTATATATGTGATCCCTATGTTTCATGAGGTGCTCCAGGATTGCAGGGGGATGCAGGCAAACACTAGGAGGTTGGACTTGTTGGCAATGGGGCGGGAGGGTGGCACTGAATCTTCTCACAGGCTTTTGGATATCCTGATGGTAGCACACTGGACTGGTACTGAGATAGATTGGGGAGATTTTTTTTCCCTTTCCATTCTTGTGCTCTCCACATTATCAACTTTACCAGCTTTAGTTCCAGCCCATCTTATCACCAAAACTGGGACTTGGGGCCCTAGCAAAGTGAATTTAAAAAAAAAAAAAAAGATATATATTCCTGCTCACCATCCCTGTCTCCTCCTACACTCACACACTGCACATATATGCCTGGCTTTTGTGCATTTTGCTTCAGGCTAGGAATAACTGAGGAAGGCACATCTCTCCACATTTATTTCTTTCAAAGGTTTGGCTCAGTATAGTCTTGCCTGGGGATTCATCAGTTCATTAGGGCCCAGTTTATAATCCTCTTGCTTACCTTTGGCTGATCTCAGGCTGTGCATGCATGTGCCCATGGATTCCCTGCTTGACGTATTCTATTGTCTTCTAGATGGCTTGAACTACATCTCCCATTTTCCCCAGCCAGACTGATTACCCAGTTTGTAATCTAATATGTTTGAAAGAGAGCAGGCTAGCAAAGGCCACTTTAAGATATATGTTAGTGCATTTTTCTATTTTGTTATCCTTGGTGTGGTTCAGGCTGTATGTAGTCACTGCAGTTTGTTTATAACATCTTCATTTTTATTCCAGGATTTGCTAGAGGGGCAAATTGAAGTGAAGAGGACAGCACTGTTTTATCCTTCACTTTAGGCAGAAAAATGTTTTAAGTATGTTACATGGTATGTATAACTCAATATGTTTATTTATTTTGCTTTTCAGTGAAAGGTTTCTCGTAAGATTAAATAAAAATGGAGGACCCAAGAATCCAGAGAAGATTGACCGAATGTGTGCAGTTTTTACAGTATGTAACAGTTTTTATTTTCTTTACCTTGTATTGGACTTTTTTGGGAGACTAAGGCTTGGTTCAGATGTTTGCTCAAATTGTGCAGTATTTTCTTTGTTTTTGTTACTATGGGTAAGAACTCACACCATAGTTTGAGATTCAAGAGATTAAATAGGCAAAAAGGCAAAACTTGTTTTAGCTTCTTGTGTGCTTACATTTTCATGTACTTAGAACTCACCTTCTTCATTAATTAGTATACACTTATTTTCATGGTGAAAAACCCTTTTGTTATTGTTTTTACTAATTAAATTTTTATTGAGTTTTTACAATAAAACACGTAATATCTGTAGAACAGTGACAACAACAGCAATTAACTACAAGGGCCAAGGTATGTATCTGATGAGTAGTTATTCTGCAACAGCAAAATAAAAAAAAAAAAAAAATAGCTCTCAGTCAGAGCCAGAGAGTCTGGCTTGTCAAGGTGTAGAGTATCTGTCCAAAGATCTATCTGTGAAGTTGGATGTTGGATCCGGTGGAAGTGATGATTAACATAATCAATAAAGATCATCCAGTCTTCTTGAAATGTGTCAGTCATTTTGTGGCCAATATACAACTTCATTGTAGCAGACAGTTTCTCCATCAATCACATATCCCAAATTCTAGACTACCAGTTCTCAATGGAGAGATCACCTGACTTCCAACATTTGGCTACTTCTAATCTGGCAGCAGTAATAAGAAAAATTACCAGTTTTCTGTGTTTCAAGTTAGAATTACCTTTAACAAATATAGAAAGCAAAAGCAAAATTGGACAGAAATTTACAGTTTCTTTTGTGATGGAACAGCTGCCCCATGAGGTAGAGCAAATGTCCCCCCTATGGTTTTTCTTTTGTCTGTGTATTTAAACTGTGATTTGCAAAATAAATATTTTCACACTGGTTTCAAATCTTGGTCCATTGCTCCAAAGAGATTATGTATTGTGGGCTAGCTTGTGTTCAGACATTGGTTGCACTGCACATAACACTAAGGTGGTTTGTTTAGATGAATTACCATGCCTAACATAGCAATATCCAACAAAGAAGTATTCAGAGCTATTCTGGGAAGCCATGCTTAAGTGGCTTAGAGGAGAGATGCCCTGCATTATAGTCCAAAAAGCTGAAGTCATGGAGGTTTGCAACAAGATGCTATTGTGAGTATGCAGGAAAAGCTAAGAAGTTGTTTCAGTCATACAGGGGTCACTTAGTTCCCTATTATTCCATTCTTCAAGGGTTCCATGCACAATGTTCTGTCACTGTCAAAAAGGCACACATCATCATGACAGACAAGGTGAATTCCAAAATGCCTATGACTATGAGGAGATGGACTCCCAAGAATGAGACTGGCTGATATTGCTTGGAGAAATAGGAAAACTGTCATTTACTTTCTGGGCCATGATTCATAGCAACCAAAACACACACGTGAAAATCCCAGTTGCAGAAATTTTGCTTGATTTTTTTAAAATTTAAATTTAAAGTTTGTATTTATTTATTGCCCACATCTTTCTTGAGTTGCATCTTCCAGATACAGCACATTAATAATACAAATTGTCTCTCTGGAGATTTTGTAAGCAGTGGATTTTCTAACATTAGAGATGAGGCTGAAGATAAGAAGCCAGCATGAAAGGCCATCTTGTACAGATAGAGCAGTCTTTTTTATAGGCACAGTGCAGTGCAGGACTGTGTCATGCTGCTTCACTGTTTTTAGTGATCTCATTCACCAATTTATTAATGAATGGTGTACCCCTTTATTAATTGAGAGTTCACCAAAGGTATTCCTGTGAAGACTGAAGAATCTGCCTGGCAGACTAATGAAGAAGTTCTGCTTCAGCATCTTGACAGGCTTCTACTCCAGCAACCTGAGCCTTTATCAGTGACTGTTGTGACTTGGGCATGATTCTAGAATTTTTTGAGGAGGATGCTGAAACAGAAGCAGAAGCCAGCCCAAAGAATGTACTTCATCAGTGTTTCCGGTTATTGGGCCCCTGAGGTGCTTCAGTGGCTTCTGCTTTTTCAGCGTAACACAGCACAGAATCTTCACAAACTGGTCAGACTTTGCCCAGAGGTCAAGACTTCCCTGGCATGGTGGAGATTGTACTCTAGCCTCTCTAGAGGCATCACCCTAAGAAATCCTTTAAGGCAAATTACATTAGCATCTGAAGCAGTAGACTGAAGTCTACGAAAGCTCATGCTGCCAATTTCTTTCTTTCAGTTAGTCTCAAAGGTGCTACAAGATCTCTCAATAGACATTAAAGATGGCAGTCAGCATATCTGGAGACACTTAAAAATGGCCCACAGTATCAGCTCTTAATTCAGGTCTACTCCATCTCTGGGGAGATCAGGTCAAACAACACAACATGAAGTGGTGCCATCACTGCAGGAGGAAGCCTCCCTGCTTCCTCAGTAAGCAGAAACTGTGATAGCCCCCATTACAATTCACATTTTCTCCCTCTATGGTTCATAGATTCCCTTTGTGGTGTTCATTGGGGAGTTTCTTCCATGGGAAAAGAAGGCTTGCAAAGCAGACTGGGAACCTCTTTCACACACATACACACAAACACACACACACACACAGAAAAACACATACCTCGAGGCACCAAGAATGGGGCATCAGGCTTGCTTGTTTTAGGACCTTTGTAAGCAGTATTAGTGTATTGACCGGTATATAAGTCAACCCAGGGTTTTAGGCTCAATTTTGGGGCATACATTTCTTGACTTATAGTCACGTATATACTGTACCTCATTGGATTAAAGCCTGTATACAATTGGCCTGAAACTTTGCATCATAGCTTATTCTACTATGGTGGCAGCTATATTGGCAACTTTTTCCATCAATGTCCCCATATCCAGGATTTGCAAAGCAGCCATTTGGAAAAGGCCCAGGGCCTTTACCAGACATCATTATATGGATCTCTATGCAATTGTTTTCAACAGTTTTTTTTTTAAATCCATGGTAGTTCCTGTTTAAACATCAGCCACAAATACAACCCTCACTAGGAACAGCTTTACTCATCTCACATTCCAGATGTCTCCCAGAGCACCTCCTAAAGAAGGTGACATCAGTAGTCATAATGAAGATGAATTCTGGGAATGTAAAAGAGGCCACTTTCCCATCCTTATGGTGGCTGATGGGAACTGTTCCACATTATGCAATTCAAGTATGCTTATTTTTGGAAGTGGAAGTGGAATTAGCAGAAACCAATTTTATACCACAGCCCCACATGACCTTGCCTCTCCTGAGCAAGATTCCTTGCACTGCACCAGAAGACACAACTTATAGTGTCTATCAGTGTCAGAATTGCTACAATCCACACAGACAGAATCAACCCTAGAGATAAGTAAAATATGCCAACAAATATGGAAAACAAAACAGCAACCAACAGACTGGAAATAATCAATATACATCCCAATCCACAAAAAAGGAGGCACAAAAGGCTGCAGCAACTATAGAACCATAGCATTAATCTCCCATGCAAACAAAATTATGGAAACTACTGCAACACTAACTCAAACTATATACGGAGACAGAAATCACAGAGGAGCAAGCAGAGTTCAGAAAAGGAAGAGGTGCTAGAGATCACATTGCAAACATACAATGGCTAATGGAACAGGCCAAGGAATTCCAGCAGAACATCGGCATGTGCTTTGTAGAGTACATCAAAGCCTTTGACTGCATAGGTCACAACAAACTATGGAATGCTCTTAAAGACATGGGAGTGCCACTGCATTTGATAGTCCTGATGAGAATTTTGTATTTAGGGCAAGAGTCTGCTGTTAGTATAGAATACAGAGAAACAGAATGGTTCCCATTTGGCAAGGCAGTCAGGCAAGCCTGCATCTATCATCCTACTTGTTCAACTTGTACACAGAAAATATTATACCAAGAGCAGGTTTAGACTCAGAAGAAGGAATAAAGATAGGAGGAAGGAACATCAACAATCTAAGATATGAGGATGACACCAAACTACTAGTAGAAAACATCATAGACTTGGAACAATTAATAAGGAAGATCAAAGAAGAAGTGCAAAGGCAGGCTTGCTGCTAAAAATAAAACAAAAATTATGGTCATGGAGGACTTCCATAAGTTCAACCTAGACAATGAGGAAATTGAAATAGTTAAAGAGTTCCTGTAGCTTGGATCAAACACTGATAAGAATGGTGACTGCAGTCAAGAAATAAGAAAACTATGAATGGGAAGTGCATGAAAGAACTAGTAAAGATCCTAAAGTCTACAGATATACAACTGAACACTAGAAGTTAGAATCATCCAGGACATCATATTCCCCATCACCAGATGAATGTGAGAGCTGGATAGTGAAGAAAGATGATAGGGAGAAAATCAACTCATATGAGATGTGATGCTGGAGAAGAGTACTGAAGATACTGTGGATATCTAAAAAGACAACCAAATGGGTCCTAGAACAGATCAAGTCTGAAATCTCTCCAGAAGCCAGGATGACTAAATTGAGGTTGTCATACTTTGGCCATACTTCAGAAAGCAGGACTCCATAGAAAAGACAATAACACTAGCGAAGGTAGAGGGCAGCAGAAAGAGACAAAGACCACACACCAGATGGATACTCAATTAGGGAGGTCATAGGGCTGAATTTAGAGAACCTGAGCAGAGCAGTTGAACACAGATGGGGTCTTGGAGATGCCTTCTCTTCTTCATGGTCTGTGCGAATCACAAAAATGGGTTATATCTGTGCCTGTGCAGTTAGCTCGGAAACTTCTAGTATCACTGGGCAAATCTTTGATTGCAACTTTTTGGCGGTAACTCCACCCAACCCTGTAAAGCTCCTGGCATTCCTGCTCTTAGTTCCTTTCGTCTGCTGCATTAGCAGCTAGCAAGGAATCTTGCTCATTTAGAGTAGCTTCTTCTGCTTTTGATTTTGATCTAATGGCTATTTGATCATATTTCTGACTTTTTGACTACTTTTTAGATTCTGAACTGGTGATTGTTGCTGATCGATCAACTTTGGGACAGTTTTGACTTTGTTTTTGCCCGCCGATTCTGTTTTTGTCATAAACAAAATGGTATCCTTCAAGCGCTGTGAGAAGTGTGGCACGAAGATCCCCACCACTGATCGCGATGATCAGTGTGTGCTTTGTTAGGGTGAAGCCCACAACTCAAAGGCCTGTCCTCTCTGCAGAGTGATGACCACTCAGGCCTTGAAAAATCAGGACATCAAATTGAAGGCTGCCTTCTGGGAGCAGGCTCTGAGACCGGCCTCTGTCCCTTGGCTGAAATGCCATCAACCTCTAGTAAGGAGAAGGAAAAGAAGAGAAGAAGGTCCAAGGAAAGGTCCTCCAAAGATAAAAAGGCCTCTAGGTCTGAAAAAGACCAAGGAGATAGTACTGGCAAAAAGACTGCGAAGTGTAAGCACTTTGAGGCTAAGGGAGTGGGTTTGGCTGATCATTCAGCCTCCAAAAGGGCCCAGTTGGCTTCTCCACTGAGAAAATCAGGTCGGGATCAATCCTCAGAGTCAACAAAAAACCCTCCTACATCTCTCAGGTCCGACCTAACCCGAACAACACCTGTGCTCCGACCCATGAAGCCTCCACTCCACATCGACACCGAGGCAGAGGGAGAGATTCTGGAGTCAGAGCCACCATCCCTGACTCTGTACCAGGTCAAACAGGCGATTGTCGGCAGCCCTTGGGATCAAGGGAGTCCTTGGGTCCAGGCCCATCATCGGGATCAACCATCCCTTGGAATGGAGGCGTACCAAGCCAGGATGGAGGATAGGCCTATCCCACAGGATCCCCTTCTCCAGCAGTATCTGGACCTGGTATTTAATTCTCAGACTGGCCAGTACTTTCTGCCTGTGAACCCAGACCAGCTCAGGCATGAGTGGCAACATCTTCCAGCCCCATTGCCTCTATTTCAGCCAATGACTAGGGCCTATACACCGTCCATCCCTCCAGTTCCACCCCGGAATGAATCTCTTTTTGTGAGTGGGCCACTCTTGAGATCGCCTGGTTCGGACCGCTCCATTGGAAGGTCTTGTTCCCCAACTCCCGAATCCGAGATTGACAGGCTGTCGAGCCCAACACAACTGGTCAACCTGGCATCTTCCTCTCCAACTGATGATATTAGGTCATTCTCAGACCAGGTTGTACGCATGGCTAACGCCCTCGAAATTGAGGTCGCCCATATCAACGAAGAAGCGGTCAACTTGGTTGAGAAGAGGGTCCATGGTAAGGTGCCAACTCCACTGGCCATCACCTACCTTCCATTCCTGGAGAAGATTGCTAAACAATCTTGTGCCACTTCAGCCATGGTCCCATTGACGTCAAGGATGATCGAGAACCTCTTCCTCGGCTCTGATGTGGCTGTTTGAACATCCATGACCAAACTCTGCCATGGTGGAGGGTTCTCAGCTGGCCTTTACTCCCAGATCGTCGTCTTCTCCTGCTGACAGAGAGAGCAAGAAATTGGACGGCTTGGCCAAAAAATCTATGCTGCAGCGGTGCTTGACTTGAAAGTAGTCAACTATGCTGCCTGCATGAAGGCCTATGTCCAGCACCTAATGGAGCGGCTAGAGCCTCTCTTGGACTCCATCCCGGATGAGAGCAAGGCTCTAGTGATGGCCATCCAGGCCGAGACACACACCCTGGGGGGGGGGGTCAACAGATCATCTCAGCCCATCACTCCATGGACTGTGCTGCAAAGGTCCTATTGGGCTCGGTAGCTCTTTGTAGGCTTGCTTGGCTGCGTTCGTCAGACCTGATGCACCAAGCCAAAACAGCCATCGAGGACATGCCCTTCGATGATTCTGGTCTCTTTAATAAGGAGATGGATGAGAAGTTGAATTTCAGGTACTGTATGAAGAAACATGGCATGTCCTCATCTTCATTTCAATCCCCAGGCGTCGCTTTGAAGGTCAATGCCCTTGGTACCCAGCATATCAGCAAAGATCTTATCAGCCTCAAGATTAACAACTCCAGGCTCAAGATCAACCGAGACAGCGTCAACTATCTCAGTCTTCCAGGGAGTCTTCGGGCCGCCGCCAGTCGGGCCAGCCTCGGTACTAGCAGGACTACAGAAAGAAGCCTACCAAACCAAGCAAGAGCGATTATGAAATGGCGCGGTGCACTTTGGCTTGATACCATTTGGGGACAGCCTGAGGTCCTATTTTAACACCCGGGCCTCAATCACCTCCGACTCATGGGTGTTGGACATTGTCTGTAGGAACTATGCCTTCAAGTTCAAGAAGCTCCCAGTCACTAGAGCTGTTCTTTCCACCAGCCCCTCAGACACCTTACTTGACAAAGTGTGCACTTTACTGGAAAAGGGCGCTATCAAGCCTGTGGACCCCACTTGAGCCCAACACTGTTTTTTCTCTCATTGTTTTATAGTCTCTAAGACCCATCCTGGACCTAAGACAACTAAATTCCTTCATTGTTTACCGTCACTTCCACATGGTAACCCTTGCTTCTATTTTATCACTCTTGCAGAGAAGCTACTAGTTCGCGACTCTTGATCTCAAGGATGCCTACTTCCACATTGGGATCTGGCAAGATCACAGGAGGTTCCTCGCCTTTGTCATCAGGGCCAAGGTTTACCAGTACACGGTTCTGCCCTTCGGCTTTTCCACAGCGGTGAGAATCTTCACCAAGTGTATGGCTCCAGTTGCAGCTTACCTTCACCAGCAGGGAATAACAATCTTCCTGTACCTGGATGACAGGCTCTTTACTGCCCCATCCAGGGAAAGACTTCGGAAGGACATTCAATTTGCCATATCCCTCTTGAATGCTCTTGGACTGTTGATCAACAGGGAGAAGTCCAACTTGAATCCATCAAAGCGAATCAAGTTCGTCAGGGCAATCCTCGGCTCCAACAAGGCCATGTCGCTCCTGCCGCAAGACAGGTTCCATGCCTCCCATGGGTCCATCATCAACTGCCTTGCCCACAGGCGAATCAGGGCTCACACTGCACAGGTGGCACTGGGGCACATGCCATCGACAACCTTTCTGACTCTATGGGCAAGACTCCGTCTCAAACCATTTAAGTCCTGGTTCCTTTTCAATCTTCGATCCCATATGCGATCCTCCTTCCAAGTGACTGATAGTACCAAGAACTATAGCCAAATCATTGCGCTGCTGACTCAAACCCAACAACGTCTGCACCAGGATGCCCTTCTTGCTCCCTCAGCCACAGATCATGCTTACCCTGGACGCATCCTTCGAAGGTTGGGGAGCATACACATTGGATTTGATGGTTAAAGACAAGTGGTCCACGCTGGAAAGACAGCTCCACTTCAACGCTCTCGAGATGTTGACAGTGGAGAAGGCTCTTCGAGTATTCCAAGGCTTGCTCTCAGGCAAAGTGGTACTTCTCCTGACAGACAACACCACTGTCATGTACTACCTTAACAAGCAGGGAAGTACGAGATCCCAGATGCTGCTCTACATCACACTCTGCATCTGGGATTGGTGTATCGACAACAAGATCCTTTTGCAGTTGGTCCACCTGCCTGGGGAGGACAATGAGCTGGCAGACAGCTCTGCAGATCTTCCAACCCATGCGACGAATGGCGCCTCCATCTCAAGATGGTCTCTGATCTCTTTTCCATCTGGGCAAGCCAATGATCAACCTGTTTGCCACCCACCAGAACACACACTGTACAGAGTTCGGCTCCTGAGTTCGAGCTCTGGGGTCCCAAAGCAATACCTTCCAGTTCAAGTGGTCTGGAAAGATGCTTTACATGTTCCCTCTGTTTCCACTCATCATGAAGGTCATGAGGACGGACAGGTCAGATGGCATCTCATAACCCCATGGTGGCCAAGTCAGCCGTGCTTTGCTCCTCTTCTGCACCTTGCTTGAGAGGAATACCGCCGCCTCGAGTTCCATCCTGACCTCCCTCCCTTCATGAGGGTCGGGTTCGACATCCGGACATGGAAACAATTCCCCTGGTGGCATGGAGAATCCATCCACAGAGACCCTTTCTGCCCCAAGACAGATGGTGATTCGGGCTGCTCAGAAGCCTTCAACCAGGAAGTTCTACTTGTGCAAAAATTCCTGGACTTTACATCGGCCAGGGACCTATCTCCATCCCATGCCTCAGTCCCAACAGTCTTAGAATTCTTAATGTCATTGGCTGATTCAGGACTGTGCCTGACTTCCATCAAGTGTTACCTGTCTGCCATCTGCTTGCACTACCAGCTTGATGGCAGACCCTCCTTTTTCAAGGATCCCTTTGTAAAGAGATTCCTCAAGGGGCTGAACAACCTCCAGCCTCGGTACCAACCCTGGCATGGAGCCTGGACCTGGTGCATTCCTACCTCTTGGCCAAGCCTTTCTAGCCCATGGCCACCATGGATTTAAGATTGCTGACCTGGAAAACAGCTTTCTTAGTGGCCATCACCTTGGCCTGCCAGGTGGGCGAGCCTTGTGCCTTGCGGCTGGACCGGCTGTATCTTCACTTTCACAAAGACAAGGTGGTCCTCCGTACCGACATCACATTCCTTCCTAAGGTGATGTCGGCCTTCCATATCAATCAGGACATTGTGCTACCCACCCTGGCTCCGAACCCAACCACCGATGCCGAGCGCCTCATGCACACCTTTAATGTTCAAAGGGCACTGGCCTTCTACCTCAAAAGGACTTCGGGTTTGAGACTCTCCAAGAAACTATTTGTATTTTACTCGGAGGCTAAGAGGGGACTACCTGTGACTGCTCAGAGGTTTTCTAAATGGGTGGCTAGTACCATCCATCTCAGTTATGAAGTGTCAGGTAGAAACCCTCCAGCCCAGCAGTGAGCACACTCAACTAGGGAGGTAGCTACATCCTCCGTTTTTTGATTGGGGTACCTTTGGAGGATGACTGTAAGGCTGCTGTCTGGTCCCAACCATTGACTTTTATCAAGCACTATAGCAGGGGTAGGCAACCTTTTTGAGTTGGGGGCCGGGTTGCTGTCCCTCAGATAATTGGGGGGCCGAAGCACCAAAAATAAATAAATAAATAAATAAATAAATAAATAATAAAAATATTTTTTTAAAAAATTAAAAATTTAAAAAATATGCATGGACACTCTCTCAACCCCAGAAAAGCCATGGCAAACCCCCTGTGGAGATTTTGCCAAGAAAACCCTAAGAACAAGTAATAATTAATATCATCATGGCGGGCGGTGGGGGGGCGGCGGCAGGACTGGATCCAAAGGCCTTAGGTTGCCTACCCCTGCACTATAGGTTGGACACAAGGGCCAGACACAAAGCAGCCTTTGGGAGGGCAGTGTTGCTTTCTGGTTTACATTGAAGGTTGATTGCATTACATGTTGGTATTATTATTATTATTATTATTATTAAAGTTTATTTCTAAAGTGCTATCAATGTACACAGCGCTGTACAAAGATATAATCAAAGCATAAAATAGAAATAAAAACCTGCCAAAGGCGTACAATCTAAAAATACAAAACAATAGGTCTTTCCTAAGTTATGTTTCCAACATTTACCAAGCTGCAAAGTCTGGAGATTAAGATATCATAGGTTGCTTGAATCATATCCTGTTCTAATTGAGAAATCTTCTATTTGGAATTCGAGAGAGAAGCTTCGTGAACACATTTTTAACCATGGTGTGTATTTGGATAGACAGGCTATTAACAATTCAAAATTTTCTAAATGGTTTCGATTATATAAACTGGATCATCAGATGGCCGTTTATCTAGGGAAGCTTGCATTCCTAAAGCTTAGGCAGGCTTTTACAGCTCTCGTTTTCAAACAATGTCCTCTGCCATGATTGATGGCAGATATCTACACACACCTAAGGATTTCCGTCTATGTATTTGCGGAGCACCAGAAATCGAGGATCTGCCTCATTATCTGCTTTTCTGCTCACTTTATATTGATCCAAGACTAAATTTTTGAGATCTGTTCTGTCCAATTTACAGTCTAATACAATCTCTGAAAAGATTTTTTATCTCTTGTCTGATATTGATACCAAGGTAACCTATAGGATTTCACTGTTTGCCAGCAGCAATCAAAATTCGGGCTAGAGTCATAGCGGACATTGCAGTTGATTGCCATGGGGACAATCTTATCTAATGTATGAAGTTGTTTTTAATGTTGTTTTAGCTAATTATCTGGAATCTTTTTATGTTTAATGTATAAAATTCAGATGTTAATTATTTAATTATCTGATGGAGCATTTTATAACACTGAAATTTTGTTATCAGTTTTAAACATAAATCATGCGTATTATGGCCTTTGACTTAAGCATTAATAAAAATTGATTGATTGATTGATTGAAATAAAAACCTGCCAAAGGCGTACAATCTAAAACCTGCCAAAGGCGTACAATTTACAAAACAATAGGTAAAATAAAATAAAGTTAATTAAAAGCAGGAAACAATTAAAACAATTAAACAGCAACATCCACTGTCAGCCCAAATAACAGAAAAAAATAAATGTATATTACACAGTGCCTGGGAATGCCTCCCTGAACAGGGTGGTCTTTAACTCGGATTTAAAAGTAGAGAAAGAAGTAATGACTCATGTTTGAGGGGGAAGAAGGTTCCAGGAGTGAGGGGCGGCAAGCAAAAAGGGGCGAATCCGGAATGAAGCACTGGAGATCCTAGGTTGGGACAGCAGGCCTTGAGTACTACAACAGAGGGTACGGGTGAGAAGGTAAGGAGAGAGAAGTTCAGCTAGGTAAAGAGGCGCTAGCCCATGCAGGGCTTTGAAAGTCAGCAACCGAAGCTTATATTGGATACAGAAGGGAAAGGGGAGCCAGTGAAGAGAAGATAGCAAAGGGGAAACATGGTGAAAGCGTTGAGCGGAAGTAATAATGCGAGCGGCTGAATGTTGGACAGAAATTAAAGAGCGAAGATGAGAGAGGGGAAGCCCAGCTAGAAGGAGATTACAATAGTCTAATCGGGAAACCACCAAAGCATGGACCAGAGTCTTGGTAGTGGATGTCGAAAGAAAAGGACGAATTTTGGCAATATTATAAAGCAGGGGTCGGCAACCTACGGCCCCCGGGCCGGTTCCGGCTCAGGTCGCCGGACTTACCGGCCCAGGCAGGCCGCTGCTGACGCTGCAGCGCGTTTTTACCTCCGTCCAGCCGCGCACACCGTGGCCGCCATTTTGATTTTCAAAATGGCGTCCGTGACGCGTTTGCACATGCTCAGGAGTGCGCATGCGCAAACGAGTCATGGCCACCATTTTGAAAATCAGTGGAAAGAAGGACTTTGGGGGACCGGCCCAGACCGTAAAAAGGTTGCCTACCCCTGTTATAAAGAAAGAATCTGCAGGCTTTGGCTGTGGCCTGAATATGGGGAATAAAAGACAGAGGAGTCGAAAATGAAACCGAGGCTGTGGGTTTCCTGGACTGGATGAATAGAGGTATTGTCGACAGAAACAGAGAAAGAGGATTGAAGGGAGGACTTAGGTGGAAAGACAAGAAGCGCCGTCTTGAACGTGTTGAGCTTCAAACGCCGATGACGCATCCACAGAGAGACAGCTGTGAGACATGAAGAAACTTGCTGTTCAAGCCCTAGAGAGAGATCAGGGGTGGAAAGATACAGTTGAGTGTCATCGGCATACAGATGATAGGAAAAACCGAAATAACTGATAAGTTTTCCTAAAGACAAGGTGTAAAGAGAGAACAGTAGGGGACCCAAAACAGAGCCCTGGGGAACTCCAACAGATAAGGGAACAGGGGACGAAGTCTGACCACCCGTGACCACTGCAAAAGATCTATTTTTAGACTAGACTAGATTTAAACCAGTCAAGAACGGAGTTCAAGAACCTGATGTCAGAAAGTATATCAACTAGAAGACAGTGATCCACAGTGTCAAATGCCGCAGATAAATCGAGGAGAATGAGCACAGAATAAAGACCATTTGCCTTGGCCCGTAAAATATTGTTGGAGATCTTTGTGAGGGCTGTCTCAGTAGAGTGCCGTGGGCGGAAACCAGACTGAAAGGGATTGAGGATGGAGTTGGCTTCGAGAAACTCAAGACAGCGTGAATAAACAACCCATTCAAAAACCTTAGAAAGAAAAGGGAGAAGAGAAATTGGATGATAGCTGGACAAAGAAGAGGGGTCAAGAGAAGATTTTTTCAAGATTGGGGAAACAAGAGCATGTTTAAAGTCAGAGGGAAAAGAGCCTGTAGAAAGAGAGAGGTTAAAGATAGAAAGAAGTGAAGGAAGGAAGGAAGGAAGGAAGGGGCTATAGAGATTAGGAGACGAGGGGGAATTGGATCAAGAGAACAGGTTGCAGGTTTGAAAGAGTACAGCAGGGTAGAGAGTTTGTCCAAAGAAACAGGAGGAAAGACAGAGAATTGATTAGTTGAAGGTTCCAGAAGATTAGTTGGGGAAGACAAGTTAGGAGAAACTATTTCAGATCTGATAGTAGTGATCTTAGTTATAAAGTAGTTAGCAAAGTCGGGAGGAGAAAATAATGAAGAAACAGGGGGAGAGGGAGGTCTTAGCAAGGTGTTGAAGCAGGAAAACAAATGCTGCGGGTGCCTCTCATTGGCGCAGATCAATGATTTAAAGTAATTCTGTTTTGCCATGGACAAGGCACCTGTGAAGGATAAAAGAACGAATTTATAATGAATAAAATCGGCCCACTCCCTAGACTTTTTCCAAAGACGTTCAGCCGCTTGAGAGCAGGACCGAAGGAACCTAACTATGGGAGTAAGCCAGGGCTGAAGCCTGTTCATAGAGGAGGACACGCGAACAGATACAGGGGCAAAGCTGTTGAGAGTTGAAGAAAGAGTGGAGTTAAATAAAGATATCGCTGAGTCAGCAGAGTCCCCAAAAGATAAAGAAGAGAGAGAAGAATCCAAAGACTGACTGAAAAGGTCACAGTTAATAGACTGAAGATCGCAAAAATAGCATTGAGCAGTCTAACAAGGAGGTGGGATATAGGTAAGAGTAAAAGAAATTAAATGACGATCAGATAATGGAAAATCAGATGCCAAGTAGTCAGAAATGACACACTTGGCGGCAAGAACTAAATCAAGGCAGTGACCAAGAGAATGGGTTGAAGAGTTGGAATGAGGTTGAAGGCTGAAAGAAGCTAGAAGGGAGCAGAAGCGAGACGTTGGAGGATTATATAATAATAATAATAATAATAATAATAATAATAATAATAATAATAATAAAATTTATTTATACCCCACCCTCTGGAATACCAATCTGGGCGGCTTACAATTTAAAAACGTATACATATCCATAAAACACACATATATACAACAAACCCCCTCCCCCCCTTAAAACAGTATTAAATCAATGATTTTTAAAATGACAATAATAACAAACTCATTAAAATACAACACAAACCCAGAGTATGTATCCAGCCAGAATATCCTACCATCAATGATGGGGCCACGTAAGGATTATTGGGGTCGTCCAGGTGGATGTTAAAGTCGCCTAAGATCAATGTGGGTACTGCATCCAATAAACTGTCAGTCAAGACTTAAAATCAGACAGGAATTGGGTAGCAGAACCAGGAGGGCGATAGATGACTGCAACCCGAAGTTGTAAAGGAAAAAAGAGTCTAATGGAATGAGATTCAAATGAAGAGAAACAATAGCTGGGGGAAAGGAAAGAACTTGCAACTGGCAAGAGTTGGCTAGTAAGATACCAACCCCTCCTCCTCGACCCTCAGGGCAGCTAGTATGGGTGAAAGAAAGACCGCCAAAAGAAAGGGCCGCAGAGGTAGCAGTGTCATGGGCCGGGAGGCAGGTTTCAGTAAGAGCAAGGAGGTGAACTAGAAAGAAAAAGATCATGAATTGCTATCGCTTTTGGAACAACAGAGCGACAGTTCCAAAGTGAACAGAAGACTGGAAGCTGAGAAATGGGAAGGGGTCGGATAGGGATTAGGTTAGGAGAAATACGTGGAGCCATGAAAAAATAAGGATTCAGTGCCCAATGATCAGTAGACGAAAAAGTGACAATAAGGAAAACAGAAAAATAACAACAGATAGTACTCAATGACATTGCCTAAACACCACTGCTGCTGGATCCACAAGTCCCCTAGCTGGCTAGCCCAGAGCTAGCTCGCCTCCTGGTCTTCCAAGCGAGAGGGAGGGGTGAGGAAGAGCCTTCCTGAAGCCTGAGGCTCCAGGCCACGCCCCTCTGGCTGCCAGTCGGCTGCTAATCCTTCAGCTCCAAGTGTTAGAGAAAAGGGAGTGAAGTAGAGCGTCCAGGAAGGATGACACACAGCTAGCTTGCCTCCTGGTCTTCCAAGTGAGAGGGAGGAGTGAGGAAGAGCCCTCTTGAAGCCTGAGGCCTGAGGTATGCCTTTGAAACCAAACCAGTGACGCCGACAAGTACACTTTTAAAATTTAAAGGTTTATCGTTGTAAATAAATTACAACTTGTTTGAACTTACAAATTGGTGTCAGGACACTCCCTCCTCCACTGACCAAAGCTTGTCAGTCTAACCCATTTGTGTGATTTGCACAGACCTCAAAGAAAAAAGACAAATCCTGCCCATCCTCCCCTCAGCCATGTCCTGCTCAATGCTAAGAATCCCATATCGCTGCTATGCAGCATGCATTTTGGAACTGAGGAAAGAGTGGGAATGCCAGGGGCTTTATAGGGGTGGGCAAAGCTACCACCAAAAAGTTGCAATCGAAGATTTGCCCAGTGATACTAGAAGTTTCCAAGCTAGCTGCGCAGGCACAGATATAACCCATTTGTGTGAATTCACAGATGACCACTCGAAGAAATATGGTTACAGGTAAGCAACCTATCCATCCACAGGGTCACCATGACTTGGGGTGGACTTGAGGGCAGTTAACAACAACAAATCAGTTCATCAAATCTGTGGTTAAAGTTTAATGTTATGTGGAAGCATGGCAACACAGCTGAGCTAAATAAACTATACATCTGAAACCAGATAAAAATGTAATGTAAAAATGCTCTGTACTGATAATTATATGTTAAATCTGTATGACATGTTTTTAGATTGCTTGTAGTGTGTTCAGCGGTAACAAGGCAGTAGTAATTTAAAATCAACTTTTAAAATTGAATGAAGAAACACTCTTTTTCCTGCTGCATTTGTCTTCTATTTGGCATTTATTGTGCCCATTATTTCTAATGAAGCATGAAATTAGGATGGTGTTTTGGTGTCCTGTATGTGTTTGTGGACAAACATAGCTTGCAAATGTTGTTACAGTGAAGAAAATAATTAGTTAACCTATATTTAGTGTAACCAGTACTAAGAGGAGTTGAATAAATGTGTTTTGACTTAGATTTTCAATAAATGGATAGAAACTGTGTTTTGATATTTCATGCACTTTTTTCTCTTATATTTCTTTCTTCTTCCTATGTGTTTGTATGTACCGGTATGTGTATATCTTTATTGGTGTTCTGAGCACTGGAGCTTTCTGATTCCATTATTTAATAATACATTAAATGTATTATTTTGTTTCCCAGTTGTGGTTCGTGGACCAAATGGAGTGGGGTAGGGCTCACTCCAGAATTTAGAGGGCAGTCTACAAGCCACCTGTGATTTCTTTACAATAGTGTTGGGTTGCTAGTGAACATTTGGGGAGCAATACAGAAAAGATAATGTATTTTGTGTCAAGATAATTCTTTATTATTATTATTATTATTATTATTATTTTCCCCATGGTCTTGTGGCTTATTCTGATGCAGAGTTTTTTAGTTATCTGATTTCTGATATTTGACTACCAGTTCTTTTGCTCACCCACCTCTACTGCTACTAACATGCATAGGCGCTTTCATAGCAAGAACAAAGGTATTTTGAAAAACCAATTGATCTTGCCACAGTTTAGGAACCACTTATAAGCCAGCTTGATATTTAGATGAGTTTTGGTTACCCCATTATGTGTCCTCTCTCTGATGGTGGGCATGAAAGCAGTTCTTTGTCCATGATGACGCAAAAATTATGGTATGGCCTGTGTGCAGAGAACAAGATCCCTATCCCAGCCTTCAAGCAGGAATTTAATGCATTTTTTTAAGGAAGGCTTTGGTTGAAGACCCACAAATTCTGCTTGTGTTCTGATCTCCTCTGGTGAATGTGTCAAGCTATAGCCTTCCTCACCAGTGTTTCCACTATATTGGCTTTGTTGTTACATGATATGTTTTAGATTATTTTTAGTTACATTGAATATAGTTTTCTATTTAACAGCAAGATATAATTACTTATTAAAGCTAAACTTTTTCTGCTGTTAAAATATGCAATAGTGTACATCACAAATAACTAGTTTAGCATAGAAGATGTTACTGTTGGGTATACTGTATACATGAAAGGCCAGGATACTGTTGATACACTGTGCTAGCACAATGGTCCATTATGCTAGCATTTGCACATTTCTGGGATCATACTACAGTGTTAAAGGAAGGCAAACTAAATGGTAATCAATGATGACTTTGTCTTTTCATGGCCATCACTGATGGCTTTTTTCCCTTCTACTCCTACTGTACCACCTTCTATGCTGACATAGTTATCCGTTCATTATGTATCAACAGGATTTTGGCTCAAGAAGTATGTTTTCACATCATTTAAACAATAATCACAGGGCTGTACATTTTCACTTATTTTGTTCTTAAATGCAAGAATAAATCATTTCATTTGTTTTCTCCTTGCTGTATGAGAGTATAGAGCTTTCTGCCATTTATTACTACTATCCACATTTAAGTTTTTGAATCAACTTTTAAAACTTAATTTGTGCAAAAAAATAAATAAATGGGATTACAAATCCTCATTGAAAAGACTGTTTTTGTTTCCTTGTCCTGATCTATATCAAAGTTATTGTTATACATATGTAGCATTCTCTTTGTAGGCGCTATATATTCTAATGAAAGTATTGTAGAAGTTGATATTTATATTTTTTTTCTAATCTGTTAGGATCTCAGCAGCAAGGATATGAAGAAAGATTTGTACATTGTTGCTCATGTAATCCGACTAGGTACAGTATGCTTTACTGAATACTGTTAAGATCTTTACTCAGAATTAAAACAATGTATGCTTCGTATGTTAGATATACTCCAATTTTATACTCCTTTCTCCTTCTTTCCTTTTGAGGACTACCATTTATTTATTTATTTATTTATACCATGAATAACTAGATTGCGTCCTATGGAATAAATGTTATTTTATTTTGTTCTTTGTTCTACTTTTGTTCATGTAATTTTAAATAAATAAATAAAAAAACATTTAAAAAAGAAATATCATTATAAAAGAACTGGAATTCACATTGTTTACTAATAGTAATAATTAACAGTCATTTCAGATAGAAGCTTCTATCAAGACATTTTGGGTGAAATGAGCCTTAAGTATTGCAGCCATCTGACCTCTGCAGCAGATCAGCTTTTAATTAATACCTTAGTTATAGGTACATTAGGCCTGCTCAGAAGATAGCCCTTTTGGTTTGAATATATTGCAAAGCGTTAAATTAGTATTAGAAAAATCTTTGACATTGGTGGGTGAACATGTACTTTCAGATTTTATCCTTGCAACTTGGAATGAAACATATCTGTTTCATTCAACATCTGGTCAACATAGCTGGATCCTACATAGTGTTTTGTTGTTAACTGCTGTCAAGTCACTTTGACTTATGGTAACCCTATGAGTGAGAGAGCACCAGGTCATCCTGTCATCAACATCCTTGCTCAGGTCTTGCAGACTCAGAGCTGCAACTTCTCTGATTGAATCTATACTTCTAGACTAGAGTATGGTCTTCCTCTCTTCCTGCTGCCCTCTACCTTACAAAGCATTATCGTTTTTTCAAGTAAATTTTGTCTTTTCATTATATGGGCAAAGTAGAACGGTCTCAGTTTAGTCATCTTGGCTTCTAGGCTTGTAGAGAGAGGTCAAGCTTCATTTGCAATCGAACCCATTTATTTGTCTTCTTATGGAATTCTGGAAGATATAATTTTACCTTGTTAGAATTCAAATACACAGCTGTGTTTGTCTGAAAAATCAGTATGCAAAGAGATCCTTTGCATAGTACCTTTGAGACTAACTGAAAGAATATAACCTACTTCCTTAGATGGTTCTTCAGAGTTCAGATTTCTTGGAACTTGCTTAGATGCATGAGGAAGTAGGCTCAAGTCTAGAAAAGCTCATGCTACCAGATTCTTTCAGTTAGTCTCAAGTGTGCTATAAGGTCCCTTTGCATACCTATTGTTGTTGTTAACTGCTGTTGTCTTCAACGTATGGCAATCCTATGAATGAGAGACCTCCAAGTCACCTTATCATTGACAGCCCTGCTCAGGTCTTGCAGACTCAGGGCTGTGGCTTCCTTGATGGAGTTTATAGGGAGCCAGCTTGGTATAGTGGTTTGAGCATTGAACTATAACTCTGGAGTCCAGGGTTTGAATCTTGGCTTGGCCATATAAACCCACTGGGTAACCTTGGGCAAGTCACACTCTCAGCCTCAGAGGGAGGCAATGGCAAACCCCCTCTGAAGAAACTTTCTAAGAAAATCCCATGATAGCCTTAGGGTCTCCATAAGTTCTTCTCATGATATGCCCAATGTATGACAGTCTCAGTTTAGTCATTTCAGCTTGTAGGGAGAGTTCATGCCTGATCTGCTGTGGGACCTTTCCTTTGGTCTTTTTAGTGGTAGTGGTTTGTAGTGATCCACAGTATTCTCAAAACTCTTCTCCAGCACCACATCTCAAATAAGTTGATTTTTCCCCTATCAGTTTTCTTCACTGTCCACTTTTCACAACCATACGTAGAAAATGTGAAATGCCATGCCATGGACAATCCTTTATAATTTAATGATATGGCTTTGCACTTCAGGATCTTGTCTAGTTCCTTCATAGCTGCCCTTCCTAGTGTTCTTCTGATTTCTTGATTACAGTCTCCATTCTGATTTAATGATTGAGCCAAGGTATGGAATTTCTTTAACTGTTTCAATGTCTTCATTGTTTACTTTAAAGGCATGTAAATCATCTGCACCCAATATTTTTATTCTTTGAACGTTCAACTGTAAACTTGCCTTTGCACTTTTTCCTTGACTATTGAGTACTCATTCCAAGTCTTTTCTGCTAGCAGTGCAATGTCATCTGCAAATTTTAAATTGTTGATGTTCCTTCCCAATTTTCATGCTTTCTTCCTCTTATTACAATATGTTCAGAATACAAGTTAAACAACTTGGGTGATAAAATGCAGCCTTGCCTGACCCCTTGCCAATTGTAAACCATTCTATTTTTCTCTATTCTATCTGGATGGTAGTCTCTTGTCCCACAGTACAGGTTATGCATCAGAATAATCAAATGTTTTGGCACATTCATTTCTTTAAGAGCTATGCATAGTTTTTCATGATCTACACCAGGGGTCGGCAGCCTACGACCCATGGGCCGTGTATGGCCCACAGAGGCCTTTGGACCGGCCTGTGGCCGGTCCTGCTACCGCTGCGGCTGCCGCGCACGGACACCATGTTGGCATCCAAAATGGCACCTGCACTTGCGCACGACAGCAGCCGCCATTTTGGAATGCCCAATGGCACCGGTGTCGCATGCGTGCACAATGCGGGGTGCCATTTTGGCATTCAAAATGGTGCCCGCGTTCGTACGTGGTGGCAGGACCAGCCACGGGCCGGTTCCAAGGCCTCCCGGGCCGCACTCAGACCACAAGCCATAGGTTGCCAACCCCTGATATGCAGGACCTCTTTGCACTGTTTAATATAATAGTATCCATTTTTAAAAGCAGAAGTGAGGTGTGAGCCATTTCTGGTTGTTTAAAAACCTTTTTGGACAATTTTTTGCATTCTGCACGATTCCTGAAGAGTCCCAGATTAAAAACTTGTCTCCTTGACTCACTGAAGTTGGCCACCCCTGTTGTGTAGTGATGAGTTGTTATTCAGCACTGCACTGCTTGCTTTACATGCAAAAGATCCCCCTCTTAATACCAGGAACTCCTGTTAAAGCAGCTCAAGGAGTAGGACTGAGAAAGATCTCTGTTTGAGACTCTGGAAAAATGCTTCCAGTCAGGATAAACAAGACAATTTCTAACCAGAGAGCATCATCCCCCTCCCCCCCTCCCCATTGCACAGAAGTTTTGGCAAACTGTTTTGGGTGAACTGAGCTCACTAGCAACAATCTACTTGATAATGTGCATTGTGTGTATGTGTCTTCAATTTTCCTGTTGACTTTTGGCAACCCTATCAGTTTCATAAGATTCTTAGGCAAGGAATATTCAGAGGTAGTTTTGCCAGTTCTTTCCTCTGAAATATAGCCTACAGCACCTGGTACAATCAGACCTCTGTATCCTCGGATTTTTTATCCATGGATTCAAGCATCCGCAGTTTGAAAATATCTTTAAAATATATACATTCCAAAAAACAAACCTGGATTTTGCCATTTTATACAAGGGACTCCATCTTATTGTGCCATTGTATTTAATAGGACTTGAACATCCACAGACAGTATCCACTGGGGGTTCTAGAACCAAATCCTAGCGGATACTAAGGGCCCTCTGTATTCATTGGTAGTTTCCCACCCAAGAACCTTATCACATTACAAAAGAAAGATGAGAGGCAATGAGATAGAAGTGGCTTTCTGTTTACATCCTCATATGCCCTCGATCATAAATTCATGCCTTTTGTCCTGCTGGGAAAATCAATTTGGCAAAAGCCATGCTTTTATGACCATCTCCCTCTGGAGGGAGAATAGAAGTACTACGATGCCATGTGGGGAGGTAAGCAAAAAGCTTTTTCTATCTCGCTGCCTCTTGACTTTCTTTTATAATGTGATAAGGCTCCAAGTACTAACCAGAGGTGACCCTGCTTAGCTTCCAAAATCAGATGGGATCTGGTGCTTTAAGTGAGCTTATATTAAGTTCCAATTTAGTCAAGGAGAAATTTTCATTGTTTTCCAATGGATAATTTTTTGTGATATTGCTTTTCAATAGAATGGACTTATAATTGAAGGAAAAGAGCACTAGTGTAAGGAGGGAGCCTCCATCATTAGGCAGCGTTCAGTTCCAGCTATTATTGCAATTTGCACTGTTAGGGACTCATTAGTAAATTCTTGCACCTGAAATTCATGGTGGGAATGGTAGCAGTAGTGGCAGTTAGAATCACTTCAAAATAAAGAGCTCTTCTGATATAGTGAAGGCATGTATAACTTAGACGTAGATATTTTCTGCCTTCAGATTTTGCTATGAAAACTTTATGTGATAATGTTTAGCTTATTGTCTTCCAGAAAAGTCATGATGACTTTAAATGTTCTGCACTTCAAATATTTACTGTTGCTGGAACTTCGCTCCTATGTATTTCAATCCAACAGGTCATAGAATTACGAACACTAATTGCAGTCTGTATTACCTGATTCTCTAGATATTTTTTTTCGCTAAAACAAATTGATAGAAGCAGATATCTACTATTTTAATGGACATATTGGAGTTAGCCCACTATATCCACATATTCTGCATTCTTGGATTCCACCATCCATGGCTTAAAAATATCTACCCTCCCTCAAAAAAATACCAAACGCAAACATTGATTTTGCCATTTTTTAAAATAAGGAACACCATTTTACTATGCCATTGTCTATAATGGGACTTAAGTATTTGGGGTGGGGGTGGGGGTGGGGCCCCAGAACCAAACCCCAGCAGATACCAAGAGCCCACTGTATTTTAGAATAAAAACAGAACATGTTCTGGTTAACTTTTTAAATATAAATTATTTAGGACTTTAGGGTTTTTTTAATGATAAAAGTATAATTTCTGCAGAATTGTCACAGGAAAATAACTTGCATTTCACTTACAACATATAAGCTCTCTGAAACGTTATAAAATTCCTGTTAATGTAATATAGATACACTCATCCCTCCACATTCACTGGAGTTAGGGGCACAAGACCCCCGTGAATGTGGAAAATCCACATGTAATAAAAACACTATGTTTTTACCTGAGAGAACATCTCTCTAGGTCCCCCAGAGATCTGCCAGACACTGACTATAGAATTGCGCTAGAGGATCTAGATATTCCTGGAGAGAATATATTAATAAATCTGTGAATAATCAAATCCACAAAAGTCAAAGCCGCAAATGTGGAGAGACAAGTGTATTACTGTGGTACACATACAAGTTAGTGTTCTGTGACAGCTGAGCTGATTAAGTTCTTGATATACCTCATCTTATTCACTTATGTACTGGAACAGCAATGTCTGGTTATGATAATATGCTTGACTGTTTTTATAGTGACAAATGGTAAATATGAATTAAAAATGAGAAAAGTGAGAAAATTAGCAGTCATTTAGTTATGAATTAGATGAAAAACAAACATTTTTCAAATTGAGAATGGAAGCTATGTTGTAATACTAGTACCTATTTGTTCTAGGCCGTATGTTACTTAATGACTCAAGAAAGGGTCCATCTCATCTGCATTACCGGCGTCCATATGGCTGTGCAGTATTGAGTATCATGGATGTAATTCCATCAATTTCTGAACTCAAAGAAGAAAAGGATTTTGTTCTGAAAGTTTACACGTAAGTTATTTATTGCATAAATAAATGAAAATGACATGAACTGTTTATGCTAGATCAGAGATCTTTTAAGACAGGTATATAAAATATGGTACAGAAAATTATAAACTCAGTCAGTAACATGGGCAGAAAGTTTTCAGTGTAGCAGTATAACTCCACACTACAAATTAAGTGACATTTATTGACACTTTCCATCATTTTATCTGGAGGAAAATGATGCCCTTCCTAGTTATACCACCAGATGACTATAGATGTACCATCTGGATTTTCCAAACAGAAGCACACAGATTAGTGGGTGTCAGGAACGCATTAGCTTAATGTGTTCTTGCCAGAATATGCTTTGATGGAATTTTATTAAGAGATGGGATTGTTAAGATATGGTTAACTGTGAAGGTTGGAGCAGTGACGTTGTGCCGTAAGGATAAATGTGCTAGCTAAGAACTGAAAGGCCTTTTTGGAATGTGTGGGATGCTCCTGCCTTGGCTGAGGCTAGAGGCTTGAGTTTAAAAACATGTTTAAATATATAAGGAGTGGGGTTATAAAGTGATTCATGCATAGGTAGATGGCTTGATAGTTTAATAAGTAATGGGTTTAGGATTTATTATGTTATGCTGGTAAATGGGTTGAATACATGTGGGTAATGGAATTGATTTCTATGTGATCCTGGCCCCAGGCAATACATCACACAAAGAGTGCACAAACGGAGTGCAGGTGTTGCTTCAAGGTTGTTTTGTCTAATGTTGGTGGGAAGCTGTGAATTCACATGCACTCGGTCTTTTGTTGGATTTTCCAGACAGTAGGACATTACATCATGTGAATGGTTGAAGCGCGGGAATGTATGACCAATCACTGAGTGACACCAGACTATGAGGAGGGACAACTGCTATGTTTTATAAAAGCTTTGACTTCAGACTTGTCAAAGAAGTCAGACCTGTCTACTATGTTTTCTTTTCTGCAATAAAGCTATCGTTTTGACTGTATGTCTGGGATCTGTCTTTTTGATCTGAAAGAAGACTTGTGGGCATGCTGTACATGACAATGGGTCAACAGACAAAACTTCTGCAAGGCATTCCTTAGACTTAGAAGCAGAAACTCTGGCAAGCATATTATACTGTTAGAGGCATGTATGGCTTGGTTATTTGAGATTGGAGTCTGAAGCACATTCCACAGTGGAAGACTTGTCATTTGATGAGGTCTGTCGGTTGAATTCAGACATCAAGAGCAAGCTTTATCACAACCAACAGGTGTATATGAAGGAGAGAAAAATGGGAATTAATATTTCAGGTTTTTAATCTGCTCAACCCCAGTAGTCATGGTTCTGGTAATAGTCTTCTCTCCACCAACCTTGGTCTTTCTCTCACTCTTCTGAGCATCCATCTCAAGCATATTTTTCTTTGAAGTGCATTTCTATACAGTTTAGGTCTGTTCCTTTTTTTAAAAAGTAGGAAGAGTTTTCTAAATAGGGCTTTTTACTCCCAGACAATATCATCCACCTTAATTCCCTCACTGCAGGCATGCCCATTAATAGACAGACAATCCCACTTTTTCCATGAATAATAGCAATAGCAATAGCAAGTACATTTCTATATCTTTTATCATTGCATTTAAGCACTCCCTAAGCAGTTTACAATGTGTAAGTTGTGTTGCCCCCAACAAGCTGGGTACTCATTTTAGTGACCTTGGAAGGATGCAAGCCTGAGTCAAGCCTGAGCCCGCTGGCTGGTATTGAACTTGCAACCTTATGGTTCGTGAGTGGCTGCAGTACAGGCATTTAACCACTATGCCACCAGGGCTCTTTGCAATATTACCTTGAATTCTTAAGTTATCAATATCATATTCTGAGGCTATATCATAGAATTTGAACAGCTCACTGAATTAGAAAAAGGATACTCCACTTTCCCTGGAGAAGCTTGGTACATTAAATTATTGTTGTGTGCTTTCCAGTCTTTCCGACCCTAAGATGAACCTATTATGGGGTTTTCTTGGTAAGAGCTTGTTTCAGAGGGGGTTTGCCTATACCTTCCTCTGTAGCTGAGAAAATGTGACTTGTCCAACCTCACCAAGCGGGTTTTCATGGCCGAGTGGAGATTCGAACCCTGATGTCCAGAGTTGTAGTCCATCACTGCAACCTCTACCACACACTGGCTTTGGTAAATTATATACTGTCCTGGAAAAAGAAGTGATAGAGCAAGTCATAACTTTCCATAACCAGAATAGGCTCTTCTTCCAAAGTTTACAGTATCTAAGAAACATTATTAGGTACACCAAGTTCTAAAGGTTAGGGACATCATTTCAAAGAACTTTTTGATCACATTTGATTCCATGCTTCCACTCTTGAGGTGCAGATTGTTTTGTGGTTACTGACTTTTTCAGTATTTTCATGATTCCCATTTGCCCATTGTCTCACTGTTTGCTCTGGTGGTGCAGTGGTTAAATGCCTATACTGCAGCCACTCACTCATAGACCACAAGGTTGCGAGTTCAGTACTAGCCAGGGCTCAGGCTAGACTCAGACCTGCATCCTTCCGAGGTTGCTAAAATGAGTACCCAACTGTTGGGGGGGCAATGAGCTTCTAGTTGTAAACTGCTTAGACACCCCATAGCGCGTATGAAGTGGTATATAATTGAAGCTGCTTTGCTTTGCTTTGCTCATGTTCTCTCTCTGATATGGACCTTATCAGTTCACTACCCTTTGGCTTCACAACAGTGCCAAGGGTGTTTATCAAGTGCATGGCAGTGGTGGTGACCTACTTTCAGACTCTTGGAATGATCATCTATATCCATATTGATAAATAATTGGTAGTGACATGGTTTTCATCATAAACTTACTCTGCTCTTGATACTCTGACTAATGATTGACAAGTAGGCCCAGTAGAACCATCTCAGAAGATCAGGTTCTTAGGTGCACACTTGGATAAGGTTATAGGCAAACCTTATCTGTTTATAGAACCGGTTCAGTCCATATGAAAAGAAGCTCTCCAGGCTTTTGCAGCCCACTTGTAAATAGAACAGAGAGTTTAAGCAACTCATGACAATATTATGACTGTCATGATGGCTTTGACACTACTTGCCTGTTTGATGATGAGGCTGTTGCAGCACTGGTTCAGCCATCCTGGAACACTAAAGCTGATCAGAGCATCACTTCCTTTCACAAGAAGTCTGGAAGTCTTTGTAGTGATGTACTGATGATGACAATCTACTTGTTGGAGTGCTGTTATACCAGCATTCTATCAGATCATTGTGAATAAGATATTCTTATCCATTCCAGAGATTGTAAATAGATAACAACTTCTTGCTCATTCACTTGACTGGCTACCTCATGCTATTATCTGTTTATATAGCTTTCATAGCTATTCTTTATCTATTCTCTTGTCAAATATGGGGATGGACATACTGTCTCTGGAAAGTGGTGATTTTGAGATGCATGCCTTGCTTCATGATACCCTGTTGGTTTTCGATACACATATTTGGAAGCCACTCATTTTGTAGTCCTCTGAGGCACCATCTCAGATTTCAGTTCTGAGAAGAATCAGCATCGCTTTCCTTTACTTTTTTACTTAAGAGAACAGCTGTTTTTGCCCTTATATCTTGTTCTAAGCATAAAATACCAATCACAAACTTCAAAACTGTACATCTAATATTTCTGTCTGTTATACATACAGTTCTTTTTAGACCTGTTGCAAAACCATTATCACTGACAAATTTCTTAATATATTATTATTATTATTATTATTATTATTATTATTATTTTATACCCCGCTTTTCAGCCAAAAGGCTATCAGAGCGGCTTACAAATGGTTAATTAGACATTTCCCTGCCCTCAGGCTTACAATCTAAAAAGACAAAACACAAAAGGAGAAGGGAATGGTGGTGGGGAAGGGGAATAAGTCCAGCAGATCTTCTCTCCCTCTAAAGCCTAGACCAAGGCAGATGGACTGGAGGGATGGCCCTTCTTCTTACTGTGGCTAGGCCTGATGGAGCTGGCCTGTCTTCTCTCCCTCAATGATGGTGGATAGAGGAAGGGCCCTTCTTCTTGTTCAGGCTAGGCCCGATGGAGCTGGCCTACCTTCTCTCCCTTGATGATGGTGCATGGAGGGAGGGCCCTTCTTCTTGTTCAGGCTAGGCCCAATGCAGATGGCCTGCCTTCTCTCCCTCAATGATGGTAGATGGAGGGAGGGTCCTTCTTCTTGTTCAGGTTAGGCTCGATGGAGTTGGCCTACCCTCTCTCCCTCAATGATGGTGGATGGAGGGAGGGCCCTTCTTCTTGTTCAGGCTCGGCCCAATGGAGCTGACCTACCTTCTCTCCCTCAATGATGGTGGATGGAGGGAGGGCTCTTCTTCTTGTTCAGGCTAGACCCGATGGAGCTGGCCTGCCTTCTCTCCCTCAATGATGGTGGATGGAGGGAGGGCCAAGTATTAGTCCTAGACCTGTAATTTGCTGGTTTTGTTCTCAGTTCAGATGGTAAGGAAGGGTATCTCTTGTAGGCTGGCACCTCCTCCTTCTGGCCATGGGGCAACTGGGAGATTCTCAAAGGTCTGGGAAATTTAACATCCGTTTGCAACACAAAAATACTCTTCCTTTGCAATCCAGTATATCTCCACAGGCCCCTTGGTTAGGTAGAGGACACTGAATTCCTTAAGAAGCCTTCATGCTTTTGCATCAGGAAAATATTGTGTGACCTCAGAGCCTTCTCCTTTAAGATAGACTTGATGCTTTCTATTGCATGAAGTATATGAACTAGTAAGGTTTGTGCCCTCAGACACAAAAAGTCTTATGTTCTATTTCATAGAGGTAACATAGACGAGGTATTCTCCTTCTGCCAAAGGCAATGTTCCATTTCCACCTGTCTCAGGACATCATTTTATCCACCTGCCCCCACTATAGAACTACTTTGGCATTCCTGATATCTTAGTTTTTTATGTTGACAGGAGTAAAAGGTTTCCACTGTGCAACAGTTCGTTTGCCAAAAATATGGGACCTAAATAGGGACAATCTTTATCTAATCAGAGGCTCTCCAATGGATGAACGAGCCATTTGACTGGCCCATAAATTGGCTCAAGAGCCTTTACTGCAAGAATGCTTAAGTCAGTCCACAAGAGCCGTGGCAGTTTCTATAGTTTAATGCACAAGGTACCACAAATATTTAGAGTGCTTTTATAGGTGCAGCTGTTGACCATTATGCTTCACTACAGATCTGCTGTTCGGGCTCAAAACAGTATCACTTTAAAGGCATCCTGTAATATCTGAATCCTGTTTCCTGCAAGTTACTAATCTTACTGGAATCATGGAGACTACAAAAAAGCAGAAACATGCCAAAAACATGATGCTTCATTTGATCATCCATTAATTCACACAACCAGCACCCCATCTCCCCACTTTTAGGGTCATGGATATTTCCTGATCTCCAGATACTGCAGCAGCCTTGGAACTGATATGCAAGGCAGGAACTCCACCCAGTCGTGCATGGGAAGGCAGAGTTCCTGTCAAAAAATAAAATAAAAATTTAAAAATTGCTCACATCTAGACATTTCAAAACAGCTCAGCTGAGAATAACCTGAGTTCACAGATGACCATATGAAGAATGACAATTATAAGTAAGCATCCTTTTCATCCTATGCTCATAACCTGGGATGTATTATTTAGAAACATAAATCAAAACAGTATCTTCCTATTTCTGACAGGTTACACTATCTGTTTTTGAGTAGTTGAGTCTTCTGCAACGGTGTATTATTGTTGTTGTTGTGTGCCTTGAAGTTGTTTCCGACTTTTAATGGTGATTCAAAGGTGAACTTATTATGGTTTTTTTTTGGGGGGGGGGGGCAAGATTTGTTCAGAGGAAGTTTGCCATTGCCCTCTGCTGAGGCTGAGAGCATGTGACATGCCCAGGGTCACTCAGTGGGTTTCATGGCCGAATGGGCTATTTCCTCATTTGTGTGCTTGGGTTTGCTGGTGCTAATGTACAGTGATTTAAAACTTTCCCCATAGGAAAACAAAGTGCAGAGGACAAAAAACAGCTTACTTTTTTTTCCTAACAGAAACCTCCTGTTTTATAATCAGTTTCAGTGTATAGTGTTTTCTTGCTGACTGCATACAAACCACACTGTTTTAAAAGATTTTAAGGCAGAACTTGTAGGCTTCCTTTTTGTGATCAGTGGCAGTGACTATAAAACTTGGCTTTTAAAAGTTTGAATACTGTTTGTTATTATGAAGAAGGCAATAGAAAATCCAGTGTGATATAGCAGTTAAGAGTGTTGGACTACATTGTGCAGATTGAGGTTCAGATCTCCACCGAGACATGAAACTGACTACAGGCCTAAGCAGACTGCCAGAAATAGTGCACTTTACATTGAGGCACTGCCCTGGCTCAGTGCTAGGGAGTCATGGGAATTTTATTTTTTTCTGAGACATTGAGCCTTCTCTGTCAGAGAGCTCTGGTGCCACAATAAATTACAGTTCCCATGATTCCCTAGCACTGAGCCAGGGCAGTGCCTCAATTTAATGTGCACTATTTCTGGCAGTCTGCTTAGGCCCTAGATGACCTTGAGCCACTTACTTAAGGCTACATCCACACTGAGAAATAATCTGGTTTGACACCACTTTAACTGCCATGGCTCCATGCCATGGATTTCTGGGGATTGTAGCTTGTTGTGGCACCAAAGCAGAGTTCTGGTGCCACAACAAACTACAATCCCCAGAATTCCATAGCATAGAGCCATGGCAGTTAAAGTGGTTCCAAACCAGATTGTTTCTGCAATGCATATGACATCCACATCTCAATCTGACCTACATCTCAGGGTTCTTATAAGAATAAAGAGAAAAGGAGCAGAGTCTTTGTCTCCTTGAGATCATCGGAGATAAAGCAACATATAAATGTAACAACATGGCAAGGGGAAACAACAATAGAGTCGGGGGGGGAAAAGCTAATCACCCTTGACTCAAATTAGTAGCGTGGTAGTGAGTGAAGAAAAGGGTAAGTGAGATTACCTTTATCTGTGCTCCTGTGGCTGTTCTGTATGTTTTTATCTACAGGAGAGTTGTACAAGTAACAATACAAGTAATTTTAATTGACCGCGGTTTTCCCATAGAACATGTTGTCAATCAAAGCTGTAGGATCAAAGATCAAAGTTAATTTGGCCATAATGCTAGATCACAGTATACTGATGTAGTTCGTACTGTCATGAATTCTGTACATTTTTTTGTGTGTTGAGCATGTTAAAATATATTAATCTGTGTTACAGTCAGCTTTCGTTTTAAACCATGTTGTTTTTGAAAATAAAGTATTTTTAAATGAGTCACAAATGTTTTTTACCAGGTCTTTTAACTCACAAGTCAACACTTTTGTTTTATTTTTTAAAAACTTCTTAATTCTGCTTTTGGGCCCTTAACAGGACTCTTCAAAGTTTACACAAAAGAAACAAAGCAGATACTATTAAACAAAAAAGAGGCAGATTAAAAACCTTGAGAAATATATTAAAAACTATTGAAAGCCAAGCTGAATGAGGAAGTTTTCACAGCCTGCATTAATTCCAGAAACAAATTGTTTTTTACAAGCTTCTTTGAAAACATTCTAGAGCAGGCTTCTCTGCATGCTTTCTGATAGTATCAGATAGATAGATCTGAAATTGTCTTGCATTGAATCTGAACAGTGGTCTGTCTTTTGTTTCCTCTGATTGTTGATGGCTGTCAAAGGTCTCGGAGAGTTTTTCATGCCTTTGCTATCCAGTGTAGAGGTGTCAGGGATTTAAAGTGGGATAATATGCATATATTCTAACATTAGCCTATGAACCTATTAAGAGTTAATATTGGTATCTTTTATTAATCACAAAAAAGTGTCACAAAGGGGTGAAACAGACCTCCCCTTTGCGCCAGCTTCCAGGCGGCTTGGGAGTGTGGCGTTTACACACCACACGCTCCCAAGCCACCCATAAGCCGCCTGGCCATTTACATGGGGGCCTGCTTCCAGGTGCTCTAGTGGCGTGACGTTTATACTCTGCACGTTGCCAGAGCACCTTAAAGCCGGCTTCCAGCTGCGGTGTGGCAGAAAAGCTGGCTTTTTACTGGCCACAAAAGGAGCAGCTCCTAGCTACTCCTTTTTCGGCTGGCAGAAAGGTGGGTTGGGGCTGCAGTGTGCATTGCCCAGCCCCAATCCAGTTTCAGAAGGGGCAGCTTGAAGCTGCCCCTTTGGGGCAGTCTATTTTGCCCCAAAGTTTAGGTGTTAAAAATCAAAGTCTAATTACTGAAACATGATTTTGCAATATTTTAGAGGAAAATATCATCTACCCTTCCCATCTAGGGCCCATAGATGGTTTGACTTACTAGTCAGCCTAACCTTTTGCTTGCCATCATCTGCTTCTCTGCCACAAATCTTATGACATGCCAGATATGGGAACTTTCCTCATTTATTTGGGGGATTTATACTGCAATGTAAAGTACTGTATATAAAAAGAATCGCTTGCTTGTTTCTGCTGATGTCAAATGGTTCTGGAAAGCCTTGCCAGAGGTCCTGGGACATCTGTTTCTAGTGAGTGTATTTGTGGATTAGTGTTCATAATCACTATGAACATCCTGTGCATATCCCAGAAGTTAATGAAGCTTGATTGTTTAATGAAAAAGAAACCATACATATTTAGTATTTCCTTGCATGATGGATTACAATTCACCATTCTGGGGAGAAAGATCAAATAGGTCATACTTGTAGACTTACTTAATCTAGTGCAGGGTTTTAAGCTAATTTCCAGCAGTGCCCAATCTGTTTTTGCACTTATGTAGTTACAATCATATGTTGAGGTCTGACATCCTTTTAAGTTCCCAAATTAGAGAATAAAAGGAAACATTATGTATAACCCACACAGGAACATTCTCTAATAAGGAATGTTTTTTTTTTAAATCACACTTAATGTCTTACTGATAGTAAACTGATTACAGTTGCCTCTCCCAATTTGCAGGGGATCTGCTCCGGACACACACACACCCAAAAAATAGCAGCTTGCTAATATTTGAGCCCCATTGAAACTAATGGTGCGTGGCCATTTTACAGATAGGCACTTGTCCCTCCCCGTGAAGAGTGAGACCGCGGACTCAAAGTCCGCAAACGGGGAGGGACAACTGTATTAGTATGTAACTGTTAAAAGCAGAAGTCCAATTTGGGATAAGACTTACATAAATGACAAGGAGATGCCTATTTGTTTTAATACTAGTAGTGCTTTAGTGGATTTCAAAGATGTGGCAGAAATATTCTAAATGAAAACAAGACTGGTCATATTTGTTTACCATCTCAGATTTTTCTTTCCTAAATAGACTCACATGGGTTTTTGTTCTTCGTTGTATAGTTTTTCAATACAATTGTAAATGTCTATTTTTTCTTTGGTATGCAGTTACATCTTATAAGACAATAGAAAACACTTGATGTACTTTTTTCAGGTGCAACAATGAAAATGAATGGTACCAGATCCATGAAAACATCATTCGCAAGTCCAGCACTAAATATACAGCCCCAAGCTCCAACTATGGTAGTATTTCATTTTTTATACTTTATACCTGTATTAAAAACTTACATTTCCTGTATAACATGGAACCTTTATACAGATCAAGTTAGCAGTAACAGTTGATATCTAGGATTAGTGGAGCAAAGGATACCTTATTGAATATGGAGTAAGGAGTCAGATTGGGCAGAGCTATAGTGAAGCATGCATGTGAATATCAAGATCATGAGTTCAAATCAGAGGCTGTGCAGGGAGGATGATGTCTGTGACTCATAGTATGTAATAAAAGCAGTCCTTTGAAATTCCTGCAAACTTTCTTGAAGGAATTTAAACCTTATTTAGAAATCATTGATCTATGGTCATAAATAAAATTATACTTTTAATCCAAACACTGCAACTTTATATTATACAATACCAGTGAATGCACCTTGAAATCTTGGTACTACTGTGTGCTGTTTATCAAATGCATCGACATTTTAATGATTGTCTTCCATTATCTGTGTAACACCTTTCTAATCTTCCAGAAAGTGGAATCTTCCGCAGACTAACTTTATATAGTGATCCATTGAAATTGTTTAAATATGAATGCATATAGATCTTGATGGAATCCTTGAGTTCTTATCTTACCATATTAATTCATGTACAAGTTGATCTCATGTATAAGTTGAGGGAAGATTTTAGGGCCAAAATCATGGATTTTGATATGACCTGTGGGCCATATCAAACCTAGGGGCATGTAACAAAGAGTGTAAAGGGAAAAGCACCACTTCCCTCCCTCCTTCTCCATCTCTGGACCTCTCCTGACCACCTAACACCACTTCCCAGGTGCTGGAAGTGAAGGTTTTTAACATCGGATTGGGAAGGGAAGGAAGTGGAATTAAATGAGGTGTTTGCTGGGGAGAGAGAGAGACCCGGAGGAGGAGGATGGGGAGAGAAGGTTTTACCATTGAATTGAGAAGGGAATCAACTCTTTCACACATACATACACACACACTTCTGCCTGGGAAATTCTTTCAGAAATCACTGCTGAGGCACAGTGGGTGATGCTTCTTTCAGGACCTTTGTAAGCAGTATTACTGTATTGACCCATATATAACCCAAGATTTTAGGGTCAATTTTGGGGCATAAATTTTTCAACTTATAATCGAGTGTATACGGTAATTCTTTAGTCTCCACCACTTAAACCTCAGTTCTGAAACTTGCTCAAATTCTTTGCATTACCCAAACTTCAATTTTCTCCTCCTTTTCTCTACTCTCTCCCTCTATCAAATTTTACACTTCAGATTGTTTGGAAACAGAAGTGGTTCTGCTTTTGTTGCATTAGGTATATACTGTTATTTTTTTGTAATATCTGTGAATCATGCATTTGCACTTCAGTACCAGTGCAGAAACCCATTTTGGATATTCTTGATATGGACAAATTTTTGGTGAGAACCTTTCCCCATGGTCCTACTGTATATATTTAAGCCTGGCCAAATGCTATTCCCTCATTTCCCTTTTGCCTGCCATGTGAGTAGCCATATCTAAAACAGCCTAATTTAAAAGGTATGTCATTTGTTGTGGCAAAATCACAAAATTTGATAAACATGCTCAGTTCTTCTTTTGTTCGGGAAGAAGGCGTGTAGTAAATGCTGATTTTGTTTTCTGAGCTTCATGCATCAGAGAAGTCATCCTTGGGCTATTCTCTTAAATTTGGCAATTTATGAAAATTTGCCTTAGGGCAGGGGACCAAGTACCATTGTTGTTGTTGTTGTTGTTGTTGTTTGCTTTCAAGTCATTTCTGACTTTTGGTGACTCTGAGGTGACCCAATCACAGGATTTTCTTGGCAGATTTCTTCAGAGTGGGTTTGCCATTGCCATCCTCTGAGACTGTGTGACTTTCCCAAGATCACCCAGTTGATTAATTTGACTCCACTTCTATGGTTTGTAAATCTGTTCTGAAGTCAATCATATTGAGTCAGTTGCACAAAACTCTGGTATGGTGGTGGTCTTTGCCAACTCCAGCTACATCAACATTGAGTGTGGCTGTCTGCTTCCACATCATCTTAGTGTTAGCTTTGAATTAGTCCCTGCCACCAACTCCAGGCAAGACTCCAAAAGAACATAGAGAAGAGAGAAGGGAATAAAAATTGTCAGCTTCTTCACGTGATGCTAAGAAAAGAAGGGGCTGAAGAAAAAATTGAACAATTGGAATGATGCATTCTTTTAAAAAATATTGACTTTTTCCACTACACGTTTATCTGTTACTTTAGCAAATGTAATACAATATGCTAATCAGTTTAGCAGACTCATATCTGAGAAACCAAGACAACATCGTAGTGTAGAAGACTAAGGCTTTATTTTGGATTTTTAGTTCACCACAGACATGGCTGTGTCAGATCTGATTTTTCCCCAAACGATCTATCCTTTAAGAATACCCCCCTTCCAACCCCTCCTTCCCAGACTGTGGTCCTTGGACTTTTATCTAGATCAAAGGATCCTTTAAACTTTCTCCCTTTTTTCAACCTCCCCATCTCCATTATGTCCGAGGAAGGAAGGTGTTCTCTGTTTACCATCAGTGTCTTACATCAGGAAATAAATAAAGCCATAAACTGCAAATCTCTCTTGCTGTTGCCCATTTGTTCCCAGGCTTGCATTCCCTTTGGATTACTACCCCCCTTTCAATCCTTCTTTATTCAACCATAGCGCTGTTTCACCATATCAAATTATTTCCATATCCCCATATCAATATATTCCCTTATTATAACAGATCCATAAGCCTATGGGTCTGAAACTTTTCCCCTCCTCTTCTCCCTCCCTCCCTCCTCCCTGCTTATTTAGTGGACTTTTTAAATATGATTTCAGTCACTGTGGGTATAGTTCATCTTTCAAATGCTGCTCAGTGGATCATATTGTTCAAAATGCATAGTTCATGTTGTTCAAAATGCATAGCATAAGACTATAACTAACCCATTTACTGAAGAGATGAATAAAAAAAAACTACCACCATCAACATTAACATCCTATCCATTTTTACACAATGTATTTAAACAAAAAGATAAATATAATCAATGTCAATAATGGAGAAATAAAGGAATATATAGAATTGATAAGTTGTTGCTAAATCAAGAACTTACAGAAGGATCCCCAAGAACTCTTGACTTTATTTGAGACATGCTAACCTTTCCCCTTTAAGGGCCGAGGGACTTCAGCTCCCAGAAGCCTCAGCCATGTTGGCCAACAGTCCCATGTTGGCCAATAGCTCCTGGGATTCTGGGAGCTGAAGTCCCTCGGCCCTTAAAGGGGAAAGGTTGCCTACCCCATGCTATAGCAATAGTATAGGCAAGCTTCATGAATATATAGAATACTGCAAGAAGTGAAGCTTGGAACATCCAAGACACTGAGACCTCTGTGGGAATGCAATTTAGGAATAAAGACTTCAGAGCAACAATGGTTTACAATTTGGATAACCTAAATCAATTACCAGTCAAGCTAAAGAAAGTATAATCAAATTGTCTATAAATGGCATTAATGTTAAATTCAACTACATAAAATTAATAAGCACATGACAAAGCCATGCTGGAGCAGTTGTGTTAAAACATGAGATTGGCAACTCTTGTGGCTAACCTATCTGAAAATAGTCAGTTTCTACATGAACATATTGAATTGGATATGCCAAATCGTAGATTAAACAATATATTATAGAGGAGATGTATTGTTAGTATCCATATTTAAAAATAAAAATAAAGAACTTCCCCCAATGACTTCCTAATATTTTAATTAAGCACTGAAAAAATAACAAAATTGTGGGAAAATTTACAAGCTCTTTATAAAGATGACTACATAGTGTGGCCTATAGCATCATTAGAAAATGCACACACACACTGTAGTTACATATACTCTACACACACACACACACACACACACACACACACAGTTACATATACACACTATAGTTTGCCTGATAATTTTAATTACAGTCTTAATTGCTAATTACTTTTGGAATCCTTATGGCAACCATCTGCCTTACCAATTTTTTCAATGCTCTAGTCTAGAAGCTCTGTGACAGGGGTAGGCAACCTTTTTGAGCCGGGGGCCGGGTTGCTGTCCTTCAGACAATTGGGGGGCCGAAGCACCAAAAATAAATAAATAAAAATTAAAATTACATTTTTAATTTTTTTAAAAAAAATATGCATGCACACTCTCTCAGCCCCAGAAATGCCATGGCAAAACCCCTATGGAGATTTTGCCAAGAAAACCCCAAGAACAAGTAATAACAACAATAATCAATATCATCATGGCGGGTGGGGGGGCGACGGTGGCGGCGGCGGCGGCGGCAGAACCAGCCTGGGGCCGGTCCAAAGGCCTCAGGGGGCCGCATCCGGCCCCCGGGCCTTAGGTTGCCTACCCCTGCTCTGTGAGATACGTATCATTGTGTCAGTACTAGAGTATCAACATTCAATCTATGTGCATCATGATTTTTTTCCTTATCAGTACAAAAAGACAAACAGTGGACCATTGTCATTATATTGGGACTGCCACAGTCAGAATTGATGAGCTAAGTTCTGTCATCTGGCATGATAAAGTCATGTTCATGCAATTTCTTTGATGGCTACCATGGAATCTGCTTCTGTTTTTGTTTTGTTTTTTCCTTTTCTTTCTTTTCTGCCTGCTTATCAGATGCCAATTCAGTGAGTGTTGGTTCCTTTTTCAGAAACTACTTTTTAATTCAGTAATTATGGAGGTCTCTTAGACAAAAGGAAAACAGTGATCTCATTTTGCTTCTGTGAATGGCAGAAAGCTGGATCTAATGGATCACAGATTTTACTCACTGGCTACGTGAACTATTCTTTTTAGCGATTAGCAGGCAGGCATGCTGACTTGTCAGTCTAGTTCATGTTGTGAAAAGTTGGAGCTTTCCTCCCCTGCTTGCCTGAAGATAAAAGAACATAGCTTTGCTATTTCAGTTTGTAACTCATTGTTTAGCTCAAAACAAACTGAAGCAAGGGTGGTGGAAAGGGCAAGTGTTCATCTCCACCATGTTTGACCGAGATCAATTGGAGTACCAAGTGACACAAGGCACTGAACTGAGGATTTTCCCATTGTTTGTGAGAGCTTATTCCCCATGTGATTTAGAGGCTTCTGGAACTTACGATGGCCATGAGTGTGGTAGTGAGATTTGTTCTCCTAAATCTTTGACTTCTACAAAGCTGGTATTTTGTTTACAGAAAGAGCAGCTATTCAGACTAATTTTTCTCAAGGTGTAGGTTTGAGGAATTCATGGAGTCACCAAGATGAGAATTCCTACACCTTATCCAGATGTTTAAAGAAATTTCTCTGAAATGTTGATGAGATTGTAAATAGGTTACTTGATTGAATTATGGTGCAGACCCCTCAATGACAAAGGTGGAGTGCCATGTAATATCCATTGTGATGTGCTGGCAGTAATAGTGTACTTGTTGCATTTCATGCTGTTTTGCATTTTAGAAACCAAAAGTTTCTTTACACTTGTCTGTGTAAAACACAGGGAAATATTAGATGTACGGCTCTGAAATGCTGAACTGGTACCAAATGCTGAAAAGTATGTAACTGATTTGTATGAGATGTGAAATTTCTCAGCAAATGAAATGTGAGATGTATAATGCCCTGTGTACTACAAATATGTTGAGTAAAGATAAGGTTCTTTAGCACTATAATGTTGCACCCAAGTACCATGTGCCTTTGTGTGTGTGTGTTTTGTTTGCCTCCAGGTTGTTTCCAACTTTTGGCGACTCTCCTAAGGCAACCCTGTCATGGGGTTTTCTTGGCAAGATATGTTCAGAGGAGGTTTGCCAGTGCCATCCCCTGAGACTGAGAGACTATATGACTTGCCCAAGGTCCCCAGTGGGTTTACATAGCCAAGCCAAGGTTCAAACCCTGGACTCCAGAGTTGTAGTCCAACACTCAAATCACTACACCACCCTGGCTCTCACCATGTGCCTTACCAGTATTAAATATGCTCCTTTTTAGAAGCAATGGGCTTAGATTATGTTATTGTTGTTGTTAGCTGCCCTCGAGTCAATCTCGACTCATGGCGACCCTATGGATGAGACATCTCCAAGACCCTATGTCCTCCACTGCTTGCCTCAATTCCTGCATCCTCGTACCTGTGACCTCCTTAATAAAGTCCATCCATCTGAATGGTTCTGATGGATCCATCTGAATGGTTCTGATGGATCTGAACCATCCATCTGAAAGATTCTGGAGCAGATCATTAAACAGAGAGTCTGTGAACATCTGGAAGATAATTTCATAATCACAAAAAGTCAACATGGGTTTCAGAGAAACAGGTCATGCCAGACAAATCTGATCTCTTTTTTTGATAAAATTACCAGCTTGGTAGATGAAGGGAATGCTGTGGATATAGTATATCTTGATTTCAGTAAGGCCTTTGACAAGGTTCCCCATGACATTCTTGCAAGCAAGTTGGTAAAATGTGGGCTAGACAAAGTAACTGTTACATGGATTTGTAATTGGTTATCTGGTCGAACACAAAGGGTGCTCAACAATGGCTCCTTTTCAACCTGGAAAGAAGTGACCAGTGGGGTGCCACAGGGCTCTGTCCTGGGCCCAGTGCTATTCAATATCTTTATTAATGACTTGGATGACGGTATTGGGGGCATAGTTATCAAATTTGCAGATGACACCAAATTAGGAGGAGTAGCTAATACCCCAGAGGACAGGATCAAAATTCAAAATGACTTGAGCAGACTAGAAAGTTGGGCCAAAGCTAACAAAATGAAATTCAACACAGAGAAATGTAAGGTACTGCACTTAGGGCGGAAAAACGAAAAGTACAGATATACGATGGGGGACACTTGGCTGAATGAGACTACGTGTGAAAGGGATCTAGGAATCCAGGTGGACCACAAGTTGAACATGAGTCAACAGTGCGATGCAGCAGCTAAAAAGGCCAATGCAATTTTAGGCTGCATCAGTAGAAGTATAGTGTCTAGATCAAGAGAAGTAATAGTGCCACTATATTCTGCTTTGGTCCGGCCTCACCTGGAATACTGTGTCCAGTTCTGGGCACCACAATTCAAAAAGGATGTGGAGAAATTGGAGCGTGTCCAAAGGAGGGCAACTAAAATGGTGAAGGGTCTGGAAACCAAGCCCTATGAGGAACGACTTAGGGAGCTGGGGATGTTTAGCCTGGAGAAGAGAAGGCTGAGAGGTGATATGATAGCCGTGTTTAAATATTTGAAGGGATGTCATATCGAGGAGGGAACAAGCTTGTTTTCTGCTGCTCCAGAGACTAGGACCCGAAACAATGGATGCAAGCTGCAAGAAAAGAGATTCCACCTCAACATTAGGAGGAACTTCCTGACAGTAAGGGCGGTTCGACAGTGGAACACACTCCCTCGGAGAGTAGTGGAGTCTCCTTCCTTGGAGGTCTTTAAGCAGAGGCTGGATCGCCATCTGTCGGGGATGCTTTGATTGGGAGTTCCTGCATGGCAGGGGGTTGGACTGGATGGCCCTTGTGGTCTCTTCCAACTCTATGATTCTATGATTCTATGATTCTATGATCTAGCATGCGGCCTTCCTCTTTTCCTACTTCCCTCCACCTTTCCCAGCATTATTGTTTTTTCCAAAGAGTCCTCCCTTCTCATGATGTGTCCAAAGTACAACAACCTCAGTTTGGTCATCTTGGCTTCCAGGGAGGTTTCCAGCTTGATCTGCTCTAGGACCCACTTGTTTGTCCTTTTGGCTGTCCATGGGATCCTCAGCACTCTTCTCCAGCACCACATTATCTCAAATGCATTGATTTTCTTACTATAATCTTTCTTAACTGTCCAGCTTTCACATCCATACATGGCAATAGGAACAGATAGGGTGAAAGGATGCAGCCTTGTCTGACACCTTTGCCAATTGGGAACCATTCTGTTTCTCCATGTTCTGTTCTAACAGTAGCCTCTTGTCCTGAGTACAGATTCCTCATCAGGACTATCAGATGTGTTGGCACTCCCATATCTTTAAGGGCATTCCATAGCCTTTTATGATCTATGCAGTCAAAGGTTTTGCTATAGTCTATAAAGCACATGCTGATTTTCTTTTGGAATTCTCTGATGCGGTCCATTAGCCATTGTGTGTTTGCAGTGTAGTGCCACACGCTGTGCCAAAAAGGCGTGGAAGAGCTGCTGCGCCAGCTCTTAGGACGGCCTTTTGCCACTCTTTGGGGGGCGGCAAAAGGGAGGATCAGGGCCACAGTGTGCGGTTGCTGCGCCCCCTATCCGCCAGTCTCAGGGGTGGCTCTGTGCCGCCCCAAAAGGTGTGTCTATAAATGCCCTATGTTTCAGAATTTTGAGCATGATTTTGCTTGCATGGCAGATCAATACTATGGTTCTATAGTTGCTGCAGTTTCTTGTGTCTCCCTTTTTGTGGATGGGGATGTATATTGATTGCTTCCAATCTGTTGGCCATCATTTTGTTTTCCATATCTGTTGAAATATATTGGTTTGCATTAGAGTTGACTCTGTCAGTGTGGATTGCAGCAGTTCAGTTGGAATATCATCTGTTCCTGGTGATCTGTTTTTTGCTATTTCTCTTATTGCAGATTCCACCTCACTTTTTAGAATTTGGGGTTCATCTTCCTATGGCTCTTCATTCCATATGTCCTTCATTTTATCATCTCTTTTGTGTAATTCTGTGTATTGCATCCAACATCTTGTTGAGGCAGATTTACATGCTAATTTACATGCTAATTCCCAGCAGACAATGGACCAATAATTAAATAGACACTAATCCTCCTCTCATATCTTCTCACCCAGAAGCCTTGCCTCAACAAAACAATACACAGATTTACATGCTAACCCTCTCAACCAAGGGTCTATATACCCCACACACCTCCATGCCACCATTTTCTGAAGATGCCAGCCACAGATGCGGGTGAAATGTCAGGAATATATTCTTCTAGAACACGGCCTCGCAGCCCAAAAAACCCACAAAAACCTATGGATGCTGGCCATGATATCCTTCAACTTCACAGAATATACCAAGATTGGAAATGTATATGTGATGGTCAATCGCCATAAGAAGCATTTAACTGCATAAACTAATTGTTTACATAATAAATATATGCATAACTTTAAAACTGCATTTTTATTCTCCTGTAATTTAACTTTCTTGAAAGTACTGATGTTGATCGGTCTATTAGGCAATACTGTTGTTTACAACCCTGTGAGTTCAGCTGACAAAAATGGTGGATTCTTAGGAACTCTAGATAGGAAATGTTCACCCTATGACCTCTTATGGCCTACACCCATGCAACAAAAGTACAGAGACTCCCTAAAAAAACTTTTAAATTCTGAGTGATTTTTCATATGCACCCAAAAGCTACCTCAAACACCTCACATACCTTAAAAACTTGCCAGAACTCCCCCAATTTGTGCAAAAATCAACTGAAGTTGAAACATGAATGATAGCACTTTGATTCTGATTTTGGTTGATTTTTGCCCAAAGCTGTTCTGCAATGATTTTGGTGAGAGGGAGTTGGGCAAAAAATTACTCGATTCTTTTTATTTTAGGGGGACTGGAGGCTTTTGGGGGCATACTTTGGGGTCCCAATGAACACATAAGGGTTGGAGGCCACACACTTTGCTTACCTTTGAACTAGATACAAATTGACAAACATAAGGCGAAGAAACATCAGCCCTCTGTGAAGAGACAGGTATGGGGGGAACACAACTATTTCATAGGTTATGGTAAAGTCAGACATAAGTTGCTTGACATTAGTGTTTTGGGTTACCTCCTTCACTTATCAGGGTGAGGAAAGTCCTGTGTTGCAGTATGACTTCTAGAAAAAAAATCATATAATGGCAGTGTTCAATTGTATAACAATATTATTATGATTCTCCATCAGGAGTTTAGATGAGCTGTTTCTTTGTTTTTTAAATGGATTGAATTTTGAAAAAAATAATTTCATTTCTTTTTTCCCCCCAGGACTTATAATTTCTCTTCAGCTTCTTCGTGGAGAGATGGAGCAGATTCGAAGAGAGTATCCTATGATCTTTAACAGAGGGATAGCTGTAACCAGAAAAATTGGTTTTCCAGATGTCATCATGCCTGGTAAGTAGATGACGGTTCTGTTCACTTGCTCACAGCAGTTCGATTTTTTTTTTGTCACTGATAATTATTACTGAATCTAGGACAAAAATTGACATTTAAAAATAGTCTTCATTGTACATTTGAATGATTTAAAGGCAACCAGTCAGAGAGTGTACATTTTAGCTATATATGTATACAATTAACTGCAATGGTATTAAGTTCAGAACCAATACTCCTTTTTTGTTTAACATCTTCTGTAGTTTTTTCTCTAGGATTGATGATTCTTGCTGCACCACAGTTTGCATAGTAGAAAGAGTAAGAGGGGCAGCATAGTACACGATGGTAGCAGCTTTTCTCACTCTTTTTGGCCCTAACCAGACACTCATGATAGCCTAGAAGGAAGGTCCATGGACAAATGGCTGGAGTCCAACCAATGATGTTAAACTGGAGAATTGTTGGTATTACTCTGCTGGTAGTGCAGTACTATTTCTTACTAGCTGTTACTTGTAGTTGTCATGAACAAGGGCTGGCCCCAGACATTTTCCTGCCTGAGATAAAGAATAAGATTTCACTCCACCCCATTCTGTGTACAAAAAGCCAACTGGATCGGCACTGAATTTTTCCCCAGCGCTAGTTCTGGCAGGCACAAGAACTTACACATAAAATAAGAATTACTGTATTTGAATAAGCAAAAGGTTCTTCTTCCTGGTATTCTCGGGCCACTTTTCTTTAGGTCTTTCTCAAATTTTTGGCCGTAGAGTGAAATACCCTGCACTAGTCATTAAATCATTTCTGTAAGGCTAAAGGGGCTTTATCCTTGCTTTTTGTAAACAGCAGATCCTTCCATGCTGCATTGCAAACTGCTTTTGAAAAGAAAGAGAGTTCAAAACCACTCAGATATGACGTGTACAGTAGTGCTGCAAGAGGGAGAGTTCCCCTTCACACTCCTAGGTGGCACTCTGTGCCCACCCCCACTTTTTCTGTGCATCCATTCATGCTCTCTCACTCTTCTCCTGTCTCATCCCTATCCCAATGGCCTTCCCTTTCTACCTGCTATCTCTTGCTGCTCCTGTGCTTTTGCTTGCCCTTCTGCTCTTGGTTAGTCTTTTTATTAATCTGTTTTCACCCACTTTCCTCTCTATAATAGGTAGCACCTTTTCTCACTCTTTTTGGCCCTAACCAGACACCCATGATAGCCAAGACCAAGCCTGGGCTATCCTATCCTGGTCCTGACACAGGTTAATTCCTCAGACCGGTGCATTGAAAGGCACATACTTGCCTGCCTGCCCACCACTACACCATGGACATGCTACCGCCCTGCACCCCATATCTGCCTCACCATCACATCTGGTGAGAAGAGCCCACCACAGCCTGTAAGGGTGGAAATGGGGGTGCCTGGCTACACCCACATGGCCAAGCTGCTCCATCCAATGTCATAGGCAACGATGGGGATCTTCTCACCAGACATGATGCTGATGCAGGTACGGGTTTATGAGGCGATCAGTCTGCTAGCTGTCACTGTGGAGTTTTCCAGAAAGTCTGTGGTAAACAGAAGGTCTTTTTATACAGGGCTAAGGCCATTTTGGGCTGGGATCAGAACAGATCCACCAGATCCACATCTGGTCTGCCTGATCCCAGCCAAGGGCTAATTGCCTGTTTCATTTGGACAGGGCAGTGCAAGTCGGGGGGGGGGGGGCATGGCCTTTGGGCCTGTGTGTATAGGCCCTTTGTTTCACAAAAGATACAGATATACACAGTGTGTTCTTTGGAAAGCCTAAAAGACCAATTTTCAGCCCTTAAAATGTATCAGTTTTATAGTAGATTGGACTAAGGTAAATCTTAGAGGAAGCTGTTGTCTTACTTGCCTATTCATTTTCCCAGATGTTCTCTGGATCTGCATGGAGTAACTTAGGGCACATTTGGGAAAATAAAGATTCTGAGCATGACTGTGGATTCCTCTGCAGGGCTACCAAGAAGTAAACATTAAGAGCAGGGGTAGGCAACCTTTCCCCTTTAAGGGCCGAGGGACTTCAGCTCCCAGAATCCCAGGAGCTATTGGCCAACATGGGACTATTGGCCAACATGGCTGAGGCTTCTGGGAGCTGAAGTCCCTCAGCCCTTAAAGGGGAAAGGTTGCCTACCCCTGATTAAGAGGAAGAAGAAGAAAAGGCATGGTTTATTTGGGAGTAACTGGAGAACAGAGTGAATTGAGTTTCAGGCAGGCAGTGAAAAACCTGTAGAGGTAAGTACTCAAGGACTGCATTTCAAGATTTTGTAGGCTGGATCCCCTGAACCAACTGCCAGTGGCCCGACCCATTTACAGTCTCTCTCACACTCCACAATTATAGTGCTATGCTCAAGTGGTTAAGATGCTGACTCTGCTGATGGCCAGATCAGCATGTCAGCAGGTCAAAGCCCAAGTGCCATGTGATGGAATCAGCTCCCGTCATTAGTCCCAGCTTCTACCAGCCTAGCAGTTCGAAAGCATGCACATGCAAGTAGATAAATAGGTATCACTTCAGTGGGAAGGTAAACAGTGTTCTGTGCAGTCATGCTGGCCGCATGACCACCAGAGTCGTCTTCGGACAATGCTGGTTCTTCAGCTTAGTAACAAACATGAGCACCGCTCCCTATGGTCGGACACGACTTGACAACCTTGTCAAAGGGGAATACCTTACCTTTATCTAATCCCACTGTAACTGATGTCGTTCCACACTATGGAGTCCTGGGATTTGTAGTTCAGGGAGTTCATTAGAGCTCATTAGCTGAGAATGCTAAATACCCCTCCCTAAACTGCAGATCCTAGGATTCCGTATGCTGTTGCCAGTAAAAGGGGAATCATAGTGTTATAATTGCAGTTTGAAAGGGTCCTACAACTCTGTTTAAAGAAAAAGAAAAGTTTTATAAAGAGAGTTTATCAGCTGAAAACATCTATTATTTTTACCCTTTGTTGGTTTAAGGTAGCTGAAAAATAAAAAACAGCAGAATATTATGTGAGCCAAAGCAGTTCTTGGGCCTCTTGCCTTTGTAGAATTTTTAATATTTTTTTCATAAGCAGAAGAAAAGGATCTAGGGCTGCATCTTTGTTGTGGCACCAGAGCTGTCTAACAGAGAAGGCTAAATAGCTCACAAAACTACAAATCTCAAGATTCCCTAGCATAGTGCCATGACAATTAAAGCAGTGTCAAACTGGATTATTTCTGCAGTGCTGATGCAACCTTGGTCTTGGTATTATTGAGGGTCTATTAGTTTTATTGAATTTATTGGTGTTTTATTTGTATTCTTATTGTTGTAACTCATCCTCATATATTCAAACACTGTACAGATTTGATAAAAACTAGAATCTCAGAAAGTTGACAGTGTACACAGAATATTGGCAACTAGAGAAAATCTAACCAGTTCTCTGATTATTTTAAATGCTGGATTGAATCCTAAGGCTATTCAACTTCTTTAGAATTAATAAGCAAAAAATGAAAAGTAAGTTCTTGCTGTTTTTGTAGTAACAGAAGATTGTTTGTCCTGCTCACACTACACAGTTTGACAAGATGATACATCATTCAAAAACAATTGATTATATTTTTAGTCTCTGCAGAAATTGATTGACAAACATGGGGTTGAAGATTTTAGCAACTTACTACATTGTGTCTTGCATAAAATAGTACGTAAAAATGATTTCCTAATAACCCAGTTTTTGTAGGAAAGATTGTGACTATTCTGAACTTCCTAAGGAGACTATTACCAATTAAGTCTGCAGTCCTGTATGTTGTTGTGCTGTATGAATCGTATTGAACTCAAAGACCATTAAACAGTTTAACTGTTCTAAGATTTAACATTTGTTAACTTCATTAAAAGAGCTATGCAGAGAAGACTCTTTAAAAAAATGTTGCCATATATAAACTCCAATCAGTGATATTTTTTTCATTGCTCAGTAGAGTACGATATCCATTTCTTTGTTTTGTTATACATGAGATGTTTATCTTTCTCTTCTCAATGGTTAAGATCATTCTGTTGTTTTAAATAACAATAAAGAAAAAGGCATACACTGCTTTTCTTCTGAATCTGCAATCAGTTCTGTATACACACAGTGGTCCTTTTGGACATTCATTTCTCAGTAACCTCAGTTTCTGTTGCATAGCAAACAATTTTGAAATTGAGGACCACTACAAAAGCAATTTCCGATTTGATGTAGGAGCTGCTGATTAAAAACAGGGAAACCCATTGGATAAGCAAAGACTCTTTGGAATTCAGCAAAGAATGTCTGGTTCCTGGTTTGTATTCTGTGTATACAGACATATCACAGATCATGGAACATCTTTTCTATTTACTCTGTCTTTTATTTTGAGTGTCTGATGAAAAATGCACGGTCTCATCTTCTGTCAGTGATAATTTGGTTTTTATTTTTCTTGTCTAAATTTTGATGGCTCTTTGTTTACTTTCCCTTCATTCTCTCCCCTTTCTTAATGGCACAGAGATGAAGATAGTTGGGTGTAAGTTTTTGCTTTACTGTGTTCTGTCCATTTATTGCTTGCTGTTTTCCATGTCTACATCATATTTTTCATTGAATGTTTGAGATGGAAAAAAATAACGAATCAATTTGGCAGGGAGAGCAGGTGTCCCTAAACAGGTGTTAGATCACCCCTTTTTCTGTGATGTTTTGTGCACTCTGACTAAAGCTGTTCCTTTCAGCTCAGAGACTAATGACTGCCCCTCCCTAGTTTTGTCACCTTGTAGGCTATACTTGTAGGTGTAGATGAGAGCCAGTGTGGTGTAGTGGTTTGAGCATTGGACTATGGCCCTGAAGACCAGAGTTCAATTCCCTATTCAACTATGGAAACCCACACACTCTTAGCTCCAGAAAACTCTGTGATAGGTTCACCTTAGGGTTGTCCTAAGTCAGAAACAACTTGAAGAAACATAACAACAAAGCTATACTTCTAAAAGGAGTTACTTAGGGGATAATACGCTATAAAGGCAGGTTTGCAAAATCTGAGCTACTGTTTTACTTGCTACTTTTCACTCTTCATAGATCAGTAATGTATACAGTGTATAAGTATGTGGATAATCTTTGAACTTTTTTAAACCAGTCTAGAGCATTTTAAATAGAAAAAATATTGATAAAACATGGATACAGAAATCCATCATAGTGGCAATGCAAGAAAGAAAAAAAGAAAAAAGATAAGATATCCTTGGTGTTATATTCAGCCTCTGCATTCCTAGAACTACTATGCTGAGTTAGTCCTAAATCTTTAAAAGTTGTTAGACTAGGATAGTATGGGATAAACAAAGTCAAGGATGTTTTCTGCCCTCTTCATTTTCAGAAGGGATGCTGTAGGAATTTGGCCTTGGAACCTTGGCCCATTTAGACACAGAAGGACAGAGGTCAAGATCACATATGAAGTTGGGGTCAGCTAATGAGATCATATCTACTTGACTTGGGGAAATCAACAGTAGGTATTCTGAGCTAGTGAGCACATATTTAGTGATTAGTGAGAGACAGAATTCTCCAACTTAAATTTCCTGCATAAGATCTGAAGGGCTAATTAACACTTTTTAAAAATGGGTGAGCCATCAAAATATGTAGAAGGTGATTGACATTTATATTTGCTAATGACTCTGTTTCCAGATATTAGACAAACACAAGCTGTTGGTAGCTTGTGGGAGTTTAGATTCCCACGACTTGTCAGTGTAAAAACACTGTTACAAAAGAGGTAAACTGATCAATTTTTAAAAAGTTTTTTTAATCACAATATGTTTACATAAAGGCTTGGATATCTGTCAATTTTCATGAGGATCACCTGATCTCAGGGCATCAGCTTCAGCCTCAGGGAAGTGCAATGCTTCTATGGGACTTCAAACAGAAAGACAAATCTTAGAGTAAGATAAGGATAAAGTTTGATTTTAGTATGTGAGGTGGTTTTAAAATCTATATATCCATCTTACCCCTACACTCAATGTGACCAGGTCTGTGGTGTTTGTATCTTTTGCTCTTCCACAATGCCAGCATGCCAGAAAGGCAGAAGCAAGGGCAGTAAAGAGAACTGAGGGTACAGAAGGCAAAGCAAAGCAGCTTCATTTATATACCACTTCATATCACGCTATGGGATGTCTAAGCGGTTTACAACTGTAAGCTCATTGCCCCCCAACAGTTGGGTACTCATTTTAGCGACCTTGGAAGGATGCAGGCCTGAGTCTAGCCTGAGCCCTGGCTAGTATTGAACTCGCTACCTTGTGGTCTATGAGTGAGTGGTTGTAGTACAGGCATTTAACCACTGCGCCACCAGGGCTCCTAGATACAGCCAGTAAGTATATGTGCTCAGACCTATCATGTCATTTGGAATAAGGCAGTGAACAAGAGATCCAGTGTCTCAGCTCATGAGAGTATTTGTTGCATGAGCACTAGAAATGAATCTCTAGTAATGTCCATTTCCAAACATGAAATGTTTTGTCAAATTGATTAGTGATGTTAATACTGTAGATTTATTTCAGTTACGCTAGGAAGCCAGTAGTGGTTTGAGCATTGGACTGTGATTTTGGAGACCAGGTTTCAAATCCACGCTTAGCCATGGAAGCGCACTTGGGCAAGTCACACTCTCTCGGTCTCAGAAAAGGCACACACCTACACCCACACCACAAACAAATCTTGCAACCTGTGAGAGATTCACCTTAGGGTCACCAAATCAAATCTCAATTCTCCCTAGAAGCCAAAATGACCAAACTGAATCTGTCATATTTTGATATATCATGAGATGACAAGACTCGTTGGAAAACATGATAATGCTTGATAAAGTGGGTGGTAGTAGGAGAAGAGGAAAATAGCATTAAAAGTGGATATACTGAATCAAAGAAATTATAGCCCCTGAGTGTGCAGTCCTGAGCATGGCTGTTGATGACAGGTTGGCTTGGAGGTCTCTTATTCATAGGGTCATGATAAGTTGAAGCTGAAGCAGACTTAACAATTATTAACAACACAGTGATTAGACATTTGAAGCAACATACTGGAGAAGTTATACAAAAGAGATGAAAGAATAACATATCTCAGAGTAGAACTTTTCTTACAATTTTGGAATGGAGAGTGGAAATTTCTCTCAAAGTGTTTGAGAGAAATAAATCACCAGGAACAGATGGCATACCAACAGAGTTTTTTCAGACTACAGAAAGAGAATCCAAATTCTAACAAAAATCTGACAAGTACGAAAAACAAAACGATGGCCCAAAGACTGGAAATACTCAATGTATGACTCAGGGCCTCTGCAGACGGGCCCTTTGCGGCGTGTTGGAGGAGGGGAGGGGCAGCCGCACGCCAGCCACCCCAACCCCTCCCCGAAGACGTCCTGACGCCACATGCCATTACACATGGCGCGTGGTGTCAGGACATCCTCCAGGTGCAGTGTCTTCACACGCTGTGCCGGAAGAGGCAGAGAAGAGCCGCGTGCCGGCTCTTGGGGCAGCCTTTTACCTCCTCTAATAGAAGTGGCATTTTGCCACTCTTTTAGAGGTGGCAAACGGGAGAATTGGGGCCGCTGTGTGTTGTAGCAGCGCCCCCGATCCTCTGTTTCCCGGAGCGGCCCAGGGCCGCCCGTCTGCATCCCCCGTTAACTGAAAAAGACTAATGATGGGGAAAGGGAAGGGAGTTAAGACAGGTGCATTGACTCAGTCAAAGAATACATGGCTTTGAGTTTGCAATACCTGAGTAGTGCTGTTCATAACAGGGTCTCCAGGACATTTTCCATTTAGAAGGATCACCTTAAGTCAAAACCAACTTGACAGTACATGACAAGAACAAATTAGTAATATTACCTTATATAGGATTCAAACTGCTGACCATGTATATGCTGAACATTTATTTAAATTGTAGCTCTCTCGCTGTCTCTGTCTTTGTCTCTCTGTCTCTCTCTCTCTCTCTCTCTCTCTCACACACACACACACACTATTGTGCAATTGTTACGCCAGGACCTCACCTGTACAATAGCTCAAGAACCTGGGATGCAAGCTGCTCACTTGTCAACCTTACTTTCCATTCTTTTTTTTTTTATTATTATTCTGAATGTTTGGGAACATTAAACTGTAAATAACAAAATACATGTGATAATTCTATGTCAATGTACCTGCAAAGGTCACAATTTATAACTTTTGTATTGATAACTGGTCTCCAGAGAAGTGATTCCTTAATTCTAGGGAGTGTTTGTTCAGGAAAATTTTCTGTACTGAATAAACAATCCTTCCCTCTCCTGAAAAAGTTTGGAGGGAGGATGAAACAAGTGTGTGAAGTGAATTTATTTTTAAACAACTTAACCAAGAGAACTAATAATAAGCAAATAAGAAAATGCTACACTTTTACTTGCTGTTCTACATATTTAATATTTAGAGTTATTTTAATATAAAAGTTATCATAATAGTCTTTTCTGGGAAATATATAAAATTATAAATCCAGTTGCCATGGTCATGCCAATTAAAGCACATGTAAAGGATTTTAATTTTCTTTCTCTCTAAGACTGAGTGCTTCTAGCAGTTTGTAACAATTTTCAGTTCCGGCACTCTCTGTTTCTAATAGGATGAACTAATCTGTCAGCACTTATGTTATCAGTAGTTTGGAAACTTGAAAGAAAACACACTGGTCCTTTGATAATTAGGGAATCTGGTTGCAGCTGGCTCTAGTGGAAATCAGTTTGTATGCTGACTATTAGAAGGTTTGGGCTTGTTCACTGTGTAATTTTAATTTTCTGAATTGTTATGTATAAAGAATATGAAGTTTACATGTGAGACTGCCTTGTATTTCAGTATTTTCTGCAGTATTCAAGCGTTCTACCACCTTTTACGCTCGTGAGTTGCTGTTGCTCTGTTTGTGAGGTCTATTGAGATTGGGATCTATGGCTTGGTTAGCTTAGGCTTCTTTTTCTTGTTTTATGCCTGGGAGATTTGGGCTCGATTCAAGAAACAAAGCAGGAGAGTGACTAATAGAGTTTTGTGAGGCCAACAATCTATTCATCGCAAATACCATCTTCATACAATTGCAGAGGAGACTGTACACATGGATATCACCAGATGGCCAATGCAAAAACCAAATTGATTGCAAAATAGGTAACAGAAGATGGAGAAGCTCCTTTCTTGCAGCAAAAATAAGACCAGGTGAAGTCTGCAGCACACACCACACACTACTAATATCCAAAATTAGAAAAAAGCTGAATAATACCAAAACAATCACCATGCCAAAATATGATCCACAGAACTTCCTAACAGAATTTTTAAAAAGTGTGAGAAATGGATTCACACTATTAAGCCTAGTTGACCAGGAACAGGAATTACTATGAGCAGATGTCAAGGACATAGTCAAAGAGGTTTTGCAGGGAAATGATATCAGTGGTCAAAAAGAAGGAGAAAAAACAGTGGTTGACAGACAAAACATTTCAAATAGTTTCAAGACAAGAAGCAAAAGGAAAAGGAGACAGAAACACAACAAGAACCTTGAATCCTACTGTCCAGTGATTAGTGCGTAAGGATAAAGAGAATTACTACAACAATCAATGCAGAGAAATAGAAGCCAACAACAAAAAAAGGAAAAACAAGAGACCTCTTCCACAAGATCTGAGAATTGAAAGAGAAATTTAAACCAAGGATGGGGATGCTCTATGATCAGAAGAACATAATGCATGAGCACAATGATATTTTTTTTAATGATGGAAACAATACACAGAAGAGCTATATAAAAAATGTGAACAGTTGCATGACACATGGGCAAGTGAAACTTATGAAGATGAACCCCAAATTTTGGAAAGCAAAGTGAAAGCTGCACTCAAAGCAATTGGAAGGAAGAGACTGAGGGCCTTTACATACTGCCATAATGCAGCTTGAGGCCACTTAACTGTCCTGGCTCAGTGCTAGGGAATCATGCGAATTGTAGTTTTTTTCAGACACATTGAGAGCCTTCTCTGTCAGAGAGCTCTGGTGCCACAATAAACTACAGTTCCCATGATTCCTTAGTACTGAGCCAGGACAGTTAAAGTGGCCTCAAGCTGCATTATTTCTGGCATTCTGTAAAGGCCCTGACTCAAGCTTCATGCTAACTAAAATTTGCCAACAAATATGGAAAACAAGCAGTGGCCCATAGACTGGAAGCAATCAAAATGTATTCCCATCCATTTTAAAAAGAGAGACACACACAAAAGATTGCATTAATTATAGAACCATCACCCTAATTTCCCATGCAAGCCACTCAGCTGTAGGAGGAGTAAAGATAGGAGCAAAGAACATTAACAACCTAAGATATATAGACTAAGATATATAGAAGGCCAAAGAGGAAAGTGCCAAAATTGGATTAATGCCGAACATTAAAAAAAATAACAACCATGAAAGATCTACAAGAATTCATCCAAGATAACAAGAAAATTGAAATAGTCAAAGATTTCCCATACCTTGGTTCAACTATTGATCAGAACAGAGACTGCGGTCAAGAAATCAGAAGACTAGGATTGGGAAGGGCAGCTATGAAAGAAGTGGACAAGATCATAAAGTGTAAAGAGATAACTGAACACTAAAGTGAGGATTGTCTAAGCCATTGTATTCCCCATTACCATGTATATTTGTGAGAGCTGGGCAGTGACAAAAGCCAATAGGAAAAAAATAAATTCACTTGACATGAGGTGATTGAGAAAAATACAGATAATACCGTGAATGTCCACGAAGACAGACAAATGGTTTCTGGAACAGATCAAGCCTGAACTCACTCTGGATGCCAAGATGACTGTAGGCCTAAGCAAAGTTGGGGCAAGGAAGGGGAGGGGAAGCCTCACGCTGGGTGCCCCAACCCCTTCCCAAACATGTCATCGGAGCGCCTGTTGCTCTGCACGACTGGCGCTCCGACGACGTACTTTCGCCACAGTGTCCGCACATGCCTCTTGCGGTGCACCTTCGGCATCTTGTGGAAGGAGCGCTATTTTAGCGCTCCTTCCAGGGCCTGAGAAGCTGCAGGTTGGGGCCGAGGAGTGCGGCTACCTCGGCCCCAATCCGCAGCTTCCCAGGGCGGCCCATGGCCGCCCGTTTGCTTAGGCCCTAAATTGAGGCTGTTGTACTTTGGCCACATCATGGGGGGAAATGAATAATTAGAAAATACCATGATTCTAGGAAAGATGGAAGGCTGTAGAAAGAGAGGAAGATCACATGCCAGATGGCTAGACCTGATCAGAGAACACATGGGCATGGGCCTGCAGGACCTAAACACAGTGGTTGATCAGGGGGTCTTGGAGATGTATCATGCACAGGGTTGCCATGAGTCAAAGTTGATTTGAGAGCAGTTAACAACAACACCAACAGCAAGAATATATTCCCACTGTTAGTATGTACTCTTTAGATTCTTCTGTTCACTTTTTTCCTTTGCGAATAAACTTGCCTTATTGTAAACTCTGTGGGTGCCTATTTCAATCAGATACATTATTAAGTTCAGTCTTTTCCCTATTTCTTTGTTTTGTTTTGTCTTTTCTTTTTTTGTCTTGTTGTGTTAATATCTCATCCAGTTTAGAGACCAAAGGTAGCTTACAAATTTTTTTAAAACAGAATACAGCAACAAATAATCATAACAGCAACAAACAATTGAATGAACTAACAGGTTAAAACAGCACTGAAATAAATACAGTTTACAAGCATTGAAACATAATAGAAAAGGAAGGGGAGAAAACAGTTGTCTGCCATTCAAAAGCCTACCATAACAATTAATGGCCAAAAGCCAGTGTTATTAAAATTATCTTGGCCTACCAACAGAGAGAGCAAAGAAGGAGCCAGAGTAGCATCTCATGGGAGGTACATCTATAGCTTAGGAGCAGACAGTGAGAATGCCCTTTCTTTTGTCTTTCCCAAATGTGCCTCTAGTGGTGGAAGGCCAAGAGTAAACATTTGTGCTGGCACAAAGGAGTCTGTGCGATTTTAGTGGGTAATTGGCCACAACTTTATTTATCTGTACAAGGGTCATAAATCACAGTTTGACAGCCTAAATCAATCATGTTGTTTGCTACTTGTTTGACATATGTGTTTGTGCCCATATCTCAAATCATACTATCAATCCAAACAGATCATGTCATAAATTCAGGGCCATAAATCATATCATAAATCAGGCATATGCTAGTCCTCAGATTATAAATCAAGTCATAAATCATGCCATATATCATTCAGTGGTCATCACCTGTAATCAGTCATATTGGTTAATAACTCCATAAATCACAAGCTGTCATCATAAATCAATCATCCATTGCCAACATAATAAATTGACTAAATGAGCTTGACCCTAACCTAACCTAAATGTAATGCTTGACCCTAGTGTAATGCTTGACCCTAGATATGACTCTATCAAAGTTGTGGGAAAACAGCAAATAGCACCAAATCACAAAGCTAAAAGTTGAATCTAAGAGGAACAAATATAAATGCAAAGTAACAACAACAATAATAATGTGTAACGACTAACTAACACTGTACAGTGCTAAGACCAAAATTCCTCAGTGCTCCAGTGGCACTGGGGAAAATTCCCTCCCGGACCCTGAAGGTGACCAGCAAAAGACTGAGGGTCTGGTCACGAAATAACTAAACCGAGGGTGGGTGGGCTGGGTCTCTTGGCCACCTGGCTTGCAATGACCAGGGCCACATGGCATCAAGCCATATATGCCCAGATCTCACCCACAAATCCTGCGAGATTGTGCAATCTTGCGGGATTATGGGGGTTGCTGGGGGATCTCATGAGATCCCCCTGGTTGGTTGGGAGCTGCAGGAAGGGCGGGATTTCCTGCCACTTCTGCCAGTCACAGCACTGGCCTCTCCAAAATGGCTGGCACAACAAGCAATCCCTCCCGACAAGTCAGAGGGGACTTTCCCCAGAATATCAAAACTAGGGCAGGATCATATGAAAGAGGGCACACATGGATAAAAATCTTTGTGGCATCCCTTTTTCACCTCTTCCTCTTTGCTTTCTAGCCCAGAAAATTGTTTTGAAAAGCAAGCTGAAGGAATGCCTTATTTCTTCCTATATAATAATAATACCTGCACCACTTTCCTCCTTGGTTTTGCAAGCAAGGAAATGGCTCTGAAATGAGAGTGTTACACAGATGGACAAAGGAGTACCCAACTGTACGTGGTGTTTTCTCTGCTTTTGATTTGTTGCTCATCCCTCTTGAATCACTGGCAATGATTTGCAATGGGGGGGTGTTATCCTGAGCCATATTCTACTGTGAACCCTGGTGTTTGCCATTAACTGTGGGAAAAAAATGTGAATGGTCACTAGCAATTAAAGCCATGTATGTTTACTTAGATTGTTAATGTTCACTCTTTGTATCCTAAAACGCTACGGTAATGCATACCTGGAATTATCACATGAAATTAGCTTTGCCCCTTTAGTTTTTGTAAGTGCAATGAACACTTTAGTTTTCTCTATCATGTTAAGGGATAGATTTGGCAATAAAGCCTGAGAGCTTTATATGGATTTTTTTCACTTTTCTTTTTATGGACAACCAAAGACAAAATATGCCGTTCAAAGGAGGAAAATTAGCGTATTAAAAATATATATATATATTTGGTGGTTCAAAAATTTAAATCATATGAATACTATATGATGTTAGGAGATAAACGTGACTGCTAACTATATGAAAAGTAAATAAAATAGTTCAGGCTTTTAGCAGAACTGATGAAGTACACACATTTCTTCTTCCATGCCAGAGACACTCCCTGCAAGATCCTCTGCTACTATGTGCAGTCTTTTCACCAATATTTATAATAGGAAGGAAATAATTCTAGAATATGGATACTGTTTTCCTGCTTTGTTAGCTGCCAGTGTTATGATAAGGGTAATGATGCAAACACTATCCAATATGACACTCTTAACAAGAACCTTACTGAGTCAAAGTCACATGAAATATTGTTCCTTTAAATTATCACAGTACATAATTATTGAATTTGGGCTTCAGAAATACAGATCTAGATTGATCACTGTAATGGGAATCAGCTACACACTGATCTTAAAGAGACATTTGGGAAGTCTCAGCTCTGCCAAGATATTACTTGTTCATACTTGATGGAATGGAAACAAGCTCTCCTTACTACAGTAATTCCACAGTAATTTCTGTTTTGTAAGAGAACTGTTTTTACATTCTTGTTTAATTTAGACTTTTTAGAAAAAAGCTGATTGCCATTAGGGAAGCCTCCAGGGACTGTATCGCTGATTTCAATGATGTTTCAGGGAATGTCTGTTTTAAATTATTTGTACCTTTTCTTTTAAAACTTGTGTTACTTTTTGTTTATCCAGGACAAAATTGCCAGTCTCAAGTCACATTATCAAAGGAGACATAAAAACAAACAAAAAAAAATGTTGTTTTCTTGCATTGTTGGGAGGGTATTCTTCCAACAAGTCTTGCTCCTCTTGCACCAGGAGCCCTGGTGGTGCAGTGGTTAAATGCCTGTACTGCAGCACTCTCTCATAGATCACAAGGTTGCGAGTTCAATACTAGAATCATAGAATCATAGAGTTGGAAGAGGCCACAAGGGCCATCCAGTCCAACCCCCTGCCATGCAGGAACTCCCAATCAAAGCATCCCCGACAGATGGCCATCCAGCCTCTGCTTAAAGACCTCCAAAGAAGGAGACTCCACTACTCTCCGAGGGAGTGTGTTCCACTCTCGAACTGCCCTTACTGCCAGGAAGTTCCTCCTAATGTTGAGGTGGAATCTCTTTTCTTGCAGCTTGCATCCATTGTTTCGGGTCCTAGTCTCTGGAGCAGCAGAAAACAAGTTTGTTCCCTCCTCAATATGACATCCCTTCAAATATTTAAACACGGCTATCATATCACCTCTTAACCTTCTCTTCTCCAGGCTAAACATTCCCAGCTCCCTAAGTCATTCCTCATAGGGCTTAGTTTCCAGACCCTTCACCATTTTAGTTGCCCTTCTTTGGACACGCTCCTTTTTCTCCACATCCTTTTTGAATTGTGGTGCCCAGAACTGGACACAGTATTCCAGGTGAGGCCTGACCAAAGCAGAATAGAGTGGCACTATTACTTCTCTTGATGTAGACACTATACTTCTATTGATTCAGCCTAAAATTGCATTGGCCTTTTTAGCTGCTGCATCGCACTGTTGACTCATGTTCAACTTATGATCCACCTGGATTCCTATATCCCTTTCACACGTGGTCTCATTCAGCCAGGTGTCCCCCATCGTATATCTGTACTTTTCGTTTTTCCGCCCTAAGTGCAGTACCTTACATTTCTCCATGTTGAATTTCATTTTGTTAGCTTTGGCCCAGCTTTCTAGTCTGTTCAAGTCATTTTGAATTTTGATCCTGTCCTCTGGTGCATTAGCTACTCCTCCTAATTTGGTGTCATCTGCAAATTTGATAACTATGCCCCCAATACCATCATCCAAGTCATTAATAAAGATATTGAATAGCACTGGGCCCAGGACAGAGCCCTGTGGCACCCCACTGGTCACTTCTTTCCAGGTTGAAAAGAAGCCATTGTTGAGCACCCTTTGGGTTCGGCCAGTCAACCAATTACAAATCCATGTAACAGATACTTTGTCTAGCCCACATTTTACCAGCTTGTTTGCAAGAATGTCATGGGGAACCTTGTCAAAGGCCTTACTGAAATCAAGATATACTATATCCACAGCATTCCCTTCATCTACCAAGCTGGTAATTTTATCAAAAAAGAGATCAGATTTGTCTGGCATGACCTGTTTCTCTGAAACCCATGTTGACTTTTTGTGATTATGAAATTACCTTCCAGATGTTCACAGACTCTCTGTTTAATGATCTGCTCCAGAATCTTTCCCGGTATTGATGTCAGACTAACTGGACGATAATTGTTGGGATCCTCTTTTTTCCCCTTTTTGAAGATGGGGACAACATTTGCCCTCCTCCAGTCTGGTGGGACTTCTCCTGTTTTCCAGGAGTTCTCAAAGATTATTGCCAATGGTTCCGATATTATGTTTGCCAGTTCTTTTAATACCCTTGGATGTAATTCATCTGGTCCTGGAAACTTATATTCATTTAGATTAACCAGATATTTCTGTACTATCTCTTTACTTATTCTGTGCTGAAATTCTCCTATTCTGTCCTCTGCTCCATTATCCTCAGGTTGAGCACCCTTTGCCTTTTCTGAGAAGACTGAAGCAAAGAAGGTGTTGAGTAATTCTGCCTTTTCTCTGTCCCCTGTTAACTTTTTGCCATCTTCTCCACACAGTGGCCCTACCATTTCCTTCTTTTTTCTTTTGCTGCTGACATACCCAAAAAAGCCCTTTTTATTGTTCTTAACCTCTCTAGCAAGCCTGAGTTCGTTCTGCGCTTTAGCTTTTCTGACTTTACCCCTACACGTGCTAGCTATTTCTTTGAATTCCTCTTTGGTGATTTCCTCATTCTTCCATTTCTTATATGTGTTCTGTTTAAAACATAGTTCAGCTGCAAGTTCCTTAGTCATCCATCCTGGTTTCTTCAGACACCTCCCATTTTTCCTCCTCGTTGGCACGGTTTGAAATTGTGCCTTCAGTATCTCCCTTTTGAGAAACACCCATCCGTCTTTAACTCCCTTCTCTTTTAGTATTCCTGTCCATGGGATCATCCCCCAGTATTTCTCTAAGTTTAGTAAAATCAGCTTTCCTAAAGTCTAGAATGCGTGTCTGACTATGCCTGGCTTCTCCTTTCCACTGTATAATAAACTCCAGGAGGACATGATCACTTCCGCCTAAGGATCCAACCACTTGCACCCCATTAACTAGGTCTTCCCTGTTAGTTAGGATCAGATCCAAAATAGCTGACTCCCTCGTTGCCTCTTCCACCTTTTGGACAATGAAATTGTCTTCAAGACAAGTGAGGAATTTGATAGACCTTGAGGATTTTGCTGAGTTTGAATTCCAGCAAATATCAGGATAGTTGAAGTCACCCATCACTACTATATTTCTCCTTTCTGAATGTCTGGTCATCTGTTCTAGAAAGGCATCATCCAATTCTTCTGCCTGAGTCGGGGGTCTGTAGTAGACTCCCACACTAACATCCCTGTTGTTTCCTTCCCCTTTAATTTTTATCCAAATGCTCTCCACCTGACTTCCAGGATTGTTGTCCTGGATTTCTTCACTGGTGTAAATATCCCTGACATATAATGCTATTCCTCCTCCTGTCCTGTTGGGCCTGTTTCTCTTGAAGAGGTTATACCCCTGTATTTCTACATTCCAATCATGAGACTCATCCCACCAGGTTTCAGTGATACCTATTATATCATATATGCTTTGTTGTGCTAGGAGTTCAAGTTCATCTTGCTTATTTCCCATGCTCTATGCATTAGTGTAGAGACATCTAAGACCATATGTCTCCTTTACTTGCTGCCTGTGCACGTTTTTTTGCCTCCCATTGTTGGGTCCCTGTACTGTTTGCCTTGTTTCCACTATGACAGTTTGACTATTTTTCCCAGTCCTTTTGTCTTCCAGGGTGCTGTCTCCCTTCCCCACATAACTCAGTTTAAAGCCCTCCTGATCAAATTCTTGAGACTGTTGGCAAAAACGTTTCTTCCAACTGGTGTGAGATGCAGCCCATCCCTTGCCAGGAGTCCGTCTTCATGGAACCTCAGCCCATGATCTAAGAATCCAAATCGTTCTTGACGATACCATCTGTGGAGCCAATTGTTGACATTTGCTATTTTCCTCTTTCTTCCTGGACCGTGCCCTTCAACTGGCAGAAGAGACGAGATGTCAATCTGTGCTTCCATTTCTTTCAGCTTCTTTCCTAGAGCCTCGTAATCCCTTTTGATGTTCTGAAGGCTGTGTCTTGCTGTGTCGTTCGTTCCCACATGGACCAAAAGGAAGGGGTATTGGTCAGTAGGCCTGACCAGTCTTGTCAGCCTCTCTGTCACATCTCAGATCTTTGCCCCAGGGAGACAACATACCTCCTGAGACATCTTGTCAGGACCACAAATCACTACTTCTGTCCCCCTCAGCAAGGAGTCCCCCACCACAACCACACGCCTCCTCCGAGGCTTAGTAGCGACTGTTCCCTGTGGTGGAACTCCCAGGGTCCCCTGCTCTGTCCCTGAAGTCTGTTCATGCTGCTCTTCCTCGTCCTCCTTGATAAGGGAAAGAGCTTGAAATCGATTCTGTAGCTGCAAGCTCCCAGAACGATCCCTGGTCTTCCTACTTCGGCGTGTGACATTCCTCCAGCTGTCTACCTCCTGTGTATGTGGTGTGACCTTCTCTTCCCCAGCAACTTCCTCTGTGTGGTCCCCGTCCAAGACCATTCGTTCCGTTCTGTCTAGGAAAGCCTCTTGCTCCCTAATATGCTGAAGTGTAGCTACCCGCGCCTCCAGCTGCTGTACTTTCTCCTCCAAGAGGGCTACCAACTTGCACTTGGAGCATGTGTAGTTCCCCACATCTGTAGGTAAGAAGACAAACATCCCACAGGTATTGCAGGTGACAGCAGCAGTTCCTTCAGTGTCCAGCAGTGTCCTTCAGGGCTCAGGCTTGACTCAGGCCTGCATCCTTCTGAGGTCGCTAAAATGAGTACCCAACTGTTAGGGGGCAATGAGCTTACAGTTGTAAACCGCTTAGACACTCCAGGTTCTCCTACTCATTTCAGATGACGTCCAATGGACCTCATACTCGCTGACCATATAGAAACTCAAAAGGGCTGAAGCCAAGACTTTCTTAGGGAACCTCTCTGCAGGCGAACAGAAGATACTATAGCTTAGCATCCCGGTCATTCTGATTTTCTGCCACATATGCTTTTATCATCCTGATCAGTGTTACATTAATACATTCCACTAACCTGTTACTCTCAGGGTGACAAGCCATGGGTATCAAATCTTTAATGCCACAGACTTCCCATAGTTTCTGCATTAAATTTGATGTAAAGGAAGTTCCCAAATCTGACATGATTTCACTCGGGAATCCAACTGTACAGAAGCTATTTACTAAGGCATTAGCTACAGTAGTTGTTTTGATGTTTCGTAGGGCTGTGACCTCTGAATATCTTGTAGCATAATCTACTAACGTAAGTAGATATTTGTTTCCTCTCCAAGTTACATTAAGTACAGGTTCTTTAACGTCAATGCCCACTCTTCTGAAAAGTTGTTGTATCACTGGCATGGGGCAAAGCTCTGCTTTGGTTTTGTTGCTTCATGTGCTGATTTTCTGATACACATCACAAGATTTACAGAAGTGATTTATTTCTTGACCCATTTTCGGCCAATAACAATTCTGAGACACCCGCTGTGTGGTTCTCTTAATTGGGCTAGCATGTGCTACTCCCATACTCTTTTGCCTATATTTCATATTACTTTCACTAGATCAACATGTATTTCATATTAGCTGTTTGTGTATCTCTTTCTGTGTATTATGCTTGCACCTTAGGGATTCTCAGTATAGCTTGTTTTGAGGTCTCTTCTTCAGCTAGCCTTGAATAAGGGTTGTAAGCCTGTATCTAGCTTCTGCTCATTGCTGAATTCTTCTGAACTTCCTACTACCTCAGTGTGTTCAATAACAGATTCTTCAGGATTAATATTTTGACTTAGGATAGGAACTACTTCCTCATGTTCCCCTTCCATTTCCTTCTCTCCTGCTCCTGCTTGTGCTTGGGGTTCTACTAGCTGGTGTTACCAGGTAGTAACCAACAAATACTTAATATGTCTAGGCAGATCACTACCAATAAGACATGGTATTGGTATGTCTGAATAAATGGCAACATTCCAAATTCCTTTCCATCCCTGATAAGTGAGATTCACCTGAGTGATGGGTACAGAAAATACTTTACTTATACTTAGAGAACAAATATATTTGTTGTTTGACACTGAAAATAAGTATTGGTTGAGTTGATCTCCAGAAATATTGAGGCATCCAAGAAGAAACTAATGGAGTTCTTCTGATAAGGTTTGGGAGGAATGAAATAGCAGATTCTCTTATGCTTCCAAAACCCACTCAGCTTGTACCAATTAGGGCAGCAGAAATGTGTCTATGGCTGCATCCACACTGCAGAAATAATCCAGTTTGACACTACTTTAACTACCCTGACTCAATGCTATGGAATTCTGGGAACTGTAGTTGGTTGCAGCATCAGAGCAAAGTAGTTCCCAGAATTCCATAAGACTGATCCAGGGCAGTTAAAGTGGTGTCGAACCAGATTATTTTTGCAGTGCGGATGAGGTGTATATGGTGCTCTGATATGCTTTAGAGACCATTGGAATTCTTTTTCAGTAAATCCCCACCCTTGAAACTAATAGGATATGCCAGCTCTATAAGCTGCAGTAACTAAGGGCCTTTGCAGACTGCCAGAAATAATGCAACTTGAGACCACTTTAACTGCCCTGGCTCAGTGCTAGGGTATCATGGGAACAGTAGTTTATTGTGGCACCAGAGCTCTCTGATAGAGAAGGCTCAATGTCTTAGAAAAAGATTCCCAAGCACTGAGCCAGGGCAGTTAAAGTGGACTCAAGCTGCATTATTTTTGGCAGTCTGCAAAGGCCCTAAGGGACCCAATCTGGATCCCTTTTGAGGTACAAAAGGAATTTGGCTCCAGCAGAGTTTTCCACTGGCATAAGTAAGATCTCTAGAATTAACACCTTCACCAGTGAAGCTTCTCCCTCTGTTGGAGTCAAACCACTGCCTCATTTGAACCTCTTCCAAGCTACTCTCAAAGGAGGGCAGGGTTGCTGTGGATCTGGTGCCAGAATAAATGTTAAGTTATTTATGATGTGTATATGTATGTGTGTAAGCAAATTCTTCATGCCACCTGATGATTGAGAAACAACTGTGATGTAATTATTTCTTTTCAAACTGTGAAACTGGTTTAAGTGTATTATCTACCTTGATATGGATTATTGAAGATCAAATTGTGATAAGCAAAGGTGAATTAATTGTTTGAAGTGTAGTCGCATGCATGTTAACTTAGGGGGGTTGCAGACTGCCAGAAATAGTGCAAATCGAGTCCACTTTTAGGGTTAGGGTTAGGGTTAAGGAATCATGGGAACTGTAGTTTATTGTGGTACCAGAGCTCTCTGACAGAGAAGGCTCAATGTCTCAGGGAAAAAAGCTAAACAATTCCCTTGATTCCCTAGCACTAACCCTAACCCTAAAAGTGGACTCAATTTGCACTATTTCTGGCAGTCTGCAAAAACCCCCCCCCCCCCTTAGAAGTAAATTCCACAGTATGCAAGTATATATAAGGATAGTAGCCTTAAACTCTTCCTCGATTCTTCTTGGGTTTTTTAAATCTCTTAACCAGACTTTTTTTTTGGGGGGGGGGGTGCTAGCTCTGATATGCTTTAGCCTAGAAACTTCATATGGAGCTCACAATGAACATAAATGTAATGGAACAAGATTCCCAGGCAGAAATGACTGCTAATATGTCATATCAAAATAAGAACTTTTTGTATTTTATATAAGATAACAAGAGCGTACTTGTTACTGCAAAAGAGTGTTTTAGTGAAAGTATCATACATTTAGAATCGTTCCATACATGGGAGAGGGATGAAATTGGGAAGAGTTATTGATTGTTGGTTGCAAGTAAACTATACATGGGGAAATTGGCTTTGTATTAAAAATAAAAAAAAATTCTGTCTCTCCAATTAAATATAGTCTCATGTCTCTAATGCATAAATATGTTTTATTTGTGCTGCTGCCTGAGCATGGCTGCCTGAGAAATATTGCTAAGCAGGCCAGTTACTTGTAGTGTGCAGACAGGATAGTGAATGACAATCAGTTGTTCCTAGCATGGAAACAAAACAAAACAAAAGACTCTTAAGTTGGCCACGTAATAGTCATATCATTATTTCATATTGAAACACTTTTTTAGTAATATGGAAATCAGCAGGAGATTGACAGATTGCTATATTCTGCACTAGTTGCCATTGTTCTTGAACATAATATCCATGTAAGTCTTGAGGTATAGATTCCTAGCTTGTTATGGCTTGTATAGCTAGGCTGAAGTCTAACAGGAAACTTGGTGATTTTCCATTTATTTTAATTGAGCTGACATTTATATTATAGATATATGATAACAGAGTATTTCCTTTTGAGAAATAGGACTAGATCACTGTTTTTCTCTTCAGCTAGATAGCTGGACTTGCTAGGTAGCAAAGCAGATAACTACTACAGATCAGATGACATGAACCTGTTCAGGGGCTATATGCTCCTTAGCTATGATGCCACCTATTAACTATGCCCAGGTGCTAGGAGAAGGACAATAATAATAATAATAATAATAATAAATTTTTATTTATATCCCGCCCCTCTGCATAGCAATCGGGGCGGCTCACAACAATTAAAATACAGTAATTAAGAGACAAGCTTCCAAGAAACAATGCAGAGGATGTCTTTCATGTTTTGAAGTAGGACACTGTCACCAGGTTTAGAAGCTTGATGGTGATGCCTGAGCATGGTCCCTTGATATAAACCAGTTAGTTACTTTCAGTCAGCACACAAAATAAAGGAGGGGTGGGTTAGCTACAAAAATCAGTGTGGCTGCAGCCTGTCTCCTGCAGGTTGCATCTCTGCCATTGCTGTACAGGTGTATTTGCCATAAGTATTTTGGCTATTTATTTATTAACCAGATAGTTTAGCAAAACAAATGAAAATATTACCCCACTTCCCTCCTTTCCCCTTGGTTTCATAAATTATTTCCGGAACTCAGACTTCATAATACATTACTAACAGCCATCTGATTTAATGCACTAGTGTTAAAATGTTCATTTTTATTAACTATTTATTTTATAATTGGAATGAGTTGGACTCCCATCAAAACCGTGAACAAAACATGATTGGCCTTCACAGAAGCATCACAACTTCTGTTTTGTTTTCTAAAAGTAATTTCTCTCTTTATATGTAGGCGATATACGCAATGACCTGTACCTGACTTTAGAAAAAGGGGACTTTGAAAGAGGTGGGAAAAGTGTACAGAAGAACATTGAAGTGACTATGTATGTTCTTTATGCAGATGGAGAGATTCTGAAGGTAAGCTGTTACATGTCTGATAAACATAGCACATGGTTAGCTCTCTAGTTTATTCCTTTGACTTTTCAGATTTTCAGGGTGATCCAGAGGCCATAGGATTTCGCATATTTCCCTCTCTGCCTGCAGAAATTTCCATGCTGGGATGTGGAAGTCTCTGTCATGTTTTGTATTTCACCATTGCTATTCTGCTGGAAGTAAATGTCAAAAACAAAACATTCTGAGACCTACTGGATCTACCCTGCCCCCATTCTTTCATTTCTGTAACAGACCTGTGGAATGGGGTGGGGTGAGTATTCTAGCCCTGGAGCTGATGTTATTATTTCCCTCCCTGTTGGAAATAGTGGGAAAATGTGAAGAAGAAAGAAAAAGAGCAACTGGGAAAGAAAGGAGTGGTCAACTAATTCCACCACCCCACCACTACTTTCAGCCTTGCTTAAAAGAGTGTTTGGCAAATCTTTCAGCTTATACTGCAAATATTTGAGGCTGCTAACTATACGTATGATAATGGATTCTTATGATTATAGAATTTTAAAAGATAAACTGAACTTAAGAGGGATATCAAAAATATCTCTTATTCTATAGACTTTCTAATTCAGTAAGTTCAAAGTATATCAGTGCTATCACTAAAATTGCTATTTTTCTAGTCCTGCCACTACAAAGTACTAGTGATGGTAAAACAGACTCTTGCAATTCAAGGAATAGTGTTTCCCCTATAGTCCAACTAATATGCTGGGCTATGAGAAAGGCTGGATTCAGAGGGCCATACAGGGAGCAGCCTTACAACTGCATACAGCTCCAAGGTTGCAAGTTGTGCATTACTATTGTTGTTGTTGTTGTTGCTTATTTATGTAGCATCATATACATGTTTATCCATGTACATGATGCTTTACAAATAAAACAACAAAAAACAGCCCACCTTGCCAAAAGCCTATTTTATTCTTCAGGGGTAGATTGGAATGGAGCCTCCACTGCACTACTTGGACCCTTCCCTTACCAGCCAACCAGTCCACATCAGATTGGCTGGCTTTTCCTACCTTTTCCTAGAGCCTTTCCTCAGAAGATGTACCTGATTCTGCACAAGAGGAAAGGAGAGATGACAAAGGAAGATGGCATCAGCCATTGTGAGCTGCAGGGATGGGGTTTTGGCTCATCAATAAGTCAGAGAATTGCTCTCTTTTCTGTTTCTCAAACCCAGCAAGAAAAATTCTTCTAAGATATCTGGACTCGCCTCCCTGCTCTAGAGTCTCTAAGCTTCTATATTCCATTACTTTGATTCCATCTTTTACATCAGTATGTAGACAGATCTTGTAGCACTTTTGAGACTGAAATAAGGAGTTGGCAGCATGAACTTTCACATATGCATCTAAGGAAGTAGACAAGTCTACGAAAGCTCCTGCTGCCAACTTCTTTATTTCAGTTAGTCTCAAAGTTGCTACAAGATCCCTCTACATATTGATTCTATAGACTAACATGGCTATATCTTTGAATCTTTTACTTCATTTAGTGGACAGATTTGAACTAGAGTGAAATATGCTACATTTCTGAATCTTTATCATAAGACTTACTGGTCATTTTTTGGAATGTGCTATCCTTTTGTTTTTACTTTGTACTCTTTTTTTTTCCAGGACTGCATCAGCCTGGGCTCAGGGGAGCCAAGTAGGAGTGTATATCATTCCTTTGTTCTCTATCACAGTAACAGCCCTCGTTGGGGAGAAGTCATCAAACTCCCCATTCCTATAGACAGGTTCCGTGGCTCTCACCTCCGTTTTGAGTTCAGGCATTGTTCCAGTAAGTGTGATATGCATCGGTCTGGAATTGATATACCTTTATTCTGATTATTAGTACCTACTTTGATTGTATAATGCTGAGAATTGTATGAAGGTGAGGGATTTGAAAACACACAATAGAACATATCACTGTTGCACCTAATTGCAGTTACAGGTTTTTAAAAACATGCTGTATCTTTTGATGTACAGCTGCAACAGCTTATAAGAAGGCAATTGTTTTTGGTAGAACTGTGCCCAAACCTAATATTGTGGATGATAATAGAATTCTGTCACCAAGAGTTCCAAGCACTAAAAGATTTGTTAATAAATCAGAACATTTATTACTGATTAAACTGTTAAGCAAAATGCTAGAATTCGGATTCTAGGGGACACCTTTTACCATGTTTCATTTACCTTACTAGGCCAACCACTCATGTCTGTTTTTCTAGGTGCATGTGTTTACTAAGGTACACTTAGAAGTTATGGATTGTTTGGTTTCTTTAATGCTTGGAACCTGGATTATCATAATGTTATACATAGACATTACTGTTTAGGGTGCATGTAAAGGAAAAATTAAGCCAGCATTGTGTACTTCAAGTTAAAAATATGAAATTTGGCAGACTTGCAAAATGATCCATAAACAGTGCCCCAGGGGCTTGGGGATTATTCTGTCTTTTAAGCGATGAACCAAGACAAAAATTCTTACCATATTTTGCAAATAATGCTGACTGATTGTTGGCCAGGTTCAAGAGATGCTATACTTGCAGATTATCATGGTTTTGTGTGCAGTCTTGTAAATGTTGCAAAGCAACCTGCTGAGGACAGTATCAGTTGGAAGTAATTACAAATTACATTTGTTTTGTGGTCTCCCACACCTCCAGTACACTACTCCCTATGAATTGTCACAGCATCACCTCTAGTCCAGTGCTTTGTAGCCAACATAATACATACATGAATAAGAAACTGGAGGTGACCTGTGTTTGGAGCCACTTCAGATCATACATTTGATCCTCAGAGAGACCTTTATGCAATGCCACAGTCACACTCTGTTGGCATGCAAGATCCTTTCAGGTATGGCACCCCTATGCAACTGATGCCCAATGCACGTAGAACAGAATAGGGAACCAGAAGTATGTATCCAGTAATAAGCTTTTAGGTTTCTCTAAATCATAACTTATCAAGAAATTCTCTGGATATTGTTACAGCAAATCAGGAAGTACACTAAATCTGGAAGTACTTAAAAAGCATCCAGTTCATCTATTGGTGAGGAATGTATGTGAGGAAAAATATTCCAAAGTTATATGCGGTTACTAAAACAGGGGTTAGAAGAAGAAAGGGGAAACTTCCATGGTAACCAGTGAGAAATGTGCAGAGAGCTACAAGGTGCAACTTTGACAGATTCCAAATTATTTGGTTCAGCCTTGGTTGAGGTGTTAATTGAGACCAAGGACAAAAAGAAAGTGTCATCATTTAGTCAACATTGACTGAAAAGGAAGAACAGAACCCTTTTCAATATGGAGCTCAGTCCTTTTGAGGGTATATGCCCCAGTTTTTGACAGAGGGAATTTAGCCCTTTCAGAGCAAATTTGAGTTCTTCTAAACAACAACCCCAGCAACATCAGTCCTCTGGGTTCAGTAAAGGCACTTCCACTTCTTCCAACAGAATGGAAAATCCAGTCAATTTGTCTGACTTGGGGCAGCTCAGCACAGGTCTGTGGGGGATGGTTATAACATTGATTTCATTAAAAAGCTCCTAGATTTTTTTTTATCTAGTCACATAGTCCCAGCTTGGCCAAAAAGCACTGCCAGATGCTTCAGGTCATGGAATACCTGCCTCAGATAAAGGCTTTAGAGCTAGTGCCTCCTCAGCAGAGATTTTTGGGATCTTACCTCTTGGTCTCAAAAACAAAACAAAACAAGGACCGGAGGACTATACTAAACTTTGCAGGGTCAGTCATTTTGTTCTCAAGTAATAGTTCTGCATTCTATGATCAATTCTGGAAGAGGTGCAAGAGGGGGATTATCTGGCATCCTGCATTCTCCCAGAGATGTCCTTGCACATTCTGGTACACCCAAATCACAGGAAGTACCTTAGATTGGCTTACCTGGAGGGTCACTATCAGTACAGGAGCTTTCCATTTGGTCTGTCAATTTCCCCATGGGTGTTCACAAAGATGTTGGTGGCCTTGGTGGCAGATCTGAGGCTGCAAGATGTGAAAGTGTGCCTGTACCTGGACAAACTGTTGGTCTATGCACCTTGCACCATGAATTGTTTGAAAATTCATGGTGGGGAAGGTCCAGCCTTTCGTCAGGAAAGTATTAAGGCATGCAGCATCACAACTGATGGTGTTAGCCCAGCTGTTGCAGTTGATGATGGCTTGTTTAGACTCAGTTCCTTGGGCCAGGTTCCATCTGAGGGAACTGCAATCTTTTGATCTGCCTTACCATGATGAGATTGCTCAAAAGTGTCAGTTGGAGCTGTATCTTCTCTCCCCCTCCACTATGAGGATTTCTCTACATTGGTGGCTTTCAGAGGTGTTGAGGAAGGGGATCCAAAAAGAGTGGTTGTCATTATTGATGCCAGTTAGGGCTCACTACAGTGACCAAGATGGTATAGGGGTTGTGGCCACCCAATAAGAAGATACACAGTATGCTGGAGCTAAGAGTGGTGCATTTGGCGCTCATCAATTGTCCTGGACTACAGCCAGCCTCAGTTCCAACAACTGCTGCTAGGGATGGTGGGGAAGAGCAACAAACAGCAGAGCCAGCTACAAACCTTCCTGTAGTTGAAGCACAAACAAAGCAGAGTCCAGAATTCGAAGTCAGTCGGTCAAAGGTCAGGGCAAGCAGCAATCAACAGAAGTCCAGTCCGGTCTGAGGTCAAGGCAACAGGGTTCCACAAGGCAAGAAGCACGAAGCAGGAAACAAGGAGCCACACCAACCATAGTCTCACCAAGAAACTACAATAAATCTTGGCACTGAGGAAGCCTTTGGCAGATGTTTAAATAGCCAAATCCTACCTCAGTGCCAGCTGAGGCTTGTTGAGCAGCTGCTTTTCAGCCAGCCTCATGGACCTGCGAACGCCAGCACTGTTAGGTTTAAATGGGATATAGAGTCAATGTTAAAATGTTGAAATGTAAAAGATGTGTGTCTGTATTTTTCCATGCTGTGAAAAGTTGTTTTTCTGAGAGCTAGAGTCACAGTTTATCAGTCCCAGGTGTGATTTAGCCAAAACAGGAGGCTAACAGGACTCCATTCTATGGGAAAGAAGGTTTGTTTATATTATGGTTTATGTAAACACATTTTTGTTATGGGAAATGTAGTCACATGATTTGTTATTGTAATTAAGGGTTGGACTAGTACACATCATGTAATATCACCCAATCAGCTTGTAAAGGTTACACCCAGAAAGGTGGAGTCTTATGGGACTGAGGGCTGAGAATCAGAAAGCTACTCACTTGCTTTTTCGCTTTTGAACTATAATGAACTAATAAAACCATTCTTTTGGTGATGCTACTAACACATCTTGAATCATGTAGCAGATAGATTTTATTCCTGCTTAGCCAGCTTTGGCTAAAGTGGAAATGTTATTATTATTATTTGTTTTTTGCTTTTGTTCTTTTACAATAAAGAAGCTTTGCTGAAAGTTCCAGGTTTGGATGTTTGGTTTTAAAGGACTGTTTTTCAACACTCCTACAACATTATTTTAACAAGCACTCTCAGCTCTCCTCTGTCTAAAGGAAGGTACTGGCCCTGCTGTATCTTCCTGATTCTCCCCACTAGGCAGCTGAGCCTCCATAGGAGTAGCACTAGGACCTGGCTGCTCTGGGGCTGGGAGAACAGGGCTTGGCTCAGGCAGAGCAGAATGAGAGCCAGGTGGAGACTGTATCTCTTCCTTCTCTGGAGGAGACCCATCCTCCTCCTCATCCTCCGAGTCCTCCTCATGGCTGGCCATGACATCAATCTATAGTCAGAAATTCAGGACAACGATTGACAATATGACCACCAAAGCTGCATAAGCAAGCAAGAGAGGACATGGTCACCGATCTGGTGCGAGAGGCATCTTGCTTCATATAATGGAGAAAAACTCACCTTCGTCACTCAGAGGGGAGTATCTGAAGGGGCAACTAAATCATCAGGCCACTTGATTAAACAGAGTCTGGACCAATGGCAGTGGACCCTGAATTCTCAGGTATTTTAAAGGATAGTACAAATGTTTGGTAGTTTGTGGGTGGATCTTTGTGGGTGGATCTTTTTGCCTTTCAGAAGAATCACAAACTACCTCGATTTGTATTGAGATTTTGGGTGAAGGGAGCATTGGCTTTTGTTGCTCTCACAATAACTTGGCCAAGGGTGTTGCGTTACACCTTTTCTCCAGTGGTGATGTTATCCAGGGTGTTACAGAAAGTACGGATGGAGGGGGCAGAGCTAAATTTAATAGCACTCTACCATCTTGGCTGGACCTGCTACTTCAAAGAGATCTGTTGCATTCTGACCTAGGCTGGTTACAATTATTACACCTGGAGGTTGTGTATGAAACATTAATGGCATGAGGTTAATGTGATTCAGACCATCATCCCAGTTAGAAGAATTTTCATTAAGCACTTGTTAAATCTACTTGAGGACTTTTTGTAGTTCATGTCATCATAAAGGGGCGCATCCTGAAACATCTGCAGTGGAGACAGTTTTGGCCTTTCTGCAGGCAGGTTTGAATAAGGGTCTCAGTCTTAGGACGTTATCACATGGGGAGTCGCGGGGAGAAAGTGGAAATAAACGGGCATAAGCGGAAGTCTTTAATTTACGGGATTTGTCCCGTTCCGCCTCGTCTGATAACTAAATTCGAATTTAAAAGGGGGTTAATTCGAACGAAAACCTGATCTTTTCATTTTCGGGAATTTTGAGGATTTGAAAAGATCAGGTTTTTGTTCGAATTAACCCCCTTTTAAATTTGAATTTAGTTATCAGACGAGGCGGAACAGGACAAATCCCGTAAATTAAAGTCTTCCGCTCGTCCCGTTTATTTCCACTTTCTCCCCGCAACTCCCCGTGTGATAACGTCCTTAGTCTTAGGAGACTATAGGGCCTTTACAGACTGCCAGAAATAGTGCACATTAAATTGAGGCACTGCCCTGGCTCAGTGCTAGGAAGTCATGGGAATTGTATTTTTTTCTGAGACATTGAGCCTTCTCTGTCAGAGAGCTCTGGTGCCACAATAAATTACAGTTTCCATGATTCCCTAGCACTGAGCCAGGGCAGTGCCTCATTTTAATGTGCACTATTTCTGGCAGTCTGCAAAGGCCCTATAGTCTTAGGAGACATGTTTGGGCCTTATGTTCTATTTTGAAAGGACAGTGGGGCAAACTGCTTGCATCTCATAAACATGTGCAATTTTTTTTAAGGTTTTTCTTTGCTTTGGCCAGGAACAGTCCAATACTTTCTTTCATGGAATCTGTATGTGGTTCTGTGGGGTTTGTTGAAGGCTCTTTTTGAACCTTTGAGATAAGTGGATTTGAAATTTCTTACACTGAAAGTTTTGGTTTTGATTACTATTACGGAGTCTCTAAATGAAAGGCTCTGTCAGTCTGTAAGGACTTGTCTCTATTTCATAAGGATCCAGTTGTTCTTTGTTTAGATTCTTCTTTTGTTCCTAAAGTGAATTAAATGTTTTATTGTTCTCAGGAGATTGTTCTGCCTTCTTTTTGTCTAGTTCATAGGTCTAGTTCATAAGGCACCACAAGGGAAAGAATGATACAGATAGGATGTGCAGAGGATCCTAAAATTCTGCTTAAACAGAATTAACAATGTTCATACATTGGACTATATGTTTGTCTCTTTTCAAGAGTCTGCTCTTGACTCTTTTCAAGAGTTGGGTGTATTCTTCCACCTTGTGTTGATGGTTGTGGCAATGCATTGAATTGACTTGGCTGAACGAGACTACGTGTGAAAGGGATCTAGGAGTCCAGGTAGACCACAAGTTTAACATGAGTCAACAGTGTCTAGATCAAGAGAAGTAATAGTGCCACTCTATTCTGCTTTGGTCAGGCCTCACCTGGAATACTGTGTCCAGTTCTGGGCACCACAATTCAAAAAAGGATGTGGAGAAACTGGAGCGTGTCCAAAGGAGGGCAACTAAAATGGTGAAGGGTCTGGAAACCAAGCCCTATGAGAAACAACTTAGGGAATTGGGGATGTTTAGCCTGGAGAAGAGAAGGTTAAGAGGTGATATGATAGCCTTGTTTAAATATTTAAAGGGATGTCATATTGAGGAGGGAACAAGCTTGTTTTCTGCCACCCCAGAAACTAGGACCTGGAACAATGGGTGCAAGCTCCAGGAAAAGAGATTCCACCTCAACATTAGGAGGAACTTCCTGACAGTAAGAGCTGTTTGACAGTGGAACACACTCCCTCAGAGGTTGGTGGAGTCTCCTTCCTTGGAGGTCTTTAAGCAGAGGCTGGATGGCCATCTGTTGGGGATGCTTTGATTGGGAGTTCCTGCATGGCAGGAGGTTGGACTGGATGGCCCTTGTGGTCTCTTCCAACTCTATGATTCTATGACTTGTATGCACAGTTCGAAGCCACTGGCGGTATATTTTTTGTTTGTCCAGAGCAGGGGTCGGCAAACTTTTTGCTGGTGGGGCCGGTTGCCTGCCCCCCGATCATCGGCGGACTGAAAGGGGGAAGGGAATGGTGCTGGAGGCGCGCGCGCATGCACACGATGCCAGTGCCGTTTTGCATTCCAAAATGGCACCCCCGCCATCGTGCGAGTACGGGCGCCATTTTCCTTTCCAAAATGGCGCCCGCACTCATTCATGCATGCACAAAATGGCAGCCGCCATTTTGGAACACCAGACAGCGCTGGCATCATACACATACGTGCTCGAGTGCGGACGCCGTTTTGGAATGCAAAACGGTGCCGCGTGTCATGACTGCATGCGCACGATGCCGACGCCGTTTTGCATTCCAAAATGGTGCCTGCAGTCGTGTGTATGCGTGCGCGAGCGTAGGCGCCATTTTGGAAAGGAAAATGACGCCCTGCATCGCGTGCGGCGGCGGTCGCGGGCCGTAGTTTGCCAACCGCTGGTCCAGAGCTTTGTCATACTGGAAAGGTGAAACTGGTTCTCCCTCTTAGGGTGGTAAGGATGGCTGCCTGTGAAGTGTGAGGGAGGAGCTAGACCCAGCATGTAGGATTTCCTCCCCACAGCTGCAGAAAAGGAACCTTCACAGTAAATACTAATGTTTCATTTTGCATAATTGTAGAAAAAAACCCAGAAGGCAAACAGAAATCTATGTAAGTGCTAAAAGACCACCCTTCATTGCACCGGTTCTTACCAACATGAAGGAAACTGCTTTGAGGAATATTGAAATTTGAATAACAGCATTGATACCAAATAATTCATAGAAATGAATCTATGCCATAGGCAAAATAATTATCAAAGAGGGGAAGCAGACGGAGGCAACGGAGATGCCGCCAGACGGAGCGCCGCGGGACCGCAGCCTTCGCACCCCGGCGCTCCTGCGGCGTCCCTGGAAGGAGCGCAAAAATAGCGCTCCTTCCACAAGACAGGGAAAGTGCGCCCTAAAAGCGTAGGGCGCACTTTCCCTGCCTTTTCCGCCGCAGTGCATGCGGTCGCTGCGGCGGGAGGTTGCCCCGGAAGCGCTGGCCGTGCGGAGGGCCGGCAGCTCCGAGGGCGACCTCAGGAAGAGGAAGGAGCGCCGCGCGTGCGGTTGCTCCTCCTCTTCCAGGTCTCGCAGACGACTCAATTAGTCGTCTGCCGAGGCCCTAAGTTCTCAATTAAAGTTTATATGTAAGACAGGAGCATGAGAATAACTGTGTTCATATTGAGGCCCTGTCTGCTATAAGTTTGCATACATAACCAAAAAACAACTCAGTCCCAGCATGCGTAGAGCCAGGAGGGGAACAGGGTTGAGTCTAGAGTTGTCCTTTTGTGACCAGAAGAGCAGAGGGTCAGTTTTCATTTGTTCCTCCTTTTTTTCTTTTTCTTTTTCTTTTCCTTTTCCTTTTCCTTTTCCTTTTCCTTTTTTGATGCTCCTGTTCCAACTTCTACACTGTTGCGTGAGTTGTGTAGAAACAATAATCTGAAACAATACAGTTGAAGATAGACATAGTGGAAAAGATCTAGTAACATATTTAGGCTAAGATGCTTGCTGAATACTCACTTCATTTTCTTTTGCAGCAAAAGATAAAGGAGAAAAGAAGCTGTTCGGCTTTGCATTTACGCCATTAATGAGGGATGATGGCACAACCCTATCTGATGATATCCATGAACTTTATGTTTATAAGGTACTAGAGTTCATTGTTCTTCATATATTTTTCCTGTGGTCTGAAAGCATCTCATAATGTTCTTTTCACATGTGAGCAAATCCGCAATGGCACAAACATTAGATCTGCTATGTCAGTAATCAAGTGTTTGATGATGATGATGATGATGATGATGATGATGATGATGATGATGATTATTGGCCATCAGCTATTACAGTGCATTGAAATCAGAAGAGGTTTCAAGCAGATAAATCATCAGAAGTGCTTGGGATTAAAAAATGTTCTTTCTTTAGAATGTACTCTGTCTTGGGTTTTTTCTTAATATTCATGCTGTAGTATCCTCTTTTATACTTGGGATTCAGAGTTGATGGTGTATATGTTTACAAGCTCAAATGGAGAGGTATGGTACACTTCTGTTCCTGAAAGACTCACAGTTCAGTTTTATTGAAGTATTTAAATATTTTTAAATGCTAATAATTATACAACAGTTTCATACAAAGCATAAACTTCTGTTGCACCATACTAGGATCATTCAAGCACAACACTAACACTTGGCCCAGTTCTTCATTTCATCTTCTTCCTATTGTTTCTCTTCTGTGTATTGGATAGAAGGAAAACCCACACAGGTGTCATTTTTCATTTCCATTTCACTTGTAACCAAAATGTCATTTTCTCTTCATTGTGGTTCATGACACTTCACATCATTTGTGGCATCCAAATGGAAGAACTGTTGACATCCCTTTTGTCACAAGAGTCTGTACTACATTTGATGACAGACAGTACTTTCCTTCCATCAAACCCCACCCCTTCCTTCCCACCATGTAACTCAGTCACTTGTAGGGTCCAGCCTCTGTTTCCTCCGTAAACATAGGATAAAAGATCCCATAGAAGACTTGGACTTTAGTAATTCCCCAGGTTTAGAGTCTTGTCATTACAGAGCTAAAACTAGAAAGAGTGCAGGGAAAACAGGGCTGTGTAATAAAGCATTCTGATGGCATGATGAAATAGTAAAAATAAATCCAGGTGAACCCACAAAGGAGCATAGCTGGTACATCTGTGGTCCTCTATATTTAAGCATAGAATGTTATAAAGTAAATTAGATCTGACCTCTCTGTGCCAGACAGAGGAAGAGGTTCAAAAAAATAGAATTGGAACCTTGGAAGGAATGTGGAAGAAAGATAGTTATGTTATCATTAGTAAACATAGCTGTTTGTTTGATGACAGAGGCTACACATGGACCAGAAATCACAGAATCATAGAGTTGGAAGAGACCACAAGGGCCATCCAGTCCAACCCCCTGCCATGCAGGAACTCAAAATCAAATCATCCCCGACAGATGGCCATACAGCCTCTGTTTAAAGACCTCCAAAGAAGGTGACTCCACCAGACTGAGGGAGTCTGTTCCATTGTCGAACAGCTCTCACTGTCAGGAAGTGCCTCCTAACGTTGAGGTGGAATCTCTTTTCCTGTAGCTTGGATCCGTTGTTCCGAGTCCTATTCTCTGGAGCAGCAGAAAACAAACTAGCACCCTCCTCAATATGACATCCCTTCAAATATTTAAAGAGGGCTATCATATCCCCACTTAACTGTCTCTTCTCCAGGTGGAAGAAGAAATGAGAGGAAAGGACAGAAAAGGGGCAGCCACTTGCACCCATGTGGTCATCACACACATTATGATGCACATCATTGCCCCCTTCTAGAAAGAAACATAGTGGGAGGGAAATCCATTCCTGAAAAGAGAGACTAGAGTATCCCACAACAAACCATGCTGGATTAATTCTAGAGTGAAGTAACCTGGGCAAAAACAGAAAGTACACTGAAAAGCCACAAGCAAGTTTTGGATCACATCAAAATAAACCTCATATTGCCATGACCCAACAGTCCCAAAGAGCGAGACATAACACCTACCTGGATTTGTCCCAAGTCATATGTCCTAGAGGGCCTGACAGAAAGTACAGCCTTTTAGCCAAAGACTAATCTACTCATATAAACAAATGGAACTGATTTTTAGAATCCTTGCGACCTGGCTTCTTATAGAACAGTGGTTCTTAACCTGGGTTCAATCGAACACCAGGGGTTCGGTGAGTCAGTCTCGTGGGTTCGGCGGAAGTCAAGACACACATCCGATTCATATGATTCGTGATGACACGCCCCGCTTGTCCATCATTGGCTGCAGGTGATAACCTGTATACATTTTATATTTATATGCCCCATCCAACCAAACCAGCTTGCCCCGCCTCCACCGACAGAAGTGGCCCTCTGATTGGCCTTGTGGCATGATTGACAGCGCGGTGGCCCACTCCCCTCACCTGATGGCGCTGACGGTCCGTCTGTATTGGCGGTAGAAGGGTTCGGTGAATGCGTAAGAATCGTAAGAAGGGTTCGGTGAATGCGCATATGAAACTGGTGGGGGTCAGTACCTCCAACAAGGTTAAGAACCACTGTTATAGAAGCTCTTATGCTCTAGGGACCTGTGTATCCCAGGTATGCATTATTTCATACATTATGGTGTTTTATTCCTACCAAGGAAATATTATTCTTACCCAAGTATGCCCTAACTGTTTAAAAGGAGGTTAATTCCAGTGAAGATACATTCAATTCATTAATTATCACAGGACTATTGAAAGTGATTTCACAGGAAAAAAAGTGTTTCTAAAGTGTATGTTGAAGGACTATAATGCATATGCTGAATAAAGAATGTCTTTATAAGTAATCTTAAATGTTTTCACTATGATAGCAATGCATGGGGTAAAGTAGTTTTCTTATGTTTCCAGTGTGATGAAAACAGCACATTCAATAATCATGCACTATATCTGGGTCTTCCATGCTGCAAAGAGGATTATAATGGTTGTCCCAACATCCCTTCAAGTCTGATTTTCCAGCGCAGTACCAAAGAATCTTTTTCAATCTCCACCCAGCTCTCTTCTACCAAACTTACCCAAAACGGTACAGTAATTTTCACTTTAAGAATCAAAATGTGGATTGGTATGCCATACATTGTAATAATAATAATAATTATTATTATTATTATTATTATTATTATTTGTAGTGGCATCATACACATCAGAAATGAAATGTGTAGTCCTTAAAAAGAAAAAGTCTGATACAGCTTCAGGAAAAAAGGGGCTCCAAAATAGCACTGACTACATGCTACATTTGCCTGGATTGGAAAGATTCTGCTTTTGTTGGTTTATCATAAAAGGAATTATGAAATACAAGGTTGAAGGCAATTTGAAACAAAACCAAAACCAATATCTCATAGTGAATAAAGTAAAAATTCTGATAAAACAAATACACAATATAATGAATCACAAATCTAAGCAAACTAACAATGTCAAATTATTAGAAGTAGATATCCTTGGAGCGTGGGTGTTCATAAAGAGTTGTCAGTCATTTGTCAGCCATTGCCATTGTAAATAAAATGCCTTTTCCCAGATCTCTAATGCAGGGTCTCTATCTTTTTTTGCCAATGCAAACTTGTAAATTGTACCAGTACTCATAAGTTAATAAAAATGTAGGATGGGAGAGAGAAGCTGAATTAGCCTCTAAGTGAGTTATACAATCAAACAGGTGAACAATATTTTCTACAAATCTAGGCCTACACATTAAGACCTTTGATTACATGGAATGGGATATTTTTCTAATGGCTACCAAGCTGGCTAAAGAGATTTGCAGATGAGCAAAAGTTTGCCTTTCTGGCAAAGCGTTCATGAGGAACATATTGCATCTTCAGGATTAAGTCTGAGCACCATTATTAAATGCCATGGAGCAGACTTTTACATTAGAGAATGACCATGCTGACTAAAATCCTATCTTAGAACATATTTAAACAGGGGCAGTCATTTTATATGTGTGCATGTGATCTTTCTCCTTAACAAATATGATGAGAAACTTCTCAAATATTGCTTTCATTTGTTGTTCCATGCTGAAGAAGATTGCTACAGTGGGCAATTTCAGCAGCCTTCCTCCTTCTGTCAGATTTTAATCCAATGACTAAAAATATACAGATGCACTTTCATTGGAATCAATAATAAACTAAATTCAACTCCTGGGAGAAAATAAGTGTAAAATGAGGAATATTCAAACAGGCTTCAGCATTAAATTTTATAATGGTTCCAACTACAAATGTACTATTACCCATGTTTTTGCACCACAATATAGCTGTAAGATTATTTTAATGCCGTGGCACTTTAAAATATGAGCAGTTTACAGCTCTGCCCTTCCTTGATGCCACAACCTTTTAAAAATTTGTAGCACCTTTACAATAAGTAATGCGGAGCTTTGGGTATGGGTAGAGAGGGAAAGACTTAGAAGGGCAACAAAGGGCCTCTGCAGACTGGCCCAAAGGGCCGGCCTGGAGACAGAGTTAGGGCGGGGCAGCCACCCACGCCGATGCCGTCCTGACGCCATGCGCCATTACGCACAGCGTGTGGTGTCAGGACACCCTTCCGAAACACGCTGTGCTGTAAAGGGCGCTGAAGAGCCACATGTCGGCTCTTACTGCAACCTTTTGCCGCCCCTAAAAGGAGTGGAATTTTGCCACTCTTTTCGAGGCGGCAAAAAGGAGGATTGGGGCCGTGGAGTGGGGTTTCCGCGCCCCCGATCTGCCGCTTCCCCGGGGCAGCCCAGAGCCACCCATCTGCAGTACCCCTAAGACTTGGAAAGGCAGCTATGAAGATAAGATCCCAAGTGTAAAGATATGTCAGAATATACCGGAGTTAGAATCATCCATGCCATAGTATTTCTGATTTCTTTGTATGGGTGTGAAAGCTGAACAGTGAAAAATCCTGACAGGAAGAAAATCAGTTAATTTGAAATGTGGTGCTAGAGAAGAGTTATGGAAATACCATGGACTGCTAAACAAAATGAATAAATATGTCCTAGAACAAACCAAGCCTGAACTCCCCCTAGAAGCCAAGATGACAAAAAGAAGGCCATCATATTTCGGACATATCATGAGATGTTGTTGTTAGCTGCCTTTGAGTCAACTTTGACCCATGGTGACCCCATAAATGAGAGACCTATCCTCAGCAGCCCTGCTCAGTTCCTGTAGACTCACGACTTGTCTTCCTTAATTGAATCTATTCATTCTACAGTGTGGTCTTCCTCTCTTCCTACTGCCCTCCACCTTACTAAGCATTATTGTCTTTCTAGTGAGTTCTGTTTTTTCATTATATGGTGAAAATACCACAGCCTAAGTTTAGTCATCTTTGCTTCTAGCAAGTTCCAGCTTGATTTGTTCTGTGACCCTTTTTGTGTGTGTCTTGACTCAGAAAAGATAATGCTCAGAAATGTAGAAGGCTGCAGGAAAAGAAGACTGCTGGGCGATGCAGACGAGCGGCCGTGGGCTGCCCTGAGAAGCGGAGCATTGGGGCCGAGGCTGCCCCATGGCTCGGTCCCAATCCACCCTTTCAGCGAATGGGAAAGGAGCACCAAAATAGCTCTCCTTTCCCAAGCTGCGGAAAGGGCACCGCAAGAGCCGCCATGCGGCTCTTTTGCGCCTCTTCCGCTGCAGCATGTAAAAATGCTGCACCGGGAGGACGTCATCAGAGCACTCTCTGTGTGCAATGGCGCGCACTCTGATGACAGTATCAGGAAGGGGTTGGGGCGGGCGGCTGCTCCTCCCCTTCCCTGGCTCCAAGACGGCACTTTGCGCTGTCTGCAGAGACCCTGCATTAGAGATGGATTTACTAAGGGTGCATCTACACTGTAGAAATAATGCAATTTGACACCACTTTAACTGCCATGGCTCTATCCTACACAATTCTGGGATTTGTAATTTTGTGATGCGCCTGCACTCTTTGGCAGAGAAAGCTAAAGACATTGTAAAGCTACAAATCTCAGGATTTCATAAGATGCAGCTACAGCACTTAAAGTGATGTCAAATGGCATTATTTCTACAGTGTAGATGCACTCTCAGTCAAGTAAGCCATGGGTCTTGAGTTTGCAAGACCTGAGCAGGAAAGTCTCTAATTCCTAGGTTTGACTTAACAGCAGATAAGAACAGAGGGCAAAATGTATTCTTTATACAAATAAATAAAGATTAATCAACAAATTATAAGAAAATAATATTCTTATTCTATTTTTAATTTTCTGTGGTCAAGGTTATATTTCACACATTGATCTTTGGGCTTCTTTGGTTTCTGCATGCTTCTCTTTAATGTGCAGTGTGATTAATATGTACAGATCTTTCCTCTAGACATGTTTCAAGTTTATGCACAGTGAAAATAAGGACAGAGATTATTTATATTAATTATTATTATTATTATTATTATTATTATTATTATTATTATTATTTCTAACCTGCCCCTCTGCTTCAGCAACCGGGGTGGTGTACAGCAGATTAAAACTGATACAAAGTAAAACATTCCGTCAACCAATCCCTAACCCTCCCACCCTTTAAAACTAAATTAAACTAGTACAAAGTTAAAATTACACATTCATCCTATATAAAACCAACTTAGGGCAACAGGCAATTAATTATGCTGCATTCATTTGTTTTGTTACTATGATTTCACTCACTTGGGGAAGCAAAGCAGCTTCATTTATATACTGCTTTATACTGTACTATGCAGTGTCTAAGCCAGGGGTAGGCAACCTAAGTCCCGGGGGCCAGATGCGCCCCCCCTGAGGCCTTTGGACCGGCCCCAGGCTGGTCCTTCCACTTCCGCCGCTGCCCACCATGATGATATCAATTATTGTTGTTATTACTTGTTCTTGGGGTTTTCTTGGCAAAATCTTCACAGGGGTTCACATTTAATTTTTTAAATTTTTTTAAAAATTTTATTTTTATTATTTATTTATTTATTTATTTATTTTTGGTGCTTCGGCTCCCCATTGTCTGGGGGACAGCAACCCGGCCCCTGGCTCAAAAAGGTTGCCTACCCCTGGTCTAAGAGGTTAACAACTGTAAGCTCATTGCCCCCCAACAGCTGGGTACTCATTTTAGCGACCTCGGAAGGATGCAGGCCTGAGTCAAGCCTGAGCCCTGGCTAGTATTGAACTTGCAACCTTGTAGTCTTTGAGTGAGTGGCTACAGTATAGCCATTTAACGATTGCGCCACCAGCAGGGGTTATTTTCCAGTTAGAAGTTGACCAACCTTGTATTTCACAGCGGCTTCAGTAGACATCTGCATAAGCATGCAAAGCTGTTCACCAGGCTTAATATCTGCACTATTGTGCCCAGCACACTACCTCAGAATGTTTCTGCACATAGGTTTTAGGTTTTGCCTCTGCCTAGGTTGACTGTTTCCCATATTTGTGATTAGAAACATTTGCCCTCAGAATAGATTGATTTGTGACTTTATCATATATATCTCTTCTCATCTGTAATTAGCTTGGCTTGCTTCCATGTGTATGTTTGGAATGATTGTTCCTTGACCACTTCTTGAAATGTAATTGCTCTGCTCACATTCTGCCAATTCATACTGTATATACTCAACTATAAGTCAACCTCATGTATAAATTGAGGGCAAGTTTTGGGGCCAAAATTATGTATTTTGATGTAACCCATGGATAAGTCGAGGGTAAAACTTAGGGCCATGTAACAAAGGATTTAAAGGGAAAAGCAGAAGAAAACTATGCCAAAGAACTTAAAATTACGACAGGCATAACTATTTGTGATCACTGTAGAGCCTGGATGGATGAGGAAGGAACTATGCTAAATGATGGCTGTGCAGTGTGTGCGGGAAGCGACCAGGCACAGGCAGGGCTAAGAAAATACGTCTAAAAGGATGAAAAGGCAAGGCAAAGAAAATGGTGATTACATTAGCAGTGATTACAGTCTTTAACTTTAGTGTGATAACGTTGCCTGATTTTAACCCAGAAAAGCTGACAAATATGCACAGGTGTCTTATTCAAATCCTTCAAAGCCTAATTCCTCTTAGCACTCCTTTGAGGGGAAGTGCCAAAGAGCTGCCACTGCCACCATTTTCCCACTCAAGCATTCAAAAAGGCCAGAAATTGTGCTGTAGTAGAGAGTAAAGGGGGGGTCATTGTTTCTTTTATATACACAAATATATACAGTAATCTATATTTCAATTGTTGTTCTTTAATCACTGATGCATAATCTGACATTTGGGCATGGAACTGAACTGAAGGACCTTTCCCAGCTCTGACTGCATCTCAGGTTTTTTGTGAATCAATCTTCAAATCTTCAAGATTTTAATGTAATTGTTACTATATAATAGCATCTATATGTACTAAAAGAATTCAAAAACACGTTTTTACTCTGGTCAGTTTATTAACAAATGTTGCAAGCCAGGATTTATTCATGATACTTGTGTAGTAGAAAAACTGGACACAGACAGAGAAAAATATAATCCATTTTTGCAAGATGGATTATATTGTGGTGATCTTATTTCTGTGCTTATTTATACATTTGTACATCCCAATCCTATGCAGCTTTACTCAAAAGTAATTTTCATTTTGTGGAATGGGATTTGCTTCCAAGTAGATGTGCACAAATCTGCTGTTATCCAGATTTTGCTAATGTACAGAGTCATGTCTCCATTAATTCCTGACAATGATTGATGATCATTTCCAGGATTTGGATAATTCTGTTTTGTACTGATCCTCTGTTGTAGTTAGTGCGGTTTTATATATTATGCCCATCTTTATTCTTTTTATAATTTACAGTGGACTTGCTTGCTCTCTTGAAATGGAAGGCTTATCCAGATCGTGTAATGGATATCTTAGGAAGACTGAGGCATGTCAGTGGTGAAGAAATTGTTAAGGTACTAAATTGGCTCCAAGACATTATTCACAAACTGCTTTTGTGACAGTAACTGAAGAAGAAAGCCAGAAGGATTACTTCTTCTGATTGTCTTCTGTTGGTAGACAGAAGATATCTAGATGTTATTGTCTTAAGCACAAACCAAAAAAGTACTATCTCAGCAGCATGTCATCCATTCCGGACACTAAATTTAACATGAAGCTTATGAAGGCATTAGGATTTTTGCCCCATCCACCCTCAGTGTGTTCTCTGTGGCAGAAAATCTGCACCACTGAGTTTCCCAGACCTTCAGAACATGTTTTTTTGGGGAGGGGGTTGTGTTTGCCTTGAGGACTGTAGCAAGAAAAGGTGGTATTCTATGCTTCCCAGTTGTTCAAGCAGCTTCCACAGGCCTAATAATAATGTGCAGTACTGGTTCAGGTTTTCCCCAGTTCAGTGACAACTGCTGGCAAAAATAGGGAAATTCAGAGCAGGTTTAACTATTAGATATCACCTCAGCTGAGTGAAAGACATACTGGGTTCCAGTTTTGGGTGGTAACTGTGTTTATTTAGTGTTCTAGCTTCTGTTAAAGACTTAAAAGCTGTATGCCGATAAGTAAGTTTAATAAAAAGGAATAATGTGTTATTGAAAGCACAACCAAGATGATAGAAGGTCTAGGAATGAAGCCCTACAAGGACTCTTTTCCATATGCTTCCCTTTTCATAATGGCCTTTATTGAACATTGCACTGGTGCAATAAAACATTCACCCTCTCGCCTCTCCCCTATAGCTCTTAGAACCTCTGAAAAAACAATTCCAGAGGATTTCCCAAACTTCCAAAACAGATTTTGGGCCTATAGCGGCTGCAGTGTACAGGAAAACCCCACCCCATTGCACTGATGGAAGCAGTTCCATCAGTGGATGTCCATCACTGAATTTATGGTAATCTGAAGGCTGCAGTCCTATGCACATGTACAAGTGAAACTTGCTTATAAGTTAATATACTAAGGCTGCATTGTAAATTATTTAATGACTTGTTTTTATATACATTTTTAATAATGAGATGTCATGTAAATCCCTTCATGTTTCTAGTTCTTGCAGGACATTCTAGACACATTATTTGTGATTTTGGATGACAACACAGAAAAATATGGACTATTAGTCTTTCAGTCTCTGGTAAGTACAACACACTTTGGATGGATTACCATTTGCATTTTCCCTTTATCTGCCATTTTCAATGGTCTTTATGCCTGTAGAGAACCAACTAATTTTACCAGCACACTGAACACTGGAAGGAGATTGTTTACTGAAAATGAGGTTACTGTTGATAGGAGAGCATGGAGCAGGTTTTCTCCTTCCCCAAATCCACTATATACATTATACAATGGGCCCTTGGCATATGCAGGAGATCCGTTCTGGACCCCCACTTGTATAGGAAAAAAGCCCATTCAATGTTATGGCAGCATGCTTCTAGGCGTGGCAGCATGCACACACCTGCGACACCTGCACCATTTTGTCTGCCCCCAGGCTTGCTGTACACGTAAGCTCAAAACTGCATACAGAAAGCCCGCATATGGCGTGGATGGACTGTATGTGCTAACAACTGGTTTTTGCTTTTACCAATGTGCCAAGTTATTCCTGATATTTGTTTCCTGTTCCACATAGCCATCATTTCATTTACAAGATGCTCTACATATAATAAATAATGCCTTTTCTAATGCTGGAGAAGCACTGTAGAACTTTCAAAAGAAAACAAAATTCACCAATCAGTTAGTTTATCATGTATATTTGAGGCCAGCTTATGGCCTTTTCAAGACCCTGTGTGTTCTCATGCCTCAGTGAAACAATCTAGTTGACTGGCCAGCCATTTATGGCTACCAGTTTGTTGGTTCTGGATCCTTCATAATTACATAAAGGTATGTTTCCTAATGATGTGTCATTATTTCAAATATGTTAGTGTAGTATTGCACATGGTTTGGGAAGTAAATGAGTGGTTTTCTCAAAATGCAAAGACTCACCCACTCATGTGAGTGAGCATTTTAGTGGAAATATTTGTTGAAAACTAATGATATGGAGACAGAAGAGAAAATGAGGCCAGATATCAGACTTGTAGAAGCTTTTTTCCACAATGTTTTAACCCAAGATCCACAATGGGAGCCAGGTAAAAAACCAGTGGCTCAGAGTGATGTGCATGTGTTTAAAATTAAAGAACATGGTGCCTCTGAATCCATGCTTAGCCCAGGAATTTGTTTTCAGAGCTCTTAGGCCTTTCACACACAGAATTCCTGGTTTTACTTACAGCTTTTAAAGCACCATAATTTAGAAAGAGTACCTCTTTTGTGATTATCATTAAACAACTGGAAATCAAAAACCCTTGTCAGTCTATTGGAAATCACCCAAAGGTGTGCCAGTAGATGCCAATACAGCTTTTGTCCTTAAAGAAAAAGGCCAGAGTTGAGTTATTCGGTACATATCTTTGGATAGCTTTAAAAAGGCTGTCAAGACGGATCTCTTCCGGCAGGCCTTTCCAGATTAAATAACCCGGCCTTGAGACCTGGAATGTGTGACCGACTGTTCTCAAGGGAATTATAAATTTTAAAATCTATTTTATTGGTATAAATTTATTGGTATAAATTTTAAAATCTATTAGCTGTATTTATTTTAAATTGATTGATTTAATGCTTTTTAAGGGGGGAGGGGAGAATGATGTGTTTTAGATTGTATTTACTGGATGTACTATTTTATTATGTCCACTGCCCGGATTGGTTCGCCAAAGGGTGGTATATTAATAATAATAATAATAATAATAATAATTATTATTATTATTATTATTATTATTATTGGGTGCTCTGAAAATGAAAGAAGATGTATTTAATAAGAAAAGACCATTCTGCTTTATGATTGTTGTGGCTCACACATGTGCCTATGCAAGGCAAGGCATGGAACATTCCAAAACTGAGTAGATTTGGGTGGATGTTTCCTTTTCTTCATGGTCTGTAACTCACACAAATGGATTATCCTGTGGCTCCTGTAGAGCATTACAGAAGTGTTTCAGTGGTGGTCCCAGCCATATTCAGCTGCTCTGTATAGGGCTGCCCTATATAGGGGCTGTCCTGCCAAAAGTGCCAGTTCCTTTTTGCTCATTGCAGCATCAGCATCAAAGAAAGCGTGGCTCTGGCTGATTCATTCCCGGAGTTAGCCAGGCTCTTCAGTCACGTTGTTCCACATTTGGCTGTTGAAGCTGTACTTACCCTCTGGGCTTCCTTCCTCAATGGCATGCTTCAAAAGGTGTGTTTCTTGTGGTGCCAAAATCCTGGTTGAAGATGGACATCTGAAGTATATTAGTTGTTTGGGCGGAGCTCATGCATTTGCTTCTTGTGCCTGCTGTAATGACTTTATGCCTCAAGTGAGGAGAAACAGGGAGTTTTTATTAACAGCAGTCTTGTATGAGCAAATGCTGTCTTTGTGCCACATACCTCTGTCAATATGGAAGTTTCAGAGAGACCTTCAATGTGCGCTTCAGTCCAATCTACCAGATCCTTCACTCAGTGCAGAAATAAACGTTTGGTGGTAGACTCCATTTCAACCACGACGAGGGTTGCATTAGCAAGTTCTGACACCCAAGTGGCATGTGCATGCCCCGCACACCAAAGAAATCCTTAGAGATCAAGATGCTATCAATGACAAAACAACAAAAACACAACAAGAAAAAGAAAAGAAAAAACATTCCAAAGACAAGAACCATCATCAGGCTCATTCTTTGGTTTTGGTCTCCTCCAACTTCTATGCAGACTGGATCTCTTCACCCTGTATCAAGGCAAGGTCAGACACCCCAACCTTGACACCCTCAACCCCAGTGTGAAGGATTGCTCCTTAGGTTCTCTGCCTGTAGTTGTCAGGGATGTTATTGCTGGCACTAATCATCCTTCCACCAGGCATTTGTACTCCTATAAAGGGAGGAAGTTCAAAGACTTTTTGGACCCCCTTTATGTTCCTCCTTCTGAGGCTGATACCAATCATCTGTTATATTTTCTGGCCACTCTTTCAACCAGAAAGCTTATCCCTGCTTTCAATCCAGTGTTACCATGCTGCGATTTCTGCAAGTTCCCAGCTGCTTGGAAAATCCTCCTGCTTCCTTGATCCATTTGTTCCTGAGGTTCCTGAAAGGGCTACAAGAACCTTCATCCTATGATACTGAGTCCAGCACCAAGGTGGAAATTTGAACTCATCTTGGCACAATTCTGCAGGAAGCCTTTTGAACCTATGGCTACCTATGATCTCCATTTGCTGTCCTGGAATCCTGTTTTTCTGATTGCTGTCATGATTGCCAGACAGGCTTGTGAGCTCTGTGCTCTTCAGCTGGACCTTCTGTATCTGGGCTTCTTTCCCAATTGAGCTTCCTCAGTCCAGACATTATTTTCTTGCTGAAGGTTGTCTCAGCCTTCCATATCAACCAGGACATTGTTCTCCCAGCTTTCTGCTGAACCCTGCTTCGGTCTTTGAGAGACGCTGGCACTGTCTGGATGTACGGATACCTGTGGCCTTCTGTGCTGACAGGACTGCAACTTTCCAGGCCTCACAAAGACTTTGTCTGTTACTCTTCAGCAAAGAAATGACAGGCTGTTTCATTGCAGCACTGCATGAAGTGGATCCTCCGCCTCAAATTGGAGCCCATTCCACATTGGCTGTTGCTGCATCTTAAGCCTTCCTGGCTTATGAACTTCTTAAGCATATTTGATGTGCGACTACCTGGTTGCAGCCCATGACCACAGAGTGGACTGAAGGTCTTGGACTGACACTTCTTTTGAGAATGTCATTCCTGTTTATCTCAAATGTATTTTTGAAGTTTGGATTTTGTACTGCATTTTGATATTTCAAGGTAGTTCCATCCCTTTAAACTGCTTCTGTACCTTTATTTATTGCCTTGTATGGTTGGGGGGGCAATATGTTCATGTTTCATGTTTGATTTTACTTAAATGTTCAGTAAACATTTGACTTGTTTTCAACAACTCTTCCACCTCCTTCTTCTTTACTTTGCTAGTCTCTTATTTAGGTAAGTAATAGAGACCATAAAGAAGGATGACAGGTTACATACTGTAGTTTGCTGAGTGGACATCTATGAATTCACACAGCCTTTGCCCAGCCTCTCCTTATCATGTCCTGCCTGTCCTATCAATTGCTGCATTGGCATCCATGAAACTGGTGATTTCGATGGAAAGGCCTCTATATAGGGCTGCTGGAGGTGGGTGAGACTACCGCCAAGACCTTTACGTAACGCTCTAGAAGATTCCAAAAGACACCCTGCACAGGTGCCAGATAACCCATTTGTGTCAGTTTACAGGTGACTGCTCAAAGAACTACAGTTAAAGCTATGCAACCTGTCCTTATATTTTCTGCTTTCCCACCCCAGCTCCATGAATGTTCACACATGTTAAGCTTCTTTGCTCAGTTCTTTTTTGTTCAAGCATTTGAACTTCTGTCAAAAGGCCAGCTGTTTCCTTCTTCTAATACTGATTCTATATTTGTTTGTCTCTTATTCATTGTTTAAGTCACTTTGATTCTCTGTTTTTATCTTCATTTTATATATAGCCTTCCAATGCAGGTAAGATTGTATTGTCTGACGGGCAATCCAATTGTACATTTTGTCTCAGAGAAAGGAAGAGTGTAGTCTTGCCCTGTTTGTCAGGGATTCATGAAGCCACTCATTTGCAACTAAATCTTCTGGCTCCACCTTCACTTCTGGGAAAGTATAGTCCAGTTTGTGGGCTAAGTGATAAAGAATCAGTTTGTCCACATTGCATCCATGTCCATCTGAAAAACCCATTTTCTTCCTTGTGGTCTGTGTGACTAATACAAATGGATTATCCTGCACCTGCTCAGTGTGACCTTCTAGAATGTTAAATAAGCTTTTTGGTGGTTGCCTTGCCCACCTCTAGTGCCTCTATATAAGAGGCTTCCCACAAAACCACCAGTTCCTTTTCGCAGCAGCAGCATCATTTGGAAACACGTTCCTCAGATTCATCAATCTTCATTGACTAATTTAGGCCTCTTCATTTTTAGCTTCAGGAACTGGAGGGAGATGCAATTTCTGTCTTGGCTTCAAAAGCCTCAGTGATAATCACTTTGGTACTAATCGTATCAATAGTTTCCTCCATATTGACAACTTCAGGTCCTAAATTTTTATAAACACCAGAGTCTGGCTTTCTGGTTAGTAAACAGCAGCAGTGCCTTAGTTTTCACTCCCTGCTCTGTGCAAGTTGCTATTGTTCCTTTATAAGAAAAGATATAACATCAACTTTGAAATGCTATTTATTGGATAATGGTGAGGAGAACCCTAGGATTTAAAAGAAAGAAGAGAAGGTGAAGTAGTCATTTCGGATTCATCCAAACTGTGACATTGCTTCAACACTGCCAGATGCTTCAGTTGTTGATACCTCCCAACAACAGCCTCAGGCAGAACAGCACCATATTTCTGAGACTGATCAGGTCATTTCTGTAAAGACTTGTGTATTGATCCTTCTGCTAACCTAAGTTGAGCTCCAGCTTCCAACACTGATGTCAGAAAGGTTTGTTGAGAGATGTATCACTATTCTTCAGACAGGGGAACATATTCAGAGAATGAAATCTCCAAGAAGTCTTCAGCTTGGACCCAGACTATGAGGGACTGATGGCCTTTGACAGGCCATACTCATGTCTCTTCTTGTAGGGATCAGTCCCCAAATCACAAGTGGGAACTGTAAGACTATGGATCATATGCATACCTTGTATGTGTACTGTGTGGCTCCTTTTCCAACTCCCAAGATTAAAAAATCAGCTGAAAAATGCAGTTTTTGACTTTATTAAATGACTATTAAAATGACCTTGGCCAGAGGAGATCCTTCTTTCAGGAGGGCAGTTTCTCTTCTATTTTGGCATTGTCATTTGGCATCACCCTCCATTGGTATGTTAGTCGGTTCATTACCCATATGTGTGAGTCACAGAGACCATGAAGCAGAAAAATAAGTTCCTTACATGTACTCTAGTTTTTCTGTGGTTATCTATGAATTTACACAATCTATCCTCCCCTCTTTCTCATACTACCCTTTTTTCATTTTGGCTTTTAAGGCAGACAGGGAGCTAAGGAGAATAGATTGGTGTGCTGGAACATGCACTGTGAATCTAGGGGGAAAGACTTTACACTGAAAGGTATTCATGTCTGGAGTGTTTCAGCCATTGCTCTGAATAGAAGTAAGACTGATATATATGAGTTCACCAATGACTACTCAAAGGACTAGTTTCAGATAAACAACCTGGTACTCACCTTAATTAAAAATGTAAACAGTTAAGAACATAATCTACATAGTATTTAATGTAACATAGTACTTTCCTTCCGTCAAGCAATGAGAGTCTGAAGAAAGGAGGCAGATGAGAAAGTGAGCAGTGCCAAAGAAGGCAAGGGAAGAAGGATGGAGGAAGCAGAAGTTATCTGTTCTTTGGTTACCTGATGCTTTCAGGGGAAAACAATGATATTCACCTGTGCCAGATGTGAACAGGTTCAGTACAGTAGAACACACAAATCTAGGCAGGTGAGCTTTCATGAGATAGTTGGAATCTAATTGAGGGAGGTACAGAAGAGTAATTAAGGCAGAATCCGTCTTGTTAAAAGAGAGAGCGAGAGAGATGATAACAAGTCTGAATGATCTTTGTTGGGTGGAACTCTCACTATTAGATGACATTGGGCTTTATCACACAGGATGGATCCCATGCAGAAACTGAATTTAAAGTTGAAAAAAACCTGCAAAAGCAGGTAGATTTTCAGATGACGTCGGGGGTTAATAAAAAAAAGTAGACAAAAACAGGTTTATTTTCGTTAGTGTTAATGAGCATTAACATGACATTAATCCCTTTGTGTCTGAAAAACAACCCGCTATTGTGGAGAGTTTGCGGCTTTTAAATCCCGTTTCTGCACGGGATTTCTACAGTTTGCCCCCATGTGATGAAGTCCATTGTCTCCACAAGAAGCTAAATTAAATGTAATCCTTATAATATGTAATATGGTCAGCTCTACTTCTCTCTAGAGGACTGTTAAAGAACCTCACTTTATAGTTTCAGGTGTCTGGAAGACTGAGGAGATAGTTCTGCCCAGGGTCATCCTCCAGCTTCAATGAATTTCTGGCTAGACTGTATTCACTGGTCAGGGCACAGGGTAGTAAACATAGGATTTAGTGTTCTTATGAGGGAGTATTGCTCTCAGCCTCAGGGGAAGGCAATGGAAAACCTTCTCTGAATAATCTTGATAAGAAAGCCCATGATAGGTTTGCTTTAGGGTTGCCATAAATCAAAAATGACATGGAAGCACACAACAACAAAACCTTTGTTAATTAGTAGAAATCAGTTTGGAAATATTTTCTTAAAGCATCTTTGGATAAGAAGTTACTCTATCTAGTGCTCAAATTACATATTCTTTTATTTATTAAAAGTATATATTAATTGTTTTTCACCCAACGCATGTGTTAAAATGGTGTACAATATCATTGCATTGTCTTATAATGTCAAACAAACCAGACTAGATATATTCTGATCCCCACCCTTCCCCACAAATAATTCATTATATTTTGACACTCTCTTCATTGGACAAGAAAGAAAAAGCGGGCTTTGAACTTCCATTCTGTCATAGTGTTGGAAAAGCAATCAGTCGTGCCTAGTAGTCTGTCACTGAGTAATTCCAGTCTACTCACTGTTAGCAATAGTGTCCGCCTCTAATAATAATAATAATAATAATAATAATAATAATAATAATAATAATAATAAAATTTATTTCTATCCCGCCTCTCTACCGAAGCAATGGGGGCAGCTTACATCAGTAAACTTTCACAATAAACCCTCCCGAAACCCACCCTCCCCTTAAAACAATATTAAACATAGTAAAAATTAAAACAATTAAGGCAACAATTAAAAACAATTTTTAACAATTTACAACTATAAACTTTAAACAATCTAATAGGCAGCCCGCAAGCAGTAAATAATGTGCCAACGGATGGGGGGGGGGGGGGGAAATAGCTTACTCCTTGGCTGGGAATTTAATCAGGAAAGACCTACTGAAAGAGATCCGTCTTGACAGCCTTTTTAAAGTTGTCTAAATTGGTAATTTGACGGATCTCGTCTGGCAGACCGTTCCATAATCTGGGAGCAGTTTCTGAAAAAGCCCTCTGGGAGGTTGTCGACAGTTTAGTTTTTGCAGGCTGAAGCAAATTCCTCCCAGAGGACTGTAGTGTGCAGATGGGATTATATGGAAGGAGACAGTCCCAAAGATAGGATGGACCCAAGCCATGTAGGGCTTTAAAGGTAATAACCAACACCTTGTACTGGTCCCGGAAACTGATCGGCAGCCAGTGAAATCTTTTTAAGACCGGTGTAATATGGTCTCTTATAGATGCACCAGAGACCAATCTGAACTAATTGAAGTTTCCGGACCAAGCACGAGGGTAGCCCCATGTAGAGCGCATTGCAGAAATCCAGACGGGAAGTAACCAGACCTCTAGGGTCATTGATTAGGTTTCTCTGGGTTAGTTATTTTAAGGCTTCTTGAACTGATTGGTCTTGAACTTTTATCTTTCTTCCTTTCCACTTAAATCTGGCTGAGTGACAAATTAACAGTTTTTTAAAGGGTTCCACAAGATGAGTTTCACACACACAAAAATTACATTTTAAAGATTTTATGAACTAAAGTTACATGGCAAACTACGTTGCTTCTACATAGCAGCTTTTAAGCCCTGCCTTCTGATATACATATTAACATGGCAGTTCCCTCACAGACACACAATTTCACTTTACCATTAAATATTTCATTATCACAGTTTGTCCTTTTCTCATTTAATTTCACATTATCATCAATTGTAAACTGAAGCAAAAGTATAAATGTGTATGCAGCCATGTTCATGTACAGTGTCAAGAATATGTAGAGTCAGAATTGAATGATTATAGGGAGCATATAATTCCCTTGTTGGAACAGCTTAACTGGCTATTGGTTTGTTTCCCAGCACAAGTCAAGGTGCTGTTCATGAAGCCCTATAGAGATTAGTTCCATACTGTTGGAAAGACTGTATCTCCTCATACAAACCTGCAAAAACACAGGGGAAGGCTTTCTGTTGGTCCCACCACCATCACAGGCTCACTTGGTGAGGACACAGGAGAGAGCCTTCTCAATGGCTGCTCCCACCATCTGGAACTTCCTTCTGCAGGAGGCTAGGCTGATCCTCTCCTGCTTTTCTTTTGCCAACAGGCAAAAAACATTTTGCTTAAGTGGGCTTTTATATGTTATTGCATCAGGGAGGCTGTTTTATCAGGAGGGGGCTGTTTTATTTATTTTAAATAATTTTATATTGTTTTGTAATATTTTAATTGTTTTTTAAATCATGCATTGGTAGATTTTAATTGATTTCCTTCTATGAGCTGCCTTGGGTCCCACTTTGGGAGAAGGGCGGAATATAAATTGAATAAATGAATAAATAGCAGTTGTCATGAATTTTGTAGCCAGAGGAATAATTGATTTTCTGTTTTCTTTGTTATACCTTTTTGGTTTTTTCTCTCACCTACAGGTGTTCATCATAAATCTCCTACGTGACAGCAAATATTTTCATTTTCGACCTGTAATGGACACTTACATTCAGAAACACTTTGCAGGAGCACTGGCATACAAGTAGGTCCTCTTTTCCAGCATTTTACAAAGAGTGTCTTTTTAAACTTCATATGCAAAAGTAGGTAATTGGACAAATGTTAATAGCACTTGCTCCTTTGCACCAGCACAAAGGAGCCCGTTTGCATTTAGTGGGGTAATAAATGGCCACAACTTTGTTCATCTGTACAGGGTCATAAATCACAGCTTGACATCCATAAATCTTTCACATTGTTTGGTATCACTTTGACATATGTGTACATACCCCTGTCATAATTCATGGTGTAAATGCACAACTGCCTGGTCGTCACACCAAAACCAAATGGTTTTATGAGCAAATTGTCTTGCCCAGAGGTGAACTGCCACCACAATAGGTAACAATTCCAGAAAGGTGAGATCCCTTGTCACTCCTGTACTCACCCACCCCCGAGGCCAACTCTCTGCTGCCCATTGCCCATTCCAGTATACACCAAAGCCGTGGGCTCCAGATGCATCAGAATGAATCTGCAAATCTGCCTTGAGAAGCATCTTGCTTCTCCAAAATGATACACCATTGAATTCCCTCAGGAGTCCCACATAGAGGAAACAAAGCAAACAGTAGTGGGACCCAACAGTGGGAGGCAAAAAAACGTGCTAAGGCAGCAAGTAAAGGAGACATATGGTCTTAGATGTCTCTACACTAATGCACAGAGCATGGGAAATAAGCAAGATGAACTTGAACTCCTAGCGCAACAAAGCAAATATGATATAATAGGCATCACTGAAACCTGGTGGGATGAGTCTCATGATTGGAATGTAAAAATACAGGGGTATAACCTCTTCAAGAGAAACAGGCCAAACAGGAGAGGAGGAGGAATAGCATTATATGTCAGGGATATTTACACCAGTGAAGAAATCCAGGACAACAATCCTGGAAGCCAGGTGGAGAGCATTTGGATAAAAATTAAAGGGGAAAGAAACAACAGGGATGTTATTGTGGGAGTCTACTACAGACCCCCGACTCAGGCAGAAGAACTGGATGATGCCTTTCTAGAACAGATGACCACACACTCAGAAAGGAGAAATATAGTAGTGATGGGTGACTTCAACTATCCGGATATTTGCTGGAAGTCAAACTTGGCAAAATCCTTGAGGTCTAGCAAATTCCTCACTTGCCTCGAAGACAATTTCATTGTTCAAAAGGTGGAAGAGGCAACGAGGGAGTCAGCTATTTTGGATCTGATCCTAACTAACAGGGAAGACCTAGTTAATGGGGTGCAAGTGGTTGGATCCTTAGGCGGGAGTGATCATGTCCTCCTGGAGTTTATTATACAGTGGAAAGGAGAAGCCAGGCATAGTCAGACACGCATTCTAGACTTTAGGAAAGCTGATTTTACTAAACTTAAAGAAATACTGAGGGTGATCCCATGGACAGGAATACTAAAAGAGAAGGGAGTTCAAGACGGATGGGAGTTTCTCAAAAGGGAGATACTGAAGGCACAATTTCAAACCGTGCCAACGAGGAGGAAGAATGGGAGGTGTCTCAAGAAACCAGGATGGATGACTAAGGAACTTGCAACTGAACTATGTTTTAAACGGAACATGTATAAGAAATGGAAAAATGGGGAAATCACCAAAGAGGAATTCAAACAAATAGCTAGCACGTGTAGGGTTAAAGTCAGAAAAGCTAAAGCGCAGAATGAAATCAGGCTTGCTGGAGCGGTTAAGAACAATAAAAAGGGCTTTTGGGGGTATGTCAGTAGCAAAAGGAAAAAGAAGGAAATGGTAGGGCCACTGTGTGGAGAAGATGGCAAAAAGTTAACAGGGGACAGAGAAAAGGCAGAATTACTCAACACCTTCTTTGCTTCAGTCTTCTCAGAAAAGGCAAAGGGTGCTCAACTTGAGGATAATGGAGCAGAGGACAGAATAGGAGAATTTCATCATAGAATAAGTAAAGAGATAGTACAGAAACATCTGGTTAATCTAGATGAATATAAGTCTCCAGGACCAGATGAATTACATCCAAGGGTATTAAAAGAACTGGCAAATGTAATATCAGAACCATTGGCAATAATCTTTGAGAATTCCTGGAAAACAGGAGAGGTCCCAGCGGACTGGAGGAGGGCAAATGTTGTCCCCATCTTCAAAAAGGGGAAAAAAGAGGATCCCAACAATTATCGTCCAGTTAGTCTGACATCAATACCCGGAAAGATTCTGGAGCAGATCATTAAACAGAGAGTCTGTGAACATCTGGAAGATAATTTCATAATCACAAAAAGTCAACATGGGTTTCAGAGAAACAGGTCATGCCAGACAAATCTGATCTCTTTTTTTGATAAAATTACCAGCTTGGTAGATGAAGGGAATGCTGTGGATATAGTATATCTTGATTTCAGTAAGGCCTTTGACAAAGTTCCCCATGACATTCTTGCAAGCAAGTTGGTAAAATGTGGGCTAGACAAAGTAACTGTTACATGGATTTGTAATTGGTTATCTGGTCGAACACAAAGGGTGCTCAACAATGGCTCCTTTTCAACCTGGAAAGAAGTGACCAGTGGGGTGCCACAGGGCTCTGTCCTGGGCCCAGTGCTATTCAATATCTTTATTAATGACTTGGATGACGGTATTGGGGGCATAGTTATCAAATTTGCAGATGACACCAAATTAGGAGGAGTAGCTAATACCCCAGAGGACAGGATCAAAATTCAAAATGACTTGAGCAGACTAGAAAGTTGGGCCAAAGCTAACAAAATGAAATTCAACACAGAGAAATGTAAGGTACTGCACTTAGGGCGGAAAAACGAAAAGTACAGATATACGATGGGGGACACTTGGCTGAATGAGACTACCTGTGAAAGGGATCTAGGAATCCAGGTGGACCACAAGTTGAACATGAGTCAACAGTGCGATGCAGCAGCCAATGCAATTTTAGGCTGCATCAGTAGAAGTATAGTGTCTAGATCAAGAGAAGTAATAGTGCCACTATATTCTGCTTTGGTCCGGCCTCACCTGGAATACTGTGTCCAGTTCTGGGCACCACAATTCAAAAAGGATGTGGAGAAACTGGAGCGTGTCCAAAGGAGGGCAACTAAAATGGTGAAGGGTCTGGAAAGCAAGCCCTATGAGGAACGACTTAGGGAGCTGGGGATGTTTAGCCTGGAGAAGAGAAGGCTGAGAGGTGATATGATAGCCGTGTTTAAATATTTGAAGGGATGTCATATTGAGGAGGGAACAAGCTTGTTTTCTGCTGCTCCAGAGAATAGGACCCGGAACAATGGATGCAAGCTGCAAGAAAAGAGATTCCACCTCAACATTAGGAGGAACTTCCTGACAGTAAGGGCGGTTCGACAGTGGAACACACTCCCTCGGAGAGTAGTGGAGTCTCCTTCCTTGGTGGTCTTTAATCAGAGGCTGGATGGCCATCTGTCGGGGATGCTTTGATTGGGAGTTCCTGCATGGCAGGGGGTTGGACTGGATGGCCCTTGTGGTCTCTTCCAACTCTATGATTCTATGATTCTATGATCCTCAGGTCCTCCCGAATCCTGCTATTGATCTGTATGTGGTGATGTGATAATTTTATTTGATTAGGGAAATTGCGGCTTCTCTTTGAGTTTGGAAGCCATTGAGCACTCAGGAGGAGGGCCTGAGAACTTCAGTATAATTCAACATAAAGATCTCCTCTTTGTTTTGTCTCTGACTTTTTTCAAAGAGACAAGAAAATAAAACAACAACCTGAATTTTGAAAGAGAAATGTCTAATGGACATAGGGATTAAATAACTCTATTTAACTGAACTTTGGAAGTGAGACACCTAGCGACCACAGAGATCAAATATCTACATTTAACTGAATTCTGAAAGGGAGACATCTACTGGATATAAGGTTCAATTAACTGTATTTAACTGAATTTTGAAAATAAGACACTGAGTGGCCACAGGGACTAAATAATTATATTCAATTGTATTTTGAAAGTGAGACCTACTGATATAAGTTAATTAATTTAGTGTGACATTTGGTGGTCACAGGGACTAAGTAACTGCACTTAATCAATTAATCACATCAATAGAAATAGATTTATTAATCAATTTTTGGAAGATCGAGCTGTGGAAAACAAGATTAAATACTTTTTTTGATATTCTTTTATCTTAATATAGCTCTCGATAGATAATATCTGTTTACTATAACAACACTAATGGATTTATAGATAATTTTCTAATGATAAAGTAATAATAATGATAGTATTGAATTCAAGTTTGAATTTGTAATTGATAGGAGACATATTGTGGCATTTCTGTGTTTATAATACTGAACTGTAATTGAGATATATGAGACATATAGAGACATATTTGTGGTATATTTGAGATATAATTTAAAGAAGGATACAAAGAGAGAGATGTCAGTAACGACTAGACTACAAACTACAAAGATGCAGCAGCAAAAGACTCAAAGAAGACCTTCCATAGATCAACCAAAAGTACAAGATTTTAATACAATAATTCTTGAGGAAATAAGGCAAATGCGGCAGGAAATGAAGAAAGACAAAGAGGAGCTGAAACAAGATATGGAGAATATGAAAGGGGAAATAAAAATGTAAATAAGATCCGATCTGAATGAAATAAAAGACACAATAAGATCAATGACTACAGATGTAAAAATAGTGAAGTCGAAAGTCAACGAATTAGAAAGAAAGAATAAAGAACTTAAGGAAAAATTAAATACAGAAATCGCTAAGAGGAAAGATATACAAGACGAAAAATTAATGTGGGAATGTAAAATGAGAGAAAGATGTTTAAAGATTAGAGGAGTTCCGGAAAGAGAAGACGAAAATTTGAATGATTTATTGACAACAGCTCTAGCTGATTTTATTGGAAAAGATAAAGAAATTATGGAATTAGAAATTGATAAATGCTTTCGAATAAGTTCATGGATAGCTACTCAAAAGAAATTACCAAGAGACATTGTGGTATATTTTGTCTGAACACAAATGAAAGAGAAAATTCTACAGCAACATTTTCAGGAGAAATTGAAAATAGCAGGCATGGAAGTGCAGTTAATGAAAGACATACCGGGTTCGATTCTGAAAAAAGAAAGGAATACGGTTTTCTAACAAGGAAACTTAGAGAAAATGAAATAAATTATAGATGGGAGAATCCCGAAGGATTATCATTCAGATACAAACAAAAGAGGATTAAGATTAATTCAGTGGCAAGTGCACAAGAATTTTTGGAAAAAATTGCAAGAGATAATGAACAAGAACAGGGAATGGAACATGAGGAAAAGATGGACAGCGCACAACGAGAAGAGAAAGGACAAGAAGTTACACAGATATTTGAATCACAACAAGAAGTAGGTAGGAGAAAAAACCTGACGACGGAAGTAGAAGATGAAGGAGAGCTGCAATCAACAGAAGAAAATTAAAATCGAGACCCTTAACACTATAAAATGCTTGTCATGGAAGGTAAAAGGACTAAATAGACCACAAAAATGGAAAATTCATTGTATAATCCTATCATTACTTAGGAAAATTAAAATACGACATTCTCTGTTTACAAGAGACCCATATTAGAAGAATGGAAAAGAAATATTTAAATAATCAGAAATTGAGCAAGGAATTCATTTCGGCAGGAGAAAAAAGGAAAAAGGGAGTGGTAATTTATGTCAACAATAAATTAGAAGGAAAAGAACTATTTTAATGACCCAAATGGACATTATGTGGGAGTAGAAGTAAGTTGGAAAATGGAAAAAGCATTAATAGTGGGGGTCTATACTCCAACAGAACAAAAAGACATTTTTTAAAAAAAAAATTAACAAGAATCTTGTGTGAATATGATCACGAAAATATAATATTACTTGGAAATTGGAATGGGGTCACAGACCCAGAAACTGATAAGAAATCACAAAAACAAGGCAAGTTACCAAAATCTTTCTTTGAGATGAAAGAAATACTCTCACTGATTGACATTTGGAGAGTTAAATACGGGGATACAAAGAACTACACATTCTATTCAGATAGACATAAATTGTGGTCCAGGATTGATATGTACCTAATATCAACATCTCTGGCACCAAAGATTCACAAAATGGATATACTTCCTAAAATCTCATCAGATCATAACCCAATAACTATGGAAATTAGAATTAAGAAAAAAGAATTTAACTGGAAATTAAATGAATCCCTACTGAAGGATGAGGAAATAAAAAACAAGCAGAAAAAAATTTAAATCATTTTTTTCAAGAAAATTTAGATAAAGAGGTGAAAATACAAACAGTATGGGACACTTCAAAGGCAGTAATGAGAGGGTTTTTTATTCAAAAAGGCGCAGAAAAGGAAAAAAGGAAGGAGCAAAAACGAATTATATACTTCAAGAAATAAGAACAAAGAAAAATTACTAAAGAAGGACCCTAACAAAAAAAAGTTAAGATTAGAAATTCGAATATTACAAAAACAAATTTCAGTACTGATGGTCGAAGATTTAGAAAACAAAATCAAATATACCAAGAAAAAATATTTCGAATTTGCAAACAAACTGGGAAAATAGTTAGCATGGAAACTTAAAAACAATCGGGAAAAGAAAATAATTTGGAAATTAAAAGAAGGCGAAAAAATTTACACAGAACAGACACAACTGAAAAAGTTATTTCACAAATATTTTAAAGAACTGTTTTCGAAAAATAACATGAATAAAGAAGAAACAGAGAGGTTTGTGCAAAGCTTACCAATTAAGACGATAAATGAGGAACAAAGAATTGATTTGAATAAGAAGATTACATTGATGGAAACGGTACAAGCAATACAGAGATTAAAAACAGAAAAAACGCTGGGTCCAGACGGCCTTCCAGCAATATACTACAATACATTTGTTAATCAATTAGCAAATCCACTTCAAAAAACAATGAACACCATACTAGAAGGAGAGATTCCAGAAACATGGAGAATGTTGCACATAACCTTGATCCCTAAAGAAGATAAAGAAATTCAAGATGTGAGAAACTTCAGACCAATTGCGCTCCTCAATAATGATTACAAAATATTTGCATCAATTTTGGCAGAAAGATTAAAAAAGTTTTTGAATAATTGGATAAACAAAGATCAATCAGGATTCTTACCAAACAGACACATGAAGGAAAACATAAGGAATATAATTAATATAATTGAATATCATGAAAAAAGAGTAGACAAACAAGCCGCGCTAATATTCCTTGATACTGAAAAGGCATTCGACAATATTCACTGGGAATTTATAATAGAAGTTATGAAAAAGATGGAAATCGGGCTTAATTTCTTGACATGGACCAAAAAATATATATAAGGGACAAGAAACTAGAATAATAGTAAATGGAGAAAAAACTGCATCTTGTGAAATCCAAAAAGGAACGAGACAAGGATGTCCGTTGTCTCCCTTACTGTTTATCATGTCTTTGGAGATTCTCTTGGATAAAATCTGGTTAAATGAAGCAATAAAAGGAATTAAAATAAGTAGACATCAATATAAAGTAAGGGCTTACGCGGACGATATGGTAATAACACTATTGGATCCTTTGGAAAGCATTCAGCCACTGATGCAGACAATTAAAGAATATGGAAGATATGCAGGTTTCAAAATAAATGAGAACAAAACAAACATGTTGGTGATGAATATAGAAACAGTAGACAAAGAACAACTTCATCAAATATCTAATTTTGAAATAAAGGGAAAAATAAAATACATAGGAATTTACCTAACAAAGAGGAATTCAGATTTATTTAAAAACAATTATGATAAGATTTGGCAAGAAATAAAGAAAGATCTACAAAGATGGTCAAAAATGAATTTATCATGGATTGGTAGAATTTCCACCATCAAAATGAATATAACTCCAAAAATGTTGTTTCTTTTTCAAGCGCTCCCAATTATAACCAATGATAAACCATTTAAAGAATGGGAAAAGGATATTTCAGCATTTATTTGGAACAAGAAAAAGGCTAGAGTAAAAATGAAAGTCCTATAAGATAACAAGGAAAGAGGAGGTATGAGCATTCCAAATTTCAAAGTATATTATTTTGCATCCTGTCTCGAATGGATTAAGGAATGGGTGATGATCAAGGATGATAGATTGTTACAATTTGTCATACAGTTGGCATGCATATTTAATTTACGATGAAGTTAAAGTGAATAGAGAATTTAATAATCACCCTGTAAGAAAATCGATATTGAGGATTTGGCAAAAGTACCAAAGAATATTTGTTTAAAAAATCCCACAATGGACATCAGTGAACAAAGCTTTCTATAGGAGAGAAAAAATGAAAGATGATGATTGGACGACATATAAGGATTTATTAAATTGGTAAAGGGGTAATCCAAGGATGAAGACAATGGAAGAACTTCTGGCAGAAGGCTTGAAATGCAACTGGTTCTTATACAGACAAATCTTAGAAAGATTTAAAATGGATCAGAAAACAAGACAGATAGAAAAGGAAGAATCAGAATTCGAAAAACTTATGATAGAAGATACGCAACATGTGGTTTCAAGATTATACAAAATATTATTGAAAGTAGAGATGGAAGAGGAGTCTGTAAAAGAATATATGATAAAATGGGCGCAAGATGTAGGAAGAACAATAATGTTTGAAGAATGGGAAAAGAATTGGAAGAAGAGAATAAAGTATACATTGAGTTATGAAGTAAAGGAAAATTATTTTAAAATGCAATATAGATGGTATTTAATGTCAGGAAAAAAATCTAAGATTTTTAAAAACAACAACAAAGAATGCTGGATCTGTTCAAAATCAAATGGTTCTTACATACATATGTGGTGGGAATGTGAAAGAACGAAAAATTATTGGTCACAAATACATACAGAAATAGAAAAAATCTTGAATATTAAGATGATTAAGCAACCCACCACATATTTATTAGGAATACTAGATGAAGAAATTGAAAAGAAATTGAGCAAGATATTATTTTATATGCTATATGCTGCAAGGACTATGATTGCAAAAAAATGGAAAAGCAAAGAGGCTCCTAAAATAGAAGAATGGCATTTTAAATTATATGACGTTATGGAAATGGACAAATTGACATCTCTCTTAAAAGGTCAAAATAGAAATAAATTTGAAAAAGAATGGTCCCCGATTACGAATTATTTTAAAGAACTTTGGAGGGAAAACAGTGTGATTGCTCTGAGAGAACAATGAAAGGAACAAATGAGTTGTAGAGATATGAGAAATACATAGGAATAGAACAAATAATCGGCCCTGGTAAAACAAGCAGTTGATCAGGTTCCTATATATGATGTGTAACAGATAAAGATGATTATTGAAGAATATGCTCAGATTAGGAAATAAACTGAGAATGATAAATTAAGAGTAAATAACTTAAATAAATTAATGATAAATTAATGATAAATTAAGGGTAAATAACTACGGGTAGTATATGAAAGTCAAAATATTTAATTAATATATATATTACAACATATATCTAAAATAAAGGAAGGGAAGTTTCATTTTATGTCTGTCTGCCTATGTTGTATTGTCGTTTGTAATATGTATTGTTAAATTGTATGTATAGAATGTTATATGTATTTTAAAATATGGAAAATTTATATATATATATATATATATATATATATATATATATATATATATGAATGGTAAATGAGAAACTGGTCTGTAGTTTTTCAAATCCAGGGGTCCAGGGAAGGTTTCTTCAGGAGTGGTCTAACACCCCCTCCTTTAGACTTGATGGAACAGTTCCTTCCCTAAGGGATGCATTGATGACCCTCTTAAGAAAGGCCATCAAAGCATCACCCCCCTGGACGACCAGCCAAGATGAGCAGGGATTGAGGGAGTATGTCATCTTCCTCACTTTTCCAAGGATCTTGTCCACGTCATCAGTACTCACTGACTCAAACCGATCCAGTCTAATCTCACAAATGGGTTTACTGGACACCTCATCAGTCACTTCTGTTATAATCCTGGCGTCTAAGTCAGCTCTTATCTGAGAGATTTTATCTGTGAAATAGTTGTTAAAAAGTCACAGTAGGCTGTGGTCGGGTTAAGTAAAGGGTTCTGCACAGGTGGAGCCTGTGTCAGCTCCCTTACTACCCTAAACAGTCTCCCCCTCGATCCCCCCACCCACCACACCACCGGTCCCTTCAACCTGCAGGCACCCCATTGCACCTTGGCCCCTCCAGGCCAGGGTGAACAGCCCAGCCTACCCAATCGTGGCCATACCGGTGCAGCAACAGGGCAAAGAGCTTCCAGCTCCTCCCAACACTATGATGCAGGACATATCGAGAGGCCATGCCTCCCCCCTCTCCAGACCTGGCAGTCTAACAAAGCCACCAAGGCCAGAGAGGTCCAATTGGATCCCTCAATCTGGCAGGGCCTCCCGCCAAGCTAGTACCCCCATGGAGGCACACGCACACCGCCCCCGCAGACCCCCCGACCCAAAGGAGATCTCCCCTCTTTCGCTCCTGCCCCCCTCCCCTCCTGGCCTCATCCTCCCCACATCCTCCCAACCCTGATGTCCTACCTCCAGGCCTTCCAGGCCACAGAGGGAGGAGGACCCAGCTGCCACCCAGAAGAAAGGAAGAGCTGCGTCCTTCACTCTTGGCTGCTCGGCTCTCAGTGGCCACAGCCACATGGATGGGGGCCTTAAATAGGCCCCAAATCCCACCCGAAATCTTGCGAGACTTGAAATCTCACAAGATTACCAAGGCTGCTGGGGGATCTCATGAGATCCCCCTGATTGGTGGGGAGCCACTGGAAGGGTGGGACTTCCTGTAGCTCCCAGTCAATCACGACACCAGCCTCCTAAAATGGCTAGCACAACCAGCAGCCCCTTCCGATGTGTCCGGGGAGGGTCTTTTTTTAAAAAAATACTGTTAAGCATCTTACCCAGGGCTAACAGAATTCAGTGCTATTTCACTGCAATTCTTGAGCTGTACCATATGTAGTACATTTTTGTTGTGTGCCTTCAAGTTGTTTCCAACTTTTGGTGACCCTAAGACAAACCTATCACAGGGTTTTCTGGGGCTGAGAATGTGTGATTCTCCCAAAGTCATGCAGTGGGTTTTCATGACCAAGAGGAGAATCAAACATACTTACACTCAAAAGCTTTTTTAAAATTATTCTTCACATATTTGGAGGATATCAGCCCTATAAGGGAATGCTAGGAACAACAAACAAACAAACAAACAAAAAACCAAGCTAAATCAGACCAAAGCTCTGTCTAATCCAGTGGTAGGCAACCTTTTTGAGCCAGGGGCCGGGTTGCTGTCCCTCAGACAATTGGGGGCCCGAAGCGCCAAAATAAATAAATAAATAAATAAATTTTAAAAAAATTAAAAAAATATGTGTGCACACTCTCTCTTAGCCCCAGAAATCCATGGCAAAACCCGTGTGGAGATTTTGTCAAGCAAAACCCCAAGAACAAGTAACAACAAGAATAATCAATATCATCATGGCGGGGGGTGGTGGGCCTTAGGTTGCCTACCCCTGGTCTAATCCAACACAGTTCCTTTAGAGAACAATCAGATGCCTAGAGGAAGCCCACAAGTAGGACGTAAGTTTATCTTCTCGTAAGTTTATCTTCTATGTTCTCCAGCAGTTCATTTTCAAAGTCATACTGGCTTCAGTTTACTGGAGACAATATACAGCCTTCAAGACTAGTAACCATTTATACCAGGGGTAGGCAACCTTTTTGAGCTGGGGGCCGGGTTGCTGTCCCTCAGACAATTGGGGGCCCGAAGCACCAAAAATAAATAAATAAATAAATAAATATGCATGCACACTCTCTCAGCCCCAGAAAAGCCATGGCAAAAACCCTGTGGAGATTTTGCCAAGAAAACCCAAAGCACAAGTAATAACAACAATAATCAATATCATCATGGCGGGCGGTGGGGGGCTGCGGCGGCAGCGGCGGCAGGACTGGTCTGGACCATCCGGCCCCCGGGCTTTAGGTTGCCTACCCCTGATTTATACCTTCTTTTTTATTCATTTGTCTAATTCTATTTTAAATCTAAATTGGTGTCTATTGCTACATTTTATGGTAGAAAATTTCAGTTTAACTGTGTGCTATGCAAAGAAATACATACCTCTTTGTACTCTGTGTGTCGGGTTCATGCCAAGATTACTTAAGAAGGTTGTAATTGGGATATTTAAAAACTGGTTACTGTCAGAAAAATGTGGAGTCTGTTATGTTCTTGAAGGAATGAAAGTGAAAGTGAAATGAAAATGAAAGTGATGAAACAGCCATATGTGCTTAATAAAAATATAAAATAACTTCCATTTCAAGTTCAGAAATGCTTTTAAACTAGGTTGTTCACCAAATGTTAAAAAAGTCCTTTTATCACCTTCTTGTTAATTTCCCTGTCTCTATATAGCATTTATTAGCTGATTTTCCTCTTTAAAAGTATCTCAAAATTCTAGGGGGCTCTATACCTATTGAAGTGTTTATTTTATGCAGAGAACTGATCCGTTGTTTGAAATGGTACATGGACAGATCAGCTGAACTTGTACGACAGGACCATATTCAGGAGGCAATGAGGGTATGTATTATGTGTCATTTTATCTATTTAAAATGGATCATGTACAGAGTTTTTATTAGATAGAATCTTGTCTAGAATGTAGTTGCATGGTTAATTATTTAGAAAAATTAAACCTTATATCTTGGGATGTCCAGTTTATAATCTGAGAGCAGGAGAGGGTAAACTACAGCCCTGGGTTGAATGCAGCCACCCTTTTTTCTGTCTTACCCCCCACACACACCAAGTGAATTATTTCTCCCGGAAGTTTATGGAGTAGTCATTCATCTTTTAAATAGGTTGAATCTCCCTTACACTATTTAACATTTTAAAAATCCTGTTTATCAAAACCAGCAGTGGCCTTCTGGCTTGTATGTGTGTGTGTGTGATCATATTTGGTGTTACATATGGCTCTTAGAGGGTCCCCAAAGCAAAAAATTGTCTTTGAACAAAACTTTTTTCCTTAACTTATTGCACCTTTTTGAAATATAACTATAAATTGTATCTTGAAATGATTGATAACTGCTCTATTGAAGAGGTCAAATATTAATTTATTCTTAATTGAATGCAGAGGAGGAATCCACTATAATGTGGATTAGCTTCATACTGCCAATCCACAGTCAGGAGTCATGTGATCTTACTGGAACTTTCTTGCTGACCTCTCTGCCTCCTTCCTGCCTTCACCATTATCATAGTTTTCCTGCTCCTCGCTCAGTTTTTGTCTCTGTATTTTTCTACTTTCCTTCTAGAACATTTTTCTTGCATATACTACTTTTTATAGGTTTCACTACAAATAATTAGATGGGGAATCTGTTTTTTCTGTTCTGTCTTTCTAAGTCATTGCATATGAAGGAGATGAAAAAAATAAAATAAAAGCTGACTGAGAAAGTGTAAGAGAAGGGTAAAATATAACACAGCTACCCACTTCTGAATACCTCTTGGAAGCTGAGCACTATCCCCTCTTTCAGTAGGCTCAGATGGTAATTTCCTAAGTCTGTGAAAGAAGCAAGGTGAAACAAAATACCACTATCCTCTAGCAAGAATGAATTAGCGATACTGGCTGATAGATCTCAGGAGCTCAGGGAAAAGCCTGTTCCTAAAGAAAGTTCTAGGGGAGAGAAAATACATATTACCATAGAACAGGCAGGCTAAAAAGGAAAAGGCAAATAAGTGTAGAAGAGAATGCAGAAATTAAAGTTTGATTGGATTTAGACTGGAAGAAACAGAAAGGAAAAGGAGAGAAATGTCAAGAGCTGCAGTACGTTCAGAAAAGGAGAATTGTGGCATGTTAACAGGTTTATGGGCATATTCTCTGGCCAGCTATCATCTTGAGAGCTTTGTTTTGAGTGACATGAGTTTGTTGCAATGGTATTACTCAACAACTGGGTTCAACTTCATTGGCCACTGCACCTTCATTACTGACCTGGTTGCGTTACACAGAGGGGTGGGATAAAAATAAATTTTATTATTATTATTAACATTATCAGATTCTGGTCAATTTGTTCAACAGTCATCACTAAGCCTTGCTGGCAAATCTCAAAGCAGTGTCTCTGTTACCCCCATCATATCTGTGGAATGAAATATGAAAAATGAAAATATTAAGCAACATTTCAAGAGGTTTTCTACTGTTCGGTTGCCAACATCAAACTCTAGGGCAGGAGAACGTTCAGTTCCATCAAACATTTGTCAGGAGCCAACATTGCTTCATCCACAGATGTGTGACAGGGCAGTTATTATTCAATAAACATCACTGTGAGCTCACAAGACTCCATTCAATTGGGCTGCAGGTAATTTCTATAGAATGTAAGGTAGCAGATTAGTTCTCTGATAGCCATTGAAATGTCTAGTCATTCTGAGTTGCTAACAAAATCAAGTCAATTGATTGCAATAAATTCACCGTATTTTCCGGCGTATAAGACGACTGGGCGTATAAGACGACCCCCCACTTTTCCAGTTAAAATATAGAGTTTGGGAAGAGTATGACTTCCAAAACTGTTGTTGTTGTTGCTGTGCACCTTCAAGTTATTTCCAACTGATGATGACACTAAGGCAAACCTATCATGAACCTCCTTATACCCGGCATATAAGATGACCCCCCCCCCCCACTTTAACCTCAGATTTTGCAGGTTAAAAAGTAGTCTTATACGCCAGAAGATAAGGTAATAACAACTTAGGGTTGCCAGGTTTTTTGCCCTCCAATAAGGGATAACCTGCTCCGTTCACAATCATCTCAATACTGGCTGGTACATGTGAGGCTGCCTATATAAAGTCTGCCTCAAGTCTTGCAAGGGACCTCATGTGCTCCTTCTCAGTCAGCTTTAGAAGAGCCTCTAGCCTCTACTAGAAGTTGTAGAGTTGAGAGCAAGAAGAGACAGTGATTTATCAACTGTAAACATGCCTGGTGCCTGCGCTTCATACTCTCAATTCTACAGACAACTGAGAGAAAAGCAGGTGAAGCACAATTTGTGGCTGCTGTGCCTGGCTGACTGGAGAGAAGAAAGAAAAACAGTATCATGCCAGCCACAATCTTAGCAGATGAGCAGCTAGCATTTTGTACATAAGGCCATTTTGCTGCTTCCCAAATACTTGAAGGTTGGTCTTTTGAGATTCTCACCAAGTCAAAGAATATAGGATTTGGGGTATTCAGTACAGCTCCAAAATGGTGCAAGACTTCAACCCAGCAAATAAGAAACCTCTTGTACAAAATGGGACACCAAAGAACCATATGTATACAGATTATCAAAAACATTTGTGTTTACCTGATTTAAAATTAAATCCAGTGAATTAATTCCAACAGGATTTACAGCTAAATTCATTTAATAGCAATGTGTCTCAATAGATGACTAAAGAAATTGTAAAGCTTCAGTTTGATAAAGAAAAGGAGGCAAGGTCAGGCTTGTGTTAAAGAAAAACAAAACACACTGATTAAAACAGTTCTGAAAATAAAAAAAAGGAGCAGAATATCAACATCTGATTCAGGGCTTAGACCTAAGTAAAGCAATTGTAGAATATGAAAACCTGTAAATCAATATGTTGTAACCTTTGACTGCCTTTGCTAAATCTTTCCTTATTATGAAAGCCACCACATTTCTTCTTATTTTTCCATTTCCTGAGAAGATTACTGTATGATTGTCTGAATCAAAAACAGCAAGGAGATTCAGATTAGGTTTAAGAAATAAATCAGAAGAACATCTAATAGCATTTTGTGAGGCCAGTGACCTATTCATTGCAAATACCTACTTCATACAACCAGATAGAGATTACACACATGGACATCACCAGATGGTCATCACAAAAATCAGATAGTCTGTATAATTGGAAGCAGAAGATGGAGAAGTTCTGTTCTTTGGGCCAAAATCAAACCAAGTGCTAACTGTGGCATAGACCATAAACTGTTTATAGCAAAAATTAGAGTAAAACTGAAGAGGAAGGCAAAAACTGTCATCGTACCACAATATGATCTGAACAACATCTCAAAAGAATTCACTGACAATGTAAGAAATAGATTCTCACTATTAATCTCGGCAGACAATGGATTGCTAATTAAATAGACACACATATCCTCCCTCATATCCTCCCACCCTGAGGCTTTGCCATTCAACAACAGACCAACACAGATATTAACTTTTTAATCACTTTTCCCAACCAAGGGTCACACAAGTATATATACCCCACTTATTTCCATGCCACCACACCCTCTGAAGATGCCAGCCACAGATGCAGGTGAAATGTCAGGAATAAATTCTTCCACAATGCGGTCACATTGCCTGGAAAATCCACAGAAAACTAATAAAGATTTAGATGCAAACTTGTTACATCATTCATTAAATAAGGTGTACAAAGCTATCCAGTTTGTGGCAAATGATACACAAGATTCTATGTCTTTCGAAACAAGATCAGTAGCTGCTTTGGCAGTAGCACAGCACTCTCTTTGATTAGATCAGTGGAAAACTGATCTTAAATCTTAAGCTGATTTAAATTTTCCTTCATTCAAGGGCTGTTTGGTGAACAAATACTGAAATTAAGAACAGATTAAAAACTAAAGAAAAAATACCAGGAAATACTTGTGTCATTTTAGAAAAAAACAAAAATAAAGCAAACAGGAACCCATCCTTTTCATTTTGCAAATAGAGGTTTTGGATGCCCTAGGGCAGGGACCGGCTGGGCCAAGGCGGGGGGGGAATGGCGGCGTGCGCGCGCCCCCCCCCACAAACCCCCTTACCGAGCCAGGCAGACCCCTGCCGCCTCCGCCGCCGCTGCCGCCTCCTCCTCCACCGCTGCCGCTGGCTCCGCCGCCACCGCCGCTGGCTCCGCCGCCACTGGCTCCGCCGCCACCGCCTCTGCCTCCTCCTCCTCCTCCGCTGCCACCGCCGCCTCTGCCTCCTCCTCCTCCTCCGCGACCGGCGCTTCCGCTGCTGCCGCTGAGCCCGCTTTCGGCAGAGCGGGATGCGGCCTGCATTTTGGTCTCCAAAATGCCGGCCGCGTCGCGTTTGCGCATGCGCAAATCCTGCACATGCGCAAACGTGACGCGGCCGGCATTTTGGAGACCAAAATGCAGGCCGTGTCCCGCTCTGCCAAAAGTGGGCTCAGCGGCGGCAGCGGAAGCGGCGGCCGCGGCGACGGAGGAGGAGGAGGAGGCAGAGGTGGTGGCGGAGGAAGAGGAGGAGCCAGCGGCAGCGGAGCCAGAGGCGGCAGCGGAGGCAGAGGCGGCGGCGGTGGCGCCTCCACCTCCGCCTCTGCCGCCGCCTCCACTGCTTCCACCGCCGCTGCCTCCACTAATGGCCGGTCTTGGTCGGCGCGCAACTGCGCGCGCAGTGGCCAGCATTTTTTTTCTCCAAAATGCCGGCCACAACGTGTTTGCACATGCGCAAATCTTGCGCATGCGCAAATGCATCGCGGACGCCATTTTGGAGAAAAAATGCCGGCCACGGCGCGCGCAGTCGCACGCCGACCAAAACAGGTGGCGGAGGTGCCACCACGGCGGCGGTGGTGGCAGGGGTCCGCCTGGGCCTGCAAATCTGGCGTCCTGGGCCGGAACCAGCCCGGGGGCCGTAGGTTGCCGACCCCTGCCCTAGGGCTTACAGATCATGTAGACCAGTATTACAAGGAACGAAATTTCAAATGAGAGTTGAGGTATTCCATAGTTGCAGCCTCTCCTAACTACTACTGGCACAATAAATTGAAAAAATTTAGAAAGAGATGGCAGTGAGCTCTGAAGATGGCTTTGAGAAAGGATCTGAACTAGGCCAAATTGGGAGGTTTGATTGTATTATGAAATAAATAAACTATGTTTAACCGCAGTCTTCCATGAATATTTTTTGTGGTAGGATGGAGTAGTTAGTCTGTTACTAATATTAAAACAAATAATGAATTGATAATGTTCATTTGTACATCTTGGGAAAACATCACAAAAGGCCTCGGCAGACGGCTTATTGAGCCGTCTTGGAGGCCCAGAAGAGGAGGAGCCACCGCACGAGTGGCGCTCCTTCCTCTTCCTGAGGTCGCCCTGGGAGCTGCCGGCCCTCTGCACGGCCGGCGCTTCCGGGGCAACCTCCCGCCACAGCGACCGGACGCGCTGCGGCGGAAGAGTCAGGGAAAGTGCGCCCGCCGCTTTAGGGCGCACTTTCCCTGACATCTAAAAGGAGCGCCAATTTGGAGCTCCTTTTAGGGACGCCGCAGGAGCGCCGCGGTGCAGAGGCTCCGCTCCGCCGGCGCTCCGTCCGGCGGCGTCCCAGAAGCAGTCGTCTGCTTCCCCCCAAAGATAAATTACACTGGCCTTTTTTGCCACAGAATTATGTTGTAGATACTCAGTTTGTTTCCATTATGAACAATAATTTATTTGTTTTTATGGAGAGCTGCTGCCTACCTAGCATTTCCCACAGTTTATACATGTTGGCCTCAAACAGACAGGCCAAAAAAACTGTGGTGGGGCCATACTGGCACCATTCACGCTGGGGCTGCAGTGATGGCTTTTAATCTAAACACTACACCCTGAATGCAGCCGGAAACCAGTTTACTTAGCCCATCTGTTTTGAGCCCTCATTGTTCTTTTGCATCTGTTAAACCTATGTTTTGCTGTTGTTGAAATCCACTTTGTTGTTCCACTTTAGCAACCTGATTTGAGATAGATGCAATCCATCATAGTATTCCAGCATCTTTAAACTAAATCAGTGTATGATAGACTTTTTTGTCCAAGTCAACATGAAGGTATTGAATGCAGGACTTAATACGAATTACATAGAACTGTAAAAGGTCTGTGAATGCTGCTAGTCTTTCAGGCAGGTACACATTAAAAAAAAAATAATGGCTGTGCTTGAGCCACTATGGGCCTTTGCAGACTGCTAGAAATAGTGCAGATTGAGTCCACTTTAACTGCCCTGGCTCAGTGCTAGGGAATCATGGGAATTGTAATTTTTTCTGAGACATTGAGCCTTCTCTGTCAGAGAGCTCTGGTGCCACAATAAACTACAGTTCCCATGATTCCCTAGCACTGAGCCAGGACAGTTAAAGTGGACTCAACTTGCACTATTTCTGGCAGTCTGCAGAATCCATATGTTAGCATGCATTTTCTTTGGAGTGCTTATCATTTATCTGAAGATTGAAAAACTTAGTGAAATGTAATATTTTTGGGAGGGGGATGAAGTTTTATGTACCATCAAAAACAAAAGAACTTTTCATCTTTGGGTCTAAAAGCTATCCCTACTTCTCCCTTTCTCTGATCTTACCAACAAGTGAAGAATAGCTCACTTTCTGCTGATTTATATTTTCTCATTCCAGAAAAGATGTAATATCCAAGAGGCCTATGTGCTCAAATTCACTTTTGCTCCCTGCAAAGGAGAAGACTCTGGGCCTTTACAGACTACCAGAAATAATGCAGCTTGAGGCCACTTTAACTGTCCTGGCTCAGTGCTAAGGAATCATGGGGACTGTAGTTAATTGTGGCACTGGAGCTCTCTGACAGAGAAGGCTCAATGTCCCAGAAAAAAATACAATTCCCATGATTCCCTAGTACTGAGCCAGGACAGTTAAAGTGACTTCAAGCTGCATTATTTCTGGCAGTCTGTGTGTAGACACTAACTGTAGATAAAATATATCCTACCCTGATTTGCCAAATGAAAAGAGTTATAGTTCCTCCTTAGTTTCAAATATACTGTATCTGTTTTTTCTTTTGCTGTTTTTTAATGAAAATCTTTGAATAACTCTGGCTTTTAACTAATCAACTGCATATCCTATTTTTCAAAATGAAAAATTTGATTATTAATAATATACCTAATTTTTCCCTTTCTGGCTCTTTCTAAAGCTCCTTTGCTTCTCTTTTACTTTGTTACACTTATACCTCTCCTATTCCTTAAGGCCTTGGAATATCTTTTCAAGTTTATTGTTCAGTCTCGGATCCTTTACTCCCGAGCTACTTGTGGAATGGAGGAAGAACAATTCAGAGCCAGCATCCAAGAGCTTTTCCAATCTATCAGATTTGTGCTCAGCCTAGACAGCAGAAGCTCAGAAACTCTGATCTTTACACAGGTTAGAAATATTCAGTGCTTCATTTACTTTAAGCATATGAAAGATATACATAAGTTTGTGCATGTGCATTTGTGCATAAGTTTAATGCGAGTGGTTGCTGTTGTGAGTGGCTGCTAATTTTAATTAATTATGCCTTCCTAATTACAAAATTATATTATGCAAGAGTTCATAGAGAGCTATTACGCTACATTGAAATGGTGAAAAATCAGGAATGTGTTGTGTCAATTCTTGAAATACCTTTCTTACATTTCTTTTAATTTTTGAGTTTAACATTTTTGGCTTGTAAACATGTTTTGGAATTGACATAAAGGTAGTGTACCTGATGATTACAAAATCACGACACAGAAGTGGTTCAGACAGATGTTCTGTATTATACTAATTTCAACTGGAAGGGTATTCTGCTGCATAATGACTATAATTCCATATAATCATCCTTACATAAGCATTGCTGTTAACATTTGTAACAGTCTACTGGGTATCAAGTTATGATAGCCTCCCTTTGAGTTCGTTCCCACTCTATATTGATCAGCTGCTTCTGGTATCAGGTATTGTTAAATAACTGTGACCTAATGCCTTGGATGTATAGGAAAGCTATTAAACTGTATACATGCTATAGCAGATGTAACAGTGCATAGTCCTTCTGCATTCCTTTGGTTGGACAAAAATTTTTCTCTCAGTAATAGTCTTATTTGCACAGAAAGAGTCAGAAGCACCCTGAATTTGTAAAAATGTGAATATATGTTCAGTAATTAAAATAGTTACACAAAGCAAATGTCTTTCTAAAACAGATACCATAGTTTTGTGTTGTGATTGCAAGCTTCATGTATATTATTTACATTAAAGTGTGTCCAAAGTTAAGATATGTCTCGATTCCCGTTTAATTTAAAATATTGTGACTACAAAGAATTACTAAATTAAAAACTGGATAAACTAATGCATAACACGATGATCTCAATATATACTGAATATTATAAAGCTAACTCCTATTAGTATTTGTATAAGTATTTGTAGCAGTGTACCACCAAATTGTGATTGTTGTGTAAGTTAAAGTGTTCTCGGTGGGAAAATCACTCAGTAAAGTAAATGCTTCTTCAAGATTTTTTAATAACTGCCCCACTAGACATACATTTGGCTCACAGGCCCATTGACATGACCCAGAAGAGATATTACTGTAGAGTAGTTTCTGACATTTGTGGTGGAATATGGGGAAGGAATAATTCATTCACTAACTTTTAAGTTTTGAAGCCATATGGTAGGGAAAATATGTGATGGCATTGTTCTCTTACCACTGACTCTGACTTCTTTACCAGTGACACTTTGTTACTTGAGGAGGTTATATATTCATGACACATGACTTGTTTTAATACTTCAAAAGTTTGCCTTTTTGTTTCCCGCTTGCCACTGTGTTGCCCCTTAACCCTAACTGCCCCATAGGCCCCTCAGCCTGGAGGACAGGTGAGCGGAGCTGGGACATGTGCCCCACAAAAATGTGGTGGCACTTCAAGGCCGTCGTTTAATTCTGTAAGTAATATGCCCATATCCTGCACAAGTTTTCATCATGGATATACCCAGTGACTGTTCTCCCCTACCCAATCCATTTTTCTGCACCTAGAATTAAAATACACTGCACAATTCAATGTTTGCAAGTTCAAAGTGATTTTCAAATCACTGAACATTTAAATATATGAGCTATTTTGTTGTCTGAATGAATCAGCTTATGAGATCCAGTGATTAGAGAGAAGATATGAGATCAGTTATGATGGAGTTATTGGACATCATCCTGTAATATAAATAATACATAGTAATTTTTGTGTGACAAGCAATAACAGACCTGTAATTAGAGAAAGAGAAGAGCATTTTTAAAAGGTTGAATCTTCATTATGCCTAACTGATTTCACCACAAGAACCAATAAAAAAGGGAAATGGATTTTGTACTTTCCTTTTGTCTCTCCTAATATTCAGTCTTTCCATGGTAATGACACCAAACAGCAATGTGTTCTCTCTAATTACAGGTCTTTTGGTGCCCCACTTTCTAAATACATGCATCACTGGAGATAATATTAATGTTTAATGGTTGTTGAATATTTCACCAGTATGGACTTGATTTTGTTTAAGCAAAATAAAGAGGTTGAAATGACACTAGCTGCTTATTACACTATTTAGTTGTTATTCTACCGTATATACTCGTCTATAAGTTGACATATTTATGATAAAAAATGACCCCAAAATCTTGGGTTGACATATACAAGTTAATATGGTAATATGATGGCAACTCTTTCAGATTTCTCTGCCCATGCAGTGGGTAGAGTAGCTTTTCTCTCTCCTTTGCCATTGGGGAAGCAGGGCCAGTGGTGGGTTATTGCTCCTGCTTTCAGAGTTCCTCTTGTGCGCACTTGCATGCACACACACTCCCTCCGCTGTCTCTCACGCAGCTCAGGAATGAACGCTCCATGGTAGGTGATTGATTGCTTCTGCTTTTAAGAGTCCCCTGCCTCTCTCTCTCATTCACATATACACACACTGAGGGAGCCTCAAAATTTTACCCTTGACTTATCAATAGGTCATTCTAAACTCCATAATTTTGGCCCCAAAACTTACCCTCGACTTATTCATGGAATCGACTTATAGTCAATTATACACGGTAGTTCATTATGGTTGTGCTGCTTTTGAGTTTAAATAATTTTGAAAGAATAAAATATTAATAATAGATTATGAAGTAATAATAATATTAACATCTCAGCGAAAGTTTTCAACCATCTTTCTAAGGACATAAGGCTATTCCCACACTCAGAGATTGTAAAATAAGATAAGAAGAGGAAAAGAAAGTAAAGATTTGATGTGAAATATCACATTAGGAAGGCATATAAAAAGCTATTAGAATTATTAAAATCTTATCAAACCAGAAGTCATTGAGATAGCAATACAAGTACATTTCTATACCACTTAACATATACATAACAACAAAAAAATAGACAATGTGATGAACTTATGCCATTCAAGTGTAGTTTGAATGAAGTATAGTTTGAATGCAGTGGAAAATTATAGTTTTTGACCTCTTTTTCTCTTCTTTAAAATGTGGATAACAGTAATTGCAAGCCTTATTTTGAAAATCTGTAAAAATTGCAGTCATTTTAATTTTGCACACTACTTCTCTTTACCCTTGGCCCCATATCATTGTCATCTTTATTAATGGAGACAAGCTATCCAGCAGTCCTATCAACATGGCATACATATTTAAATGTTAGGCTCTTCTTGGAGTTTATGATCTATCTGATTTTTGCTTTGTTTTAGAAGTTCAGTGAAAATACAAATAATTCCAAATGCTTTCTTCTTTGCTATCATATTGATACTTTGATAGTTTCCAAAAAATACCTGATTTTTATCTAGCTGTTGATTTGTTTAAAGTTTTTATTTGATAATATATTATAGTGCTATGAACAAGTCAGTCAGAAGGATAATAGATTAATCTTTTTTAAAAAGCATAGTTGTGCTAGTCTATCGTAGCAAAACAATAAAGAATCCAATGACATCTTAAAGGTATTATAGCACAAGCTTTATTGGACTATATATTAAACTGGATGGAACAAACATTAAATGCAAGGTGAAAAGAAAATCTACATTTTACTTTCATTTCCATTTAGAGTAAGTGTATACAGTTTTTGACCATGTAATATATGCCTATTCTTTTTCATGGTCTCTGTGCCTTACACAAAGGAGTTTTCATACTACTACTACTACTAATAATAATAATAAATTTTATTTATAGCCCGCCCCTCTGCGGAGCAATTGAGGTGGGTTACAACATTTAAAATACACAAGTTAAAACATTCTATTCCACATCCAACCCTCCCACCCCTTAAAACAGTATTAAACTAGTTATAAATTAAAACAACCTGCTCCAAAGTAAAAACAAAACAATATAACAATACAATAATAAGACACTAGCATAGAGATCCTAATAGAATATTCTAGAGTAGCTTGGTGGGAACCCCACTCCCTCCTGTGTACCGTGCATGCCCTAACTCAGCAAGCTACTGTTCCCTCCATTTCTTTTCACCCACCAAACAAATCACTCTTCTTGGTGTTCTGTAGCATTGGGTAGCATTTTTATTCTTCTCTTTTTTTCCCCTGTTATCTTATCTATTGACCATCCTGTGTCTTTTTCTCTTTTTTCTTCAGTTGTTATACCAAAAAAAAAAAAAAAGCCTTCTCACTTTATCTAATGATTCCCCTCTCCCTTTCCCTTTTCTGTCTATGGGGCCTAAGCAGACTGCCAGAAATAGTGCACATTAAATTGAGGCACTGCCCTGGCTCAGTGCTAGGGAATCATGGGAACTGTAATTTATTGTGGCACCAGAGCTCTGTGACAGAGAAAGCTCAATGTCCCAGAAAAAAATACAATTCCCATGACTCCCTAGCACTGAGCTAGGACAGTGCCTTAATTTAATGTGCACTATTTCTGGCAGTCTGCTTAGGCCTATGGTCTCTATGTCTCTGTTCAAATGCTGCTCCACCTGTGGACACAAAGATTCATGGGATGACACAGAGGAACAATCCACTACGATTGGGTTATTCCCCCACATGCCAACTGGATCAGCAGGAGCTCATATTCTTCTCTGTTACAACGGTTAAGCCCCTTCCCTTCTCCATCAGTTTTTATTATCCTGCCTACCAACCCTTCTCTGTTAAACAGGGAAAGAAGATACTGTAGTTAGGTGATGCAGGTCTGGTAAGAAAGAAACGGAGAGTGGAAATAGAGATACAGAAACTGTACTAGAAGGAAAAAGTAAGGTTACAGCCAGTAAGTGTACAGACGAACTCCCCTTGATGACAGAACAGTCCATCAAGAAAAAATAGAAAAATTACTTCTCAGGTGGCCAATCCACATGTCTGAGGAGGGGAAAAGAGAGGAATTGAGAAAGTTATTTCACATGAAAGTGAAGCAGAGGAGGTACAGACACTAGTGTGTGAGAAAGCTGCTGTGGAGAAAGTTAAAAAGCAGAACCCAGAGCTAAAGAAATAGAGCCTGTAGTAATTACAAAGAAGAAAGAGAAACCAAAGCCAAAAGTTAGTCAAAAACAGAGTATCAAGTCAGAGAAATCTGTTGCATTAGTAATGAATGCTACAAATATCAATTCCAGACACCATCTTGACAAGCCAGATTCTAATGTGATGAGAGGAGCTGTTTCAGAACAGAACTCTACAGTGCATGCATGCTCAGTCTCTGCTGCAGTAGTAGCGTGGGGCGTGGTACATGATGGAGACAGAGAGGAAATACAACAGGTTCAGGCTACAGATGTCAGCATGTGCCTTTACAAACAAGAGTTTATGGACTACTTAATGAAAATGTTTAAGGATGTGCCAACTCCATCTCAGCAAAGGCAGGGCCAGGCAGATAGAAGGGAAGAAACATAAAACCAGGAAAGTTCAGCAATGCATTATGAAGGAACACAGAATACAGTAAATTTAAACAGCAAGAATTCAACTGATTTACATGAGATAATAAGAGAAATTATATTCAGTGAATTGAGTTTAATAACTCCTAAATATGGATAGTGCAATGAATTTGAAAATGACAAATGAATTCAAAACCACAAACAATAAAACAATTTAATAAATGGGAAAGTACAAGGCAAATGAATTTAAATCCACATGTAAAAACAAAGACAATGGATTTAAATAATAATGTGTGATAAGAAATAATAAAAAATACATGATTAAAAAACAAGAAGTCATGGGCATTGAAATAGGAGGTAGAGAAATGGAGAAACAACAGAGTTCAGATAATAGGAAAAGAAAGATAGGCACAGGCAAGGAGGAGAAACCAAGAAAGTTGTAACTATATGCTATGCTTAGGGGGATTAATACCTCAATACAGCTGGATTACACAGCCTGGGATGTTCTGTGTTTCCGGAGGTGAGAGGCGAACAGAACCACATAGACAAACTCTCAAGAAAATGTATTTTATTTAAGGGAAAAACACACACACTTCACATACACTCTCACAAGCATACAAGAACTGAGAAATAAAGGAATTAGCGTGGAACAGAGTCAGATTTTCTAATTGAAATGCATTACCTAATGGATGCTGCTCCTCTTCAGGATGTCTCTGGGAAGTGAATGGAACTCAATCGCTCCCTGGCCGTGTGAGTTTGATGAGCAATAGAGGGATCCAGCAAAGTAAAAACTGACAAAGTTTTTACCTGCAAACCAAGCTAATCCAATGAACAACAGAAATTTGAGGTTTAAATAGAGTTTTTGTGGCCTGAGGCAAAGTCCAGGATCATATGGCCAGATAGTCCAAATCCTTGATATGGATCTCCTGGGGTGTGAACTGGGGGTTTGAATGGGCTAATTCCTGCATCTGTTTACTCACAGGGTCTGGTAAACAGGGATGTTCACATCAACCAGGATCATCGCATCATGTAAAACTAGGCTCCTTCCCACCTCCTCCAATAAGTCTAAGACAAAACGTCCTCTGGTGATTCCTAACTGGCTACATGATGTGCCTGTATACGTCTCATGGTTTTCACATTAGGATCATAGAGGCAAAATTCTTATAATAATGATGATATCAAATGAAGAGGGGTAGAATGAAGCCCAGTGCATAGTAACAAAGTAGAATGAAGCCCAGTGCATAGTAACAAAGTGTTTTTAAAAAATTAAGCATATAGATGATTCTGAAATGGAGGAAGTTTTGACAAGATGAAGTGATGGAAGAAACAGACCATGACACTGCTTATGACTCTTCAGAACAGGAAAATGATAAGGAAATGGACTCAAATAGACTATTTAACACTGATAATTTCAAAAAATTATTAAAGAAGGAGTTAAGAACTTTAGATTTAGATGAGATAGGAGTCATGTCACAGACTAAGAAGAATGATATGCAAGACAAGGTGACATCTGTAATTAGGAGATAGGAGCCAAGTGGCTCACAGAGTAGAGATGCCATTGCTGAAACTATTTAAAGAGTTGATTCAAACAGAATGGAGAAATCCTTTAAATACCAGACGTTTGTTAGGATACTCAAACAGGTTATATTCCTTTGCATAAGGAGATTTGGAGTTCTTAAAGTCCCCCGAGTAGATAGGCCTATAGCAACTCTTGTTTCTGTGGTGATAGTCCAATGGGAAAGGGACACAATGTTGAAAGAGGTGAATGAATGACAAACAGATAAGGTACTTAAGACTTCTGCATTGGTCGTAAGCTTCTGTGGTAGCATACGTGTTCCCTAGGTCATTGGTTTTGGACAGTGAAGAGATGAGGCTTTGTCCCTTACTAAAGTGTTAGGGAAGAGTCAGGAAGGTATTAGGATATATTGCTGATGTTGGCTGTGATGTAGCATTTTCAGCTCAATGCATTGCAGTTGCTGTAGCTAGTTGCTCTTTATGGTTACATCACTGGGAGGCTACTCTTAGAAGACAATTTAGGAGTAGGGGACTGGATGGCTTTGATAGATTTGAAGGAGACATATCTTCATATACTATGACTCTTTCAGACAGAAAATTTCTCAGGTTCTGGGGCAGGGCGGGGATTGTATTTTATGATAATTTTAATGTTGTAAGCCACCCCGATTGCTCTGCAGAGGGGCAGAATATAAATACATTTTATTATTATTATTATTATTATTAAAACTCATCCTTTTAGTCTAGCATCAGCACCGAGACTATTTGCAAAGATATTAATGCTCATTGTGGCTTTTCTGAGACAGAAAGTGATACAACTTTTTCCATACTTAGATGACATATAGTGAAGACAAATTCAAAGGAAAACTTAGTAAGGGACTTAGAACAAAATTGCAGTCTTAATTATTAGTATGTCTCATCAGCTCATTTGAAAATTGAACTGAACTTTTGTAGTATAGTTGTTTAAGTATGTAGTTTGACTGTTTCCCATCAGATCAAGAGGCAGAGCTTTATTATTAAAAGCGAACGTCTTACAGTTAGTTCTGCCTGCGGGATATAAATAAATAAATATTATTATTATTATTATTATGCCCTCTTATTTAGAATTCATTTCTCAGAGTACCAACGGTATAAGGATTAGCTGCATTAGAAATGACATATTCTCAGGTTTAGCCTCCTATTGTTTCTCTTTTTAAAGAACACAAAAACAGGCACACAGAAGCTACAGGCAGTAAAATGATGGCAATGATACTAATACTGTTGTTTGAAGAACAGCAGAATTTTGTTTAGACTCCCCATGGAGAACATCCTAAGAATTTGGCCTATAATTTAGAAATATGAACACTGATTGAAACTAATAAATCATTTTGTAAAGGAGACTAGGTTAAAGTAATGAGCAGGAGAAACTTGATTAAATACTAGGCAGTTGGGTAAAATAAAGTTGAAAGATGAAAATAGTCAAAGGAATCATACAAAAAATGATTGTATGGGAAGGTTTTTTTTAAAAAAGGGAGATAAGGATAAGTGTATCATAAACACTTTGTAAAGGACAATACTGTAAACAACATACTGGTAATTTTCTTGGGAAAGAAAAGAAGTAAAAGTGTTTGTAAAAAGGAATATAGGAAGCTGGTTTAATGAGTAAAATCATTGATCAATCTCTCCAAGTACTGTCAACTCTTGCAGTGCTTCAGGGAAGGATATTTTTCTAGCACACCCTGGACATCCCTGGTATTCCCTGGTATTCTCCCAGCCAAGTACTAGCCAGTCCTGACCTGCTTAACTTCTGGAATCAGATTACATGAAGTGTGCTCAGTAATACTGGAGAATGAAAGAGAGGATTTTTCAACACATGCTGTAGTACAGGGGTAGGCAACCTAAGGCCCAGGGGCCGGATGTGGCCCCCTGAGGCCTTTAGACCGAGCCCAGGCCAGTCCTGCTGCTGCCGCCGCCACCGCCTACCGTGATGATATTGATTATTGTTGTTATTACTTGTTCTTGGGGTTTTCTTGACAAAACCTCCACAGGGGTTTTGCCATGGCTTTTCTGGGGCTGAGAGAGTGTGCATGCATACTTTTTAATATTTTTATTTTTTAAAAATATATATATATATTTAATTAATTAATTAATTAATTAATTATTTTTGGTGCTTCAGCCCCCCAATTGTCTGAGGGACAGCGACCCGGCCCCCGGCTCAAAAAGGTTGCCTACCCCTGATGTAGTAGAATAGATTGGATTCAGAGTTGCCATTTTGGTAGCATACAAGTGGAAGCCTACAGATCTCTGAGCATCTGATCCAGTTTACAGACCCCACCCCAATTTATAAAGCCTTTAAAGCCTTCATTTGACACTAATACACAAGTTTGCAAGTCTAGCTGTAGTGCTGGGTGGGGTAAGGAGGAGAAACAAAGGACAGGTTAATCTTCCCCAAGCCTAATTGCAGCATGTGGATGGTTGTCAGGCTCACAGAAATCCTCTCTTCATGCTTTGTTACATTTACTGCCCTTCTTGTTTTAGCCAGAAGGTGGCATCTTCCCAGGCACTGGGGACTTTTTTATTGAGGAACACACGTTCAAAAGGGTTGTGGCTTTATGATAAGAAGGTGGAGCTTAATAGAATGTTTAATGGTTAGTATTTACAAAAATAAATAAATATAAAGTAAAATACATAAAATGGCTACATGTATTTATCTTTTTATAAACTTATAAAGTCTATTTGTTTTATCATAAAAATAATGTTAAAGGATTAATGCCTCCCAAGCACCAAATAATTAATTTTTTTGTGTTAAATATTAATGCATTGTATTATTTTAAATTCATTTGGGAGTAAGATGATTTCATTATAGAATAAATTATACTGATTTTAATTCACTATAGTATAATTTTAATTTTTAATACATTTGGGAAACCATGGGCTTTAAATTAACATACTATGGTAGTGTAGCCCAGGCAGTAGCAGCAGGTATGAAAGCACCAAGTTAAAAGGTTTTCTCTTCAAAGTGACTGAGAAATTAAAGCCTTTCTGTTCTGATTGATTCAGGAAAACTTTCAAATGAATGCTTTAAAATACTTTCAAAAACAATCCTAATTACTATGTTAGTGAGGCAGTGTAAAAGAATAAACTTGAGAGTGGGTGGTTAGATTTTCACTCCCAAATCACAGGGGTACATTATTATTGGATGGGGGGATTAGTGAGTAAGAAAGAACATGAGTGTGAGAAGGAGAGTGTCAACCTGTCTACTCCAAGCATCAGCCATGCCACTCTAGGTTTGGGCCTGTCTACCTCTGACATGCATTTGCTTAGCAGATGTCAACTGATGAAATGTACTCTGGCCAAAAGGCTTTTCCCACATCTTTATTAACAGAAGGGCTTCCACTTTTTGTGAAGACATTTACAATCCAGTGGAAGCTTCCACTGGAGAAAATGGCACAGATTTTCACAGATTTCCTCTGCAGCTTTCTACACCATCTTCAACACTGTTTTGCATGGTCCCTTAATACTTCAGTGCAGATTTTCAGGGACTGCAAGGGGTAATCACTGAAAAACATCACCACCTCTACCATTTCCTTGGGGTAAAGCTCAGGGGAATTCATGAACCAAGTCATTTATTTTGTCTTATTCTGAAATCTTGTATCCATGTCAGAGATAAAAGCAGCATAATTCATAACTGTTAAAGAAACAAACTGCACCAACATAAATATATTTTATTTGCATGAACTGATACACATGTCACATAACCATTTTGCCTTGTCACATTATGTTGATGCTAAGATACAGTTAATATTTATCTATAAGCAGATATTTAGAAAGGTAAATTTCTCCTCTTTGCATATACCACATAAATTGTAAGGTACAATTATTAATGCACCCCCTTTATAAATTATAATGCAGGTAGTTATAATATGGACCCTAAAGCAATCAGAAATAGGCAAGCAATCTGGCAGTATTTTGATTCTGTGTTCTGTTACTTGAAAATTGATGTTAAAAATATAAAAGGTTGTGTAAGATGCTGAACCCACATATTTATACATCACTACAATAAGTCTTTCAGAAGAAAGCTGATTTAATGTGTTGAGTATATTTATTTCCTAGAGACAGCAGGATGAACTAAAGATGAAGGGTTTTCTAGGTTTTAGCCTTTTTCCTCTAGATTTGTCCCATCATTCATTTGTTTCACTTATAAACCTATGATTCTTGTGTACCATTACAGATCTCAGACGGTCATACATTTCTTCATTTCCTTTTTAGGCTGCTCTATTGAACTCCTTCCCTGCAATTTTTGATGAGCTGTTGCAGATGTTCACAGTACAGGAAGTGGCAGAATTTGTACGGGGGACTCTTGGGAGCATGCCTAGTACTGTGCATATTGGACAATCTATGGATGTTGTTAAATTGCAGTCTATAGCTCGTACTGTAGATAGTCGTTTGTTTTCTTTCTCAGGTAAGACAGCATTATCTGCTTTAACAATTCTACATTTGATTTGAAATATACCATATGTAGATGAAACTAAATTAGGTTGTCAACCCTAAAATGACAGAAAGCTGTAGAACATTTATTATTGTAGATTAGAAAGGATAACTATTATCAATATGAATGTACATATGATTAGATCAAAATATAAACAAACATAATATTTTAGTTGAAGTAAGTGATTTTTAAAAAAATATTTAGCATGCTTATTCTAGCTGTTTTGTGTAGCTTATAGGGAGGAAAGTAAGAAAAAAAGAAACATGCAAAACATGCACCTTGTGCTTCAGAAGCTATCTTGAGTCCCAACTTTGAGCCCTTCAGATATAGAAGTATTGGTTGAGTGCCCTTCACTCCTACATCATCATTCCCATGTGGGGAAGGTTCAGTGAAGTCCACAGTTGGGGCTGGGAGGAGGGAACTTGGACCCTGTCATTCCCAAAAGATTTCTTATCCCTGATGTAGATAAAAACAAGGGAGAAAAGGTTGGTCATTGAAATGCTGCATAAGATAACTCACATGAATATGAACAGTGGAAGTTTTTCAACATCACTACAGATCTGTGTTCCCACCTCCATCTTTAGCACCTTGATTTTAAATATGTCATCTGTCTTTCTGCTGAGAAATTACTACAAAAACCTCACAAATTACAGAAGTTACTCTTGAAGTTGCATATTTACCTGCAAATGTATTTCTTATTCTTAATGCAGAGCTAAATTAAGTTTGTTCCAAACACCTTTTCAAAAATGGAAATTCTTCTAACAGAAATAAGATGTTACAGTTGGAGAAGTTTCAAATTTACGTTGTAATAACATGCTGTAATCTGGTTCCAAGAGTTTATTAATAATTCATAGTGAACTTTTAAAACCCAGTCAGTAACCAAGATTTCAATTTTATCAAATTCAGCAGTCTGTCTTTCTCTCTCATCCCTACCATTCTACTCAGATAACATAAAATGGGCTGGTAGTAGTGTTGACAACAGGTTGTTACAGATATTTCTCTGGAGCAGGCTGCTATAGTATGATAATGGTTACAAGAGATAAGCTGTGGCCAAGTAGAGCAGTGGAGGACAGAAGGTCTTGGAGATGTCTCATCCCTAGGTCCACCATGAGTCGAGATTGGCTCGAGGGCAGTTAACAACAAAACAAAAAGTCCCATCTATTTCTAGAATTTCAAAGGGCACAGATTCAAGGTACCTTTCCTTTCACTTTAGAGTTGTGTTTTTCATTTTCCAGAACCTGGGCCCTCTTCTAAACTTGCTAGATTTTTCAGTCTCCCCCCTCCCCAACATGGATGGCACTCATCAGTGAGGATATAACATCCTTGTTCACAGTTGTGTTTGCAGTGTAATGCTATAAGACTCTGCAGACTGCTACACCACATAGTTTCAATATTGGCATTAGAAATAAGCCAAATTAAAGACAAGCTATCCTAAAACAAATTATTTAGAACAAGAGTAGGAAGAATTGCTATGTCCAGAAGATCCTATTTCTGCTTCTTTTCATAGAATCTGTAATTAGGATAGCACTTGGGTTTCCAGTGAAAGAAGTATATCTAAAAGTAGTCTCAACCTACACCTGCTTCCTTAGGGGGAGTGCAACCCCATCAATTACTGGACCCAAGAACTATCATTGCAAGCAGTCTCCATTTTATTGAGGTTCAGGTTCAGTTTAATGGCCCTTATCTAGCTGATTACTTCAGGATTCTGTCATTCAGGATTAGAGGACCCACACTGTATTCAAGAGATAAGTATGAGGGAAGGTTGTCATGTGAATCCCCTTTCACTTTTCCTGTCAATAAGAGTGAAATCTGAAATAAAAGTTAGCATGAGAAGCAACTGGAGTAGATAGCCTAAATGAAAATAGGATTTATTAATCAATGCCTTTTCTCTGGGTCACACAGAAATACTGAATGATATTTTCCCTTTTTCTTTTCAGGGGCAGGGAGAGACTCCCATTTGCCCTTGAGGAGGGACTGCCATACAAATAAAATGTTTTTAGTCTTTGACATCTGAAATATCACAGTAAAAGAGAACATCAGCTGCTTGCGTTTCTTTTCCCCAGACAACAGTTTGATAATAGCTGGAACCCAAAGTCAGAAAGATAATGAAAATAATGAAATAATAATGATAATGGAAAAATGAAAAAAAGAATTATATTCCTGTCAGGGATTATAAAATACTGAAAATTGCTCTGGGCATTGGGCAAAATTGAAGGATTGATAAAAGTTAGCTTTGGGTCGAAACAGATGGCCGTAAAGGGGCAGCATGACACCGCTCCTTTGAGCACCAGGTTGGGGCAATAGCAACCACAGGCCATGCCCCTACCCAGCTGTTTTCTGGCTCAAAAAAAAGCAGCAGAAAACTGCTCAATAAAAAGGTGGCTTTTCCACGGTGGCAATGTTTTTTCTGCGCTCCTGCGGCATACAGCATATAAACACTATGTTGCCAGAGCACTGCAATGCTGCCCACTGTGTGGACGGGCAGACAGCGTGATGCCAGTTTAGGAGCAATATCAGGCCATGTGTAGTCTAAATGCCCCCACCCCCACGCCACCCCCAAGCCAGTGTATTGTGCCAGTCTGTTTCACCCTTTGTTTTCAGATTTGTAATATTTTTCATATTCCTCACTTTCACATGTGTAGCCCATCTTCAAAATAACATGGGGGATGCAGACGGGCTGCCTTGGGCCGCCCAGGGAAACAGAAGATGGAGGCTGAGGCTGTCAGACGTGTCGGCCCTGATCCTCCCTTCTGCCGCCTGGGAAAGGAGCCCCAAAACGCCGCTGTTTTCACAGGTGGCAAATATGGCACCTGAAAAGCTGCCGCACGGCTCTTCTGCGTCCCTTCCGTCACAGCACGTTAAAGACACTGCGCCGGGAGGATGTGTTGACAGCATGCGCCGTGCCTAATGATGCACACCGTGATGACATCCTCTAGAAGGGGTTGGGTCGCCCAGCATGTGGCTGCCCCTCCCCTTCCCTGCCTCCAAGACGGAGCAAAGCGCCATCTGTAGAGGACCATAGAGACTTAATTTCAAGTTAGTCCTAACTAGAGTAGATGCACTGGATCAATAAAATTTACATAAGTGTTGATTTGACAAATTCCCATTTATTCAGTGGCTCTACTCTAGATAGAATTAGTTATGGCGTTTAGGTTGAAACACACTGGGTCATTAATATTCATGTCAGTATTATTGAGCAGGATTTCTTCATACTGTGCTTGATTTTCTATCTTAATTGCTATTTATATTTGTGGGCGCTAGGGATGCAGTGGCTTAGTGGTTAAGCCACCAATTCTGATGATCGGAAGGTTGGCAGTTTGAGACCCAAGTGCTGCATGATGGGGTGAGCTTCTGTCACTAGTCTCAGCTTCTGCCAACCTAGCAGTTTGAAAGCATGCAAAATGCAAGTAGATAAATAGGTACCACTATGGTGGGAAGGTAACAGCATTCAATGCAGTCATGCTGGCCACATGACCATGAGATTCGTCTTTGGACAACGCTGGCTCTTCAGCTTAGTAACAGGGATGAGCATCACTCCCTACAGTTGGTTACAACTATCCATTCATGTCAAGGGGCTGCTTTTATCTTTTTTTAAGTAAATGGTATTCTGTCTCTATCTGTTACTAATGCTAGGTCATCCATTGCTAAAGGTATGTTTTGTATAACAGTAAGACTTCTTATATCAGCAGTTTAGGATCTCTTGTACAATAATGTTGAGTGTCTGGTTTCCCATTCCTAGAATCCCGACGCATTTTGTTACCTGTGGTTCTTCATCATATTCATCTTCATCTGAGACAGCAAAAGGAATTGCTTATCTGCTCTGGAATTCTCAGCAGTATCTTCTCCATCATCAAAACTAGCTCTGTGGTAATCTATGTCTACTTATCTATCCCATGCCTAAGAACTTAACCAAATTATGAATTATATATTTATTGCAAGATAGTACAGTTGTTTGTGGCCGTAGATGAATTTTTGAGTTAGAACTTGCCATGTATGAGGGCCTTGCCCAGTAGTAACAAGAAATTACAAATATACATGTATTAAAACTTTATAAGTATATATTTTAGATCAGCGACAGGCAACCTTTTTCAGACCTGGGCCGGTTTTCCATCGCCCAGGTCCCGGCTGGGCCGGGGGGGGGGGGAGTGGCACCATTTGTACTGCGCATGCGCAAACACGTCGCGACCGCCATTTTGACTTCCAAAATGGCAATCGCCGCGAGTGCAGCTGAAAATGCGCAGCGGCGCGCGGCGATGGCGGCAACCTCCGGCCTGGGCCGGTAAGTCTGGGGCCCGGGGCCTTAACCGGCCCCCTGGCCGTAGGTTGCCGGTCCCTGTTTTAGATTAATAGACCTGTGCATTCTTTTCTGCATTTGCAAAGAAAAGTTAGCACATTAAAATGACTTCTAAGACTACAGTCCTATGTACACTTACCTGGGAACAGTGATAGGAACTAAAAATCAATTAATAATCTGAAGTTGTAGGCTTTCATGGCCGGCATCCATAGTTTTTTGTGGTTTTTTTGGGCTGTGTGGCCACGTTCTAGAAGAGTTTCTTTCTGACGTTTCGTCAGCATCTGTGGCTGGCATCTTGAAGATGATGCAGTCACTAAGCCACTGCCACAGCCTTCCTGACCTTCCTTCTGGCCACAATGACCTTCTTGGATTAACAGCCCTGGCTCAGTTGTGCTGTTTCAGCACAACTGACCTGATTAGTCTAGTATTGGAAAAGCAAGTGTGAAGTTTTTCATGATCCATCTTGAAGGCCAAAGTAAGGACCACTCCTTTATAATAATAATAATAATAATTTATTTTTATTTATTTTTATTTTTATTTATATCCCGCCCCTCTGCCAAGCAATCGGGGCGGCGTACAACAATACAAAACTTCAAAACAATAAATCAAATTGAAATCCCATCCCTCCTTCACCCACCCACCCTTCCCCCTAGAACATACAGAACAAATTAAAATAACAATAATTAAAAATGTACAATTTAAAAATACATAATTTTTCATGTCATTGTGGTCCTCCAAGGGCTGCAAGATGGTAACTATCCTTTATAGATAGTTATGTTATTTTTCTCAAGGTGTATGACTGAGACATCTGGAAGGTCTAGATGTTCAGTGTACCAAAGGATAGTGAGCATTAGGGCTTCTCATAGCATACACCCCCACCCAATCCCAGTGATGTAGAGTCTTCCAAGAAAAGATATTGTCTCCAGCAGCCCAGTCGCCACAGACCCAGACTAACTTGATATGAGGGGCTTCAACTAAAGGGAAAGAATGCATAATCATCTACCAGAGTAAGCTAGTTTATCACCGTGTTTATGAAAAATCCCTTTTAATTAATGTAACTGAATACCCAGGTAGACAGCATGACTGGTATTCTCTCCCATCTTGTGCTGGGCCAGTAGGACATCTAATTGCAAGGCTATGCCCTAGAAAAATGTCCAGAAGGGCCTAGCAAATGCTACTGGCCCATGGGACCCACAAGCCAAAAAAAGTGGCTGATAAAAGGATGTTGGGGTTGTGCTTAAATTTCCATTCTGAGAATAGAGAGAGAATAGAAGGTAGAAATGGTTTTGTCTACCTATCAGGCACTGTCAAACTGGAGAGCCAAGTAGCAGAAATAATTCAGGTGCACTGGAAAGAGCTGGGAAGCAGACTGAACATTTCCCTTACTTGTAAGAACTCCAGCCCTGCAGGATCTTAACTGGCATGATTGCGTGATTGAAGGAGGTAGACTAAACAAGAGAGAATAAACAGGAGAGAACTCTGCTGGGATGACCACACTGATAGCTGACCCTTTATCCTTTAGAACAGGATGAAGTTATATATCAGCCTATTCATGCTCAGAGACATATTGAGAACCACCCTAAACAGGACACTTTGGGGGTAGAGTCAGAGGGGATACCAAAGAGGCCAGCCAGCTACTTTTTGGTGATTTTTGCTGCCATTACATAAACATGTCCTGGTCTGACTTGAGGTTGCCCATGTTCATTTAGGTATGGCGACCAGAGAATAGAATGTGGAAACCTAACTAGAAACTTCTTTAAGCAGTGGCTAACATACTGGAATATTGGGCTAGGAGGGGGAAATTAAATGAACCATAATGAATGCCAAATCCAACCGAGCTGACTCAGTGGGAAAAAGCTATTTAGTGTAGCAGAAGAGCAAGTGATGACAAATCCTTCCTCTTTTTCTGTCCAGAGGTGGATATTGGCTACTAGTCTGCTGTCCACTGTAATGACCCAAAACATGTGTTCTTGGTAGCTGGCTAAAAGGAAATTAGCCTGGTTTAGTACCAAGTGTTATCAGGATGGCTGATGCATTATCTAAGGCACAGCAGATATACCAGGTAGCTACTAGGTAGCTGCTTCTCATTGAAATACTGCTGATTTAGAATTTCCTTTGACATTCCCTCACTCTCTTCAAGCTTTTATGGCTCTTGTTTTGTCCTAGAAAGGCCCTTATTTGGCTGCTGTCTCTCACTTGCAAAAGCCATATGCCATGGTGATTTTCACTGCACAATACTTTTTGCTGAAGACTGAGGAAGAACCAAATGCTAATGCTGCTTCTTCAAAGAAATTCAAAGCCTGAATGTGGGCAGTGTGTGTGGAAAATAATTTTAAGCTCCCTCAGTAGATCAGAAAGGAAAGTTCCCTGTTCAGATATGAGTGCAAAAGTCCCCTACTTGGACAACCAGGTAGTGCTTGGATTGGCTGACCCAGCCTATCAGTGCATAAAGAACATGAAAATATCATGGAAGAAGCTTGCAAAGGGCTGTATACAAAATGGTGATCTGTTGCTTCTTAGTGCACCTCTCCAGATGGAAATGGACTCCTGGGTGGAGACATAAGCTTGTCCAGCATCTTCAGCGGTCATGAAAATAAGTAAATTTCTGTGTTTGTGACACATAACATTCAGACTCTAGGATTCTCTGGACTCTAGCATTATTTATTTGATGGTAACAATAAAGTAATTGTTTAATCATTAATGTACTGATAAGGTAATTCCAGCTATTTTCAAAAATAGCCCATGATTTAAAAAAAAATCTCTTTGTTCAACATTTTGAAAATTAGCTGGGTATTTCTATATGCTATGTTTTAAAAACTTTATTAGATTCCCAAGTAATTATAACCACATTCCAAATGATTATTTGCTTTAGTAATGTTCAAATAAGGCATTTACTAATGCCTTAATTTAGAACACAGAGGTGAACATTTCCAACTACAGACTTTTGTATGTTAGTATGAGTGAAAGTGATTTGAGTTTATTCTGTTGATAACGAACTAACTATTGCAAAACAGTCAAGAGATCATTGTGACAGTATGTACTTGGTCATGTTAGATTCACTGGTGTCCTATAATACAAGATGGAGATAGATCTCAGCATGATACTTTGATGGAATAATATTTAGGATTATAGATTAAAACCTGTTAATTAGAATATATATCTTTGCAAAGTAAGAGTATAATAATTTTGGGAGCTTTTTTTCCTCTGTCCCTAAACTTCTTCAATACCTAACACCACAACTTCTTTAAACATCTGTTTCTGAGATAAATGAAACATGTAATTTAAAAATATTTATTATACCTTTCTTTCACTAGCTATCTCAAGGCATCCATAACTAATAAACAGAAATAAATAATCACACAATATCAAACCATGATAAAATACTATAATAAAATCAACAGTCAGAGCAAACAACAGTTAAGGAAAATCCATCAAAGAATCTCCATCACTTCAGCTTCCCCAAAGGCTTCTTTAAAACCCCACATATTCATGTGGGGTTGAAAAGTACATATCGTATATAATGTTTCTTGGAGAACATTTCACAACAAGAGCACCATTGCTGAAAAGGCTCTGTTACAGATGCCACTTGCTAAAATTTGGTTAGCAGAGAGACCTGGAGCAGAAACTCAAATATTGATCAGAGTATAAGGCAGAGTACAAGGCAAACTTTGAATTATTTAAGATCTTTAAAAGTAAGAACAAGCATGTTGAACAAAATGAAAAATGTAACTGTGCAAATTAGATAGGACTGAAGTTATGCGCTTCGACCAACCTGTCTGACAGCCACATTTTAGAGCAAATGAATATGGTGGACTTCATATTTCCATTTTACAGAATGATAACTGTCTCTGTTTTAACTGCTTACTGTAGGAGACTGATGTAATTGAGGAGGTAGAAATGATGGTGGAGAGCCTCCTGGATGTACTTTTGCAGACTCTGCTTACTATCATGAGTAAATCGCAATCTCAGGAGGCGGTAAGAGGGCAGCGTTGTCCACAGTGCACAGCTGAAATCACTGTTAGTAACTAACAATCAGATTCTATTTCCTGCTTATCTAACCTTCTCCCTTTCCTCCATCCCTTCATCACCAGGTTCACCTTATTAGCATCTTTCCTGCATTACATTTTATCTCTTTCAAAACTACATATCTCTGTCTGCATTTCTGGGATAAAGTGAATACTGGCAGCCAGATTGCTGCTAATTTACCTGGCTACTCATAGCCTAGCTTTTGTAAATGATGGTGAGCATCATTTGGAGGGCATTTGCTGTCATAATTGAAAATTATCAGTGAAAATTATTAGTGGGTGCTTTAGCCAAATGCTCAGTAATTACCCACAGAATTATCCCATTTAGACATATATTCCTATTAGTTTGTCCTCACTTTTTTCTCACTATACTCAGCTGTAACAAGGATTCCTTTACAGAGAAGAAAATGATACTGTATCAAATGCTGAGAACTATATACAAGGGGGTATCGTAATAGTTTTAATTATCATTTTTTTAAAAAATTAACAGAAAGTTTGTTTTGATTTGTAGTTGTTAACTTATCTCTACATAGTCACCATCCAGATTTACACATTTTTCCCAGCATTTCTTGACCCTCTGAATATTGTTATTGTAGAAGTCTGCAGATTGTGCCTTAAACCACTCTTCCACTTCATGAATGATGTCATCTGTGCTGTCAAATCGGCATCTCTGCAATGGATTTTTCATTTCTGGGGAAAGAAAAAGTCACTTGGTGATGATGACACTGACAAAATTTCATCAATATACCATAATAACTTCAGGGTGATAATTATTATTACATGATACCCCTTGTATTTCTCCATCTTACACTTTAGTCACTTCTGGCACAACCTGTAACAAACACAAAGGACACAGTGAGCTGATTTTCTCAACATCATGCACTTAGGAACCAATGATGACACTGACAAAATTTCATCAATATACCACAATAACTTCCGGATGATAATTATTACTTTATGATACTCCCTTGTAGATAGTACTGAAATAGCCTATTTAGCAGGAATGCCAAAATATTTTAGGCTGAGCCATTTTAGTTCTCCCTGAATGGGATAAAAAAAGAAAGAAAGAAAATGACATTTCTTATACTCTTAAGTGAAACTAAACAAATGCTCAACATAATTTTTCCGTCATGGCTAAATCGTCTCTGTTGTGTGCTGTTATTGTTTTTAATTTGATTCAGATTCTAAGATTCTTTTGCTAGAAAATTTTCTGTGCAATCATTATCAGTTTACAAAATACGTGTCCTATTCGGGCATGGTAAACATTTGATTAAAAATTCTTGCATGTGTTCTTTTTCCCTTTCATAAAGCATTGGAACATTTTCAAACTTCACTCCTTTTTCCTCTACCCTTTGGTGTTTTGTTTTTTTATAAATTGTGAGTGCCAGCATTTTTCTGAAATAATTCTTCATTGGGATTGGCAGGGAGAATATGTGTCCTGTCTTTTGTCACTACTTCGTCAGATGTCAGACACTCATTTCCTTCATTTACTAGACAATTTCCAGAGCAAGGATGAACTAAAGGTAAGATAGTAAAGAACAGAGCTTGGGTTGTTAGATCTGAAAATTAATTCAATAATGTTAAACATTAGAAAACTGGAAAAATATTCAACACCACTAACACTAATAACTGAAAATAGTTTGATCAGTTGAATTGTGGTTAATTTATTATTTGAGATATTTGTTTCCAGAATAGTTTGTGGAAATTAACAGAAAATGACACAGAGGTTGTTAATTTTTTATTTATTTCCAGGATTTATAGCCTGCCTTTCTCCCACAGTGAGATTCATGGTTGTTATGGTTGACCTTAGGAGGACACATAGGGCCGATGCAGACCAGCCAAAAGGGCTGGCCTGGGAGTGGAGTTGGGGCGGGGCGACCACACACCAGCCGCTCCAACTCTGCCCCGACACTGCTATCACGCCGCGTGGCATCAGGGCACCCCATTGGCGCAGTGTATAGACACGCTGCGCCAAAGGAGTGCAAAAAAGATGCCACGGTGGCACTACGGGCAGCTTTTTACCACCCCAAAAAGGAGTGGCATTTGCCAGCTCTTTCTGGAGCGGCAAAAAGCCAGATCAGGGCCACGGCATGTGGTTGGCGTGGCCCCAATCCATTGTTTCTGTCTGCATCGGCTCATAGACATTGGTTCCTGCAAAGGTGCTTTTTTTGTAATTTTAATGTTGCCTTCTCCCAAGCGAGAATTCTTTTCCTCAGATGGACTACAAAGCCCATAATACCTGGGGATGGTGGGAGTCCAACACAGTCAAAAGCTAAGGTTTAGAAAAGATATTCTAACTCATGGAAGCTATCTTTATACCTGTTCAAGAAAGTTTCCTCACTGATCTACATCTTCTCCTTTGTACCATCTCTCACCCTCACCAATATGTACACTGATCATGTGTCTTTCAAAGTTTTTTATGCTTAAAGTTTAATACGAAATAATGTGCTAATTTCAATTAGCTAACATCAATCTATTGCAAATGCAGCAATCAGTAAATGCAACAATAAGTGAATCAAGGGTGGAGAATTCAATAAAAATATTTAGAGTGTCTCTGAGCATATGCAAAAATATTTAATAGCTTGGGGGGAATGAAAAAGGAGCTTCCTGAGTGGACGGAATTGAGTGTGCGGTGAAACAGATGGGCAAAATAAAGTGGTTTTCAGCTGCTTTGAAAGTGGGGCATTTATATTCTGCATGCCTTGAAAGAGTCTGGAAACCAAACTGTAGCTGCACCAGGATAGTATGACTCAAGGTGGAAAATGCACATCTTTGCTGCTGCATATAAACACCCTGACACAACTGTGGGGCTGTGGCAAATCAAAGAAATGAAAGTGCGACAATACCAAAAGATGTAATTAGATCATACACAAACCAGACAGTCCAACAGGGGGCATGGGGTGAAAGGAGGGAAGTGGGCATATATGGGAGGGCCTCCATGATTGTGCTTTGCCAATGTATCACATACACACCCAATAACCTGTACAGGCAGAGCATCACATGTGCAATGTGTGGCTGATTAAAGGGGCAGCAATGCAATGGAATGGCATCTGGGTGGACGTAGGAGGTACTTGGTCGCAGGTGGTGTGTTTGTGCGATGGTGCTCATGTATGATGGGAAGACAACAAAGAAAAATTACTAAGCAGCATGACTTGATGCCACACCATGCGATCTGTCCATGTCTATTCAGCCCATCTTGGGAATGGGCTGTATGAGCAGCAGGATTCTGCCTGTCTGTTCTGGCCCAGTGTAGCAAATTCTGTTGAAGCCACTTTCTCATTACCCCCCACCTCCAGTCCTTGAATTTACTTGGAAACTACACATCTACCCCACCATCATTGCAGGCTCTCCACTTGCCTCTCCTCCCCACCCCACCCCCATGGCCATGTAGTTGCTGGAAGGAGGACAAGTACAGACACTGCATGGCTGTTGGGGGGGGAAAGGGTAGGTGAGGGGAAGAGACTCTCTCATCACTGAAGAATGTTGATGACTGCACATTCACTTGCAAGAATGAATAATTTAAATAAGAATTCAAAGATGTAGCCATGTTAGTCTGTAGAATCAGTACGTAGAGAGATCTTGTATACTTTTGTATTTCTTTCAGTTAGTCTCAAATGTACTACAAGATCTCTCTACATACTAATTTAAATAAGGACACCCCTATTTTGCAAAGATCAGTGATAGGACATGTATTTTGCTCATTTAATTCACTGAGACTTCTGAGTAGGTTTTTAAAATGAAAGACATAAACAGAGATGGGAGTTTTTTGTGGGGTTTTTGGACTGTGTGGCCATGTTCTAGAAGAGTTTCTTTCTGACGTTTCGCCAGCATCTCTGGGTGGCATCTTCAGAGAATGCTGGAATGGAAGAGAGTGCTCTCTTCCATTCCAGCATTCTCTGAAGATAGCAGCCACAGATGCTGGCGAAATGTCAGAAAGAAACTCTTCTAGAACATGGACACACAGCCCGAAAACCCACAAAAAACTATGGATGTTGGCCATGAAAGCCTATGACTTCACAGAGATGGGAGTGCTTAGATGCTAGTTGTATCTGTTTGCTCTAACTATATCAAATCCCTCAAAGAAGAAGGTAGTGGATGAAAAGTAGGATGGAATGGAAAAAAAGATTAAGAAACAAAGAGAAAAGGAAATGCAGTGAAGTATGGAAAACTTAATTAATTTCAGTGCCTAGTATTGGGTGGACAGTAGTAGATATAGGGCCTCTGCAGACTGCGCAAAGCGCCGTCTTGGAGGCAGGGAAGGGGAGGGACAGCCGCACGCCAGCCACCTCAACCCCTCTCCAAGGACGTCATCAGGGTGCGCACCATTACATGTGGTGCGCACCCTGAATACTTCCTCTCGGTGCAGCGTCTTCACGCACTGCGTTGGAAGAGATGCGCATCAGCTCTTCCGGCACCCTTTCTGCAGCTTGAGAAAGGAGCACTATTTTGGCACTCCTTTCCCAGGCACCAAAAGCATGGATTGGGGCCGAGGCGTGGGGCAGCCTCAGCCCCAATCCTCCACTTCCCAGGGCGGCCGATGGCCGCCTGTCTGCATCCCTCCATAGTAAAGGATTACAAAGAGGTTCCTTGGAATTTGAACAAAGATGAGGTGGTTGTGGGTTTTGCTAAATGATTTCTTTGGCTCTGAATGAATAGCTCCACCTTTATTAAATCCTTCAAAACATATGATCCACTGTAGCAGGTGATGGGTAGAAAGCAGAATGGGAGGAGAGAAGGAAGTGAAACCTAGAAAAGAGGAATTAGTGGTCATGCCCAAAACTTTTCACTCAGGGCCTTTACAGACTGCCAGAAATAATGCAACTTGAGGCCACTTTAACTGTCCTGGCTCAGTGCTAGGGAATCATGGGAACTGTAGTTTTTTTCTGGGACATTGAGCCGTCTCTGTCAGAGAGCTCTGGTGCCACAATAAACTATAGTTCCCATGATTCCTTAGCACTGAACCAAGACTGTTAAAGTGGCCTCAAGCTGCATTATTTCTGGCAGTCTGTAAAGGTTCTCAGTTATCCAAGTGTCTACTACTGTGTTAGCAGCAATAAGCACCGAAGTATTACAGAGTTGGTTATCACAACTCTGATCAAATAATAATAAAAATGCAGTAGTATAGAATAAAAAAAATAAAATAAAATCTATAGAGGAAGATAATGAAAAACAGTTATAATGCACCTGCTTCACTTCCAAAAAACAATGCAAAATAATGCTGGTGTTGGGGACGGTGATGATACCAGCCTTTCAGAAGGCAGATTAGCCAGCCTAGCAACAAAGGCATGTGCTGCATTTCCTCCAGTTCTGGTCCTTCTTCCTGTTATGCCTTTCTGAATCTACCAGAGAAAGACCCATTCTCCTTAATAAATTCTAACGTTCTAAAAATAATTAATTCATTAACCTATAGAATTAACTTGTGTAAAATCTAGTTGTTTTATTCATATCTGGAGAAAATGTTATAACAGTTTCATAACTGAGGAAGTTAACTAGCAAATTATATCTAAGCTCTAGTAAAAACAGACTCAGAACTATTTTTTATGCCTTTGTCTGGCAAACATCTTACTGCCCTAAGACTATTGAAAATTACCTCCTACTACCAGAATACAGTAGTCTTACCTTTGAGCAGACATATATAGGATTACACTATAAACCATGCACTAAAGTTCTCATTAATTGAAATTTTTTCTTGCTTTCAGCAAACAAGATTTGTTTGCCTACAGTTGTGTCCACACCGATTTATATTATTGCTGTTATTACTGCTGCTCTTTCCTCCCCTTCCCCTCCTTCTCCTTTTCACTAGGAATTTCTGCTAAAGATTTTCTGTGTGTTTCGGAATCTGATGAAGATGAGTGTCTTTCCTCGAGATTGGATGGTGATGAGATTGCTCACCAGCAAGTGAGTAGAGTCATATTTTAGAACAGGGGTAGGCAACCTTTCCCCTTTAAGGACCGAAGGACTTCAGCTCCCAGAATCCAGGAGCTATTGGCCAACATGGGACTATTGGCCAACATGGCTGAGGCTTCTGGGAGCTGAAGTCCCTCGGCCCTTAAAGGGGTAAGGTTGCCTACCCCTGTTTTAGAACATTCAGAGTTTTTTCCTGAGGATGATGTACTCTTTCTCCAGCCTCATCTTTAAATCCAGAGTTCAATCTATTTGTCTTCAACGCCATAAAATATTTAATCTGGGATTCTTTATGTAAAGACGACTCCTCCCTGCCCACAGTTGAGCTTTATAAATGGGGTCTAGCGTCGAGTGTTTCCACAGTCTGAAGTAAGATTGGATCTTTTTCACTGATCTCACCTCTTCTGTAGGACTCCCTTCCAAAGAAGCATGATAATCGCACTCTTTTGGAGTACGTATATAGAAAATGAAAAAGATGTGATAGAGGGGTTGTGGTTTGGTTTGCTTTTTTAAAATTCAGACCCATTTTAAGGAGTTTCCCTGGCACTTTATTTTTTATGGTGTGTTCACATATAATTTTTAAAATTTCTAAAATTGCTATTGTGTTTTATTATTAACTCAACTTTTATTATCCTTAAAAGGCTGAAGAGTGGGATATACATTTAAAATAAGCATTAATAGAGAGGTATTATGGTATACGTGAGAAATTCTAATAATAGGTCTAATGTTTAAATAGACATATGTGTGTGCTGCGTGCATGCATGCATGTGGGAGTGTGAGTCAAAGGACAGCCATTCATATACATGACAATATCATATAATGGGATTATATGATAGCATAATTGTAGATTTGGAGGAAACTTTATAGAACACCTCATCTTCCTTTCGGTTCCAGGCAGAATATGCAGAAATGAGTTTTCCCAACAGGTGTCTATTTAACCACTGCTTTCAAGGAAGAGTTTCTATGTTGTTTGTTGTTGGTGCTGGTGCTGTTGTTGTGTGCTTTCAAGTCATTTCCACCTTATGGTGACCCTATCACAGTGTTTTCTTATCTAGATTTGTTCAGAGGAGGTTTTCCATTTCCTTCCTCTGAGGCTGAGAGAGTGTGACTTGCTCAAGATCACTTACTGGGTTTCCATGGTCAAGTGGGGATTTGAACCCAGGCCTCCAGAGTTGTAGTCCAGTTCTCAAACCACTCTGACTCTCTCTTCCTGCTGTACCTTTGACCATTCCCATTGGTGGTGTTTGAATGGGGGGTTCTTTTTCATGCAGGTGTAATAAGAACTTGATCTGGGGGAATTTATAATTAGCTCAAAAATGATAATAGGATCTAAAGCCATTGTATGCAGGGGGCTAGAGGGAACAGTTTCTGCAGAGACAGCATTTGTCCAAAAGAATGACACTTTTATTAAGAGAGAAAAATAAATCAATAAGCAAGCACATACATACATAGAGAATCAAACATACAAAACACCCTAACATACATGCACACACACAAGAACGTAGGAGTAAAGTAGTTAAACACAAGGCTTTCTAATTGTGATAATTACCTGAAAGGAGGCTGCTCCAATGATGAATGAAGAGATAGACTCAACCATTATGACAGGGAAAGGACAAAGAATAGAACTGATGACTCTAGATAGAGATCAAAATGGTACAGGAGCGTCATGAAATCTACCCAGACTCCTCCCCCTTTCCCTGAGATTTTGGGGAGCATTTATACCCTTAAGACTAGGCTGAGGTAAAGAATTGCTATTGTATATCAAAGGATTCCGATTGCTATGCTTTGAAGTGGACAATTTCCAGAAGAGGGGAGATTGGATGTAGATTTTTTTCTCGCCTTCAAGGACACATCCTGACTGGCTAATAAATCTTTAGGTGTGAATGTCCTCTTTTGCAGCTCCTAAGCCTGGCCTTTTTGATCTGCAAATGGTTGTAAATGCAGATTCAACTCTGCTTGGAGTGCCTACGTGAGGTTCATGCTTTGAGCTCATGGCGATCGGCATAGGGCCATGACAGGGACCCAAAAGGAGTCTTGATATCAGGACCAAGTGTAACAGGTTTTCTGCTGACTTTCATTCACTCATTACATTTCATAGTTATCAACTGTGCATTTCTTCCCCCCCCCCCTTTTTTTTTTCTTTTCTTTTATATTTATAGTGCTTAAATCTTTCGCCTTTTAACAACCTTTTTCAAATGTGCAAGACAGGGAACATGGATACTGGGGGAGGAATATGGGTGGAGTTGCTGAGTTCAACATTCAATCAATCACTTTATTATATCCTGCCTTTTTTTCAAAGTTGGGTCTCAAGGAGTTCATGGAGAGGGTGGCATAGGGGGGTTGCAGACTGCCAGAAATAGTGCAAATTGAGGCCACTTTTAGGGTTAGGGTTAGGGTTAGGGAATCATGGGAACTGTATTTTATTGTGGCACCAGAGCTCTCTGACAGAGAAGACTCAATGTCTCAGAAAAAAACAATTCCCATGATTCCCTAGCACTAACCCTAACCCTAAAAGTGGACTCAATTTGCACTATTTCTGGCAGTCTGCAACCCCCCATAGATAGAGAGAAGCTGTGCCCACATCTTAGGTGCCCCAGAAGCTTTCCACAGACCTTTCTTCCTTCATTACATTTCTGACTGAACATTTCTTTCTTTTACCATTTTTGTGTATAGCACTTTTTAAAAGAAACATTTTTTCTTTCTTTTACACCTGTAGTGTTAAAGTGATGTAGCACTTTAGTACTATGACTGTAGCAAAAATATTAAAAAATAAATGTGCAAGACAGGGAATGTAAATACTGGGGGAGAAGCATGGGGGGAAGTGTTGTGTTCATTGTGGGGATGGCTGGGGAATGGGGAGAAATCATGCCCACACCCCAGTTTAACCACTCCTTGAGTGGTAGAAAAGAATAGTTAAAAAGAAATATGCTGACTGGGAGGACCACTGAACTCTGCTACAGTCTGCAACAGACCAGGGGCCAAAATCAGTATCTTTAGGGCATGATGTAGAAATGGAAACAACCTTTACAAGGTGTGAAATCCTGAAGCTGAAAAACCCAACATTTACCAGAACTATTGGATAATCCAGAGAAGCCCTAAAACTCTGATCAATCTGAACTATAATAACCACATTTTATTTAAAACATTTATATTTATTTAACCAATGAATATGTCAGTGTATTTGCATTACATTAATATACAGTCTGAACACAGTCTGCTTATGTCTTGATTGAAATCTACATAGTTGTGTACCATTTCATCAGTCTTCCTCCAAATGTGTGATTGTAAGATCATACTGGTAAAAGGGTGTGTGTGTGTGTGTGTGTGTGGATAGGTTAAAGCAGAAAAATCAAGCTTCAACATGGAAGAGAGGGAGATACTGAGATGGTATTGTTATTGTAAGGGAACAAAGATTCTGAATCTGCTTGAGAGACAGAGAATGAAAACTGAGGAGAAATGCAGTAAAGAAATGCATGATGGATTTAGGTGGCAGACCAACAGAAGAGAGACCAGGGTTTGATGAGTCACTAAAGAATAATGAAACATGAAAGAAAGTGCAGTATCCTCCAAAATCAACAAAACAATGATACTTTTATTAGGACAAACAAAATGCACATTATCCCTGTTGCAAGTTTTCAAAGCTCCACTGGCTCCTTCATCAGGCAAAGGTGTTTAAAATTATACAGGAAAAAGAAAGGGGAAAAAATGACGATGTTAGTCATAGCCCTGCATTTGGTCATGAAGTTGTTGCTGTCCTCAGTTTAGGTGGTATGGAAGGGTATACATGGAGGTGGGCCCCTCCTCCTTCTGCCATGTGGGTACTGGGAGATTCAGTCCAGGAAATAAACTAGCAAGACAAAAAGCTACCGCCTTTGAGATCCAGTTTGTCTCAAATCCTTTGTGAGGTTACAAGCCCCTTTGTTAGAAAGAGAACATTGAATTCCTCAGGAAGCCTCAAATTGCATCTCAGAGATAGTAGCTTTTTGTCTTGCCATGGTTCTATCCTATGATATTCTGGCATTTACATTTTAGGGAGGGCCATTTAGAATTCTCAGCCAGAGAATTCACAAGACCACAAAACCCCAGGATTACTTAAGATGCGGCCGTGGCATTTAAAGTAGAGTCATAGTGCCACATTTGTATATCATGGAAGAACCCCATGCGGATGTGTAAGGTATTTATCACCATGTGCATGCTGTCTTGGGAAAGATGCCTACTTCATTGCCAAAACTGGGATATGAATCATCTTTTCTGAGAACCCCTTTTTATGCTAGTTTTCTTATTGGTTTGTTGCTGTGTGTCTTCAAGTCATTTCCGTCTTATGGCAACCTTAAGACAAACCTATCACATGGTTTTCTTGGCAACATTTGTTCAGAAGTGGAGTGCCTTTGCCTTCCTCTGAAAGAATGGAGAGAATGTTACTTTCCCAAGGCTAGTGGGTTTCCATAGCTGGGTCCTGTAGTCCAGAGCTATAACTCAAGCCAAGCTGGCTCTCATTTACATGGGATTAATGAGTAAATAGAATATTAAATAATAAAGAGTAAAAATTAGAATTACCTTGAATTTCTTTCCTAAACCTAATTTCCCATTATTTACTCTGTTATCTATTATCTACTTTGCCATAAATCCAGAGGAGGAAACCCACAAATCTTTACTTTATTAACAAAGTTGTAATTTCTTCCAAAGGTATGACTTTAACAACAGTATGTCTCATGACTCCTTGGCTGATATGATCTCACCATGTGGGACCTATGGCAGTCCTTTCTTTTATGTGCAGCAATGTGTGTATAGATTGGCTTTACCATGAGTCACCGACAGCAAACCAGTACTGTTAAGAGATCCACTTTTTCTGGGTAACAGTGTAACTGGTTCTATTGTCAAACTGCTTTTACCTTTTAAAAAAACCTCCTAACGTTCAACTAAAATGTTAGTTATTTTTCATAGTCTCTGTGCCTCACACAAATGAAAGCCTTCTGCTTGTGCAGAAGTGCACACAGACTGTTGCAAAACTGAGTAGCCTATAGTGACCCTGCTCCCTTGGGCATTAAAAGGCTACTCTCTCTTTAGTTCCTTTTTGTCCATCAAAGTTTTCACATCTCAGATAGTTTCTCGCGTTGAGTAGCAATTTCTTGTTTTGGCTTCTGTTTCTTTCCTTTCTAATCCTTCTCCAAACTTATTTTTTAAAATTCCCACTCTGATTAGTTCTAGGATCTTAGTTCTAGGATTGGTTCCAGCTTTTCTATCCACTTTGCTTCATCACTTCAGCAGCAAGGCTCTCTACCTTCATGTGGCCTCCTGCAGAAGGAAGATCTTTAGTTCCAACAATACTCCCAGTGCATACTCAGCTTGAAGAAAGGTCACTTAATACCTTTCTGTCAGAGTTTCACAAACGAGGGCTTAAAGAATAATCTCTCGCACCTCCAGCTACATTTGTAGGAAGAATCTCTGTGTGTAGCTGACTTGGCTGCCAAGAACAACTCCTGTGTATGGCCTCCACCTCCATTTGTACTAGCTAGAGCCCACTGGGGGACAACAGAGGGAGTGGGACCATCTTCTGAAGTTGACATAGAATCAGTATCAGCTTTGATACTCCAGTCTGATGATTCTACAAGACCATCTTCAGCACACATGATACCAGTGAGAAAGGAGTAGTGTGACACTCCCAGTCCTCTGACTCCTAACAGATCTGTTGCCATATAGCCAGAAAAAGTGCAAAAGATCTGATGCATCTGATTAAGAAGCAGTGCCCAGAAAGAAGGAAAACAGCAAAGACAAAAATCTAAGACAACAATTGTGTTGTTTGTTTTATCTCCCATTCAGTCACCTCTTGTCCACTGTTCCTCCATGGTTTGTCATGTCCACTCAAGTCACTGATCTAGTCGCTTCAGTCCATGTGAAAAACAAGTTAGTATGTGAAGTGATTTTAGATATTGCTGGTCACACCAACAAACACTCAACAGACCAGCTGATACAGCTTGCCTCTACAATACTTACGCTATCTTCTCAGATCAAACAAGACATCCTACTTGAAACTCAAGATACCTTGCTTTGAGCTTGTACTCATAGAATCATAGAGTTGGAAGAGACCACAAGGGCCATCCAGCCCAACCGCCTGCCGTGCAGGAACTCTCAATCAAAGCATACCTGACAGATGGCCATCTAGCCTCTGTTTAAAGACCTCCAAAGAAGGAAACTCCACCACTCTTCGAGGGAGTGTCTTCCACTGTTGAACAGCTCTCACTGTCAGGAAGTTCCTCCTAATATTGAGGTGGAATCTCTTTTCCTGTAGCTTGCATCCATTGCTCCAGGTCCAGAAAACAAGCCTGCTCCCTCCTCAATATGACACCCTTTAAAATACTTAAACAGGGCTTTCATATCACCTCTTAACATTCTCTTCTCCAGGCTAAACATACCCAGTTCCCTAAGTCATTCCTCATAAGGCATGGTTTCCAGACCCTTCACCATTTTAGTCGTCCTCCTTTGGACACACTCCAGTTTCTCAACATGCTTTTTGAATTGTGGTGCCCAGAACTGGACACAGTATTCCAGGTGGGGCCTGACCAAAGCAGAATGCAGTATACTCCTCACCCTTGAGAACATTCACTTACCTCCCAGCAATCCTCTTGATCTAAAACAGGTGGGCAACTGTGTTGGAGATGAAGGCCACATTCTGGGTTTTGCAATTGCTAGAAGGCTTCACCTTTTTATGGTTTTAATCTCATTTTAAAAATTAAAAAATATTTTTAAATTTAATTTAATTCATTGAAAATACATAGCAACTAAATTATTCTGTTATTTCATTATTACAAACCCCTTTTCTTGCTGAAAATAGCCGATTAATTTTAGTTCCAACTTAATTGATCATTTCTGATGTAATTGCTAGATTTAATTTTAAAACATCAGGTACTCTACAGTTTGCAGTTTTGTGCTTTCAAGTCATTTCCAACTTATGGCAGCCCTAAAGTGGACCTATCACAGGGTTTTCTTGACAAGATTTGTTCAGAGGGAAGATTTGTTCAGAGTGCCTCTCTTTGAAACTGAAAGAGTGTGAGTTGGCTTAAGTCACCCAGTGGGTAACCACCCCAATCTAAAACATCACACTCTCCAATCCAGTAGTATTTCTACCTTTCTCTAAGCCATAGGAGTACATCTTGGCAGATGGAAGATGCCTACTATTGTGATAAACGAGTTCAAGCATGCTATAGAGATTCTTCTGTCATGAGCTTAAGATATTTTCTTTCTCATCATGCCCATGAGTGGTATCCTGTGAACTTTCCAAACTCAGTGTCATTGGGATGGTACCAATGCAATTACCCCTGGATGAAGCCATCCCAAATCTTGTCTTCTGGATACTACCATTGACACAGAGACTATAGATACTGATCTCCAGAGTCTTATATACATCATTGGGAAGTTCTTACCAATGTTGTTCACCCAATATAAGATGGGATCAATCTCAATTGCATGATAAGAACACCAATCTGAACCAAAAGCTACTGGGACCAAGGAGGCTACAGCTTTGGGAACTGCACCACCTTTGGTTTCATTACTGAGTAAATCAGCCCCAGTTCCCACAGTGTTGCCTGTGTTTCCTCAGTCTTCCACTTGGACTCCTACTCATATCTTGATTTCTGGGCTACCGATTTCTCTTAACATACCTGTATTGTCCCATTTATCTATTTCAGCTCATTCCACCATGGCCTAACCAATATCAGTGATATTATCACACCTTTCTTTGGACTAACTTAAAACCCACATTTTGTCCACTCAGGCTCTTCTAATGAGGATTATGACTTGGAGACATCATCACCAGAATCTCTATCTCCTCTTACTCACTACACCATTGATGATGTTGCAGACACTACCCCAGTATCACCAGCAGAAGATCTCCAACCCTACATGTACCTGATACTGTATATGGCCAAAAATCTTGGAATAGAAGTAAAAGTGCAACCAACAACACCACTTGACACAGTTTTTCAAAGAGAACATATGCATAAATCTACCCAACCATGCTCCCACTGCTACATACCACACTTGATATCACTGAACAGTGGTCCAAGCCATCATCCATCCCGCCAACTGCCAGGAGGTTGGAAAACCTGTACAAAGACCAGCAAGAATATGTTGGTTTCCTGTTAACTAGTCCTGCCTCCAATTTGAACATTGTAGAAGCCTCTCAGTCCAAGACCACCAATAAATTCCATTCAGTTCCTCCATGAGGATCAACAGTTATATCTGCTGGGCTGTCTTGCTCTTAACAGTGCAGAAGTCCAGAGTCTGTCAGCCATAATTAGTAGGAAGAAGTCAGTAACCATAATCATGGGAAGAGATGACCACTGTCAAATAGTCCAGGGTCAAGAAAGCCAATCTCTAGCCGAGCATTCAGGGAGTCAGAAAACCATCAAAAGATCCTTCACATGCTGAGTACTCAAAAGAGGAAGACTGAAGTTGTTCTCAGAGAGTTAGCTGGTGTTCATAATTGTTTTTTATAGTAGCTCATTCAACCAATGCCCAGATCTCAGGCAGTATTTAAGGAGAGTGTTCCTTTGTCAAGACCATGTGGCACCCTGGTCTGGAAAATGACATGGATGTGGCCACTGAGAGGAACTGGAGCAATAGTAACAGGGTTACTATAGTTCAAGTGGCAGGTTCATGAGTCAGCATTTAGTAAGCTGTGCATCATGAGAAGCCTGATGCAACATGCACAGTGGATGGGGCAAGCCAGGTATGCATCATGAGAGGTCTGATGCAACAGGCACTGGGATGAAACCAGCCTTAGTGGTGCATGGCTGCCACATGTTCTCAAGAGGACCACCTATATATGGGAGAGAGTCAGAATCTCTGTTGTTGGTTAGTTGTGGTTGGTGGTGGGCGAAGCACTTTGTTACTCTTTATAGCTGTGAGTATTCGAGACAGACGTCTGGTACTCTGTGTATATCTTTTTAGATATTTGCAACAAAGATTAAAGCCCTCTCTGAGAGAAGCCTCGCTGTGAAGCTATTCCTTTCTCCAAGCTGAAAGCAGCAGCTGCATGTGGGAGGTTTTTTCCTGTGCCGCCTGGAGCAGACTCTTCACAGAAAAGCAGCTTCTGGGCATTCCTGCCTACATGCATCTCCTCTGCATGTGTGTATGCTAGATTACGCTGTCTGCATACCCAAATATCCTTGGCTCTGCTCCTCCTGATGCTTTAATTGCAGCCTCTCATTTCAAATACTGGGAATGGTCTGAGCCAGATGCCTGAGTCTCTGCCTTTTTCTTGGGCTAGGCAGCCCTTTGTCCAGCTTCTCCTCTGAACCTGACCTACAGAACAGAATCAAGGTTTGGCTGGCCATTAGGGATCTGCTCTGACTCTTCCATAGATAAGTCCAGTGAAGAACTTGGCAGGAGGCATGACACAGCTTGACAGTTCTACTTCTTGTCGGTGGTGTCAATTCAGGTGGCCACCAGCAGTTTTTGTGGGGAAAGCTGTTATTGTTTGTTCCTTATCTACTGAAGACCAATGGAATGTCACCATGTTTTTTCAGCCTGAGTCTCTTAGGCACTCAACTCAACAGAGCAGAACCACAGGGTACAGAGGTGATTGTGCTGTAAAAGTCATGCCTGCTTCTATCACACTTCATCAATATGTATAGCTAAGATCATCTGGAATGACAGAGGGTATCAGGGCCAGAATTGAAGCTCTCCCTTTTAATGGGTAGGACCTCGTCAATACCAAGACCAATAAGGCAATGGACTCATTGTATAAGGCACGTATTGCTGCCAGGAAAATAAGTTTTGACCAGCAATTCTCTCCATATCACTTTCAAAGGCCTTTCTGGAAGAAATCTCCTCTTTTTCAAGGTCCAAAACTCCTTCTCATCTATCCTGTCAGTCATGCCAGTCCTCTTTGGCTCACTGTAAATCTTCACATTCGTCCCATTATCACCAGTCCCACTTGGACACTCTTCAGCACCTCGACTTTTCATGTAATGGCTGTAGTTTTATCTCATCTGAGGAAAACATGCATGAAAATCTTCTCCTACCTGGGCAACTGGCTGATTGTTGCAGCTTCAGACAGATGTCTATGCAGAGGCCTAGGGGCCACATGATCCAGATAGTGGTGGACTCTCTGCTCTGGTTGCTGCTCTCCTTGGTCTGCAAGATGATGTTGCTCTTTTCCTCCATGACAGTCCCGGTCACCCAGTGATGTGATTGTGTCAGTGTCACAGTTAAAAGGTTTCTTAAGAGACTATAGGGCAGGGGTCGGCAACCTTTCCCCTTTAAGAGCTGAGGGACTTCAGCTCCCAGAATCCCAGGAGCTATTGGCCAACATGGGACTATTGGCCAACATGGCTGAGGCTTCTGGGAGCTGAAGTCCCTCGGCCCTTAAAGGGGAAAGGTTGCCTACCCCTGCTATAGGACATTGTAGACTGGCCCAAAGGGCCGGCCTGGAGGTAGAGGTGGGGCGGGGCAGCCACATGCCGGCTGCCCCAACCCCAGCCCGAAGCTGTCCTGAGGCTGCGCACCCATATGCACAGTGCGCGGCATCAGGACACACTCCCAGTGCAGTGTGCAGACACGCTGCGCCAAAAGGGCATGGAAGAGCCACAGTGCCAGCTCTTAGGACAGCCTTTTGCCACCCCTAAAAGGAGCAGCATTTTCCACTCTTTTAGGGGCAGCAAAAGGGAGGATTGGAGCCATGGCATGGGGTTGTCGTGGCTCCGATCCACTACTAGCAGGGGCAGCCTAGAGCCGCCCGTCTGCATAGGTCCAAAATCACTTGTACCCACTGGTACAGAACCTTGTGTCATGCCCCCTTCCCAGACTCCTAGTCAGGAGTATGACACAGAGAGCAAGGCAGATGAAAGGGTGGCAGACCTACTTCTCAGGACCCAGGGACAGAACGGAAGAATGTGCCCATGCAGGAGACAAACAGGGATACCCCCCAGCATCTAAAGGGCATAAATAAAAAACAGATAATACCTACCACATGTGAATGCAGACAAGAAAGGGAGGGCTTACATCAGTCAGAGTATATTTATAGAAAACACACTGAAATCAGGCAACAGCTGTGGGAGTCTAAACATCTCCGCCTCACCTCCAAAATATTGTTGTTGACAATCAACCTTTTTGGAAGTTGCAGCTGCTTGACTCTTGACTTTTGGCTTATGGGATTCCAAGACCTTTGAACCTGGCTTTGGGGGCCTTGCTACCAATACACCTTTGGATTTGATGCCTTGATTGATTACCTTCCCCCGCTGAAACACTGGGCTGGAAGCTGTGGTAAGGCAGCTTTATGACCCTACTGCATTCTTTGCCCCTGGCTGACTTCCAAGTCAGGTCATTCCATTCCATCCTTGTTCCTGGTGGTGTTACAACTAATGTTTAAGCCCTTTGAGCTGAGGCTCATGACCTTCAAAATTGTATTATTATTATTATTATTATTATTATTATTATTATTATTATTATTATTGGTAGTGATCATGTTAGCAAGGCAAGCTAGTGAATTGTGTGCACTTAGAGCTGACCACTTGAGAAGGTGGTCCTTAGAATGGATCCTTCATTTCTTCCCAGAATTGTCTCAGACTTTCAGATTAATCAGGACATTGTCTTACCTACATGTTATCATAAACCTACCTCTAATCTGGGAAAGCCTTTGCATTCTTAAATGTATGCCAAGCTTCAGCCTACTGCATCACAGGAACAACAGCTCTACCCAAGTCCCCCTGACTTTTCCTTTGTTCTGGGCTGAACAAGGCAGGACTTCCCATTTCCTCACAAAGACTAATCATATAGGACAGGGGTCCTAGAACTTTTTAAACAGGGGGGCAGTTCACTGTCCCTCAGATGGTTGGAGGGCTGGACATGTGCACTGCGGGCCCAGGACAAGTCGGCTGCTAAGTAGGACAGGCGGCGGCAGCCAAAACACCCAGCAGGCCGGATAAATGTCCTCGGCAGGCTGCATGTGGCCTGCGGGCCATAGTTTGAGGACCCCTGATATAGGAGATGGAAACAATAACCTGGCATATCAATTCACAAAGAAATTGCAGATAACATGACCTCATTCCCTCTCTACTAGAGCCACAGCCACTTTACATGCATAGCTAAAAGGAGCATCCATGCCTGAGGTCTGTTGAGCCATGACATAGTCTAAGCCCTCCAATTTTATACAACATTACAAGCTAAACTGTAGAATGAGAACTGGTGCTTCATTTGGATAGATAGTATCTCAGCTATCCCTGATTGACCTGGCCCCTCCCTCTGGGGTAGCCTTCCTGGTCTAAGGTAACACTACAGGCTAGACTGCAGGGCTAGGGCAGTTGCCCGGTTCGGACATGCTGTGCTTTCTTCTATTCTCCAGTGATCTGACCCACCATTCTTTGATAAGCTTCACAGTCACCCATTTGTGAGGCACAGAGACCATGAAGAGCAGATGCTTGCCTGTAAGCATGGTTCTTTGAGTGGTCATCTGTGCCATTATACAACCTGCCCTCCTGCCCTCTCTTTCTGCAGATTCATGTTTCTTTACATATCATGGAACTGAAGAGGGAGTAGCCTTTAGCACCAAGTATAGGCGCACACCCGAGGGGGCAGGTTTATCACCAAAAGCTTACTCAGCTCTGGGATATTCTGTGACTCTGTGCAAGCACAAGACCTTCATTTATATGAGGGCACAGATGACCACTTGAAGAACCAGTGTGTTACAGGTAAGCAACCTGCTCATCTAGTTGTGCCCTCTAGGACAACAAACAAGAAGTCTTTTATTCCACATGAGGCCTGTCTAGGGCAAATTAATTAAATACTGTGATGTATGGACTACAGTTCTGTTAATGTAGTTGAAAATCACACTAAAAAAATTTCAGCCATATCACACTACTTACATTTAGCTACTAATCTAGCACAATTTCAAGACCCCTCTCAAGTACACTACTGTTGTGTTAGGTAGCTATCATTCTATACCTGGTGTTCTGCTTGCTGCTGTTGCTGCTGCTCCTGTTTCTGTTGTCGTGAAGCAGAACTTCCCATTTATCTTTACTGAATTTTAATTTCAGTTTTCCATGATCTTACAGTCTTTTTTAATTTTATTTCTATAAATAAATTAGTGAGCTCAGATTCATACAAAGCATAATATATATAGTATGCTTCTATAATGTTGTAATCTTTTGTTTTTTTCCAGTATAATAGTTACAACAGTTCAGTATCTATCCCCTGCACTGCATAAGAATTTTACAGAAACAGACTTTGATTTTAAGGTAGGATATCATTCAGCAATTTACTTTTAAATTAACTGCCCTAATTGCATCGGTTTCTAAAAATGCAGTGAACATGAATGAATGCATATGTTAATGTATTAATTGATGTTGAATTATTAAAGACAGCTAATAAAATGTTAGTATTGAAGTTCACCAATGCTGCAAAGGAGAGAAATTACTTATTTAAGAAAAAGTGATAAAACTAGGTTCATAAGCACTATTTAAATTTCAAGTGAAATTAATTGATTTTTCTGTTATTCTAAAAATGGGTCTAAAATTAGCAGTCATAATTAAAGTGTCTCTTAGAAGTATGTCACATATTTTGTATTTATATCTGCAAATACACACTATGGATGAGACTGCCATTTTATATGACTAGAACTGTGATTATTTATCTACTATGTACATCCATCACACCTGCTGATTACTGCAGTTGTTAACCTATTTGTCTCTGTAACTAGATTGGGACAATTGTTACTACGTTATTACTTTTTGTGTTTAATTTTTCCACCTCCTCTAGAACAACTGGCTGATCTGGGTTACAAAATATCCTTGTGGCATGTTTCTGAAGTTTTTATCTAGTGTGCATATCATTTTTCTTTTGCAGTTAATTATTTTTCTGCTTTCTAGGTCTGGAACTCCTATTTCAGTTTGTCAGTTTTGTTTATAAACCAGCCCAGCCTTCAGTTGGAAACTGTTACTCCAGCCAAGCGTAAAAAAATTCTGGACAAGTAAGCTTATCTAACTTCTGTCATTAGATGTTTAACTGTTCTGTGAAGAATCTGACTTATTTTTCTTATGTAAGAATGATAATATTAACCAAGCAAAATCTGAGATTCCATAAGCTGCAGTATAATTATTAGTAGTGTGTCTTAAAGGAAACATACGATTCATATATCATTACATTTAAAATATTGTTTTGCTTGCTACCTTTAATTCTCTTGAGGTCTGTGTCTGTACCTCTATTCCAGATATGGTGATATGCGTGTGATGATGGCATATGAACTATTCAGCATGTGGCAGAATCTAGGTAAGGTTATCTTTTAATCTTTTCATCAGTTACGATTTGTATTTGACAGAAACATAACAAGGGATGGTATAGGTTTAATTATGCACAAACTCTTATTCATAGTTAAACAGAGCATCCAGAATTACCTTTGTAGTGACTCATAGAATTCTAGCAAAATGCAACTTCTTCGTGGTCTCTGCGAATCACACAAATGGGTTATATATGCGCCTACGCAGCTAACATGGAAAGTTCTGGTATCACTGGGCAAATTTCCAATTGCAACTTTTTGGCGGTAGCTCCAGCCAGCCCTATAAAGCCCCTGGCGTTCCCGCACTTTCTCCAGTTCCTTTCTTCCGCCGCTTTGCAGCTAGTGAGGAACATAGCTTTCGGTTTTACCTTCAAATTGACCTTTCGGATTGACTTGGTTCTAGAAAAGAAAAGCAAAAAGATAAGCCTTCTAAATTAAAAAAATCCACGAGGTCTGGAAAGGACCAAGATGAAGGAGATGACCCGATCCCCAAAAAACATAGAGGGGAAGGTGAGGGCAAAAAGGCGGCTAAATGCAAACACTTGGAGCCACGAGATGTTTCTATTCACTAGTCCTCATCTTCCAAGACGACTTCGCCTCAAATTTCTCACCGAAAGAGGTCTTCCAAACTGGCCAAGACTCCCCTGGCGTCGTTCGGCTCGGGGCTACCCGAGGAACCACTGGTACCGGAGCCTCTTTCTTCTCCAGCCCGAGTGGAATCGGAATCTGAAGGAACGGCCTTTTTAGTAGCCATTACATCAGCCTGTCGAGCTGGAGAGATTTGTGCATTCAGAGCGGACCAGCCTTACCTGCGTTTCCATAGAGACAAGGTGGTGCTTCCCATGGACATTTCCTTTCTACCGAAAGTAGTTTCATCTTTCCATGTCAATCAGGAGGTTGTGTTGCCCACACTTGCGCCAAATCCAACTACGAACACTGAGCGTAGGTTGCATACTCTTGATGTACGTCGAGCTTTAGCTTTCTACATTGACAGGACCTCAAGCTCCAGACGCTTAGAAAATCTTTTTGTGTGTTATTCTGAACCTAAACTGGGACTGCCGGTATCGGCGCAAAGGTTTTCCAAATGGGTAGTTTCTGCCATTCATTTATGTTATGAACTAGCTGGCAAGGCTCCACCTGCGAACATTAGGGCACACTCAACTAGGGCGGTAGCAGCATCCTCGGCTTTCCTGGCGGATATACCGCTTGAGGATGTTTGTAAAGCTGCTGTCTGGTCACAACCATTGACATTCATAAAACATTATAGGTTGGACACAAGGGCCAGGCAGGATGCTTCCTTTGGCAGAGCTGTGTTGCTTTGAGCACTACATTGAATTTATGATTTCCAGGGTTTTACATTAAGGTTCTACTGCTTTGATTGCTATTTGCACTATTTATGGATGTATGTTCTATATTTCAAAGTATGGTTCGTAATGTTATTCTGGAAAATTACGGGTATTGACATAATTGTTCCTAGAAGGGTAATTACTTCTTATTTATGGAAGGAAATGATGACCAAGTTTCTCAGTGCTTTAACACATGATGTTGCTGATTACGTTTGCATTTATTGTGTCTGTGTCAATAAACCTTGATAATTTCACTTTCAATAACGTGTCAGGACATTCCCTCCTCCATTTATAGGAGCTTGCTAGTCTGAATTAACCCATTTGTATGATTCGCAGAGACCACGAAGAAGAAGGACAGGTTGCTTACCTGTAACTGTATTTCTTCGAGTGGTCATCTGCGAATTCACACAAATCCTGCCCATCCTCCCCTCAGTTGTGTCCTGCATATTATTTCACCTATGCTGTCGCTTTTGCGGCGAACGTGCAGAACTGGAGAAAGAGTGGGAACGCCAGGGGCTTTATAGGGATGGGCGGAGCTACCGCCAAAAAGTTGCAATTGGAAATTTGCCCAGTGATACCAGAACTTTCTGAGCTAGCTGCGCAGGCGCAGATATAACCCATTTGTGTGAATTCGCAGATGACCACTCGAAGAAATAGAGTTACAGGTAAGCAACCTGTCCATCTCTAGGATTTTTTCCCGATAAAGCTGAGGCTCCCCCCCCCCCCCCGTGCTGCATTTACCTCAGTGGTTCTCAAACAGTGGATCAAGACCCCCAGGGCAGGCGCAAAAGTTGCTCAAGGGAGGTGTGAAGCTTGGAGACTCTGATCCCTCCTTCTCCTCCTCTTCCCAAACTTTTTATGTGTAAAATTTACACATCTGTTGAGTTAAATATTGAATTTACTTAAATAAAACTGTTCTAATTTAAACAGTGTTATTCCTTATGAAATGTTAAAATATGAATATACATGAATGTGTGAGTAAACTAAATAAATAAAATATTTTTATTCATATACTATGTTGGGGGGGGGCACAACATCTGCATATAGATGTAAAGGGGGGTCCCAAGGGTGAAAAGCTTGAGTACCACTGGGTTGGATTCTCCTGCCAGCAAGAGTTGGGAAAAAGAATGAAAAATGGATGGGATTAAAGCTATCCTATCTTTCTTTCTTTCTCTTTCTCTTTCTCTCTCTCTCTTTCACACACATCTATTTACACACATGTGTTCCATTCTCTGTCTTCTTACCTTATTTAGAATATATCTCTTTCTTTTGACTTTTCTCCCCTCAAATCCCAAGATGACTCCCCAGCTAGAATATTAACCCTTTCCTCTTCAGTTCCATCCATATTCTCATGGCATCAATGGAATACTTTTTAAGCTTAGTTTCCAGGCCCAATTGGTTAGACTAATTGCAGTGAGTGAGGACTAATTGCAGTGAGTACTCATCTCTTTTACTAAGCCAAAGAGGCAGCATTGTCAGATGATTCTGTGATCATGTGACCAGCATGACTGCACAGAGCATTGTTACCTTCCCACTGAAGTGGCACCTATTTATCTACTTGCACTTTTACATGCTTTCAAATGGCTAGGTTGGCAGAAGCTAGGACTAATGATGGGTGCGCACTCCATTCCGCAGCACTTGAGCCTCGAATCTTGCAATTGTCAGAGTTAGCATCTTAACCACTGAGCCACCTTTCTCCAATAACTTTTCTTTTATGAACTAGGGAGGGACTGAATTGTCTAAAATCTGCACAGTAAATACCCTGCACAGCAAGCTTAAAAAACTGTAACCTAAGAAGATCATCATAATAAAAAATTGTCCTGTTAGGGAAAAAAAAGAATTATTATTTCATTTGGTTGCTTGGGATGTAGAAAAAAAGATTTTGAAGCTTTAAAATAAAGAACTTTAAGCTGCAATCAATGCAGAATCAGTGGTCCATGTTTGCTAATTGCCTCCTACCAGGAAGGGGAAAATGTACCAACAGAGCAGAGGATACTGGAAAGCACTACAGTAGTTTCATCATACATCCTCCCCCAGAGGAAAATGATTAATGAGTAGTGGTAAAATATGCCCTACCATTGGAAGATGGGCCTGTTAATCACTCAGTCCCATTCACTCTTTTGCCATTTTCTTCCCTGAGTTGTCAGAGAAATTAAGCAAAAAGACACTATTTTCTATGTGTATTTCATAGTCAGTCACATAAGAAGCTTCATATAGGCCAGGGATTGAAAAAGCGTAGTTGGTGGGCCACATATAATCCTGAATTAAATTTCTGCAGCCCCCTCCCAAAAAAAAGACATTTGATAGTCCCCTGAAGATTCCTGAGATGCCCTATTTTTTTAAAAAATGGTTTGATTTTCTATCCCCAAACCAAACAAACAGGACTTTACCATAGTGGGGGAGCATGGGTGAAAATTGGTGTGTCCCCACACACACAATTACCCTCTTCTCATGATGTATTGTGTATTTTTTTCTAGAAGATAGTGTAGTAATCAACAAATAATAATCTTTTCAGTGCAGTAAAGGGGAGTGCAAACCCCAAGATGTTTAAGATATTTGATACAGGTTGTGTCTACCTTATCCGAAATGCTTGGGACTAGAAGCACTTTGGATTTCAGAGGGGTTCTTTGGATTTTGGAACATTTGCATATACATACTACGATATCTTAGAGATGGGACCCAAGTCTAAACATGAAATTCATTTAGGTTTTGTATACATCTTATACACATAGCCTGAAGGTAATTTTATACACAATATGTTTAATATTTTTTTTGCATGAAACAAATTCTGTTTATATTAAACCATCAGAAAGCAAAGGTGTCACAATCTCAGCCACCCATGTGGACAATTTTGGATTTTGGAATATTTTGAATTTCAGAATTCTGAATAAGGGAGAGTCAACCTGTATGTTACAAGGAGTGTAAGGCAATTAAACTGTAACTTTTTATTATTTCTTGTTACAGTGAGGTAGTTCTATTGTTTAATTTTAAGCAAAAAAAAAAAAGCCCAAATTAAAACAAATTTATACAAAGAACATCTATGTATTGTAGTTTTTTAAAGCAGAAATGTTTTTGGAATAATTTTTGAATTGCCTCAGCTGTAGTGATAGAATACAGTTAGCCCTCCACATTTGCAGTTTTGTCTTTTGTGAATTTGATTATCTGCAGATTTAATTAACGTATTATCTCTAGGAATCTTTAGGTCCTCCAGCATGACACTAAGGAAATTTTTTGCCAGAGCTTGCACTGGAGGACCTAGAGATTCCTAGAGAGAATACTTTAGGCATTTGTAGGTCCTACAGCACAATTCTATGTTCAGCTTCTGGTGGATGTTGACTGTAGAGTCATGCTGGCGGACCTAGAGATTCTTAAAGAGGTGTTCTCACAGGTTTTAAAAAAATGGTGGGTTTTTTTATTTGTGGTTTTACCACTTTCAAGGGGGTCCTGTGCCCCTACCCTAGCAGATGTGGAGGACTGTATTTTAAAATGGTATTAGAGGTCATTACAAAAGAGGGGCAAGAAAGGATGTAGGAAGCATTGCATGAATGAAAACATATTTTTTATAACTCAGGTGAACACAAAATACACTTTATTCCGGGGATGATTGGCCCCTTTTTGGGTGTCACACTGGTTCCACAGCCAGAGGTCCGCAACATAATGATTCCCATTTTTCATGATATGATGGACTGGGAGCAAAGAAAAAATGGGAACTTCAAACAGGTAAAAAGTCCCTTTAATTCTTCTACTGCCCAAGTTCCTTCTTCCTTCATTACTGATATACAGAGAGAAAAATTTAATATTAACAAAAGATAAGCATTTTGCTTTTAAATGTTATGCATGTGTCAACCTACTAATAAAGGCTTCATATTTTAATGTTGTAAGCCGCCCCGATTGCTCTGCAGAGGGGCGGGATATAAATAAATATTATTATTATTATTATTATTATTATTATTATTATTATTAGGTTGATTATAATATGCTCTTTTACAATTTTGTGATCCTGCCAAAGGGAGTTCCTAATGGTCATTGTTAGTTTCTGTTTCATAGTTCAGTGTGCAAGTACATCAAAATTTGGTGTGGGAGTAAAAGAATAACCATTCTATCAGCACCTCCTCACAGCACTCAGTGCAAAAAATGACACACACACACACACACACCCAAAAAAGACCCCAAATGCCCTTTGGCAAGGTTTGATGTTGTTCTGTGCCTTCAAGTTGTTTCCGACTTGTGACGATCGTAAGGCTATCATGGGATTTTCTTGGCAAGTTTCATTCAGAGAGGGTTTACCATAGCCATCCTCTGATCTGAGAGGGAGTGACTGTTCAACACTCAAACTACTACACCATGCTGGCTTTCAAGTTTTGGGAGCATTTTCACCACATTTTCAGGCACTCCTAGGCCTAAACAAAAGGAAGTTAGTAGAATTCACTTTGTGTTTTTAAAAAGGCCCAAAATGTGGAGAAAATTGAATGAGAGGGCATTTGGGGGCAAAAGCTGTTACCTGGGGAGGGCATAAAAATGGTCCTAGGGCATTGTGTGCTTATAACACTTTAATTTTCACAAATGTTATAAAAAGGCACCTTGGAAATGTTGTAACGAAATATCCAGCTATGAAACAATAGGAAGAGTTGCATTTATCCTCTGTTGCCAATAGGAGTCTAAATCAAACTGTTTCTCTCAACTTTAGACCCATTAAATTAATGGAACTTGAGTTGACATATTCCCATTGATTCAGGGTAACTAGTTTGGGCCCGGAAGTACAGTGAAATGGTGTTCTAGTGTATTTTTTTAAATAATATATTTATTTTCTAGCAAGTCTGTGTTTGTTTTATCAGGCAATCAAGCCAGGCTAGGTATTAACTACGGAAGGCATTAAGATTTCAAAAACAAAACAAGACAAATTTTTCTTTGCTCACTCAAAAATACGCATTTTATATTGTATTATGTGACAATATCATGAAGACCAAGGTGGGACCTTTTTCCCACAGCAGATATGCTGTTGTCTCATATAATTTATATTAGGTTAACCTTCCATTGTGAACTATTTATATGAGAGTAGGAATCACACATCCTTTCATTAAAGGACACATCCTGCAGAGCATTAGAATGGAACCATAAATGTGTTTATAGCCTCCTTAACATTTCAATTTTAAAAAGTAGCTGTTGTTTTAGAAATTATTTTATTCTGATCCAGGTGGAAGCAGAATTGATTGATAAACTGGACAGCTTGGTATCAGAAGGAAAAGGAGATGAAAATTATCGTGAACTTTTCAATCTGCTGTAAGTCTTATTCTTTCTATAGTAAACAATTTACAAGCACTTGTAAAGATGCTGACATGATGATCAGGGCAGAAAAGAGAAATAACAGAAATAGCATCAATATGTGTCTGCTTTTCAAGTAACATGCCCATTTTGATGTTTCACAGTTTTAAAAGAAGTGTTAGTATTTTGATACTAGCTATGTGGCTGTATTAGTATTGTGATACTGTAGAAATAAAGCAGTTTGATACCAATTTAACTGCCATGACTCAGTGCTATGAAATTATGATATTTGTACTTGGTGGACCACCAGAGCTCTCTGACAGGGAAAGCTAAATATCTCACAAAACTACAAATCCAAGAATTCTGTAGCATTGAATTATGGCAGCTAAAAACTTCTTTATTTCTGCAGTTTGTCAGTAGCCAATATCTACTAACGCTATAATGCAGTCAGTGCACTTAAATGAAACTGCTAAGCTCTTCATTCCTGTTTACAGGTTTCTTGGATCTCTCTCACTTGTTAACTGCATGTTAAATGGCTTCCTTTTCTTGATAAATATTCATCATTTTTGGGCTATTGCTTTCTGGTCTCAAGTGTTCACATCGCATTGGTTGCATCCTTAGGTTTTCTCAAGAAAAACTTATTTAAAGGAAAAGCCTAAAGGAAGCCTAGATTGTCATTTCCTTGCTCCAAATCATTTTCCAGATGTCTCTTACATCTTTGGGCAAACACTGCCATTTTAGAAAACTATCTGTAACCTGTTTTCCAAAAATGAAGGCTCAAAATGTGGTTCTTCTCTTTAACTATGTGTAGTAGATTTTCAATGAACTTTGCACACTTTGTAGATGTGTAAAAAAGTTGGTATTTAGCCAAAAGCCTTTCCCTGTAATACACCCAAACTGAAAGACCTCCTGTGGAGAAACACTGGCAAATGGAATGTTTGGATTATCTAATCAGGGACAGGCTGGCAATAAGGTGGGGGCTTGGCTGAGGAGCGAATATAAAAAGGAGGGGGAGCCATTAAAGAGGCTAGAGCTGAGCTGAGCGTGTCAAGCCTGCTGAGGCAGGAGGGTGTTTTAAAATTGCCAGAAGGTTCAGTTAGGAATAGAGATTCAGCCTGGATGGGATTTAGACTCCCAGATCAGGAAAAGAACTTTAAAAGGACAAGAGAAGTCCAGTGTTATTAAAGGAGTGTGCTCTGTGTGAACTAAGGGCCTTTGCAGACTGCCAGAAATAGTGCAAATTGAGGTCACTTTAACTGTCCTGACTCAGTGCTAGGGAATCATGGGAACTGTAGTTTATTATGACAGAGAAGGCTCAGTGTCTCAGAAAAAAATACAATTCCCATGATTCCCTAGCACTGAGCCAGGACAGTTAAAGTGGACTCAATTTGCACTATTTCTGGCAGTCTGCAAAGACCCTAAGTCAGTGAGGGAACTTAAACATAGCAAATTTGTAACAACCGAAGTAACTGTAGTCAGTCCTCCGTTTTTGCGCAGGATCCGTTCCGGACCCACCCACCCTGAAAATGGAGATTTGGCAATATTCAAGCCCCATAGGCTTGAATGGAGCATGTCCCATTGATTTTCACGGAGGTCACCCCTCCATGAATATGCAAGTCCGTGAGAAAGAACTAAGAAAGACACTATCCTAAGTTCTGCATATAAATAAAAGTTATTTTCTTCATGTTCACCAAGGAGTGGCCTGAAGTAATTTATAGATAACATCAAACATGCTATCCAGAGTAATAAGAACAATTAATAAGAAAGACACTTAAGTTAGTGAGAGGACCAAGGGTTAGGAAGATAGTTCTGAGGGAAAAGAAGTCTCAAACTATTTAGGATTGGGCAGGGGAAGAAACCTGTGGAATACAGTGGTCGTCACATAGTTGGACCCACTGTGGTGGGATCTGAGAGTGTGAGGGGATCTAAGAGATCTAGTGTAAGAGATCTAAGAGATCCGGCAGTGTCACATTGTCACACACCACTTAAGCGTAATTATCACAGTCTCTCTTTGTTGTTTGGGTTGGAAATGTCTGTTAATGAGGAAATATGAATTCTAAACATGCTCAGAGATGGGTTAAAATGCTGACAAGTTAAAATATCAATTGGCTTCCATTCACAATCAATTAGGAAGGAAAACCTGAGGAAACTGTTGATGATAAAAAAAAAAATCTCTTCTACACAGTATATTACCAAACAACTAGTCTTGAAATACAGGTGACAGAAAGAAGTAGGAATTGAGGACACAAAGAGGACAAGGACTTGTTTTGTAGGAAGCATAAACCAAGAACAGGAGCAACCATTTTCATCTGCCTAAAAGTTGGGAGTCATAGGGGTCTAAATAGGAAAGAGTTGTCTGGAACACACCGCCATAAAAATATGCAACTTGCCTCACTCTTCAGCCAATTACTTAGACCTGCCTTCCTCTTTAAGCTCTCAGAAGTTTTCCTTGGTCCGTGAGAACCTTCAAAAACATACAGAAAGAAGCAGGATGTTTATGTAGTCTTACAGCTCATTGTGTCTAAACAACTAATTGAGATTGTGCATGCTTCAGCAACTATATATGGAATAATGATAATCCCACTGATCAGGCATGTTCCTCTGACTTTTCTCAAAAACAATACATTTTAACACAGGATTTAGCTTGTGAAAAATGCATTGTAACACTGATAGCATTTTAGTGGCTGAAGCAAAATAATTTTTAAAAGATAAAAAAATAATCTCAAGTCAACTGTGAAATTAACAAAAGCTACAAGTGTTCAGTATTTTGTGTTACCTTTTTTTAATAATTAAATTGTTTAAAATAATTTCTTTATTGAAGCTGTTTTCACATACAAAAGATCCTAATCTGAGTTGCTGTCTTTCTCTATTTTGTTTATTATTAAAAGAATAAGAATAAAGAAAGGCAACAATGAATCTTGCATGTCATTGTAACATGAAAAAGAAAAATGATGGTATCTATCTACAATTCAGTGGGAGGGACGTTAAACACATAGAAACAAGGCATGTTGTTACATTACTGTGAAAAACTTTGAATTGAATTGCTCTTTGAGAGACTGCATGTCAATGTAAGAAAGTGTATACTTTTTAATGTATTATCTTAGTCCAGTAATTTCCTTGTCTTTGCTTCATGCAACATGGATCAGAACCCAACTCTTTGGGCCTTACCCCAGGTAAGAAGATGGAATTCAAACTTTATCTGGAAATGTGTTAGGTGTTAAAAATTTTATCAAGGGCTGTTGAGCCATTTCAGTATTTTAAAAGTTTTATACACTATTTAATTTCACACAGTCTGCTGGAAAAGATTGAGCAAGAGACTTGGCGGGAGACTGGTGTTTCTTTCGTTACATCAGTAACACGTCTGATGGAGCGCCTCCTTGATTACAGGTAGCATGAATTTATTCTGTGATTTATAGCAGCCATGACATCACTAATTACAGAATAGCTTCTTCCAGAAAGCTTGTGCAAAGTTTGTCCTCAAGACTCAATTCATGCAAATGAACACTATCCAGGGTCAGGGGGTTTCCCCGCAGACAATGAATTGCTAATTAAATGGGCACACATCCACCTGGCATATCCTTCCACCCTGAGGCCTTGCCATTCAACAACAGACCAACACACACACACACACATATATATATATATATATATATATATATCCCACACACTTCCATGCCACCACTCTCTGAAGATGCCAGCCACAGGTGCAGGTGAAACATCAGGAATAAACTCTTCCAGAACATGGCCACATAGCATGGAAAACCCACAGAAAATTATGGATGCCGGCTGTGAAATTCACATTTGTCCTCTTTATTTTTAAAACTGATACTTTATTTATAGTTTCCATGTTAACAAACAAATATATTTCTGAACTGAGCATCTTTCATCAGGGTTGGTCAGATTTTAGGCTTACAGGATCTACTTTAGTTTCTTTTTGTTATCACTTAAAATCCACCAACTGGAGTATGATGCAAAACATATATACCAAGAATCAAAGAATTCTGGGACCAGGAATATGTTTTAAATCCCAGAACTGAATAGAGAACTCAGCTGTTCCATAGGAAAAAAAAACACACATACTCCAGATTACCCCAGGCTTTCTTCATCTCAGCAATCTTCATCAATATAATTTAGGTAGGATTTGGTTTAGACTCGGAAAAAGGTGTGAAGATAGGAAGAAGGAACATCAACAATCTAAGATATGTAGACAACATACTACTAACAGAAAGCATAATAGATCTGGAGCAATTACTAAGGAAGGTTAAAGAAGAAATTGCAAAGGCAGGCTTACTGCTCAACATAAAGAAAACAAAAATAATGACCATAGAGGTTTTACATAAATTCAACCTAGATAACAAGGAAATCAAAATAAAGATTTCCCACACTTTGGATCAAACATTGATCAGAATGGAGACAGCAGTCAAGAAATCAGAAGACTAGGAATGGGAAGGGCAGCTATGAAAGAACTAGACAAGATCCTAAAGTTCTAAATTCTAATTCTGAGAGCCTTTTGGCTGAAGAGCAGGGTATAAATACTCCAAATAAATAATAATAATAAAGTGCAAAGATACACAACTAGATGCTAAAGTTAGAATTGTCCAAGCCATTGTATTCCCCATCACCATATACAGATGTGAGAGCTGGACAGTGAAAAGAGCAGATAAGAAGAAAATCAACTCATTTGAGATGCAGTGCTAAAGAAGAGTGCTGAGGATAGCATGGACAGCCAAAAAGACAACAATTACAATGGCATGTAATGGTTCCACAATTCATTGATTGCCACTTTTTGATAATGCTCTAGTCCTTATCCTGTTGAATAAGTGGGGTATCACTGTATGTCATTTTGAATAGCTCCTTGAATAGGTCAAGTCTGAACTTTCCCAGGAAGCCATGATGAAACTGAGGTTGTCATGTTAAATTGACCACATCATGAGAAGGCATGACTCATTAGAAAAGAAAATAATGCTAGGAAAGATAGAAGGTAATAGAAAGAGAGAAAGATAGCACACCAGATGGGTGGACTCAATCAGGGAGGTCACGAGCTTGAACCTGCAGGACCTGTGCAGAGCGGTTGAGGACGGGATGTTGGAGATGTCTCATTCACAGAATCACAATGAGTTGAGGTTGACTCGAAGGCAATTAACAACAACATTTTGTTTCAAGGGCCAACATGGTATAATAGTTTGAGCATTGGACTACAACTCTAGAGACTAGGGTTCTAATCCATGCTCAGCTGTGGAAATCCACTGAGTGACCTAGGACAGTCACACTTTCTCAGCCTCAGAGGAAAGTGATGGCAAACCCCCTCTGAACAAATCAGGGGGAAGCCAATGGAGGCAGCAGTGGAAGCTAGAACAACAGACAAAGGGAAGGGGAAGAGATGGAAAAGGAGGAGGTGATAGTAGTGGTTGTGGTGGTGGCTGCTCAGTATATGGTCTGCACTGCTAGTTTCAGCAACAATGTTTTCCTCAACTGCTGCCACTGAACAAGACTGCCTCTCCTACCCCATTATGCTCTCCGGTCACCTCAGATGCTCCCCTCATGTTTTCTCTCTACACCCTTGTCCCTCACACAGAAACAAACAAGCCTTACTACAGCCGTTACCCCACCACCACCATCTATTCAACAAGATAAGAACCAGAGTGCTGTACAGTAATATTCATACTGGCATGTGATGGTTCCACAATTCAATGATTTCCACCTTTTGACAGTGCTCTCGTTCTTAACCTGTTGAATACATGGGGGATGATTGTATGTCATTTTTTATATTTCCAGAAATAGCCACTTCTATGGTGTATTGCATGAACATTACTATTACACTTTTAAAAAGAAAAGAAAAGAACATCTAGAGAATTCTAGCAACTTCTCCATCACTCCTGCCCTGTTGTTTCAGAATATTTTTGACCTGGGTAACTTCTAGAAACACATAATGAAGTATTCTTTCTGAAGCTATAAAGGCATGGAGTCTGATTAGTGCTGGATTGATGACCACTTCGCACCTTAGCTTTGTACTCCACAATGGTACAAAGCCAGAATATAAATTGTAATAAATAAATAACAATTATGGTGTTTTTTAAAGGACTGTGCATGCCCTAACTCCTTCCTCCCTTATGTTACCTGTTTTCCCCAGACATAAATTTTGAAATCACATTGTTTCAACAGTTGTCCCTTTTTTTCAGGGACTGTATGAAAGGAGATGAAACAGAAAACAAGAAAATTGGTTGCACTGTTAACCTGATGGTGAGAATGCTGTGTGTGTGTGTGTATTCGTTTGTTTTGTTTTATTTTGGTTTTAGTTGACCAAAATCCTTTATACAACTTTTTTAAAAAGACAAATGAGAAAATTACTCAGCAGAGGATTGCTAAAGAATTGGCTATCTTTGTATGAACTATCTTTAACTCCCAGCTGCTTTTGTGTGAAAATGTTTGCATAGATCAGTTAATGTTTATTCTGCATGTGACTCTTTTCTGTGAAGGTAAAGCCATAAAAGTCCCAGTTGATTTTAAATATTTTTTCAACTCAGTACAGTGAACCACAGATTTAGGTCCTATTTGTCAAATATTGATGCTTCTTTGATCCCTCCTAGATAGAAATATCTACTCATGCGTTTCGAAATCTAAAACATGCACTTATCATTTTCATGATCACAGACCAACCCTTAAAATGCTCTGGATAAAAAATGGAAACTTGGGGGCTAAGCAGACGGGCGGCCATGGGCCGCCCTGGGAAGCTGCACTGCGGGACCGAGGCATCCCCATGCCTCGATCCTGCGGCGCACCTTCGCCGCCCCTGAAAGGAGCGCTAAATTAGCACTCCTTTCACAAGTCAGTGAAAGTGCGCTGCAAAAGGCTGCGGCGCACTTTCGCTGACTTTTCTGCCGCAGTGCGTGGAAAGGCTGTGGCGGGAGGTCCTCCTCGGAGTGCCGGCTGTGCAGAGGGCCGGCTGCTCCAAGGACAACCTCGGGAGGAGGAGGGGGTGCCGAGCATGCGGCTGCCCCTCCCCTTCCCTGCCCCCAAGACGGCCTTTTAAGCCATCTGCTTAGGCCCCTGGCCTCTAAGGAGTATGATTCTCCTTTAAAACAAGATATAAGACCCCATGTGTCTTGTTTTCCTTTTAAAAGGAGTAGTATTAATAATTATGGTAATTGTAGTGGTGGTGGTGATGATGATTTATAAAATGAGCAGTAATAATAATAATAATAATAAGTTTTATTTCTAACCCGCCCCTCTGCTCAGCATCCGGGGCGGCGTACAACAAAGTTAAAACAGATGACAGTATAAAACAATTCTGTCCCCAATCCTAACCCTACCCACCTTAAAACTGAATTAAACTAGAATAAGATTAAAATAGGTGTGCAGAGTAAAATACAATCAAACGATAAAAACAAACAAGAGCAGGCGGAGGCCATAAAGGACGGGTAGCAAATCGTCTTTAAGTTGAGTCGGGAGATTATTCCGGGAAGGCCTGCCAGAAGAGATCCGTCTTTACTGCCTTTTTAAAGGCAGCAAGAGTGGTAATAAGACGGATCTCGTCTGGCAGGCCATTCCATAGTCTGGGGGTGGTCGCAGAAAAGTCGCAGTAGCCACTCTGGCTTTGCCAAAACAATGTAGTACAGTCCATGTAGGTCCAGGGCATGGAAAGTCAACCTCTGACCTTCTAAAGCAGGGGTAGGCAACCTAAGGCCCGGGGGCTGGATGCAGCCCCTTAAGGCCTTTGGACCGGCCCCAGGCCGGTCCTGCCACTGCCGCACGCCACCACCGCCGCCACCCACCATGATGATATTGATTATTGTTGTTATTACTTGTTCTTGGGGTTTTCTTGGCAAAATCTCCACAGGGTTTTTGCCATGGCCTTTCTGGAGCTGAGAGAGTGTGCATACATATTTTTTATTTTATTTTATTTTATTTTTATTTATTTATTTATTTTTGGTGCTTCAGCCCCCCAATTGTCTGAGGGACAGCAATCCGGCCCCCGGCTCAAAAAGGTTGCCTACCCCTGTTCTAAAGTGGCCCACCTCTTATCTAGCACCCACAAAATAGATTTTGTCTGAAATGCTTAGTCAGGGGTAGGCAACCTTTCCCCTTTAAGGGCCAAGGGACTTCAGCTCCCAGAATCCTAGGAGCTATTGGCCAACATGGAACTATTGGCCAACATGGCTGAGGCTTCTGGGAGCTGAACTCCCTCGGCCCTTAAAGGGGAAAGGTTGCCTACCCCTGGCTTAGGTACACTTTGGGAAGTTATTGCATCCATATGTCTGATTATTTTGAAAGGTCCTCCATTTATGAGATTTTCTGAGGGAATGTACTTGATACCAAAGTATGCAAAGAGATCTCATAGCACTAACTACTGTGTGAAACTAACTATGTGAAAGAGATTGTAGCATAAACTTTCATAGATTTGGTCTACTTCCTCAGATTCACTAAATCTCAGAGGTACAACAAAATCCCTTTGAATATTGATATTTCAGAATAACATGGATGTGTCCTTGATAGACCAAAGTAATAGTGAGCTTTATGAAAGCTTTGTGATAGAAAAGTGTTACCTCCCCTTGGAATATGTCATGTAAAGGAAATAGGGGAAAGCAACCATTTTTTAAATCTTCCAGCCTGTCTCCAGTAGATACCATGCTGGTTGCTCTTTAAATCAACTGCTGATGGTGCATAACATTATTCTCTAATTTTTAACAGTGGCTTAATGATTACAGAATTCACCTCCTTATGTTGTGCATATTTTTAGTGATGATGTTTTTCAATTAATCTTTATCACATATTTTAATTCAGTAGTCTTATAATTTTTATTGATTGTAGATTTCATGTAAGCTTTAATAATAATAATAATAATAATAATAATAATAATAAATTTTTATTTATGGCCTGTCCCTCTGCGTAGCAATCGGGGCGGGGAACAGAAGTATTTAAAACAGAACAAAGTTAAAACATTCCCTCATCCCATAATCCCATCCTCCCCCCTCCCATCCCCTTAAAACAAGATTAAACAATAGACTAATTAAAATACAATATTAAATCAATTAAATATCAAAAAATAACATGAGGAATCAGACTAATGGGACTCATCTATGGGCCGACAGTTGTTCCAGGAAGGCCTGCTGAAAGAGATCCGTCTTTACTGCTTTCTTGAAAGCAGCAAGAGTAGTAATAAGACGGATCTCATCCGGCAGGCCATTCCAAAGTCTGGGAGCGGTTGCGGAGAAGGCCCTCTGGGAGGTCTGAGACAGCCTTGTTTTTATTGGCTGTAACAGATTCCTCCCACAGGACCAAAGGGCGCGGGGGAGATCATATGGGGAGAGGCGGTCTCTAAGATAAGATGGACCCAAGCCATGTAGGGCTTTAAAGGTCAAAACCAACACCTTGTACTGCGCCCGGAAACTAATTGGCAGCCAGTGGAGGGATTTCAGCACAGGTGTTATGTGCTCCCTCATTGATGTTCCTGTAATTACCCTGGCTGCCATGTTCTGCACCAATTGAAGTTTCTGGGTTAGGCACAAGGGTAGCCCCATGTAGAGTGCGTTGCAGTAATCCAGACGTGAGGTTACCAGGGCATGTACCACAGCTTCCAGATCCCTTTCATCCAGATAAGGGTGCAGCTGGCGTATCAGCCGAAGCTGATAACAGGCACTCCTGACCGCCGCATTCACCTGACTAGTCGTGAAGCGACGGATCAAGGAGTACCCCCATACTTCGAACACAGTCCTTAGAGGAGAGTGTGACTCCATCCAAGACTGGAGACTGTATTCCCAAATCTGGTTTCGGGCCTGTGACTGAATCCGTTTTGTCTGGATTCATTTTATTTTAAAGGCAGCCTGAAATGTTCTTTTCAGGAGGACAAAGGGGTGCATATTTGAGTATTCCCTATATGACTGAAAGGTTAATCAGTTGCAATCTGCTGCTCTTGATAGATTCCAAATTCTTCAAGTGTCTTTTGTTCTTGAACTTCAGTGGGAATGAATGATACAGTTAGAGAATATGAACACGTCTTAGCACAAAAGGTGCTGTTATGGATTTTCTTTTATGCATTTTCATTGTTGTTTTTGCATAACTCATTACTGTTTGTTTATTTTACTGAAGTGCCATGTTCACCAATGGTGTTGTGGTGATAGTAATGATAGTAGTTTGGTGATATTATAGGGGAAAGTTTGTCATGAAATAATTGCAGTATTACAATATATTCTTATACTAAGTATTAGATATTATGTTATATTATGTAATACACTTGCATACCTTTACAGGGGTATTTTTGGATGCTTTCACATTAGGTTTTCATTATTCACATTCCCTATTTTATTCATGGAACTTTATGGGAGCCTGGATGATGTTGGGGGGTTGCAGACTGTCAAAAATAGTGTGAATTCAGTCCACTTTTAGGGTTAGGGTTAGTGCTAGGGAATCATGGGAATTGTTATTTTTCTGAGACATTGAACCTTCTTTGTCAGAGAACTCTAGTGCCACAATAAAATACAGTCCCCATGATTCCCTAACCTTAACCCTAACCCTAAAAGTGGACTGAATTCACACTATTTCTGACAGTCTGCAACCCCCCGTTGTCTTTCATTTTCTGCTCTTCTATAATTTCTTACCATTTCCATCTTTTTTCATTCCACTATTAAGTTGGGAAAGATGAAACAGCTGCAGCACAAGAAACTGTCCATTTAAAAGTGCCCCTTTTCTTTCTAGTTCTAATTTATCATTTCCTGGATAGGAGTGTCACAAGTATCACAGAGGGAAGAGATGGCCCTAGAATGTTCCTTTTCTACAGCAGCCACATAGAAAGATACTACATCTGCTTCATGTTGTTTTAAGGAGCCATTAGTCCTTTGTGATAGTAGCTGTCATTATGCTAGTCCCCATCCTTATCTTAGACCTCTTTACATGTATGATACGGTCACTTTCCTACTGAAACAAACATTACATTCAAACACACATAAATGGTCTGAAGCAAAGAAGCAACAAGGGTGGAGGATTTTCAGAGCAGAGAAAGGATTGTACGTGTTTAAACCATTTCCTGCCTGCCAGGCATTATTCAGAATCATGTATTCTATGGGCAGGGGAGAAGGCAACTGGGAGGACTCATTGTTTAAAAACTCACTCATCTCTGAACTACATTTTCAAGCATATTACCAACATTTTGTGCTTATTTCATTGGCATGGTCAATGGAATGGGTTATATTTGAAGGATACTGTAAGGATGGGATGAGAGGAATCAGAGACCCAGGGAAAGGTTGAGTTGAGATAACAGACAGAGAAATGGTTTCTAAGTGGAGTTTTCCCAGATTGGATCACATCACATCATTCCTGGTTATCTAATCTCCTTTCAATGCTTCCCTCCTTCTGGTTAGAAGTAGCAATATACATATTGAATCCCAATATGGCACAAACTGCATTCGTAAACATGTAATGAAACAGAAAGTGAAAATCAGTCTTGCTTTTTGTTTTTGTATTTCTTTTCCAGTGTCAGGACATTACTGCATGCAGCTCCATTCTTGCAGCAGTCATGCTTTTAATAAAAAATGGAAACGTACCATTGCCATCACCACACCTCTGACAATTGTGCAACTGGGACTGCTGCTCCCATTTCTCTCTCTTCCTAAACTGTCCCTTAACCCTGCCTCCCTGCCTAATGCCCTACCAGCATGCCTTTAGGGCTTTATTAAAAATCCCCTGTGTTCTGTGGAATTCTAGAGCTCTGCAGCCCCAAGCTAACTCTTCAATAGTTTAAAAAATATTGGAGGAAATTTTAAAAGGTAATTATGGCACGTCAAACTGGCAGTCAAGCAACTGCCTTGGGAGTGACATTCTCACCTGCAGAGTTACATGATTGCAAGGTCATTCACAGGCTTTCCCTGCAAATGAAAAGGGGCAGCCGAGGAACAGGGTAGCTATGGATTGGATGTGATGGCATGCAATGAGTTTTGCCAAAGCCACTTCTTTCCCAGTGTACTCAAGTTTTAAACTGATTTGTTTTAAACTGTTTTTAAAGTTGATTTGTTTAATAATTTTTTAAAGGTTGGGAGGGTTGGGGTTGAGGGTTGATCTTACTATATTGTATTTTTGTGTTGGAAGCCACCCCGATTGCTATGCAGAGGGGTGGGGTATAAATAAATAAATAAATAAATAAATAAATAAATAAATAATAAAAGCTGGATGCAGTAATCTCCTCAGTCTTTTAAGTGTTCACTTTTAGTTCAGGCTTGTTCTCTACTGCCTCAGAGGGTAGAACTAGTTCCAAAGGTCTTAATCTACAAGAGGGTAGATTTTAATTGCACAGTAGAAGGAATTTCCTGAGTGAGAGCAGTTCAGCAATGGAAACAATTGCCTGGAGAGGTGCTGGGGTATCTTTCTCTGGATATCTTCAAAAAGAGACTGGATAGCTACCTGCTAAGGAGTCTAGCTGGAAACCTTGCACTGAACAGGGGTTTGGACCTGATGTCTCCTAGGGCCCCTTTCACATTTTAAATGTATTTCAAAAACTAAGAACCAGTTCAGATACAAAACCAAACTATGGTTTAACATTACAGAAACAAAGCAGAATGAACCATGAGCTTACATGTTTCCTCCTTCTTTGTGTGCAGTGGGACATTGAAGGCTGCCAATTTTGCGTAAACGGAAATTTCTCATTACATTCAAACTTGGGAAACACTTGTATACTCACCGTGGTTAGTTCAGTCAAACTATTGTCAAGCCTTTATTTTAGATCCTGATTTGTTGAGTAATCAAATTAGAATAAACCAGTTCCCCACATTTAGTCATTTAATAATAATAATAAAATAATAATAAAATAATTAGCTGAAAACTGAAGTTTATTCAGAATTGAAAAGGCAACATCTCAGTCACCTCTCCCTGTGCATGAAAGAGGATAGGATGAGAGAGTGCATGAACCTAAGGTTCACTATGGTTCATTCTTATAAAGCTAAGACCAGAGCTTAGGAAAATTGTGTAGGTTTTTTTAACTACAGTTCCCAGAATCCCCCAGTGAATATAGCCAGTCAGTTCCAGGAATTATAACTCAAAATAGTAATTGTTCAGGCTCAGATTGAAACATTAGCATGTCTGAACTGGGCCATTGATCCCTGAAGATATATAAGACAAGGAAGATTTTGCCAAAAAATTATCTTCTAAATTTCATATTGTCTTTTACTTTCCAGAACTTCTATAAATCTGAAATTAACAAGGAAGAAATGTATATCCGCTACATCCACAAGTTGTGTGATATGCACTTGCAGGCTGAAAATTACACAGGTAAATAAGAAAGAAAACTTTGTTCAGATATTCTCTACTGAAATCTTCAAATATGCACTTTAAAACCTTAATGGAATATGGACCTTCATTATACCTAGAAGTGTTTTAAGTTACAGTTCAGTAAGTTAGTAATTTATAAATCAAACATTAACTAAATAATACATATAATGGCATGCCATTTTAACCAAATGACATCATAGTGACCAACAATAACGTTTCTGACAAAAATAGCTGGTTCTGTTTTAATTCAGAAATTTAAAATAAAAAGTATGCTTAGAATTCAGTGGAGAATATCTATCTTGCTTTCAAATGGTGCTTTGTGACAGCTCTGATATTTTTTGTTCATTAAATCTCCAGTACATTTGCAAAAACATCTACTACAAGAATAAGCACTTGTTCAACAGACTGCACCAGTTGGAAGGTTCCAACTAATTTATTTTAGCTGTATGTACTTAACATAATTTTCATACAATTTTATGGCATATGACAGATGCTAAACTTCAGTTAGGAAGCACATTTCATTTATTGTACAATATTTGTACTACATTTTAATTAATAAATTGTTGCTTTCAGTTGTTGATACATGGACTCATTCATTTTAAAATAGCATCCATTTAATTTCTTTTTTTTCTTTTTTTTGACCTCGTTTCAGATCCCTTAGTATGTAGGACCGAGGGGAGACATAATTTCACACTTGTCAGGAGCTGCACTATGCTGTTGCCAGCACTGTGCTAGCGGCCCAAAAACTGTGTTGTGAAAAATTTTCACTTTAGAACAACATGCATGGGAAATGGGCACCTTTTTAAAAATAAAAATGGATTCAAACTTCCATGAATACTTTAAAATCTGATGCACACTTTACCAAAGATGGTATCTGGGTTTCTGGGCCCCTATCTGCTCCATCCAGCCCAATAACTGTACTGAAGATGCTTGCAGTCTTGCTATTTATTCCTAACTCAACAGTACAATACAATTGTAGATAAATCTTTCCTCTTCTAGGCCTCATTAATGTCATGGGCAGGAGCTTATTTTAGGATTATGTTGAAAATTATTTGTTCTTTAAGGGCTATAAAATTACCAACAGCCTTGCATCTTTCTTAATCTTTACATTCAAACTTCTTCCCCTCCTCCAAAGGTAATAGTCAGGACAGTAGTATCTTGTGTGCCTTCAAGTTGTTTCCAACCTCTAAGGCATGGGAGTTTCTTAGCAAAATTTGTTCAAAGGTGGTTTGCCTTTGCTTTCCCCTGAGGCTGACAAAGTGTGACTTACCCAAGTGGGTTTCCAAGTGGACGAAGCGGGGATTCATATCCCAGTCTCCAGAGTTGTAGTCCAATGCTCAAACCACTATACCATACTGGCTCTCCCAATGGTATTTTACAGGCCCACAAAATATTTTTCTCACTCACTGGGTGGCTACTTCCTGGATGGGGTGTTCTATCCACCTCCTTCCCTACCTTCTCCTCCTGGCTTTTTAAAAATACCCTCTCCCCACAGCCCACCTCTTCCCACCTCACCTCCTTCTGTTACCCAATTTTCCAGTTCTTTGCTTATCAATGAGATGCATGTCATCTGTATGTGATAAAGGAGTTAAACAGATGGGCAAAAAGAGGTGCTTTCAGGCTGGCTTGAAGACGTGGCATTTAGATGATGCATGCCTTAAAGCTGGCAGGAAAGCACCCTCTAGGCGCCTTATGGGGAGAAAAGCCACTTCAAAAAGAAGCAGTTTTTTCCCGCTTCTTCCTGAAAAGTGTGCACCTTCGCATGTATATATAAATGCACCAACGCCAATGCAGCTCTAAAGGGGCACTCTTTCCAAACGTTAACCCTAATTGTGCATGTAAACACCCCATCACAGGAGTGCACTTAAGAGGGACAGAGCTGCTGTACACAAGTGATAGGGGTGGCAATGCCCAAAAGAGAAACCATGGAACCTCTCATGGAGATGAGTACAACATACACAAAACAGACAGTAAAACTGGGGGCTAGGCTGAAGGGGGGGGAATGAAGGGAGGCATGATTGTACCTTGCTGGCATCTGAATGAGTATGCCTCTGCTTTGATGCCCTGTCCCAGTGAAGTGCTGCATATGCAAATATGTGCAGGTTCACAGGGGCAGGCATGCAATGGGAAAAAGTACCCAGCATCACAGCTTGAAGCTGTGCTGTGTGGTCATGACATGCGTACTCCAGCTGCCTTGGGAGCCAGTAGTGGGGTTGGTGGGGTTTCAATGGGGCTTCAGAAAAGGCAGCTTCAAGCCATTTTTTCCTGCCTGTCTGTTTTGCCCCAAAGATATCAGGTGTCTCCATCCTCACAGTACAAGTCCAATCTTGTCAACACTCTTACCCTAAGTGTGTGGGGCTTTTAGAGTCTCCACTGACATCAGTAGTATATCTTTAATTAGATTGGGGAATACACAGCTTAGTTTTGCAAGTGGGGGGGGGGGGTAATGTATGCAGGATTCTAACATCAACTATACCAGTAATAACTGATAAAGACTCCAAGTGAGAGGAACTACACAATCTTTTATTAAAGAAAATATAAAATAGTGCCCACATAGAGATAAACCATTCAAATACTCAGCATACAGATCTAACTGAACAGATAAAAATGGAAAGGGATAGTGGAGATTGAGGGTTGAAAGAGGGGAGTGTGTTTACTTATCCTGAATAAATGGTCCACAGAACATAGGAAGATACAGGTTTCGGGAAGATACTGAAACTGACAAAGAAAATTTCAGACTGATCCTTGATGGCGACAAATCACCATACAAGCAGGGGGGAGGCAACTTCAACAAAAAGGTTATGTTTTGGAGGCTCTTTATACACTTAAAGCCAACCCCAATCCATAGAGGTTCCATGCAAAGCTTGATTACCCTCAATGGAACTTGAAAAGGTTTCCAAAGTGGAACATTTGTTTTAATATATGGGAGATGAGAAGGGTTCGATTTTGATCGATGATGCTTGATTTTGATCGATGATGCTTCATGGGCTTTACAACACTTAGACAAGATCTGGAGTCCCCAGGCATGAGATCACAGGAAGGGGGTGTTTTAGGAATAAATGAGGTGAAAGGGGAATTTCGATCTTGTTAGATATGGCAAAACTCATCGTTTGGCTTTTGGTTTCTGTCAGAAATGCAGAAGAAGGGTGCTCTTTCTTGCATGCTCCTCCATCCTAACCTTTCCACATGGTTGGTTGTACCTGTCATACTCACTACTTATTCCAGTGCTATGTATGTCATCACAAACTGCGTACCCTTATGGCAGCACCTTAAAACTACATCAGATTGTATCTGGATTGATAAATATATTAAAGGGTGTTCAGATACTTACAACACAGGAGAGAGAGAAGTACCCCACTGAAGACTGCAGTGATTCATTAATAGCTCTCCCCCCAACACACACACTCCCTATATGTCCAGTTTTAAAGTGAAGGTGCATCAAAATGTGCTCTTTTGCCATTGGATGAGGGAGACGGCCGGAGTTATATAAATAGGCACTGGTGCTGCCCATAGGCCAATGATGAGTGTGGGAACAATGTTTTAAAAATAAAATTGAATTAATCAGCTTTGCTTCTGCTGTTACTATATTACAAAGAATCTCTAATGAGTTTTCGTTCAAAAAATTTGATGCTAAAAAAAAAAATTACTGAATTTTCTTATGAGTACAATGTGATATGGTTTACCAGTACATAAGGGGAATTCTTGATGTTACAATTTCTGGCATAGTCACAGAGGTTTCATATTCATGAGTGGAAGTAGCCCTTACAAGAACTCCCAAGCTGCACAAAGAATGTTGAGCCATATTTTGCTCCTCTTTATATAAGCTGATTACTTTAAATCTAAATGAATATTTTAAATTCATACCCAGTAATCTGTCTATAGAATCTCTTATAATGAATTTCTGGCTTCTCTTACACTGTTATTAGATTGCACACATGAAGATTAAAGTCCAGCTGCTTGATTTAATTAGTTTAACTGTAAAGGTGGCCAAGAGAGAATATAAGAGCCAGTTTCCAACATGCTAACTCTTTGCCATACTCTAAATTAGCGGTGGGCAAAGTGCAGTCCATGGCTACATGTACCCCCAAGAAGTAGTAGTAGTAGTAGTAATAACAATTGTTGTTGTTTTCCAAAACACTCAAAAAACACCTTTGTGGATGTGATTTTTCTACAGTGTGTGGAGGCTTCTTGGAACCACCATCAGTCAAAATGAAATTTTGTGAAATGTTTCAAAACATTTTTTTTAAAACTTTTGTTGTTAACCATTCTCAAGTCGACTTTGACCCATGGTGATCCCTTGGATGAGACATCTCCAACACTCCCTATCCTCCACTGCTCTGCTTAGTTCCTGCACACCTATACTTGTGACCTCTTTAATGCAGCCCTCCTATTTCTACTTCCCTCTATCTTTCCTAGCATTATTCGGTTTTTTCCAATGAGTCATGCCTTCTCATGGTGTCAAAAATATGACAGCCTCAGTTTTGTCATCTTGGCTTCCAGGGAGATTTCTGGCTTTTTAACCTTAAAATGTCTTCTAGGGATGCCTCAAAAACATGCCCTCATGTTTTCCCTTACAGGGAATTTGGGGGCATTTTTCTGTGAAGCTGATGCTGAGAGGAATGTGACCCTTCAAAACATGCCCTTGAGGGTTAATAACAGCCCTCTACTCTTCCACAATTGTCCATCCCTAAATTACTGTGCTGACAAGTCTTATCCTCACTTGGGACCAAAAGATCTGAAGTACATGGCAAATCTCATAATTCAGTGAATTAACTCACTGAAAGAATCATATAATCTGGTTGAATCACTGGATGTTTCAACAATGAAAGTTATCAACCCTTCCATGTCAGGAAAGCAAATCCCAGAAGAGAGGGAGAAAAAGAAGAAACCAGCTAGAACATATTCATCCCAAAACAAAGAAAATAAACTCCATGTAGCCAGTAGGGAAAGGTGTGCTTGTGTTGTTCTATATAACAAGCTATATCCATAATTTTATTTTCTAAATGTTATCCTAACTATTGATTCCATAAAATGGCATCTTTGAGAAACATTACAAGAAAATGTTCAGTGCAACTACAGTATGTGATAAAGGTTGTTACCTGAAAGTTGGGAAATGTATTTGATTTAGCTTTAGAAACCAGTTACATTAATTGCAATACTTTTGCTTCTATTCTAAAATAATGGAAACATTTTACAGTCAGGAACAGGTTTAACTTATACATAATTAATGGTTGGTTATAAGTCTCATCCTTGCTCCCCTCACAAACTAACCAATTCATAAGATCTGACATGGGCCTCAGCTTCTACTGGGTTTTTGCTGTTGTTGTTAGCATTCTATTGTTATTGTATTGTATTGTACTGTTATTTCTTTTACAGCAAGATCATGATGACACAGCTGTTATCTGAAGTATCTAAACTCAAAATAATAATATAACTAAGAATGATGGCAGATGTGACTAGAATTTATATCCCATAGTGGAAATAGGTTTAATATGGACAGAAAAAGATATCTCAAGATTTTAAAAAGTCTGAATGCAGATAGTATTGAGAAACACAGCTATGCAAAAATAGGCTTATAGCCATTAAACACCTATGATTTGAAATATAACTCTGTACTGGTATAAAATGTGAAATTAATTGTGCTAATGTTTTCATCTCAGACCTCTCTCCCCTAAAAAAGATAAAATTGTATTGTAGGACCCAAATAAACTCTCTCTCTCTCTTTCTCTTTCTAGATATAGATAATATTATATACAACTAAACTGGACACCCATAACCCTGGGGACTTACTCTGCTCCCAGTATGGTATTTTTTTTAAAAAAATGTTTGAAACAATACCTTTATTGGTTGAGAAACAATTAAAGTGGGTGATCCTAATTTAATACTAAACTCTAACCTAGATACATTCCCAATTAAAAATCAAATTAATAGCAAAATCTCCAAAGCCTTTATCAAATTAATAGATGACATGGAATTTAGCAGTGTTTGGAGGCACTTGTACAGCATGAAGAAGGCATGTATAAATTACTCAGCAACAAATTTGTCTCACTACTTGATAGTTTATATTCTCAATCTACAGCATTGGTATACACCAATAACTTTGCTACAGGACTTTACGTACAACACTAATCAAAATGCAGAATGTCACTCTATATGTAAATGACAGATTAATGTTTTTTACCAATCCATGACAACTATTAACATCTTTTCAATCCATGCTACCTTGATTCCAGAAATATATGAGATTTATCGTACTATTAATTTTCAATAGTCTAAGCTGTTTTATATTCATTTACCATTAACAATTCACAAATCAAAAAATGAAGGAACTTTAATTTAATTTACCTTTAAATATTTTGGGATCATGCTAACAAGAGATTAGCAGCATCTCCTACAGACAAATTATCTTCCTGGACCTCCATGAATATGACAAAAACTGACTAAATGGTCAAAATTAAAATGGCCCATATTAGGGAAGATCACAGCAAACAAAATGCAGGTGCTTCCAAAATTAGCTTTTTATTTCAAAATATTTTCTTGTCACCAAATTTGTGTATATTCTATTAATGGCAAAAACTAATCAACAAGTTCATGGGAGGAAGAGTCCAGTACAACCTATAGAATTGTGAATTTTGATAACTAATCACTAATCGTGTTTTAAAATACACACTACAAATCTGGCAAAAGTGGAGGGAAGTATTAGCTCCAGAAATATTGCTAATCTGCCCATTTCTGGATCAAATAAATGTGTTTATGAACAAACCAAGACAGTTCCAACATTTGAGAAATTGCAAACTATATGTAATATAAGATTTATTCCAGAGTGGAAATCTGTACTGTACTCTTGAATACACATAAAACACCCTTAGAAATAAAGTACAAGAAAATGATACACTATTTATGCCAAATAAACAACTTCTTCAAATATCTATACCATAAAGAGGGGCCATCATAAGATTTGAGGAACTCTGCATCATAAAAAACTTAAAGTCCAAGACTATAAAAATCTCATAGAGGTTTCATATAACATTAGGACAAGTCTCAAATTTTGAGTTGAATGATAGCTTCATGGAAGCACAATGGTCAGGGTTATCAAGCATACAATCTTTCAAATCAATATTTTCATCAGTCAGAGAAAATCCTTGTAGAATAGAGCACAGCTGACACCTGATACCTTTAAAACTTTCAAGGATGATTCCTTCTGTATTCCCAAAGTGTTGAGCAGAATTTAAAAGCAAAGGAACAATGTTACTTATGAAATTGTACCATGAAAAAGTAGGTGTTTTTTGGCTGGTGTGCATGTTTCTAAGCATTATGTTGAAATGAAAAATACATCATAGTGAAGCCCTCCTATTCCTCTCAGTATTTAAAGGATAGTTCATCACTTTCACCAAAATATGTGCTTTCTCATCTTATTATGACAGTTATAATGGAGACAAATAATGGAAACTTTCTCCACATGTCTCCTTTCAAGCTTGGATAAGCAAGTGCACTGGCAGAAAAACTGACTTTTCAAATAAGTGGTTTCCAAAGAACAAACAGATGGAGAAAATGTTGCTTCTGTTTGGTAAACAATTGTTGGGTATGCAAATTATGAAACAACACACTTGGGACTGCAAAATAATCAAATGAAGTTCTGGATTAATTCATTCTAACTCTCAAATCCAATCAACGCTCAATGAAATTATAAATTAGGTTCTTGATCAATAATGTAGATAACCATAATAAAAACCTACTTAATTAGTGGTCTGTTCTAATTATTTTGTTTTGCCTGTTTCTCTGCAGGAGTAGTGGAGCCACTGAAGTGATAATCTCTCAGAGACTAATAAAAATTGATGGGTTCCTGAGAGCTCTGGGGAGTTTTCTAGCTGTTGTTAGTGTCAAATACTGAGTTGTCCTCATGAATGGAAAGTAACTTGAATAGTTGACATTATCATGTCAAACCATCCTTATCTATTGAGCCAAGAAGGGATTCAAACTCTGGTCTTGAGAGTCCTAGTCCATCACCCAAACCACTATACTATGCTGGCTCTTAATAAAATATTTGTCAGCTTTTTCCCCCCTTTTACTTAGATGACGACATAGTATCAAGTCCTCTGATATGATGAGGACTGGAATTTTTTTTAACAAAACATTTTTCCTCTGTTTCTGAATATTAAACTATTTGTAGGTTTTGAATATTTTTGCTTAATGTTCGCCTTTTCATTTCAACAGAAGCTGCTTTTACATTGCTCTTATACTGTGAGCTGCTTCAGTGGGAGGACAGGCCACTTAGGGAGTTTCTACACTATCCATCCCAGACAGAATGGCAGAGAAAAGAAAATCTTTGTCGGAAGATTATCCACTATTTTAATAAAGGGAAGGTATGCAATAATATTGTTGCTTTCAGTTTCCTATTTCTACTGACTATTGCTAGAACTAGAGATTATAGAGAAAGCCCCATTATCACCAAAACCAGCATCACACCACCTTGTCCTATCCCCTCTAATAACAGTAATTACCAATGTAGGTCAAGATTACTTTAAGGATTGCTTTCATCCAGTGGCATCACAAGGAACGACTTAGGGAACTGGGTATGTTTAGCATGGAGAAGAGACAGTTAAGAGGTGATATGATAAGGTATTCGAAGGGGTGTCATATCAGGGAGGGAGCAAGATTGTTTTTTGCTGCTCCAGAGAACAGGACCCAGAGCAATGGATGCAAGCTACTGGTAAAGAGGTTCCACCTCAACATTAGGAGGCACTTTCTGACAGTAAGTGCTGTTCGACAGTGGAACACTCTCCCTTGGAGAGTTGTGGAGTCTCCTTCTTTGAAAGTCTTTAAACAGAGGCTGGATGGCCATCTGTCGGGTATGCTTTGATTGAGAGTTCCTGCATGGCAGGGGTTTGGATTGGATGGTCGTTGGGGTCTCTTCCAATTCTATGATTTTAGAAGCAGATGGGGCAAAAAGTGCAGCTTCTGGCTGCTTCGAGGGCATGGCATGCAGACAACACATAACCCTGACATGGTCGGACGTCACTCTGAAACAACCTGAACTCAGTCAGAAAAGAAGTGGCAAAAAGCCACTTCTTGCCAACAGCCTATTCAGGACCACTGCAGCAGCTGGCTTTTGGACGATCAGGAGACGATTGGGGCTGGATCTGCTTTGCCCCACGGTGTCACCCCACACACATACTCATTGACCTCCTCCCATACCACACCATACAGAATCCTAAGTAAAAAAAATTGTACTGATGTTACTTGTAATTACCCTATACCACTGAATGTAGTGGCAAGAATTGTGACATAAACAACTAGCAAAATCAAAATTACATTAAAGATAATTTATACTTTTAAATATAGTAATTTATACCTAAATTGCAATATCATGCACACAGCCTAAATGTATTTACATGTGCATTGTTTCATATGGTTAAAAGTGAAAATTTGGTAAGATTTGATTTTTTTAAAGGAAATGTTAAAATATTTTTAATTATATTTTTACATGTTTAAAAAAATAATTAAAATTTAAAATGTATTTTAAAACCGTGGGTTTCTCGTTTCTCCTCCCACTGAGCCTCATCCTACTCATACCATTTTGAAGGGATGCAGGAGAATATCACTGCCCATTTTTGCCAAAAGACAGATATTTGAGGAACAGTGGCATCACCTCCCCTTTAGGGTGTCACCTCCATGTGACCTGCACCCCCTAATGACAGCCCTGCCTTCAAATTAGTCTTACTAATTCATTAAGCTTTTGGTAGTCACACTACCAGTAAAGTTAGTTAAGTTGATCAGCAGTAGAGAGCCTTCTTAATGTTGGCCCCACAGATATGTAACTGCCTTCCAACTCACCTGCACATGCCCACTACAATGCCAGCCTTTAAATGGTCCTAAAAATATTTGTGTTCCAGCTCTTATTCCCCTAATAGTACGTAGAGAGATCTTGTAGCACCTTTGAGAGTAACTGAAAGAAAGATGTTGGCAGCATGAGCTTTTGTAGACTTAAGTCTACTTCCTAAGATGCATTTGGTGGAGTGGAAACCAGGGACAGACATATATGCCATTAGTATGTGAGAATGTCAATTCAATTTCAGAATCCTTTGTGTATGGAAATGAAATGACAAGTCCAGTTTTAACAATGATTGTTAGTGAACAAAGGCATTGACTAGCCTTTGTGTATGGAAATGAAGTGGCAAGACCAGTTTGGCTTTGGAAACTAGCCTGTAGATGGGGAGAATAGATGCTGTAGACGCCCCCCTGAGGAAGTGGTCAGATAGTGTTAAAAGGTGTGTAGTGAGTCAGGAAATAATTATCTTTGTTCAATCCATTGCTGAGGGACTATAGTTTGTGATGAACTCCAATTCTGTTGTTTCTCTTTCCAATCTGCCTTTGTAGTTCTTTTGTCCTGCATCTCCGCTGTTCTGAGGTCTGAGATGGAATGCCCAGGGAGATTGAAATGTTCTGCCACCTGTTTCTATGTATTCCCTTGCTAAGCCTTGCCACAAACCAAGATGCCAACTCTGCCCACACATTTATTCAGGAAATGTCATCACAAGATCAATGACATCACCCACAATATTAGGGGGACTTCATGTGCTCACCCTCCAATGCCATACTATGTCATCAATACCCATCAGCACTCTACATCAGGCAAACAGGCCAGTCTCTGCGCCAGAGGATAAATGGACATAAATCAGACATTAGGAATGGGAATACACAAAAACCAGTGGCAGAACATTCCAATCTCCTTTGTTCCTAGAACGGGCATAGAGTAACACTTGAACACTTGACTCACCTGTGAAGGCCAATAGTCTCAGACTTGTTTGATGTTCTGCTGTTGTTCATTTCAGTCTCATAGGTGAGGTAATGTAAAGTATAGATGTTAAGTAATATTAAGTGGCTGCAGATGTATTTATCGCTAAAAGAGGAGCTTCCCAGATGTTACCTCTTAGCTAAGCTCAGATAACCTTTCTTCAAAAAGGCTAGTTCCTACTGGCCAGAGCAGAAAGTACCTTGAGTCTGGACTACTGCCTGGATGACAAATAAATTGAGAGCTAATAAACAAACCCTTAATTCACCAATTATTTTTCTTCTCTATTCATTGCTTGTGACAGCACAGTTCTAAACTATTAAACTTTGCCTGTGTGCTCTTACTTTTGCATGTATGTAAATCCTATTTGATCTGAATTTTTGATTTTCCTTTTTCAGAGCTGGGAATTTGGAATCCCATTGTGTAGAGAACTGGCTGTTCAGTATGAAAGCTTATATGATTATCAAAGCCTCAGTTGGATTCGGGTAGGTAAAATAAGCTTTTTCAGTTTGGTCTTTGTTTTATGGTAATACAAATTCTGTCACACATTGTTTCTTATTAATCTAAAATCTATTTTCCTAAAGAAACAGGGAGATGGAGTAATTACTCACTTATTTCCTAAGGGACCAGGGAAATATGCAATTAAACAATTATTTGCTGTTGAAAGGCGGGATTCCACATACAATAACTTTTGTTTCATATCGCTTGAACTTTAAGACTGAATCTTGTTTACAAATCTTTCTCATTGGGAAATTACATTGACATGAATTTAACAATGAGAAAGGTTTGTAAACAAGATTGAATTTTAAAGTTCAAGCAATTTAAAGGTAAAGTTCTTATGTGGAATCCTGCTTTTCAAAACTGAATTTTCTGTGGATTCATTTTACATGTATATAGGAATTAATAATGATGTGTTTTGCAGAATCATAATTCTTAATCTGTTTTAAAAACCTGTCATGGATGACACAACATAAAGGCAAAATATTACTTCTAGGCATAGTGGGCTCTATGTTTCTTTCATTATAATGGCATTTCAAATTCAGTATTATTTTTCTTTCCCATCTACAGAAAATGGAAGCAACCTATTATGATAACATAATGGAACAGCAACGGCTGGAACCTGAATTTTTCAGAGTTGGTTTTTACGGGAGGAAATTTCCCTTTTTTCTTCGGGTAAGTCCATTCGGAACATGCATTGATCTATGAATTATGGTTGTAATTTAAAATTCTTTACAATTTGTTTATTTGTTCAGGAGCAGGAAAAAATAGGTTTTTGCTCAAGTCAGTATCAAAATGAGTAATCTAGGATGATCACGATTGCTCAGTGTATCTGAAAGACTGAAGTCCTTTTTATTAGACTGGTTGTTGTTCCTTCATGATTTAATATTTAAAGTTGTACAGCTGAGATGAAACTCTGTTGGCTGTCCAAAATACATAAACATACCTGAAGTTTTTCCATATACAGGCACTGTAGATACAACAATGTGCTTTATCCTGTAGTGATGAGGTGGACATATTTCAGAATGCACATTTTACTACAAGTTAATTTTGCAATCTAATAGCATCAGCTAATAATAAAGAGTTAGATCCAAATTTGGTGATAACTAGAGATCCATTGAAATAATGAAGACTTTAAAATGGTTGTTTTATTTTATTTATATCTACCTTCCTCTTACAATAGTCCCAAAGGGATTTCACAAAGTAAGTTAAAACCAGATACATTTTTTTAAAAAATGAATAATACAAAAGTTTTATAATAATAAATAAATAAAAGTTTTATTTATACCCCGCCTTTCCAGAAAACTGATCAAAGCGGCTTACAACATTGAATAAAACAGTCCAAAAATACAATACAAGTTAAAAAACAAGTTAGAAAAATCAACGGGGAGCAGAGGTAAATCACGACAGTTAGGGGTAGGACAAGGAAGATCAATATCAAGTCCAGGGTCATACACAGGGGCAACAGACAAGAGTTTTTACATCTAGGGTGGGAACGCTTGCTGAAACAAATATGTTTTTAGGTTCTTTTTAAAAGAGACCAATGACGCGGTGGAGCGAAGTTCGGCCGGAAGCCTATTCCAAATTGTGGGGGCTACGATGGTAAAAGCCCTCTGAGAGGTCCTGACTAGATGTGATTTTGGGACCTCTAACAATTTAGTCCCTGATGTTCTGAGTGTACGGGGCGGATTGTACGGAGAGAGGCGGTCCTCCAACTACCCTGGGCCCAAGCCATTTAGGGCTTTATAGGTCAAAACCAACACCTTGTATTGAGCCCGGAAGCGGATGGGCAGCCAATGAAGGTCTTTCAAAATAGGTGTTATGTGGTCAAACCTGGACTTACCGGCGACCACCCTGGCTGCCATATTCTGCACCAATTGTAGCTTCCGGGATTGGTACAAGGGTTGCCCCATGTAGAGCGCATTGCAGAAGTCCAATCGAGAGAATACCAGTGCATGTACAACAGTTTCAAGGTCCTTACGGTCCAGATAGGGACGCAGCTGGCGTATCAGCCGAAGCTGATAACAAGCGCTCCTGACCGTCGCGTCCACCTGAGAAGTCAGCTGGAGCGACAAGTCAAGGAGCACCCAAGCTGCGCACCGAGTCCTTCAAGGGGAGCGTGACCCCGTTCAGGACCGGATGACAGATCTCACTACCCGGAGCCGGGGGACCTACCACCAGTACTTCCGTTTTCCCTGGATTCACACTGAGTTTGTTTTCCCTCATCCAGCCCATTACCGACTCCAAGCAGGCATCAAGAGGAGAGATGCCATCCTTAGTTACTACATCAGTCGGAGATACGGAGAAAATTATTTGGGTGTCATCAGCGTACTGATAACACCGCGCCCCGCATCTCCGGATGATCTCTCCCAGCGGTTTCATGTAAATATTAAATAGCATAGGGGACAGAATCGCTCCCTGAGCGACACCAGATGTAAGGGCCCTCTTATCAGAGCGACAGTCCCCCAGCTCCACCATCTGGAACCTGTCCGAGAGGTAGGACCAGAACCACTGCAGAGCAGTGCCTCCGATGCCCAACTCCCTCAGGCGGTCTAGAAGGATACCATGGTCGATGGTATCGAAAGCAGCCGAGATGTCCAAGAGCACTAACAGGGACACGCTTCCCCTGTCCGTGCTCAGACGGAGATCATCAACTAAGGCGACCATGGCAGTCTCAACTCCATAGCCTGCCCGGAAGCCGGTTTGAAATGGGTCCAGAAAATCGGTGTCATCCAGGATCGATTGAAGCTGGAAGGCGACTGCTCTCTCGATCACCTTCCCCCAAAAAGGTAGCAGCGAGATGGGCCGATAATTATTATGGATCAGGGGGTCTAAGGAGGGCTTTTTTAGCAGGGGTTTAACCACTGCTACTTTCAATTGAGATGGAAATTGGCCCTCACTTAGAGATGTATTAATGATCCGGTGCAGCATAGCTAGCACCGCATCTCCCCCCTGAGCTGCCAACCATGAGGGACAGGGATCAAGGGAGCAAGTCGTCCTCCTAACACTTCGAAGGATCCTGTCCACTTCCTCAGTACTAACAAACTCAAAGTGATCCAGTAAAACAGGGGCCACGGACGCTCTGGACACCTCTCTTATGGGAACTGTAGAAATACTGGCATCAAGATCAGCGCTTATCCGAGAGATTTTATCCGCAAAGAAGTTGTTAAATGTGTCACAGCAGGCTTTAGATGGTTCTAGAATAGAGCTCAGGGAGGGGGGCAGTTGTGTCAGCTCCTTCACTACCCTGAACAGCTCTGCTGGACGCGATTCTGCGGACGCAATACGTGTAGCAAAGAAAGAGTTCTTTGCTACATCTATTGCCACCCCGTAGGCTCTTAAATGAGAGCGTAGGAGTGTCCTGTCGGCTAAGCGCTGATGTTTCCGCCAGTTGCGCTCTAGTCATTGCACGACCTGCTTCCGTTCCCTGAGGTCTTCCGTATACCAGGGATGTTTATTGGAAGCAGGCCGGAAAGGACGCTTGGGAGCGATACTGTGTATAGCCCTAGAGAGATTAATATCCCAGATGTTAGTTAGGGCATCAACAGAATCGCCGTCAGTGCCAGTCATATGCCCCTCTAGGGCTTCTTGGAACCTTTTGGGTTCCATCAGCCTTCGAGGGTGGACCATCCTAATAGGTCCGCCACCCCCGGGGGGCTTAAGGTAGAAGCCTTGATCCGAGCCTCAACCAGGAAATGGTCCGTCCATGACAGGGGAGAGATGTTTAAAATCTCTACCCACGGAACTTCCATATCCGTACTAAAGATCACATCGAGGGTATTACCAGCACAATGTGTAGGCCCTGAGACTAATTGAGACAGGCCCATGACTGCCATGGTAGTCATGAACTCCCGGGCTGCACCTGTTGGAACATCACTGGCCTCGAAAGGGATGTTGAGGTCCCCCAGGACAAGAAGCCTAGGGGACTCAAACAGTAGTTCCGAGACCAGTTGTGTCAGCTCGGCCAGGGAGTCTGTTAGCGCACGGGGTGGCCTGTACACCAACAGAATCCCCAGACTGTCTCTGGCCTTCAGGGTCAGGTAAATACACTCAGTGTGAACTGTTTTCCGGATTGGGATCCTGGTTAAGGAAAGGGTGTTTTTATGAACCAAGGCAACACCGCACCCCCCCCCCCCCGCCCACCTAACCTGATCTGGTCCTTGACTGAGAACCCGGCTGGGAGGGCCTGGACCCATACTGCCTCGCTCTCAGGCCCAAGCCAGGTCTCAGTAATGCACGCCAGGTCGCAGTTCTTATCATGTAATAGATCATATATAATATGGGTTTTATTTTTTACAGACCTGGCGTTGCACAGGAGCAGGGACAGGGTTTGTGGTATGACTGGGCTGACCCTCAGATCTCTTTGGTTAGGAGAGTGGAAGGAAGGAGAGATAGGTATTACGCATCGATCTCGCCTTCCCTCAGAACGATAATCCACTCTCCTACCGCCATACCTCCCCATGCCCCGCACAACCTCAATAGGAGCACCCATAACATTCGCTTTAACATCCACCACGTCCGCAAGCAAAACGTCCCAATCCCCATCCGCCCCAAGACCCAAAAAACCAACATTACCCCATAACAAAACCAACCAAAGAGCACACAGCATTCCCCGGTAAACAGACAGCATCAAAAGAGGACCCAGCTGCAACGCCTCCGCGCCGAGCCGGAGCAGCTGGAGATGGCAGACAGCTGAGGCTGCAGGAGTCTCTCTCTCCCGGCAAGCGGCGGCGGCGTTGGGGAAGCCGGAGGCCGGCTTTAGTAGTTGCTGCTCCCACCGGCAACTCCCCCCTCCTCCACGCCGAGCCAGGGGCAGCGGATGACACTCAGCTGGTCTCAGCTGGGCTGCAGGAGTCTCTCTCTCCCGGCAAGTGGCGGCGGCGTTGGGGAAGCCGGAGGCCGGCTTTAGTAGTTGCCGCTCCCACCGGCAACTCCCCCCTCCTCCACGCCGAGCCAAGAGCAGTGGATGACACTCAGCTGGGCTCAGCTGGGCTGCAGGAGTCTCTCCCGGCAAGCGGCGGCGGCGTTGGGGAAGCCGGAGGCCGGCTTTAGTAGTTGCCGCTCCCACCGGCAACTCCCCCCTCCTCCACGCCGAGCCAGGGGCAGCAGATGACACTCAGCTGGGCTCAGCTGGGCTGCAGGAGTCTCTCTCTCCCGGCAAGCGGCGGCGGCGTTGGGGAAGCCGGAGGCCGGCTTTAGTAGTTGCCGCTCCCACCGGCAACTCCCCCCTCCTCCACGCCGAGCCAGGAGCAGCGGATGACACTCAGCTGGGCTCAGCTGGGCTGCAGGAGTCTCTCTCTCCCGGCAAGTGGCGGCGGCGTTGGGGAAGCCGGAGGCCGGCTTTAGTAGTTGCCGCTCCCACCGGCAACTCCCCCCTCCTCCACGCCGAGCCAGGAGCAGCGGATGACAACTTAAACAACCATATTAAAAACATTAATTTAAAAAAGCTAAAAAATCAGTTGAAACATAATAATGATTTTTAAAAATGCAACACACCTCAGTTAAAGAACTTTCTACAATAGTTAGTTAGTAGTCAATGGCTTGGGTAAATAAATCTTTGCCTGCCTGTGGAAAAAAGGTAGAGAGGGAGCCAGCCTAGCTTCCCATTGAAGGGAATTCCATGGCCTAAAGGAAGCCAGCAAGATGCATATATCCCATGGTCTCACCAACCGTACTTGTGATGGTGGTCGTAGTGAGAGAAAGCTCTAACCTGAGAATTTTAAAACTGGAACAGAGGAGTGAAACAGACCACCCCAAAGGGGCAGCTTCAAGCTGTCCCTTCCATAGCCGGATTGGGGCCACAGCAACTGCCCACCACAGAATGAGCCACTCCTTTTTGGGCTGGCAAGAACCCAGCTTTCCCATCCCACCACGGCTAGAAGCCAGCTTTAAAGTGCTCTGGAGGCATGCGGCATATAAACACCACACCACAGAAGCGCCTGGAAGCCACACACACACACACACCCCATGTAAACAGCCAGGCAGCTTGGAAACATGCTGCATGTAAACACTGCACTCCCAAGCCGCCTGGAAGGTGGCAAAAAGGGGTTGTCTGTTTCACCCCAGACTTATATTGAGAGATACTGTATTTCAAATAGGCTGGACCTATGTCATGTAGGTCATTTAAGATCATCATCAGGATTTTGAATTGTATCTGGAATTCTACTTTAAGTATAACTATGTCTGGATCCAACTCTGGTCAAGCAAAATTGAAAAAAGTGACTATAAAACTGCAAGTTTCTTACATTTAAAACACAAGCCTCAAATCAAGAGTTATATTACACAACAGACAATAAAGACTTGAAAGTATCCGATTTTAAAAGGAGGTTGAAATTTCATGCAACATGTTTTAATTGAATTTGTTTTACTCAGTTGTATTATAATGTCCTTGTTTTAAAGATAAACAGGATATGAATGTAGTAAATCAATCAATCTGTTTTCCCCACCCTCACTCAGCAAGCTACTGGTGGAAAGAGAGATCAGGTGGCCTAGCGTTTTTGATATTAAGGCGAGGGCCCCATGAAATGGGTTCCCTATCTATGCTTGGGTATCTTGCTTCCCCCATCAAGCTTTTCTCATATGACTAGGAAATTAGTTGATCTCATTTTATTCAAGTATAATAGTTTATTGTGAGAGCCAGCGTGGCATAGTGGTTTGAGTGTTGGACTGTGACTCTGGAGACCAGGGTTCAATTCACAGCTTGGGCATGTAAACCCGCTGGATGCCCTTAGGCAAGTCGCTCTCAGCCTGAGGGGAAGGCAATGGCAATGGCAATCCTCCCCTGAACAAATCTTGCCCAAAAGATCCCATGATAGGCTTACCATTGGGTCACCATAAGTCAGACACTACTGGAAGGCACAAAAAATAGTTTGTTGTAATATACATTGAGGAAGATTTGATCAAAATGGTAAGTATAAATGCATATGTGCCAAGAATACTAATGTATCTCCTTCTATTTTGTATACATCTGCATTGAGAGTCCATGAATATTGTCATAACAGGAAAATTAAAAGCAGCACTTCAAATAAAATGACATGATGTCATTTTTCACAGCTTCATCAAATGAGAAAAAGAATTTAGGAAAATACATTTTGTACTGAAAAGTGTGTTCTTGATATCATTTTTGTTCAAATCAAGATAGAAAGACGGAGGACAAAAAACCCAAATGTATTGCTTATTGTTGAATGAGTATATGTACATATATGGGATGGCATGCGGAGAATTTTGTGCTTATCTCATGAAAGGCAATTACATTACACATGTGTACCATACCTTTTGTGTTGTTGTTGTTTGTTTATTTGTTTTGCTTATAGTATATTTTGTGAAATCCAGTTAGGTCCTTTATCTAATGGAAGTGATTCTATCAGTGGAAGATGCAAGAGAAGAGTTTATCCAGTCTGTGCAGCCCCCCCCCCCCAAATGACAACAAAATTTGCTTCAAAATTTTGAAACACACAATAGACTTGGATGGGCAACTGCCAAGGGTTGGAAAGCTAGATTGGCCCTCTGCAAGACCCTAGAGTGCTCCATGTCACTCCTATACAAAATGAAAATAAAAAAGCTGCTGCATATTTAAAGAGGAAAGAAGGGATAAATACGTTTGTGGGTTTGAAAACTGAACTCTGTTTAGGAAGACTGATTTGGCAGAAATGAAAATATAGATTAGGTAAAAATGAAGAATCACATATAAACAGTATACTTATGTATCTGATTTAGAGAGAGGGAGGCCAGTTTTAGATTGTTTGTAGTGATGTTATTTCAACTATTTGTACTTGTTTATATTGTATTGTTTGTATTATATTGTCTGTATTGTATGGTACTTGTGATTAATTTGTTTATGCACAAGGTGTGTCTGTGTGTGTGTATATATGCGTGTGTGTGTGTAGTCAGCTGTCCATATCCATGGATATTTTATCCATGGATTCAAGTATCCACCGTTTGAAATTAATTTTAAAATACATAAATTCCAACAAGCAAACCTTGATTTTGCCATTTTTATAACTGACACCATTATATTATGCCATTGTATTTAATGGGACTTGAGCATCCACGGATTTTCATATCCATGGGAGCGGGGGACCTGGAACCAAACCCCAGCAGATGCCAAAGGCCCACTGTGCGTGTGGTTTTTTAAAAATCAAAAATTTTTTTTAAAAAAAAGACTGCTGCTGAAAAATCAATGGTGCAGTCAGACTGGTGGTTTGCTGGCTATGAGGGGTGGTGTACTCATGCAGGTGTACTAAGGAACTACTAGTACATTACCCACAAAAGAAAAAGATGCTGACCCTCTCTCCTGCAGATGAAGCTTCTCAGAACACATCAGTAATCAGGTTTGATCAACTACTTGATTCTCAGTGCTGTACTTGAGAGAGAAGGCAAAACCCGTCAGTTGGGGTTGGTTGGGAGGAGGTATTGTCAGCTTTGCCTTCACCCTTTCTTCTCCAAGAAGGGTGGACACCCACCTCCCTGCTCTTGGAGCTTGGTTTTTCCCAGGGAATCAATTTACTGCTTCAGGAAAAGCTGGAGCTATTTTTTCCCAGAAGTAGACCCAGAGAAACCAACATTCAACTGGAGAGGCAGCAGCAGCAGCAGCAGCAGCAGGGGGTTGTCATGTCCGACACACCTGGGGGGGGCTTTTTGGTGTGTCCTTGTTGGGCGGAAGCTCCATATCTTGGGCAGTGGGGGCAGTCTTTGTCACTACCCCATGAGCACACCTCCTCCTCATTATATGTAACCTCACCCAGCTCTTACAGTGGCAAAGTACACTTCAGTCACACTGCCAATTTGGGGGGAAGGGCTTGGAAGACCACAGAAAAGGGACTGGGGCCCAGTGTAGTCCACCTCTGATATAGATCATATTTGGAAGATGAGAAAATGAAGAGAAAGCCACACAAGCAGACTTCTAGTTATTCTCTGCCATGCTTCTCCAATGCCTAGTTCTTACCATGTGCTGCCATGGAGGATGCTTATTTGTTTGTTTAAAGTATTTCTGTATTGCCTCACAGCCAACAAGGGCTCCTGAGGTGATGAACAAAAAAAAATCTGATTAAAACAATACAAAGATACAAGTATTTTTAAATATATTAAAATACTCTTTTAAAACTCGTATAAGCGATCTAAAAACACTCCTAGAATCCAGTTTTGAAACAGTTATAACATCAATTTCATACATTGAGTATCAGGCAGAGCAGCAGTGTTTTGGCTGCCCACTGGAAGCTTAAGAGAGATGGGGCCAGCCTAACTTCCTTGGGTAGGGAATTCCATAGTCAGGGTGCTGATACTGAGAAAACCCTGTTATGTGTATCCACCCAACTAACCTCACAAGGTGTTGGGGCACACAACAGGGACTCTGAAGACCTCAAATTTCTGGCAGTTTCATGTGGGACGAGGCAGTCTTTCAGATAACTTGGCTTCAAGTCATTTGTAGGTCAACATTAGCACCTTTAATTGAGCTTGGAAGCAAAGTGGATGCCAGTTTAGTTCTTGCAGGACCTGTGTTATATGGTCTCTAAAATGCACACCTGGTGCCAGTCTGGCTGCTACATTTTGCTCTAGCTGCAGCTTCCAAATACTTTTCAAGGGCACAAGGGCAGCTCCAAATAGAGCACATTATAGTAATCTAATCAAGAGGTAACTGAATCACTGACAGAACCAGATCTGCCTCCCTCAAGAAAGGACACAGCTGAAGCTGAGCAAAGATCATTGCAGCAACTTGGCTTTTTACTTGTCTTAGTTCTTTTCCTCTATTAATTAATTGCCAGTGAGCAAGATGATTACATTGCATTCTTGTTTTATAAAAATATTACTTTGTGTAATATTTTGTAAGTAATACTTTGTAAAATATTATCACTTCAGCTTTTTTCTTGTTGTGTGATGTTTTGATTGAAGTTAACAGAGTATAGGAAGGACTTTATTTTACTTGTATTTTTATTTTTTACCTAGAGCAGTGAGAAGGCTAGAAAAACATTGTAGCATTGAGTCCCTATACCATGAGGAAGGTGGGATATAAAGAAATAATGGCTTTCACACTGCTTTTCTTTGCAGAATAAAGAATACGTGTGTCGAGGCCATGACTATGAGAGACTGGAGGCTTTTCAACAAAGAATGCTTAGTGAATTTCCGCAGGCCATAGCAATGCAACATCCAAACCATCCTGATGACAGCATCTTGCAGTGTGATTCCCAGTGTATCCTTTATTACAGTTTTGGGATGAAGTTAAAACTGTAGGATGAAAAAGACTTCACTTGGGATATGTCCATAGCAATTAGATTTTTTTCTCCATTTGCCCCCTTTTAGATGCATATATTTGTTTGTACTTCTCTCATTCAATAAAGGGATGGAGTTAATGGTCCCCACACTTAAAAGCCTCAAAAGGCCCAAAGTAGCTAGTCTGGCATCTTGTTCAGAGTTTCCTGTTATCCTTATGTGGTAGTTATTACATAAAACTTAGGGCCTCGGCAGACGGCTAATAGAGCTGTCCTTGGCGCAAGGAAGGGGAGGGGCAGCCGCACGCTCGGCGCCCCTTCCTCCTCCCGAGTTCGTCCTCGGAGCCGCCAGCCCTCCGCACGGCCGGCGCTCTGAAGACAACCTCCCGCCGCAGCGTCCGGACACGCTGCGGCGGAAGGGCCGCCGAAAGTGCTCCGCAAGCTTTTGCGGCGCACTAGCCGATATATGAAAGGAGCGCTATTTTAGTGCTCCTTTCTTGGGGCACCGATGGTGCACCACGGGATCGAGGCATGAGGATGCCTCGGTCCCACGGTGCACCTTCCCAGGGCGGCCCACGGCCTCCCGTCTGCCGAGGCCCTAAGTTTGAGAACACACCAAGCTTTCCTAAGTCTTTTAGAATGGGCCCCAAGAAGGGACTGCTTGTCTCCTTCCAAAGACTTGCTCATTGGGTCACCTCTGCAATCACTTGACTTATGTGCTTGCCCAAAAGCCTCTCCCACAAGGAGTAGGGACACTCACTAGAGTTGTAGCAACTCCTACAGTGTTTCTTCAGGGGCTACTCCACACCCAGCAATTGCAGGGCAGCAACCTAGTGTCAACCAACCACATTCATCTATCTTTATACCTTGGACAACAGATCATGCAGTGGAAAGTGGTTTTGGCCTCCTTATGAGCAGGACTCCACACTTTCTCATGTGAATAGCTCATTAATTTCACATACATGTGAGTCGCAGAGACCATGAAGAAGAATAGGTTATTTACCTGTAACTCTGGTTCTTCAAGTGTCATCTCTAAACTCACAAAACCCACCCTCCTCCCCTCTCAGGTCTTGCCCTATACAAAGCATATGCCTCAGATGGACCAGAAATTAAGGAAGGATCTGGGTGGGAGAGGAAGGGGCAGATCTCTCACCAAAACTAGAGTACTCAGCTGTAGAAAGTTCAGAATATTGCACTATACAGGTACAATTAACCCATATGTGTGAGTTCACAGATGATCATTCAGAGAACCACAGTCACAGGTAAGCAACCTATTCTTGCCATCATTGTCCCAGTACCTCATTTGTTCTCCAAAAAATTTCAAAAGGGTTCTCTCACAGAGGTTCTGGGATAACATTTGCAAGTTTCTTTAACATCCTTGGATGCGGTTCATCTTGCTTTGGAGCTTTGAATTCATTTTAAATATCCAGGTGTTTCCATACTACCTCTTTATGTACTTTACAGGAGCTGCTGCTGATCCAAAAACACTCATCTTTCGTTTTCATCAGTATAATGAATCCTAAAAAGATGTAATAACTTCTTTCCAAGCTTCCTTCTATTTTCACCTCATTGATCACTTGAACCATGCTGGTAAGCATCAGGTCTAAGAAACCTGAATCAGGCGCAAAACAGATGGGCCAAAAGAAGCGGCTTCTGGCCGCTTTGGGATAGTGGAGTTCAGATTGTGCACACACACCCCAAAGCAGCTGGAAACTGCTCAGAGACTGTGCTAAGGTGACAAGAGCTAACCCCAAAAGGAGCGGTTAAAATCCACTCCTGCTAGTGGCCTGTTCGGAACTGCAGCGGCAGCCCACTTTGGAAGCAGGCTGTATGGTTGCTGCAGTCCCAGCACAGTTGGGGCCAAAGTCTGCTGTGGCCCTTAGTCTCGTTGTCACTTCTTCCACATTCTGTAAAATTAAATTATTAACAAGGCAAGTATTGTAGAGATAGCATCTATAACCTTGAAAGATTTTATATGTTCAGTCATTTATCTGTTCAGATACTCAAAAAGCAGAGAAACCATATAAAGATGCAGATTGCATTATATACATAATTTTTTCTCATCAACAATTCTTCCCCATTCAATTAAAAGAGAGGTAATTTCCTGAATATGCAGTCTGTAATATGGAGAGTTCCCCTTCCATTAAAGAGAATGAAAATACAAAAACACACAGGACCTCTCCTCTCTGGACACATCACCTTGTGCTTATAGCTCTGATCACACTGAACTTATATTTTATTCATTCCATTCTCATTTGCAAGTATAGCTGTTTTTTATCTGTATTTTTTGTTTGTTTACTTTAGGGCTGCAGTCCAGTGCACACTTCCATAAAATATAAATCCCATGGAAAATAACAGAACTTACTTTTGACTAAACAAACAGGGAAGTCATTGTATTTGTACCGTCTTTAAAATAAATATGAATAAAATAAAATCAGTAGCAAGTACGGAAATTCATGGAATTTACATTAGCATATTCATTTGTCAGACCAGAAAATAAATTTGGTCTCCTTATATACTGGTACTGGAGTAGTCAATGCTCTTTTTTCTCAGTGTTTATTTCTATCCCTGATGAGATAGAGCCTAGTTACCACATCTTTTAGAGCCAAAGTTGATCTCTAGATTAAGAGTACTTCAACTTAATTGGCATATAAATGGCTTCTGTTAAGAAGAGAAAAAATGGTATCATTACACTGTGTCCTGAAGAGCTGAGAATACATCAAAAGTTAGATATTCCCTTACAGAACAGGCATGCCTTTAAAAAAAAAAGCAGCACTTCCTAATTTTCTATCTTTGTAAAAGCCCTGTGGTCCTTAATAAAGCAGCTAATATCTCTGCTTTTAAAGCATCACAACAGAAGAGGGAACATGGAAAAGAAAACTTGAATGTTATGTCATCCCTGCCTTAGAGAAGTTGTGTTTTATCTGGAGAAAGTATAAAGGGTTACTTTACACATTACATTATTAGATTGACATTACATGTTATATAGGTGTATAATTGATAAAGCTATTCAATGCCTACATTGATTCACATAACATGATATAGATGGAAATTGTAGTTTCCCTGCTCCATGAGCTTATATTATTGTAAAGATTATGGCTTATAGCATTAGCATAGTTTTAAAATACTTTTTACATACTGGGGATCTATAAATGTGTACCAATTACTACTACTAATAATAATAAATGTATCTGTATCCCGCCTCTCTGTGTAACACAACCAGGGCGGCTTACATGCTAAAACATACAATCTGTCTCCCAACAGCCCACCTCCCCAAAATACAATTAAATAATCATAGTTTAAACATACTTTAAAATAAGAGTAAACAACAAGTAATAAATAAATTAAAATAGCTGTAACAGAAGTCAGGGGTGTGACAGGCACAACTTTTTTGGTGGCCGGTTGTCTACTCAGGAAAGGCCTGCTGGAAGAATAACATGGCAGACTGAACTGAATTCTCTTTGGGTTCATCTTTGTATTTTGTTTTCCTTTGACTGGATTATGTTGCAGATTTGCAGATCTATGCAGTGACTCCCATTCCAGATAATATTGATGTGCTGCAGATGGACCGTGTTCCTGATCGTATAAAGAGTTTTTATCGAGTTAACAACATCAGGAAGTTCCGCTATGATAGGCCTTTCCATAAAGGTCCAAAAGACAAGGAAAATGAATTTAAGGTTGGGATACTTCATAGCAAAATAATACCAAATGCGCTGATGGTCCATATTTGGAACGTGTGCAAAAACCACTTGAACGTTATATATAAAAATGTAACATACAATTTTTAAATTAATAAGTAACAGTTCTATGCATGTCTAGTCAAACATAAACCCTTTGAGGCTTACATCTGAATAGACATGCATTGGATTGTGCAGTAAGCCACTCAGCATGGGCTAAATCACTGTACAGTTTACAGAAATGTACTAGTATTTCTCCATGTACTATTCTCCACTCTATATACTGTTTTCTCTTGCACAAGCGAATTTTACCTGCTTTGTCTATGCCTGGAGTTCTGTTGATTAGTCTCAACTAAAGTAAAGCGACTGAAGTAATTGTGTGTTTGTTTGTTTTTAATTTTATTTAAAGTAAAACATGCAGTATAATCAATTCATTAACAGTTTTGAAGGAAACATAAAACAGATCCAATGATAGGCTTGTTATTATATCCTTTACATTACAATAAAAAAGAACAAATCCCTCCATAAACTGAGATATGCTTGAGGAGACAGTATTGTATTAATACTATATTAATATTGTATGAATGGGAACCAAATATTGTAGAAACTGGATTCTGTTTATATACATCTTCTCTTGTTGAACTTCTATGAAAGCTTTGCCCTTAGAGTCACTTTCTCCAATTAACTATGAAGAAATGTACTGAACTTTTCCAGTTATATGCAATTTCCACTTAATGCTGTCAGAAAGAGAAAAGCAATTATGTCTGTTATGTCTGTAGTAGCTGTTTCCCATTATGCATAAAGAAAGTAAAGCTGAACAAGCAGTTACATTTTTTTTTATATTTTTACTTATTTCCCAAAAAATATTATCGCAAAAGTCTGAGATGCATGGACAGTCCTATCACACATGCAGATAAGTATCCATAGTATGCTTATTAACATATCTCAAATGTTTTAATATATACCATTATTAAGTAGTGATGGTAAATAATTTTGGAAGGAATGTTCCCTTATCTATGTGGAAATAGTCTTAATCACTAAAGCAATTGTTGAATGGTGAGTCAACACATAGCTAAATAAATCAGTGGCTTTACTGTTGTTGAGACTAACCAAGATTTAGGCCTGTATCTGTACCATTCAGGTATGCTGTGCTGCTGTTTGTATGGTAATAGGGCAGTCAGGGGTCTCGATGTGATCACTACAACTGGTAAACTGAGCAGCTGGTACACAGAAGAAATAAAGGACATCTCATTGCAGCTCTTCACATTTATGCAGCCCTATTGACTGGACTACCAAGGTCACAGTCATGCCCCCCCTTGGGAAGGCTGTATTGTCTTCTATGTTGCCCTGGCATTTTCCTGCCTCTGATAAGTCAACTTGCTATTTATGTCATAGACATCACAAATAAGGGCATTTTGCTAACTTATAATGGTGGTTCTTAATCTGTCAACTGACATACAACTCACCCTGCTCCCCTCTAATCATACTTTCATTTCTGCTGCGTCATACTTTGAAGAACTAAGGGAAATGCTGGAACTGACAGAGACATAGGGCCTTTGCAGACTGCCAGAAATAGTGCAAATTGAGTCTACTTTAACTGCCCTGACTCAGTGCTAGGGAATCATGGGAACTGTAGTTTATTGTGGCACCAGAGCTCTCTGACAGAGAAGGCTCAATGTCTCAGAAAAAATACAGTTCCCATGATTCCCTAGAACTGAGCCAGGGCAGTTAAAGTGGACTCAATTTGCACTATTTCTAGTAGTCTGCAAAGGCCCATACACACTAAGACTGAACAGGGTTCTAATGTTGAACTGTAGAAGGTACTGAATGATCTGTACAAACACAGAACAACCTAAATGTGTGAGTTCATGGGTGACCACTCAGAGAGCTCGTCTTATCCACAGTAAATGAAACAGTAGCCTCCTCTTAGCCACTGTAGAACACAGGATGCTATACAAAATGGTTACCTGGGATGATCCAACTGGTTGGTTTTTACATTCATGTCCTCTTCCACTGTCCAAAAGAATATGGCTTATCAAGTTTAAAACACTGGACTTTCCATTTTCTTCATATTTTCTTCTCTTTTGTAGAGCCTGTGGATTGAACGCACCACTCTAACCCTAACACACAGTTTACCTGGGATCTCTCGGTGGTTTGAAGTAGAAAGAAGAGAACTGGTAATATGTTATACTAACTACTTCAGCAGTAAATTCATAGTAAAATAGATAGCCGAAGGAAAAGAGTGAGCAACTTTCTGCCAGTTGGGGCCCCACGGTTTAAAATAGAATTCTTAAGATGCGGTTTAACTTCCATATAACCTGATATTATAACTGAATTTCAGGTTGCAAACGTAAAAAGAGTCAAGCTGGATGTCATGTATTCACAGCACTATGAGCTGTTGTAACTAGCAAACTAATAGTGTAACTTGAGGCCACTTTAGCTGTCCTGGCTCAGTGCTAGGGAATCATGGGAATTGTATTTTTTTCTGGGACATTGAACCTTCTGGTGCCACAATAAACTACAGTTCCCATGATTCCTTAGCACTGAGTCAGGACAGTTAAAGTGGCCTCAAGCTGCACTATTTCTGCCAGTCTGTAAAAGCCCTAAGTTTCATGGTTGACACGCTGCCTGAAAAAAACATGCTACAAATCACTGGTATATGTCAGATGAAAGTTAAGTGAGAGTTCTTCAAGAAACTATTAAATTAAATAGGAAAATGATAGTTTAAGAATCTGTATAGTACTGAAGTACATTCTGTTGGTCTTGTAGGTTGAAGTGAGCCCTTTGGAAAATGCCATTCAGGTAGTGGAAAACAAAAACCAGGAACTGAGGACACTGATAAGCCAGTACCAACACAAACAAATGCATGGAAACATCAATTTACTAAGTATGTGCCTGAATGGAGTTATTGATGCAGCTGTAAATGGTGGTATAGCACGCTATCAGGAGGTAAACTGAAGCTCATCATCATCTCTTTACAATATCATTTTTCCAGCTCTGTTGAATATTTAGGTGTAATAACATAGGAAATGGTTGAAATAATTCAAATAAAACTTAGATATTATCTGAATTTTATTTTGATCCACTTGAAACTCACCAAGTTTATTTCCAAATAATTATGACCAGCTGAAACCATTCACACAAAAGAAGATTTGATTGGATATAATAATGATTCATGGCACAAAGGATGGATTACAAAGAGAAAAGCTTATTACTATATTCTATCTTCTGTGGAGGATTCCACTCCAGGGTGAATTACCCCAGAAGCCTCAAAAATTCTCAGGCCCATTTGCACCCCCTGGCCTGGGGTAAAGTGGGGAACGAGTAGAACAGTTGTAACTTTTAAACATGTCTCAAAAGGTTGCCAGAATAGCTAAATAAAGGGCTTGATCCCTGGATTGGAAACAACATGGGAAAGGAGAGGGAGCTAACAGCCCAAATAAATTTACAAATTAAGTTTTAGCTGGGAACTCATCTATGGGATGCTTACTGAGAAGGTGAAGGGTTTAGTTGCCTAGGCATTGCACTGTACATATCCTATATGCAGTAATGTAACTTTTTCAAGGACATGCTGGCTGTCATAGCATCTATGAACAGCTCATACATCTGTGACAATTTCTCCCACGGATGCAACCCCCGCAATGATATATCAACATTCTGCTCTAAACAGCTACAAGGATTTGGAGGATTTCTACTTAGTTAAACAAGTAGTCATAGTGTAAAATTCTTGAGGTACTTATGGAAATAATGCTTTTGTTTAGAAAGCTGTACTTCTGGTTGAACTTGTGTAACACAAAACTAAATAGTGTTACCCTAGACCAGGGGTTCCCAACCTTTTTGACTTGCAGAGCCCTTATTTCTATGACGGAGCCCCTAAGAGGCCTATACTGTCCTACAGGTTAATGGTGTTTAGGAGTATATATAAGAATATATTCTTATTCTTTAATTTCATTCAAATTCTATTTCTTTCATTTTCCTGGAGCAGCCACAGAGCACCTTGAAAGTGCACACAGAGCCCTAAGTCAAGGGCATGTTTTGGTCCAAAATTATGGATTTTGATAAGTCAAGGGTAAAATTAGAGGCACATAACAAAGGATGTAAAGGACGAAGCTAAAGAAAACAATGCCAAAGAACGTAAAAACTGCTCACAGGCATCTGTTTGTGCTTTTCCAGTCCAGGCATTCAAAAAGGTCAGAAGTGGAGCCACTGTGAGATAGCAGAGGTGGTCAGTGCTTCTTTTAGGTTCTCCTGGGATGGACTAAGCTCTTGCCTTCTGCCATTCTACTCAGAGAAATGGAGTGGTTCCTTTTTTGACCTATGGATGTTTTTGGGGTCATTTTTTAACTAAATTTTCTAGACTTATACATTAATATATACAGTAGCCATGGCTTTAGGGGGCAATCCATTCTACAGCTTCATTGGACAGGTATTAGTTAAAGATCTACATTGATAAAAACGCATTGAAGTTTGACCTACATTTCAGGTTTGTCTGTGCTTTTCAAAGAATCCTAAGATACACTTTTCAACCTTTATTTATTAATTTCTAAGGTTCCTTATTTCCCATAGCTGTTCAGGGTAGGAAAAGAGCAGAAGCTATAAAAAATTCAGGACAAGGTCTGAAAAATAATGTGGTAATAATGCTTAGCATTGTCATGAGAATTTAGATCAAATTTATGATCTCTCTGATCTTGGAAAAAGAGTGTCTAGCACTGTGTGTGTGTGTCCCTACAAGTCACCTGTTGACTTTTGGCAACCTCATGAATTTCATAGGGTTTTCTTAGATATGGAATCCTCAGAGGTAGTTTTGCCAGTTCCTTCCTCTGAAATATAGCATGCAGCAACTGACATTAATTGGTTGTATTCCATCCAAGTACTAACAAGAGCTGACCCTGTTTAATTTCCAGAATCTAACAGGATCAGGTATTTACACCATGACCCTACAGCAATTGCTATATGTCTAAGAAGGAAATGCCTCTGATCTTTAAAATGGATTTTGGGCCCACAACTGAATAATGTACCTAGGGACCAGCAACATCACCTTTATTTTGTTTTTGTGGATTTTTTAAAATTTTGTTTCCCATTATGAATTTTTTTTAATATAAGAAAAGATGAAGATAAAATATGACCCATGGAGAGAAGGGGAGTTAAAGAAAACAATATTTGGTAAAATTATTTACATGTCTTTGATGCTGTTGTTTAAGTAGATCCTAGGCAATTAAAGCTGTGGTGCTTCAAGTGCGCATATGTTAAAGAATATTAGAAGAGAATAGTGTTCTGGTGTTTCCTTGCATAGTAACACTACTATTAAGGCCTTCTTTACCTTTTTTCATGTGGTTATTAACCGATTTACTGAGTTACTAAATAAAATAATTGTCTTTTTTCCCTAGGCCTTTTTTGACAGAGAATATATCACGACTCACCCAGGAGATGCAGAAAAAATCACACAGCTGAAAGAGCTGATGCATGAACAGGTATCCCTGTATTTTTAAAGAAGAATAAATAATATTATTTCCTCAACAGTATATGCTGTTGGGCAAAGTAAAGTAGTTTTATTCAAATCAGCCTGGTTGTAAATCTCAATAAATTCATTTTCTGGGTTGATGAAAAAAGAAATCCACAGAAATTGAATTATACTCATCTCCCCGCCCCCAAGAAAGGCAAGGAAAGTCACATGATCAAAGATGATTTGATCATTTGACTGTTCACAGTATCCTCCATCAGTTTCTTTACCTTTTTCTGCTTGGCCTTGCCTATTGGCCTTCTTCTATTTGTCATTATTCAGATCATCTATTTGTAATATTTTTATTATTTGACCTTTCACTTTATCCTAACTTTTAAAAAGCCCTTGCATGCTCTTATTGGAAGATGTCTTCTGAGGATAGATTATCAACATGGGCTTCAAGCCATGCTAGGCCCCCTCGGTATTGCTGGCTTCTTTTTAAAAGTGTATCGAATGCAGCATTAAGATTCCGGGTCGAGATGGGCATTTGAGATGCCTTCAATGTTTGGATGAGTCCCATATCATTACCTCATGTGCACATTGTGTAGCATTCACACCACAATCCAGACGCAACAGAGAGTGTTGCCTTACAGCTCTTCTGTATGAGCAAATCTTGAACTGGCAAAAGCTTGTGCACTGTCAGCAGGTTTTGACTTCAAGAGAAGAAGTGGGCCCTAGGCATTGATTGCTGGCTTTGAAGAAGTCAAAGTTGAATATGGAGAAGGTAGCCTTGGTCCTGACAGATGTCAGTACCTCTAAACAGAAGGCGCCAAGTACATTGGTGGAGATCATCTGTACACCTGCTAAGAAGACTTGAGAGGGTACCAGGGACAACTCATCTTATTGTCCATACTGGTTCGAAACACAAGCAGAAGAAGAAGAAGAGATCAAAGGAACACTGTTCATTTCAACCCTCTTTGCATTTGGCTGAAGCTGAGCAACCTACTCTCCTTCATGATGTATAACACAAGTTTCTGTTTCTTGAGGAGCACAGATATTAGCACTGTTGCCTATTACTTAAAATGGATCAAATATTGAGATGTAGGTTCTCATTTAAGGGCTAACCTTGTCACAGCTTCATGCCCTCAGTATATTTTTGTGAAAACTAAATGTAGGAAATGCAATTTAGGCAAATTCAATCATGAACAAGTGGGTCTACTATCTCCAGTTGCACAGTGTTCTGAGAAGCATCAGATTGCCAAGCAGGCCATCAAATATCTTCTGATAATTGACTTATGACACTGGTTTCTTGTCAGGAATAGTTATATGAAGTATATGCCATGTTCTTTTTCATATGAAATTGCAGAGGAGAGAACAACTCTGTTCCACATGTCAAGTCATAAACAGCTTTATAACTTAAAGGTGCTTCAGGGTAGAAACCCACAAGAGTACTGTTCTTTTAAAAAAAAACTAAAGAGAAAGTGCAAGACTGAAAAAAAAAATTGAGATTATTTATGTCTATAACAGTCCAGAAGGTTCAGGGCACATCAAGCATTGAGGTAAACTTCCTGAACAATAATGTAAGTATTCTTTCTGAAAAGGTGCCTCTTTTTTTAATTCATTCTTTTTACTATAAATTAGATTTTTTTTTTGAGATAAGCTCCAATATCATATTCAAGCATTGCAGGCTCTATTAGCCAGATGGAGGCTGAGTGGCAAACCCTGGTGATTTGGGTTATTATTGATACCCTTATGGCTACAAGAAGACAGTCTCCCACCTGAATATACAAGGCCACATGGAAGGCTTTCACCAGATAGTGTAAAGCAATGCTTCTCAAGCTTTCTAATGTGGAATAGTAGCTTTCCCCCCCTCCCCCAATATGCTAGAGAACGGTTCCATATTTATGCCATATTATAACCTGGTCTGTCTTTCCTGGAAAAACGCTACAGCCTGGCAGTTGGTGGCACACAGACCAGCACCAGTTTGTAGACTACCACTTTGCATAGCACTGTTTTGAAACACACTTGGGGCATCACAGCAGAGTTTCTGGACTGTCTGTCCTAGCTATTCAAAATCTCTTTTATTCCTTCCAGAAAGACTTTGTATTATTAGCCTGGACCTATGCATTCTTCATATTTCATATTTCTTTTCACATCAAACAAGAACTTCTCATCCATCTGGAAAACTCTGGCACAATGTAGACAATTAAAGATTTACATTTGCAGGATGAGGTCCTTCTGGAAATAAGAGTTTGTTTCCTTTTGCCTGGTGTCTTTGCCTGGTGTCTTCCATAGCTAAGTAGATTAAGATATATGTTTTCCTAGGATCTCATCAAGGTTTCAAAGCCAATTCATGTGACAGCTCATTCAACCAGAGCTGGTACCATACAGCCTTTCTTAACTTCCAGCCCATCCCTCCAAGAGATCTGTTAAATGGCAAACTCAAGCAGCTCTAACTTTTTCATAAGATGCTATAAAACTGATGAATTTCATCCTGCTGAGGATGCTTTTGTCAAATATGTAATGCTGGCAGTCCTTAAGTGTACAGAAACTTGAGGATCTTGACTTTGCATAATTTTCTCCTCTCACTAACCAAAAGAATGATACATTGAGTACTTACCATGAAGGTACATTTGGCAATGATAGAGAGGAGAACCCTATGCTCCCCCGTGGAGGAATGCTTCTCATCAGATAAAAATACATCCTGTGTGGCTGGAATTGTTCAGATAAGGACTTATTTATCCACATTCTTTTACTTGTTCTTCCATTCAGATCTGATATTTAGCTTTACTGGGTTGGATGCTAAAGGAGGGGGCTGTGAGCAGTCATATCAGTCAATAGTGTTTCATTACATGGCTTTCTGTGCTTCTTTTTGAGGAATGATAGCTTTAACCCACATTGTATCGATTTCTCTGCTGACCCAGGATATACCTTCATAGTAATCACTCAGTGTACCATTTCCAAGTAAAATATGGAATCAAAGTGATTGTGATACTTTTGTTGCTATTCTTTCCCTCTTCTTCTGCAACAGAATATCAAGAAAGATATAATCAAGTTGCTGCTCATTTGGATAAAATACTCACAAGACTTAATTGAGTTGACCATAACTGTAGCCATCTGAATGCATTTTTCCTTAAAGCTTAACATTATAATAGTCTTTTCTAATTATTTTCACTACCACAACAAGTGAGCAAAAATCAGTCAATACAACACAGAATTCAAAAGAGGCACTCCTGATGTTTGAACACAGATCAGAGATCTGCTTGAAAGTCGCCAAGAGTAGAGTTTTTCAGTGTCTTTGCGCTCGTCTTATAGAATGCCTTTCCAACAAGAAGACATCATTCTTTCTTGGTGTCTGCTATGGACTTTTGTTTTTAGACAAGCATTTCCTGTCTGAAAATCAAATTCCAGGAACTTTTTTAAAATACATTTGTTTTTACTCTATTTTTATTTGTGCTTTGACTTCTTGTACACTACGCTGTATCGTTTTGCTGTGGAACAGTTTATATATCACATAATAAGTAAATAAAAATAATATTGGAAACTGAATTACATATATTTAGAAACCATGAATGTGGACTATTATTTATACCTTTTAAAAGATGAATATATAAATTTGGGTTTTGCTTTTTTAATAGGTACATATTCTAGGAGTAGGTCTGGCAGTGCATGAGAAGTTTGTCCATCCAGAGATGCGTCCACTACATAAGAAGCTGATAGATCAATTCCAGATGATGCGATCCAGTTTATACCATGTAAGTTGATAATCAAGGTTTGGATTGTTGTTTTTTTAACAGATCACAACATTGTTTAAACTCTTTGTGGCATATCTGTAGAAAATGAAATAAGATGAATATGCATTTAATAAATTATTTATCTGTAAGAAATCAGATATCTAGAAAGTTCTGGAGGAACTGAATTTCTCCTTTGTTTAACCCCATATAATCAGCCCTCCATATTTGCGACCTTGAGACTCCCGGTTTCGATTATTTGTAGGTCAAGGCAGCTGATGCAGGCATTCCTTCTCCCTTTCCCTCCCCTATTACTCCCTGGGCTGCCCAGGGAGCGATCGAGCAAGGAAAGGCAGGAGGTGCCTCCAGCCCCCAAAGTTAGGGAGAGAAAGGGACTTTCTCTGCCTGGGCAGCCCAGGGAGTGATGGGGGACGGAAAGGGGCAGGGAGCCAGTTAAAGGGACGGGGGGGGGGGGGGGGGAAACAGTGCAAGTCCCTTCTCTTTCCCCACCCACCCCTCTCTTTAACTGGTTTCTGAGTAGGGGAGAGTTATTTGCGATTTTTCCACATTCACAGGGGTCTTGTTCCCCTAACCCCTGCAAATATGGAGGGAGGACTGCACATGTGGGGGGGAGGCAGAAAGTGAATCCTCAGAACTAGGACCTCACACTATATGCAGTTCTGTGAACCATCATTAGTGGGTTAAAAACAAAAACACCAGAATATTGTAACTTGGAGCTTAAGAGAAAATACCATCCCCCAGGAAAAGAGGTTCTCAGGAGAGTGATTTTCACTAGGAAAATGTGTCAGAGTGAAAGGGCTAAGAAACCACCAAATGACAATGCTTCTAGACAAGGCTTTTATTACAAAATTGCCTTGACAGCTTCCTAGAATGTTGAGGCTGTATGATGTCATCTATTCCTTGTAACCCTTCTAGGTTTCTTCACCACTTTGTCCATCTTCTTTCTTTCCACAAAAAACCCATTAAGTAAAAAAACAATGGAAATGCTGTGCCATGTCTTCTAATTGGTAGCTCTTGGAGCTGTCCACTTGGAAACACCTCTAGCTTTTCTTTCCTTTTTTCTGCCTCAGCAGCTGTATTCTGTTTTGGGTATTTTAACTCCTCAAAAGAATCACAGAACAGTGCATAATACATAGTGCTGCCTTCAGCTAGTATGTTCTGTAAAAAGGGTTATAAATAAATGTGTGCTTTTATCCTTATAATAGAAGAGCAGAGATAAATAATGCAGTAATGGAAATCTGTATTGTATGATCCAGACTTGCATCCGGACTTGCCATGTAAACTTAGCAACTACCTAAATTGGAGAATATTCACAACCAATTGTTCTGTATGTTCTTGTCTGTATATCAATGTTGATCACTAATTAAGACCAAAGAATTCCTGGTAAATAATAATGTGTGGAAGGAAATTATATTGTATGACTTAGATAATTAACTACTAAATTACATTTGAGTTATCTGTCAACATGTAAAACAGAAAACAGAGGACTGGTTACTCTTCTGCATCATGTTTCTTCATTAGTCCTGTTTTCATAGCCTGGTCCTTTTTTCAGCATGGAAAAAATGAGAATCATCCAAAAAAAGAAAAAGAGTTATTTGTATTGTTTTTCAATGGATATTAATTCATGATAAGTATTTCTTCATCTGTATCTCATGTGGAGTGATTAATGCTAGAAACAAGTGAAATATTGCTCTTTCTCAGACTACAAAATCACCAAACATGGAGGAAACATGAACTTCAGTCTGACTTCAAAAGGAGGAAAGGATCCAGTTTTAAGCTTATTTTTACAAATATACTTGTGTGCAATGCTGATTTCATAATGTTTATATTTCCTTCCATATCCCAGTGAGCATCTAGCACTTAATATCTGTTACAGGAATTGCCTACTTTGGATAAACTAAGTCCAGCCTGCTCAGGTACCAGCACACCACGCAGCAGTATGCTCGTATCACATAGCCCTATGAGTCCAGAGAGCATCAAATTGGTACATCGACACAGGTATTTTTTTAAACATCTCTCCATAATGAATAATTTGCATACCACCTTTTCTGATGCACTCTAAGGTGGAGTAACAGATCTTGCTGCTGGATACAGATGATAATTAAAGTTATAGGAATAATGTAGCCCAATCTTTTACATTAAATTTAATAGTTAATTAATCCTCTGTAGTGGGGTGATGTTTTTGTATTGTTCTTTGCTGAATGTCTGTGGACATTCCATGGGTACAATTCATATTCTGAAGTTTTCATTTTTTGTAATGACTAACTTGCAACCTGACAGGTTTGAATAGTTGATTGGGATTGTGACGGCTTTGCTAGATGTTCTCATAGTTACAACATTAATTCTTATTTTTAAAATTGTTCAATAGATCTTTTTGTCTTTTTATTTCTTACAAAATGTTGTAGAATCAGCCTTCTTTCTATTAAGATGGGGTGGGCATGTAAACATTCTGTTTAGAATAGAGGTGAACAGAAGGAGCCATTGGGCCACCTACTGCCTCAGGGAGACCTCTCTGAAGCCCATCATCATCACCACAACCCAGCCCTCAAAAACTCCTGTCAAATTGCCCTTGATAACCAATTGTCAATATGAATTTGAGAATTTGCCAAACCCTGATTCAGAATGAGCTATGAATGATATCACTATGAATAAGTATAAATAGAACGTTACAATATAAAATCAGCATCAGGGCAATTCTAAAGGAAGTTTCCAGGAAGCAGAAGGCAGATGGATTAGAGTGGCAAAGATAATAAATGGAAAGGAATTGGAAGAGTAATAAAACATTTAACTTATTGCCAGATTGCTGTGTGTGAGAATTTGGATTTTTATTTATGTAATTAGATAATTTAGCCCTTTCATTTCCTCTAAAACTATTCATTAATTAATTTATATAGCACCATCAGTACACTTTACAAAGTTAAAAAAACGGCATACAATTTAATACACACGCATGTGCACACACACACAGGGCAAGGAAGGAGTAAAGAAAAACCTAATGCAGTCCAGGTAAATATACAAAAACAAATTCAGTATAATATAAAGCAAACTGACAAATACATATCATCAAAATGTACAAGATGATAAAAAAAACATTAAATAAAATTCTATAAGTTTTGGAAAACAAGTTTTTAACTGAGATTTTAAAATAATGAGGGAGGAAGCAATCTGCAGATGTTCAGAGGGGCAATTCCTAGAGTACTGAGCAGTGAGTGAAAAAGGATGATGCCAAGCCAAGGAAGAGGAAAACCTCAGTTAAGTGAGAAGCCTGGAATTCCTAGAATGCAGAACTTGAGCAGTATGGTAAAAAGAAATGGGAGCTGAAAGACTGTGGAGAAGGGCTAGATTGTGTAGGGCTTTAAAAATTAAGAATTTATACTGAATCCTAAAAGGATTAATTAAAAGATATCAAAAGTGGAGTAATATGATCAAAATGTGTTTATGTGTTTAAGCACACATAATTAAAAAAAAACACACCTATATGTTACATTGTGTCCAGTTATATAGTGGCTTACTGTTCTGTGTTACTTTAGTTTCTCGTTTTTGCTAAATGTCTGCCTAATTTTTGCTGTGAAATTTTCATATAATATTAGGCTGTAAAACTATTACTGATACAGAAACTTGTTGTTTTGTCAAGGAAAGTATTAAGAAATCTATACTTTAAAATTCCCAAAAAATGGAAGCAGGGGGAATGTACTAAAAAACTATTAGTAAATGATTGAAGTAAAACAACCCAACTACCAGGAACTCTACAAACAGAGAGGGACTCTGTTTACTCTCTTATCCAGGCCTCTTGCACCTGTATTACAAATACAGTTATAATATATGACGCCAGTCCTTCAGTTCATAATAAAGTATATTTTGGAACAATCTATCAAGGGATAGTTCAGCAGGTATATTTTGGATGCAGTTACAAAACTATGCAAATGATGATTTCAGAGGGCCAAGAAATGTCAGTAGATGCGTATTCAATTATCTCTAGATGTGCAAATACTTTTCTAAAATCTGCAGATTCTAAAACAGTAGAATTAGTGTGGGTAATGGAGTCCAATGCATATCTTAAACTAGTAGAACTACAAAAATCAGTGGCTTTTGAATTTCAGATTATAGAATAATGTTTCTTCTTCATGGTCTCTGCGAATCACACAGATGGGTTATATCTGCGCCTGTGCAACTAGCTCAGAAAGTTCTAGTATCACTGGGCAAATCTTCGATTGCAACTTTTTGGCGGTAGCTCTGCCCACCCCTATAAACCCCCTGGCATTCCTGCTCTTTCCTCAGTTCCTTTCGTCCCGTTCTTTCCTCAGTTCCTTTTGTTAGCAGCTAGCAAGGAATTTCGCTCGCTTAGAGTCGTTCTTCTCCTCTCGATTGTGACCTAAAAGGCTTTTTGACTACTATTTCTGGCTTTGACTTCTCTTTGGATTGTGTATTGGTGATTGTTAGCGGATCAGTTGACTCGGACTGTTTTTTTGACTTCATCTTTAGCCTGACGGACTCAACCTGTTGAAGAAACATGACATCCTTCAAGTGGTGCACAAAATGCAACGCTAAAATTCCAACCACTGACCGCCACAATGTGTGTTTGGTGTTTGGGCGAAGCCCATAACCCAAAGGCTTGCCCCCTTTGCAAGGACATAACTACCCAAGCCCTTGAAACTAAAGGCCGCACTCTGGGAACAGGCCCTCAGACTGGCCTCTGCACCTGCCCATCAACCTCCAGTAAGGAGACTGTGGGCAAATGGGGAAGGTCCAAGGAGAGATCCTCTAAGGACAAGAAGGCTGCAAGATCTGAGAAAGATCGTGTTGAAGGGGCTGGTAAAAAGATGGCCAAGAGAAAGCATCTTGAGGCCAAGGATGGAGGGTCAGTGACCGTTCTCACTCCAAAAGAGCCCGTTCTGCCTCCCTGAAAAAATCCCATTGAGGCAAGGTGTTGGAGTCAGCAAAAACACCTTCGGGTCCGAGTTGGCCCAGCCGATTCCTGTGTCAAGACCGCTTTCCCCTCCGATTTATGTCATAGAATCATAGAATCATAGAGTTGGAAGAGACCACAAGGGCCATTGAGTCCAACCCCCCTGCCATGCAGGAACTCCCAGTCAAAGCATCCCCGACAGATGGCCATCCAGCCTCTGCTTAAAAACATCCAAGGAAAGAGACTCCACCACACTCCGAGGGAGTGTGTTCCACTGTCGAACAGCCCTTACTGTCAGGAAGTTCCTCCTAATGTTGAGGTGGAATCTCTTTTCCTGGAGCTTGCACCCATTGTTCCAGGTCCTAGTCTCTGGAGAAGCAGGAAACAAGCTTGATCCCTCCTCAATATGACATCCCTTCAAATATTTAAACACGGCTATCATATCACCTCTTAACCTTTTCTTCTCCAGGCTAAACATCCCCAGATCCCTAAGTCGTTCTTCATAGGGCTTGGTTTCCAGACCCTTCACTATTTTAGTTGCCCTCTTTTGGACACGCTCCAGTTTCTCCACATCCTTTTTGAATTGTGGTGTCCAGAACTGGACACAGTATTCCAGGTGAGGCCTGACCAAAGCAGAATAGAGTGGCACTATTACTCTTAATCTAGACACTATACTTCTATTGATGCAGCCTAAAATTGCATTGGCCTTTTTTGCTGCTGCATCACACTGTTGACTCATGTTCAACTTCTGGTCTACCTGGACTCCTAGATCCCTTTCACACGTAGTCTCATTCAGCCAGGTGTTCCCCATCGTATATCTGTGCTTTTCGTTTTTCCGCCCAAAGTGCAGTACCTTACATTTCTCCATGTTGAATTTTATTTTGTTAGCTTTGGCCTAGCTTTCTAGTCTGTTCAAGTCATTTTGAATTTTGATCCTGTCTTCTGGGGTATTAGCTACTCCTCCTAATTTGGTGTCATCTGCAAATTTGATAAAGTATGCCCCCAATACCCTCATCCAAGACATTGATAAAGATGTTGAATAGCACTGGGCCCAGGACAGAGCCCTGTGGCACCCCACTGGTCACTTCTTTCCAGGTTGAAAGGGAGCCATTGTTGAGCACCCTTTGGGTTTGGCCAGTCAACCAATTACAAATCCATGTAACAGTTATTTTGTCTAGCCCACATTTTACCAGCTTATTTGCAAGAATGTCATGGGGAACCTTGTCAAAAGCCTTACTGAAATCAAGAAATACTATATCCACAGCATTCCCTTCATCTACCAAGCTGGTAATTTTATCAAAAAAAGAGATCAGATTTGTCTGGCATGACTTGTTTCTCTGAAACCCATGTTGACTTTTTGTGATTATGGAATTACCTTCCAGATGTTCACAGACACTCTTTAATTATCTGCTCCAGAATCTTTCCTGGTATTGATGTCAGACTAACTGGAGTCCGAATTGGAGGGTGAGATTCGTGAGGAGCCTCCGGAGTTAACTCTACATGTGTTGGAACAGGCAGTCACCGGCCCCTTTCAGATTCAAGAGGATTCCCAGGATCAAACCCGACGACGTCAGGAGTCATCATCCCTCGGGCTCGAGGCTGACCAGACATCGGAGGAGAGGTCCCTGCCACAGGATCCCTTCTTCCTTCAATTTCTGGATCTCCATTTCGATGCCCCTTTGGGTCGTTATTATTTGCCTGTCGACCCAGAGACCCTCCAATGTGAGTGGAAATGGCCTACAGTACTGACACCATCCTGAACGCTGTGTGTTGCGGTCCCGATCGCCCTCTCTGGAATCTGATCTCGACAGGGCCTCAAATCCACCCAGCCTGGTCAACTTGGCATCATGTTCATCAACCGACGATGTCGTCTTTTGCTGATCAAGTTATCCAGATGGCTAATGCTCTTGGGATTGAGATGTCATGGACCAATGAGGAAGCTGTCGATCCTGTGGAGAGAAGGGTGCATGGCGAGGTACCAACACCGCCTTCCATCGCATACCTTCCATCCCTGGAGAAGATAATGAGGAGGTCATAGATAATGCCGGCAACAGTACCATCAATGTCCCGCAAGATTGAGAACCTCTACCGCATCTCGTCTTTGGGACTGAGCTGGCTCTTCGAGCATCCGCAACCTAATTTGGCCATCGTAGAAGGCTCTCAGTTGGCCTTCACTCCCCAGACCTCTTCCTCCCCAACAGATTGGGAGAGTAAGAAGCTGGACGCGGTTGCTAAAAAGATCTATGCAGCTGCGGTGCTGGATCTCAAGGTTGTGAATTATGTGGCCTGCATGGGCGCTTATGTTCAGCCCCTGATGTAGAGACTGGAACTACTGTTAACCTCCATCCTGGATAAGGACAGAGCCCTTGTGATGGCCATTCAGGCCGGGACACATGCATTGGGCAGCCAGCAAATTATTTCTGCCCACCACTCGACGGACTGTGCTTCGACGATGCTATTGGGCTTGGTAGCCCTTTGCAGGCACGCATGGCTACAGGCATCTGATTTGACTCATCAGGTGAGAATGGCCATAGAGGACATGCCCTTCAATGATTTCGGACTCTTTAACAAAGAGACAGATGAGAAGCTCAATTTTCGATACCACATGAAGGTGGCGGCAAGGAAGCATGGCATGTCCTCTCGTGCCTTCCAGTCACCCCAGAGGCATTACGGGGGCCAGCGGCCTTGATATCAGCCCTATCATCAGTGGATGTACCAGCCCCAGGAACAGCAGGGCCACCAACAGAGTCAACAAAGGCAGCACCAACCATCCCAGTCCTCCTCTTCCTCTTTGGGTCGATGCCAGCAGTCCTTACCTAAATACCGGCAGGACTTCTGGATGAAGACCACTGAATTAGGCAAGAGGAGAATGTGATATGGGGCAGCGCACTTTGACACTCTGGGGACAGGTTAAAGGCCTATTTTGACACCTGGACCTCAATCACCTCCGATTCTTGGGTGCTTGATATTGTCTGTAGGGGCTATGCACTCAAGTTCGAAGAGCTCTCAGCCACCGGAGCAGTCCTGTCCACCACCCTCTCAGACACTTTACTTGACGGAGTGCACCCATTGTTACATAAGGGAGCTATCGGGCCAGTAGAACCCTCTTGGGCCCGATATTGCTTTTTCTGCAGATACTTCACGGTACCGAAAAAAACTCGGGCTTTAGGCCCATTCTGGACTTAAGACACTTGAATTCCTTTGTTTGCTACCAGCACTTCCATATGGTAACTCTTGCCTCTCTTGCAGAGAGGACATTGGTTTGCAACCCTCAATCTCAAAGATGCTTATTTCCACGTCATATCATGGGGTGATATGATAGCTGTGTTTAAATATTTGAAGGGATGTCATATTGAGGAGGGAACAAGTTTGTTTTCTGCTGCTCCAGAGACTAGGACCCGAAACAATGGATGCAAGCTGCAAGAAAAGAGATTCCACCTCAAAATTAGGAGGAACTTCCTGACAGTAAGGGCTGTTCGACAGTGGAACACACTCCCTCGGAGAGTAGTGGAGTCTTCTTCCTTGGAGGTCTTTAAGCAGCGGCTGGATGGTCATCTGTCGGGGATGCTTTGATTGGGAGTTCCTGCATGGCAGGGGGTTGGACTGGATGGCCCTTGTGGTCTCTTCCAACTCTATGATTCTATGATTCTATGGTACAGACGGTGAACCGGGCTGCCCAGAAGCCTTCCATCGTAAAGTCTTATATGTTCAAATGGAACAACTTCTTAGCCTCTGTCAGCTAAGAATATTTTTCCATCCCATGCGTCAGTCCTGACCGTCTTGGAGTTTTTGATGTCACTAGCCGATGCAGGGCTGTGCTTGAATTCTATCAACTGTTACTTATCTCTGCCTTATGCTCTCATTACCAACTTGAGGACAGGCCCTCCCTCTTCCTGGAAGCTGGTTTCTTAAAGAACTTAACAACTTACATCCCCTGGCTTCAGTACCGACCCCGACTTGGACTTGGTGTTGGCTCCTCTTTCTTCCAGACCTTTTGAACCTATGGCCACAAAGGACTTAAGATTGCTGACCTGGAATACAGCTTTCTTCTTCGTGGTCTCTGCGAATGCACACAACTGGGTTTTATTCTGCGCCTGCGCAGCTAGCTCGGAACCTTCTAGAATCACTGGGCAGAAGTTGGATTGCAACTTTTTGCAACTTTTTGGCGGTAGCCCCGCCCACCTCCATATAGGCCCCCGCGTTCCCGCTCTTTCCTCAGTTCCTTTCGTCCGCCGCTTTTGCAGCTAGTGAGGAACTTTCGCTTCGGCAGTTATCCTACTCTAAATAGTCTTCTTACGGTTTTGACCTCGGCTTGATTATTTGACTACTCTTTGGATTGCAACTAAAATATCTCCTGTTGATCTACACCGGTTTGACCCGTTTTGCTTGACCATGGCTTCGTTTAAACAATGTGTGACCTGTAAGGCCAAATTCCCGACCACCGATCATCACGAGGAGTGCGTTTTCTGCTTGGGGGAAGCGCATAACCCACACTCCTGCAGGTTATGTAAGCAAATGACTCCTCAGGCCCTCAAAAACCGCATTCTCAAGTTGAAGGCAGCCCTCTGGGAGCAATCTCTCAAGGCCCAACCTGGCCCGTCTGAGGCTGAAAGCCGCCCAGTAGAAAAGCGCCAGGAGAGAGGGAGATCGCGGGAAAGGTCCAAGGACAAGCCCCGTAAAAAGAGGGATCATGTCAAGGACCGCCCTGAAAAGTCGGGAAAAAAGACGGCCAAGACCAAACATCTGGAACCCACCCCTTACAGGGTGTCTCCGGAGAGAGCACGGTCGGTATCTTCCTCTCGTTCTCCCTTGCAACTGAGGACAGGGGACCGATTCACTCCCTCTTCAGTATCCGCTCCTCCGGCCGCCGCCGATCCCCAAACGGACACGGGGAAGCAGGCTTCCAAACCGAGCACACCCGTCGTGTGCCTCGGTACGGAGTCCGAGGGCGAGGCCGGCGAGCCTCCCGCCCTGACACCTCACTCGCCGATGCCTACCCAACCAAGGGCTACGGTATCGACAGTGCAGCACTATCGGACGCCCGGCTCCGAGGAGCGTCGGGGCCATTCCGGTTCGGACGTCGAGGAGAGACCTTCCATCCCGCCCTCCGAGCCTACAAGAGAGCGCACCACAGAGACCTGGTCTTCCAAATTCCCCGAACTAGTCTTCGACCGGGAATCGGGATCGTATTTTCTGAAGGTCCAACCTGAACACCTGAGCCAGCTACAACCGCAGCCCAGGCTGGCGTCCGAACATCTCAGCCGTGCCTCTCTATCGCACTCTCCTCTTCGGTACCGTCCTTCCAAAAGGAAGTACAGTCCATCTCCACCACCATCCCGTGAGGATTCGAGGCCACGGAGCCGTGCGGCCAAAGCCACGCGTCACGAATCGTCCCCGTCTCCAGTTCGATCCCCTCAAACTGGTCGGACTCGGAGACGCTCCTCTCCATCTCCACGGCCTACGGGTTCGAGCCGTAGACGCGATTCTCCATCTCCGGTACCGTCCAGCAATTCCTCTCGTCGGTCTCGTTCGGCTTCCATCCCGATCGAGTCGGACCCAGAGGAAGGAACTTCTCGGGAGAGGCCGATGGTTGTTGTCTCCGCGCCATCGCCCACGGATGATGTGAGATCCTTTTCCGACCAGGTCCTACGGATGGCCAAAGCATTGGATCTACACATCTCTGATGCCCCGGAGGAGTTCTCTGACCAGCTGGAGAGAAGAGCTCACAGCCGGGTTCCCACGCGACCCGCGATTCCTTACATGCCCTCCCTCTCCAAGGTAGTCCAACGGGCTTGGGACAATCCTGCATCTCTATCCCCGACATCGAGGAGAATAGAAAATCTTTACAGGATTGCCGAACCGTGGCCGCTCTGGATGGCAGACCACCCCAAATTGAACTCGGCCATTGTGGAGGGGGCACAGATCCCCTACGTCCAGAAAGCTGCTCCCACCCCTGTGGACAAAGAAGGTAAAAAGCTGGATAGCATCGGCAAAAGGGTCTACTCTGCCTCTGTTCTTGAGCTTAAAGTAGCCAACTACATCGGCTGCATGGGCGCCTATTCCCAGCATATTATGGAGAAAATGGAGCCTCTCCTAGACAAGCTCCCTGAAGAATGTAAACCTTATGCTCTAGCCCTCAAATAAGAGGCTCACGCAGTGGGCACACAGCAGATTGTTGCTGCCCGCAATGTTTCTGACTGTGCAGCGAGGTCCCTAACATCCGCGATTGCACTCCGCAGACATGCTTGGCTCCGGGCGGCTGACCTGACTCCACAGGCCAAGGCCATGATAGAAGACATGTCCTTTGACAATTCGGGCCTATTCCATAAGGACACTGACGAGCAGTTAAATCTCAAGTACCGTATGAAAACAGCGGCCCGCAAGCATGGGATGACTTCCTCGCACTCGTCCGCACCCAAGCGCAAGTTTGGATCTCATCAGACGTCCAGGGGGTTCCAGCCGTCCTATAAACATCAATCAGCCCCTCAGGGCCAAGGTCAGTTTAGGCCGCGTCAGCCCTCCCGGTCCTCCTCATCCTCTTCTGGTCGCCGGCAACAATACCGCCCGGGCTTCCAAAAGAAACCCCTGGACGGGAATAAGAGGAAGTTCTGATGGTCCCCTGCGCACTCCGTCTCTATAACACCATTTGGTGACAGACTTCGGCCCTTTATTAACACCTGGGCCTCCATCACTTCTGATTCCTGGGTGCTCGACATTGTTTACAGGGGCTATGCCCTCGAATTCGAAGAGCTCCCTGCCACCGGAGCCGTTGTCCACACCGACCCCTCTGTCACCTTACTTGACGAAGTGCGCTCCTTACTAGACAAAGGGGCTATCGAACCCGTGGAGCAATCACGGGCCCGATACTGCTTCTTCTCCAGATACTTCATAGTACCTAAGAGAGACTCTGGCCTCAGACCAATCCTTGACTTGAGGGGGCTCAACTCCTTCATTCGATACCGACGGTTTCGAATGACTACCCTTTCTTCTATTCTTCCCCTGCTACAGAAGGACCTCTGGTTCGCGAGCATCGACTTGAAGGATGCCTACTTCCACATCAGTATAAGGGAGGACCATCGCAGGTTCTTGGCTTTCGCCGTCGGAACCAGCATCTTCCAGTACCGAGTGCTTCCTTTCGGTCTGTCATCCGCGCCGAGGGTGTTCACCAAATGTATGGCCCCGGTCGCGGCCTACCTTCACAAGCAGAACATAACAGTCTTCCCCTACCTCGACGACTGGCTTTTCGCTGCTCCATCCCGAGAAAAACTGCAACAAGACCTACAGTTTGCTCTCTCCCTCCTGGACGACTTGGGGTTGAAGGTGAACCAAGAAAAATCTATCCTAGAACCTTCAAAACGCATAAGGTTCATTGGGACAATTCTGGACTCCGAAGACGAGAAAGCCTTTCTCCCAGAAGACAGGTTCCAGGCGCTAACTTCTTCTATCGAAGTATGTCTACGGCACAGACGAGTCAGAGCGCACTCCGTTCAAGTGGCAATGGGACACCTGGCGTCGACAACTTTCGTGACGCCGTGGGCGAGGTTGAGACTAAGACCACTTCAGTCCTGGTTCCTCTCCTGCTTCGATGCTGCATCCGACTCTTCCTCAAAATGGCTCACCATCCCGACACGAATCGCAGCGTCTCTGCGTTGGTGGCTACTCCATCAGAACGTCTGCAACGGCATGCCCTTCCTCCCTCCCAGTCCAGAAATCAATCTGACGACGGATGCGTCGATGGAAGGATGGGGGGCTCACTCCCAGGGACTGACAGTGAGGGGCCTGTGGTCTCGCTCAGAAAGGTCTCTTCACATAAATGTCCTAGAGATGTTAGCCGTAGAAAAGGCGCTGAAGGCGTTCCAGACGCAGCTGTCGGGCAAGGTAGTGCTTCTCATGACAGACAACACCACTGTCATGTACTACCTGAACAAACAGGGCGGCACCAAGTCGAGATCGCTGCTAGACATCACTACGCGCATCTGGGACTGGTGCATCAACCAGAAGATACTTCTCCAGTCCATTCACCTGCCCGGCCAAGACAACGAACTGGCCGACAGTCTCAGCAGGAAGGCCAACCCCTGCCACGAGTGGCGCCTCCATCCAGAGGTGGTGAAGTCCCTGTTTGCCACATGGGGACAGAGGGACATCGACCTGTTCGCCTCGAAGGAGAACACACACTGCGCCGAATTCTGTTCGAGGATTCCGGCGAAAACCTCTCGAGGCGATGCGTTCCAGTTCGACTGGTGCGGGAGGAAATGCTATGCCTTCCCTCCGTTCCCTCTGATAACCAAAGTGCTGGCCAAAATAAGAACCGACGGGACGGACGCCATCCTGATCACTCCGTGGTGGCCGAGACAGTCCTGGTTCGCCCCACTGTTGCAGCTCTCCAGAGAAACCTTCTGTCGCCTGGAACACCGCCCGGATCTCCTGACCATCCACAGGGGCAAGGTGCGACATCCGGACCTAGAGAACTTACCTATGGTAGCGTGGAGGGTTCTTCCCTAACTTCGTTGCCTGCTTCTCTCCAGACCATCATTAGAGCGGCTCAAAAGCCGTCCACCATCAAGTCCTATGCATACAAGTGGACTAAATTTCTGGACTTCCTGGCATCTAAAGGTTTGTCTCCATCCAGCATTTCAGTACCGGTGGTACTGGAATTTCTACTGTTCCTAAGTGACTCAGGCTTGTGCCTCAATTCTATTAAGTGCTATCTTTCGGCTATATGCTCTCACTACCAACTGGAGGGCAAGCCGTCTTTCTTTACGGATCCTCTAGTGAAGAGGTTCCTTAAGGGACTCAATAACCTTCATCCACCATCCACGGTACCGACACCGGCCTGGAGCTTGGATCTAGTCCTGTCTTATTTGTCTACGAAACCATTTGAACCAATGGCTACTACTGATCTGAGACTTTTGTCCTGGAAGACAGCGTTCCTTGTGGCTATCACCTCCGCCCGTCGGGCCAGTGAACTTTGTGCTTTGCGTATGGACCAACCGTACTTACGGTTCCATAGGGACAAAGTGGTTCTCCGTACCGATATCACCTTTTTGCCTAAGGTGGTATCGGCTTTCCACATTAACCAGGACATTGTGCTGCCCACCCTAGCTCCCAACCCGACCACGGATGTGGAACAGAGACTGCACACATTGGACGTTAGAAGGGCTTTAGCCTTCTATCTGGAGCGCACCTCGGTGTCGAGGCGCTCTGAAAGACTTTTTGTGTGCTATTCTGACCACAAGAAGGGACTGCCAGTCACTCCACAAAGACTTTCGAAATGGGTGACTTCTACTATCCATTTATGCTATGAACTAGCAGGCAAAGTTCCACCTGAGCGGGTGAGGGCTCATTCCACCAGGGCGGTAGCTTCGTCCTCTGCCTTTCTCTTTGGTGTGCCTTTAGAACAAGTTTGCAAGGCAGCGGTCTGGTCCCAACCTATGACTTTTATTAAGCACTATAGATTGGACAATCGGGCCAGACATGATGCCTCATTTGGAAAGGCAGTACTGTTGTCAGCACTTCATTGACTTGCAAATTTAATTTATTTGTCACCTTCATTGATGAATGTAAACTTGTCATACTCAGGTTTGACGATAACCTTTATTGCACTATGTCTTACAGTTTGTATTTGAAATAACAATACAACTTCAGGCTATTTAAGTGAATGTATGCACTTGGTTGTGTTATCATGTTTTATTTAATATTTCACTGTTGGAAGTACGTTTGATACAGTTCAAATGACAAATTCCATGCATACTTGAACCACTGTTGGGTTACTATATCCTGGAATACTTGACTCAAATGCATGTTTGCATAAACTGAAGTTTGGTTTGGTATAATAAATACTTGTTGTACTCTTAAGCTTGGTGTCAGGACACTCCCTCCTCCACTGACTTTAGCTGGTTAGTCTGAGTAACCCAGTTGTGTGCATTCGCAGAGACCACGAAGAAGAAGGACAGGTTGCTTACCTGTAACAGTATTTCTTCGAGTGGTCATCTGCGAATTCACACAAATCCCGCCCAACCTCCCCTCTGTCGTGTCCTGCTCTGATTGAAATTCTTGTTGTCGCTACATTACGCGGCGTACTTGGAACTGAGGAAAGAGCGGGAACGCGGGGGCCTATATGGAGGTGGGCGGGGCTACCGCCAAAAAGTTGCAAAAAGTTGCAATCCAACTTCTGCCCAGTGATTCTAGAAGGTTCCGAGCTAGCTGCGCAGGCGCAGAATAAAACCCAGTTGTGTGAATTCGCAGATGACCACTCGAAGAAATACTGTTACAGGTAAGCAACCTGTCCTTCTTAGTGGCCATCACCTCTGCTCGACGTGCTGGAGAGATCTGTGCCTTACAGATGGACCAGCCATACCTTTGCTTTCACAAGGACAAGGTGGTTCTCTGTACTGACATCACGTTTTTACCTAAGGTGGTGTCTGCCTTCCATATCAACCAAGACATTATTCTACCCACCCTGGCCCAGAACCTGAACCGAATGGCAACTGCACACTCTGGACGTTCGCAGGGCCTTAGCCTTCTATCTTGATAGGACCTCGGGTTCGAGGCACTCAGAGAGACTGTTTGTATGCTACTCTGAGGCCAAGAAAGGATTGCCGGTATCTGCTCAGAGGTTTTCTAAGTGAGTGACCGCCGCCATCCATCTCTGTTATGAACTGGCAGGCAAGACCCCTCCGAGCCGGATGCAGGCACACTCAACTAGGGCGGTAGCTACATCCTCCGCTTTTTTGTTGGGGGTGTCCTTGCAGGATGTCTGCAAGGCTGCTGTCTGGTCCCAACCATTGACTTTTATCAAGCACTACTGGTTGGACACGAGGGCAAGACAAGAAGCCTCTTTTGGGAGTGCAGTGTTACTTTCTGCTTTGCACTAAGAAATAACTCCAGTTGACAATGCTTATGTGTTTAAAGTTTACAGTTTATGGTTAACCATAAATGTTATTGGTTTGACACTTTACAGTTTGGTGTCAGGACACTCCCTCCTCCACTGACCAAAGCTTGTCAGTCTAACCCATTTGTGTGATTCACAGAGACCACAAAGAGGAAGGACAGGTTGCTTACCTGTCACTGTATTTCTTCGAGTGGTCATCTGCGAATTCACACAAATCCCGCCCATCCTCCCCTCAGTTGTGTCCTGCTCATTATTGAATTTCCTGCTGTCACTGCTTGGCAGTATACTTTTGGAACTGAGGAAAGAACGAGAACGCCAGGGGCTTTATATGGGTGGGTAGAGCTACCACCAAAAAGTTGCAATCGAAGATTTGCCCAGTGATACTAGAACTTTCCGAGTTAGCTGCACAGGCCCAGATATAACCCATTTGTATGAATTCTCAGATGACCACTCGAAAAAATACAGTTACAGGTAAGGAACCTATCCTTATTGTCCATTGCATATATTTATTATGTTCTGTTTTTCATTTAAGCAATTTTTTTCTTCTCAATTCTTATAAGCAATTTTGGACTCATATTAGAAAAATAAGATATAAATATGTACCATAAATATGTAATATTTAAACAAAGGGTAGATTCAGGGACCATTATTTAGTTCAGCATCGTTTTACAGTTCAGTTCTTGACATAAGAAATAAGCATGGCTTTTCTGCTAAATTCTACCATTTCACTTCTTGACAGCTAACTTAACAGCTGGCCAAATTTTGAATATCTTTCTTTAAGTCTAACTGAAAATGAGTCTAACTGAAAATATACAAATAATTAAAGGAAAGGCAATTTTTGTACATTTTTAATTTGGAAGTTTGCTGACTAAAACAAAAAGAAAGTATTACTTGAACTTTTTTATTCTGTGTTCTCTATAGCCCGTTGAATATGCTGGGGACAGTACGACACTCGTCATCTTCTCTTTCCTCCCACACATCGAGTGAAACAGGAAATCTGGTTATACTTACAGACAGTTCTGTTGGAGAAACAGGAGAGGACATATACCATATGCAGGTAAAACTGGTATATAATAAGAGTCAGTTATAAAAAATATGCAACATTCCATACTCTCCAACTGTCCTGATTTGGCAAGGGCAGTCCCAATTAATCTTCTGTAATCCCACTTTTTCAGCTATTTTTAAAATGTCCCAATTTCTCTCTCCTCCTCCCACTTTCCCCATTATTTCTTGCTTGCTTCAGTTTCTACAAAATGAGTTCAAAGTGCCTTCACTTAGTTTTAAATTTTCCTGCCAGCCAGCTAGATGTGTTTTCAGCCTTCACTATTAAAACTTGATTAGATTAGATTCAGAAATGAGAGAGATTCAGAAGAAGGAAAAAAAGAGATAAAAGAAGAAGAGGGAAATGCTGGCCAGTGAGGCACCAGTCCCTAAAAAGATAAATCTAGAAAGGGGGCTAAAAGAGGGAGGAAAGGAGTTACCTGCAAATAAAAGGTCAGGTCCTCTGCAGTTTAATGCAAACAAACAGCAAACCTCACTTCAGTTTGTCGTCTTGAAAGCGTTCATACCACGAAGTGCGGATGAGCTAGCCCAGTCAACATCTCCCAGCAACAAGAGTGGCAGAGAGAGACTGGAAGGCATGAACACAGTTTGAGCAATGGCCCACAAATTGCAAGGCAAGAGCAGGCAAGGCAAGAGGCAAACCAACAAAAGAATATGCCTTCTCAGAATTCTTTTCTGTCATTCCTGACAGGTGTAATAGCAAATAGTCAACCAGTGCCTAAAATACCAGAATAGATTCAGCCACACAATTAATTATTAATGCAGGATAATAATGCAGATTTAAATGATTTAATTAAGGTCAGTGGCACAAGAAATCTATAAATTAATGAATTCACACATGCCAGTTCCATTACATTTAAGAAGAAAAATTAATTAATTATAATAATTTATTTAATTTAAAGCAACAAATATGTAAGCACAATGAATTCAATAGCTGACAGATCTGATAAATTAATGAAAACATACAGATGACAGCAGGAAAGAATGCTCTGTTAATTGCAGCAATTCCCATAAGAGGCATTCAAAGTAGAGGAACAATGAGCATAGAGGAAACCGTGAATAAAAAGACTAATGCAAGAGCAAAATGCACTCAAAAGATGAAACATAGAGAAACACATGACAAAGACATGGAATCAGAGCTAGAAAGTGACTGGTGTCTGATGGAGTGTTGGAAAGTGAGAACAGAAACAGAACAGTCTACAAATAGTGAGAAATTAGAAGATATGGATGGCTTCAAGCAGGTTATTTAATGTAGACTATTTCAGACACATGCTAAAGAGAGACATTGAATATGGAGGAAAGTCAAGGATTAAAAGGTAGTAAATGGGAAAATAGTAAGTAAAGTTGAGCAGCAGCTGTAATGAAAGCACCAGTGTCCAAAAGAATAGAAATTCCTCTACCAAATATGTTTAAAAATTTAATTGACAGGGAGTAGGAATCACTATTGAGTACAAAAAGACTTACAGGTTGTATTCAGAAGTTGTACATGTATAGGAAAAAAGATATGGAGTATTTACAAGTCCCACTTGTCTATGGCCCCATATTTGCACTGATTTCTCATGTGTTAATTCCCAGAAATGACAATACAGCTGTTAGGGATGTTGATGAACACAGAACTGAGGTATCCCAGAATAAGGTATATGAAGCTTCAACTTTGTCAATAAGATCTTCAGTAGTGTCATCCATGTTTGCCAGGGTGGCAGTTTTATGGTCACAGGAAATATTAGAGGAGTAAGACATCAGTATAAATTCTTTGTATAGGGCTGCAGAGAGGATTCAAAGGGCCCTCCAGTTTGTAGCAGATGTGGGCCATGATTGAGCTGCATTTGCAGCTAGGAAAATCACAGCAACTACAGTAGTAAGAAGGACACTCGCTTTGACACTAGGAGGAGGGCTAGAAGTCAGGGACAAATTTTGCTTATAAGCCTTTCACTGGGAAACTATTTTGGATGGGGGGAAGCTTTGCAAAAAGTACTCATAGAGATCAGAAATATAAAGCAAATTATATCTTTAGTTCTGTAAAAGAGAACAGACAGAAAGCAATGTAGAAATTCCTCTTATTCCTTTAGAGGAGAAAGGAATTTGGGAAGGCCAAAATTCAGAAGATCTCAATGAAACAGAGCAGATTACAACCAGAAAAGACAAGAATGCCAGCATAACAAAATAAATAAATAAATAAATAAATAAATAAATACAAACCGGGGGGGGGGGGGGGGCAGGCCAAGCCAATAGGGGAGGTCGCTGTCAATATTGACAAAAAAAAAGTATTCCAGTAGGAAGAAGCCATCTGCATTTTGAAGATCTGTGGTCAGATGTAATAACATACCATTTGATCATTCAAGTGTTAAGAGTACCACATTCTATTCGAAGAACCACCAAAGTGCAGATACAGTCAGCCCTCAGTATCCACAGGGGATCCGTTCTGAACACACACATACCCTGTGGATACCAAAATCTGTACATGCCTCAAGTTCCATTGTCCCCAATGGCAGCGCCTGGACGTGGCTGCACCACCATTAGGGGTGAAGTAGGTGCTGGGGAACTTAATGGAGGATGAGGAGTCAAAGCCCTCCTCCTCCCAGGAGTCGCTCTCTTCTTCCTCAGGAGCCCAGGCAGCAGCGGGAGCTGCAGGGGTCACAACTCCATTACCACCACCTCAGACGGCTGAGGGGTTCCCACGGAGCCGGGGTGTGGCTGACCAAGAGTGGGGACTCTACCTCCTGGAAGGTTGAGTCCTTCTTGGTGCTGTTGCAGGTGTCACCGCTGCCCTCTTCCTCCTGGTCCTCCTCCTTCTAGCACTCCTCCTCATCATCCTCTTCCTCCTCACAATCACTCCTGCCATCTGAGAAGAGCAGCTTCTGCTGGATCGAGGTGGCCAGTTGCCGGACTGTGAGGGGCCATGCTGCCACTTGCTGCTGCTGCTAGCTCGGGGTTGGCATGGTTGATAGTTAATGGTGGTGCGGCCCCATGCACACGCCACCATTGGGGACAACATGGGCTTGCCAGCTGCAGATACTCAAATCCGTGATACCAAGGTCCCACTATATCTTCCATCACCAGTATTGAAAAATCAGACCAAACAGCAGATATTTCAGAGAGAAGTAGACCATCTGCTGCAAACAGGAAATATAGAGGGGTACCTTATTCCCAAACATTCATGATATTCCATCCTATTCACTGTACTCAGGAGCAATGGTGCATACAACTTTGGACTTCAGATTTCTGAATGGATTTGTGAAGTACAAGAGATTCACCGTTGAAACATTATAAACCATCAGGGACAATCTGGACATTGATAGATTTGAAAGAGACTTATTTTCACATTCCAGTAGCTCCCATATGCAGGAGATATTTATGGTTACGATAGCAGCGTGCACATTATCAGTTTAAGGATTTCCTGTTTGCTCTTGCATCAGCACCCAGAGTGTTCACCAAAGTACTAGTACCTGTGGTGGCACATCTTCAAGAGAAGGGAATTTAATTATTCCCTCATTTGGACAATATCCTTTGCAATTGGCACAAGATCAACCAGGATATACTACAAACATTACAAACACTGCAGACATATGTTTTTTGTGAGTTTTTTAAAGTAAATTATGAGAAAATTCATAGAATCATAGAATTGGAAGAGACCACAAGGGCCTTTCAGTCCAACCCCCTGCCATGGAGGAACTCAAACTATCCCCAACAGATGGCCATCCAGCCTCTGTTTAAAGACCTCCAAAGAAGGAGACTCCATCACACCCCGAGGAAGTGTGTTCCATTGTCGAACAGCTCTCACTGTCAGGAAGTTCTCTATTCCTGTAAGTTTGCATCCATTGTTCCGAGTCCTATTCTCTGGAGCAGCAGAAAACACGCTAGCACCCTCCTCAATATGACATCCCTTCAAATATTTAAAGAGGGCTATCATACCCCCTCTTAACCATCTCTTTTCCAGGCTAAATATACCCAGTTCCCTAAGTCATTCCTCATAGGGCATGGTTTCCAGAACCTGCTCTGGACACGCTCCAGTTTTTCAACATCCTTTTTGAATTGTGCCCAGAACTGGACGCAGTATTTCAGGTGAAGCCTGATCAATGCAGAATAGAGTGGCACTATTACTTCCCTTGATCTAGATACTATACTTCTATTAATGCAGCCTAAAATTGCATTGGCCTTTTTAGCTGTGGCATTACACTCAACCCCATGCAGATTCTGACACATTCGGGAATTGGTATAGATATGGCCAAGAACTGTGTGTTTCTCTCCCAAGAGAGAATGCTAGAAATTGGGAAAGAACTAAAAATAATAAAAACCAAGAAAATAAGAGATTTGATGGAAATGGCAAGAATGAAGGGATTACTGATATCCACAGTTCAACTAGTACCTTGAGCAAGGCTGCATATCAGAATCAGTTATCAGTAGTAACCAACTGCCACTATCCAGGGAGGAATATGCAGGATTTAATAGATTATTTCAAATGATGGAAGGCCAAAGGTAATTTGAACAATGGGTGTACCAATTTTACCACAAGAAGTGATAGTCATAAGAACAGATGCAAGCCTGATCAGTTAGTGAACACACTGCAAGGGGAAATTAGTCCAGGGCACATGGTCTGGCATGGACATGAATTACAGTATGAATTTCTTAGAGGTGAAAGTTGTAAGGTTAGGACTCCTCAAATTTGTAAACATAGTCAGAGGTTGAAATGTACAAATAGTGATGGACAACATGACAATAAAGTCTTACATTTTGAAACAAGGGGGATCAAGATTGGTACAGCTGATAAGAGAAGCCTGTCAGATCTTACATTGGGTGGAACAAGTAATGGAATCTTTGTTGGTAGTGTACCTCAAAGGCTGAGTAAATATGGAGGCTGATTTCCTGAGGAGAAAGAAGATTCAGCACAGAGAGTGGTCTCTGAATTCAGAAGTATTCAACCATATGAACAACAAATTAGGGCAATTTCAGGTGGACTTGTTCACCTCTGGAATCAATTTCAAATTAGAAATATATTTTTCCACAGAAGGAAGCAGAGGCTTAGAAAACAATGCTTTAACAGTGGATTGGTTTCCAGGACTTATGCATGCCTTTCCCCCGAATCCTATTATTCCAAGGTTGTGAGCAAAAATACACAAAGAAAGAGCAACAGTTGTGTTAATAACATCATACTGGCCAAAGGAGACCTTGGTTTCTCCTGTTACTTCACCTGTCAATAAGAGATCGTTGGCACATACCAAACAGGCCAGATTTACTCCATCAAGGACCAATACTGCACTACAATCCAGGATGGACAAAACTAACCACATGGACATTGAAAGGAGACATTTGATTCAATAAGGATATGTGGACACTGTTGTAGAGACCATGATAACTTCAGGAAGGTCTTCCACGTATGGAATAAACAATGCTGCATTGCCCTATCTTTACATCTGCATGTGAAGAGGTTTCTCAGGGGAGCAACTTTGCAAGCCCACCAACTGTACATAGATTTCCAACGTCGAGTCACTAGAGGCAAGCCGTTGTCTTGTAGGTCCTCTCTGTGCCAGATGTCTCCAAATAGTTCTATTTGTGGTGTTTTAGAAGTTCTAACAGCCCTCTAGCACCTCCTACTGTTTGGAAAATACCCCTAACACACATGTAGAAGTTGTCCTATGCCCCCAATGGTCTTTTTTGTAGACCTTTGAGTGTTGGAAGGCCAGCAGAGGAGCAAGACCTTCCAGGATTCCCTGTGGATCCCTGCAGTCCCCCAAATACTGACACTTGTCAACCTTGGTTTAGAGGCTTCCCACTATGTGTAGGATACTTATAAAGGCACTAAATCAGACCTACACAACATACAGCCCGTAGGCCACTGGCAACCCACCTGGCAGCCTGCAGGAAAGAGTCAGGAGGAGGAAGAGGAGGACAAAGGTGTGGTGTGGCGTGAGGAGGAGGAAGAGAGAGAGGCCAGGTGAGAGGAGGAATGAGGAAGAGAAAGAGGCAGCGAGGGGGAAGAGGAGGAGGCTCCCATGGTGGGGCTGGGGTGGGGTCTGTCCTCTGTGGCTCTCTGTGATCGGAGGCCCTCGCCGAGGAGGACAAGGAGGAGGAGGCCAGGAGGAGTGCACCTTGCCCACTGCCACAAGGGCCGGCCATCCAGCAGCAGCCCCGATACCTCATGGCTGGGACGGAGGGAGGGAGCCGGCAGAGAAGGAGGAAGGCAAGGGTCTGCCTGAGGGCAAGAGGTTTCCAACCTCTTGGAGCTCCGGGGCCAGCCGTCCAGCTATGGGTAGCTGGAAAGGAGGGAGGGCACCCGACTCCCCATAGTGAGACACCGGCAGTGGCGGGAGGGAGTTCTTCCTCTTCTTCCTCCTGCCTTTGAAATCGGCAGTCAAGGGCGAAGGAGTGACTCCAGTTAGTGGTGTTATTGCTATTATTGTTGTTGTGTGCCTTCAATCATTGCCTTGAAGTTGTTTCTGACTTATGGCAACCCTAACGGAAGCCTGCCACAGAGTTTTCTTGCCAAGATTTATTCACAAGTGGTTTTGCCAGTATCTCTCTCTGAGCTGAGAGAATGTGATTTGCCTAAGATCACTCAGTGGGGTTCCATGGCCAAACAGGGATTCAAACTCTGGTCTCCAGGATGATAGTCCAATGTTCAAACAACACTGGCTCTTTCTTGAGGCTTTGTTGTTTTTTCTGGTGTGGCTTCAAGTCATTGCCTACTTATGGCGATCCTAAAATCATCCTGGGGTTTTCCTGACAAGATTGGTTCAGAGGAGGTTTGCCATTGCCTTCACTGAGGCTGTATCACCCAAAATATTGGCAGTCTTTCCCCCCAACACTTTCTCATTTTGCCCCCAACCATCTGATAGCTGGGAGATGGAAATAATTTTTAAAGTAACATTTAAATCTGGACTATTTTTTAAAAAGTAAGGTCCAAAACACACTGCAGAAATAATATAATTTATAAATTTTGTGAATTTATATCATTATTTTTAGCTTTTATTTTGTAATGTCACCTACATTTTTCTTAAATGTCCTACATTTTGTGGTTTCTTTCCCTCGATTCTAGTTATGACATTTGGTCTCCCTGCTCAAGGCTCCTCCACTGCTTGGCCTTCTCCCAAGAAAGAGCAGGGTGGTGGCAGCGAAGGATGGAATTAATATTAATAATTAATTAGTAATTACTAATAATTAATTATTAATTAGTAATTAATAATAATTAATTATAATAATTTACTAAAACCTATCTGTGGCCCGAGGATGTTTGGCGATTTTAATTTTGGCCCCTGCCTACTTCCAAGTTGTGCAGGTCTGCACAAAATCAATTATAAAGGCACTAAATCAATTTTTCCTCTTCTATAAAGCAGACATTCTAGGGAACATTTTATTTGCTTAGCTAATATTATACAGCTGTAGAATACAGTAGTATTCTACAGCTTCCATCTCTTTGGGCCTGAGCAAACAGGCAGGATATCATGGGCTATGCCTGCGGTATCCTGCCTCTAGTTCCAATGTGGGTCAGTCCCTGGGCCAGTACAGCAACAGGCGGGCACATATCCATGTGGTGGTAGCCAAATACCCTGCTTCTTCCCTTACGAACCACAGCAGGGGTCTTCGGGACAGATATGATAGCACCAGGTATGGGGCATGTGGCAGCAGAGGGTCCATGGTGTAAACACCCACCTACCTCCACACCATGGACTCCTTGCTGCTGCACACCCCATACCTGGTGCTATCACGTCTGTCCTGAAGACCTGCCATGTGAGGGAGGAACTGCTGCCTGTGATGGAGGAAACAGGGTGATTGGCTATATGCCCACGTGGCCAGATGCCCCTTTCTGACATCAGAGGCCATGGAGAAGGCCTTTGGGATGGACATGACAGCAGCAGCAGGTATGGGGCATATAGGGTCATTTAATGGCTGTCAGTCACCATGGAGTTTCCTGGAAACTTTGCAATAAATAGCTGCTCTTTTTTGACCAAATTAAGGCCCCATTGGGCCAGAATTGGGCCAGGGCCACCAGATAAGCATCTGAATTTGCCTGGTGCTAATGGCCTGTGACATCCAGACAAGACAATGCAAGGTTGGGGGGAACACAGGCCCATGCATACAGACCTTTAGTCACTCCTATTTCTGTTTCCCTGTTTATCTTTCATTGATAGCCCACAAATATGTCTGCTGCTACTAAAGAGGCAAGAGCAGAGTCCTTCCTTATTCTGGGGGATTTTGCAGCGGTGCCCAATTGAATTTTCTCTGCTGTGCCCGATACATGTACAGTCCTATGTGTATGACTGAACAGATTATCATTGGAAGAACAAAATTTCAAGAATACAGCCTGGTTGTATATTTCTTGAAGAGTGGGCAAACTGTGTTCAGTTAACAACTGTGATTTAGAACCTATAGTACAAATTATATACCGTAGATCAAGCAAATAATATCTAATAGGAGACAAGCAAATGTTTAAACCTAAGCCTAAAACCCTCAGACTTTGACCTTGATGATATCAGGGTCAATTTGTATCAAGTCTTCATTAATGCTAAGTATATGAACCTAATCACCAGTGTATGTTTTGTCTTGTTCACAGGCAAGTCCTTCCACTTCAAGCCTCAGCTCTACCCATTCTGCACCATCCCAGATGATTAATTCTGCACCTCCTAGTGCTCGAGGTAAGAATGAGATGCTTTGAACAGATTGTGCATAAACTTCTACAATTGGCTGAGATATTTCCCTCTAATATTCTAAAACATATTGTTGGCATGCTTTCTTGATTTAAGTGAGCCATTGCGTCATTACTAGAACGGTGAATGTTTCTAAAGCTTGACTCTCCAAAATATGTTGTCATCTTTTCAGAACACTTTGGCCTGTTATAAAAATGTCTTCTAAGGAAATATAACCATGTTTTCAGTTGGGTTCTCCCCAAAGTTGAGCTGATCCACTCACAAATGCAAATAGAGGAATTAATCACTTTCACTTCTTTGGTTTGGGAGAGAATACTGAAAACAATGATGGCATGATAAGAGTAAATATCAGGCATGTCTACATCAAGAAAAAAGTGGGAGAATTTCTAGTGTGAAAACTGAGAACTTAAGTTAAAACATACAAAAGTCATTTTTTAATCTTCATTACAAATGAGCAATAGGAAAAGTGGAAAGACTTGAAATAACTTTCATTATCCAGTCTTCCTGATCTATAAAGGTAGCTATACTATTACTAATGGTTTCATCTCTTCACAAGTCCTGAGGATAATTTTTCTGCTGTGGTCTATCTAGAGATGGATGTCACATTTTTGTCTAGAGTCCCTAAAAATGAATGTTGTCAGTTTGTTTATTGTTTATGCTACAAAACAACAAGACTGCACTGTCCTCTGACATTTTGATTCCATTCCATGAGAGTCAAAATATACATAGTAGCAGTGAGACAATGAGAGTGATTACAGCTAAGTGCAAGAATGCATGCTTTGCATGCAAATATAACAAGTTAAATCTATAGAACCTCTATTTTTTGCAATTTTTTTTAATTGTTAGGTTTCAGGAAAGAAAAGTGCTGGTGTTTGAAACATTAAAGAGCTTCTGTCAGTCAAAATAGGGAATGGTGGACTAGATGAACCAGTATTTTCCCACATTACAACACAGCTTCATATGCACCAGATCACTGTTGGAAACAGCTAATGGCCTCAATCTGATATCCCTTCATCATAACATAACAGAAAAGTAGCCGGAGAGGCAATTTGAAAGGATAATTGACTTGGAAGGAAAGGCTTAAAGAATTCTCTTCCATTGGACCTCCATTCAATTTGAAAGCACCCATTGCTGCCCAACCTAGCAGTTGGGGGGAGAACAACATGTAATTTTTAGTACTACTCCTACTTTTTTATATATATATATATGTATTTTATTTTATTTTTTAAAAAAACATTAAAAATCCACTTAAAATATATTCTTAGTCATCTTTACAGTACATTTACCCATAGTTCTAACTTCTCAATAGTTCTTTGAAAGTAAGTACATTTTTTTCACATTTTACATACATCATTTCTGTGTCTATTACTTCTATCTTCTATCATCATCTCAGATCCAGTTCATTTACACAATCTTAATAACTACTTTGCTGCTTTATTCCCATTTTCTATTTATATATTCTTCCACTGGAGCCCACTCTTCCTCAACCAATTCCACATTCTCATTATTCAATAACCTTGTCAATTTGTCCATTTCCTTCATCTCTAACAATTTCAATAGCCATTCATCTACCGTTGGAGTTGTCTCCTGTTTCCATTTGGAGGCTATTAGTATTCTTACTGCCGAGACCATGTAAAGTATTAGTCTCCAATATTTTCTAGTTATATCTGCTTCTAGTTTGTATGTCATATTTAATAAATATAATTCTGGATATAATTCAAGTCTGTTTTTAAGTATGTCTTCCATCGTCATGTGTATTTTTTTCCAATACATTTTCATTTTGGGACATCTCCACCAAACATGATACCAAGATCCAACATTGCTTTTACATTTCCAACATTCGTTCGTTTGTAGTTTATAAATTTTTGCCATTCTAGCAGGGGTGAGATACCATCTTTGTTCCATTTTCCATTGATTTTCTCTTATGTCTTGAGAGCGAGTAAATTTTCTTGTCATTTTCCTTGCTTTCTCCCAGTGATCTACCATTATTGTCCTACCAATGTCTGTTGCCCACTTGATCAAGTACTACTCCTACTTTTAACTGTTGTTCTCTGTCAAACTCACATATACATCATGCCTGTCTTTTAATGTAATACAGAGGGTAGAAATTCCAGGAAAGAGGTGACCTAAATGAAAAAGGATCAAGAGGTTCTCTGTGGCCTGTAAAGAATAGCTGCTTGCCAGGCAAAGATACTGAAATGTAAACACACAAATGCTGGGAACTTCTTGCAATCTGGTGACACTGTTTAGAAGTGCACACACACTTCCATGCTGAATAGGGGCATTGCTAGACCTCTGTCTATGGAGCACCATATCCTAGGGCCCTGAATATCTGTTGGTGCCAGTGGGAGGGGTTTCCCCCCTCAAAAAATTGCTACACAAAAATCAGCTTCAAGGAAATACTGCATATTGCAGTGCTCCTGAGTTCTTCCCTTCCTTCATAGTAATTAGGCATAGAGAAAAAAATTGCCTTTCGTGCCAATGAGTGTTTTTTCTAATGTTAATTGGTATGCTAAGGCATCCTTACTGAAGGGAGAGTTAACTGTTTCTTCATTGTATATTGTGCCGTCCCCCCACTCCCATGTCTCCCCATCCCTACATACCAATAAAACTCAGTGAGGTCAAGGAAAAGTTTTTTGCTAAGTTTGATTTCCTGGAGTGGCAGCATTTTTCTTCAAGCTAAGAAAGAGTCAGCAAGGAAAAGAGGGCAGAAAAGTGAAGAGATGGAGATGAATGGGGAAGGAAGGGAGGTAGGGAGGGATTTATTGCATTCCTAAAAAATTAATTCAGAGTTGGGAAATATGCATCCTTTCATATATTACTGAAGTCCAATTCCCGTCAGCCCCAGCCATCCTAGTCAATGTCAAGGGATGATAGGAATAATTAATATGATTTCAGCACCCCAAGTTTAAACAATTTGGAAGAAGATTGCCAGGTATCCCAAGTGTGTGTGTTAGATCCTTTGACATGTGAGTGTGTGAGAGATAGATACTAGTATGTCTGCCCTGCATTGTGACATTTGGAGCAATATTACTTACATGGAGCTCTGCTTCTGTCTTCCTCTTTGTATTTCCATTCGTATGTGTTGAGGTTTGCAGGAAAAGTCACAGGTCCCCACTATTGTGTGTACAGGTAATTCTGCAAAGTCTCCTTCCAAGGAGGTTATCAGATTGCTGCTCTATTTTTCTCTAATCAATTTTCTTACCAATTTATTAATTAACACACCAGAATATGTGCATTGTTGTGCTTATGTTCTCCAAATGTGTACATTTTTATACACATTTTAGAAATGTATGCATTTATCCCATTGGATAAAGCTTTGCCTTGTGTATTTTTCAAAAGTGTGTGTTTGTGCATATTTTTAAATATGTGCTTTTTTTGTTGATAGAATAGACTTGATAGAATATGAGCATAGCACTCTGGTGAGTGTAGCTTTTGGTTTTGGCCACTTTCTGTTCCACATTTTGGTCTAGGGAGTGTAAATTTGGCAAGTTGCATCAAAATGTGGATCTGATGGTATTTTGAACCATAACAATATGACATATGAAGAAACAGTACCACAATCTGCTGAGAGAGAGCATTATCCTCCCCCACATTCTGCAGCCTTTTTTTCCTTTCTCTTTCCAGAATCCCACTGTTTCCTTTATGCAGCTCTTTCCTTACTCCATTCTTCCTCTCCCTCTGATACTCACTTTCTTGTTCCTTCCTTCAAGTCTCTGTCTCCATTCATGTTCTGCTTCTGTATCACCTTTCTTTTTCATGCTCTGCCTCCTCTGCCCATCCCCCTAGCCTTTCCTCTAGCATTCTGAATCTCTTCCCAACAGAATTGTGCACCATTTTATTTATTTCATTCTGAAGTTAAGTTATGTACATATAGTAAAGGGATGTAGATGTAGGAAGGGAAATTGTACATTTTGAAATTTTGAAAGGATGTGATGTGGGTGGGATGTGGAAAACTAATAGGTGACAACTCCTCCCCCCCGCCCCCCCAAGTCACTATTTACCCTTCTCTTGCTTCTGGATTAGTCCTGTCAAATTTTTAATATTCCATTTTGGTGCAAACACTGCCGTATTTAAGGAGTTGTGTGCATGCATGTGTGGTGGCAATTTCATGAAAACATCTACTAGCTGCTCTCCTTTATTGCATTCTTTCACATCATTACAAACTAGCTGTAACTGATGAACTACTGCTTTAGGATTATCTTCATCAGGATGCAAATTAACTGAGGAATTTATTCTGTTTTAGCTGATCAAATAAGAAATTAATTGGCTGGTTTAGCCTTCTTTGAAATTTAAATAAATTCTATTAACTTTTCAATTTGCATGTATATATACATTCTATATAGTTTGTGTCCTGTGCATAGTCTACAGCATAAGCCTTTTAATTGCCTGGCGATGCCACTCTAATACAACATGCACTCAGAAAAATGCAGGCAAACTGCTCTGTTATATCACCAGTGGGTAATGTTTCCCACTCAGTCATAATAAGAACTTTTCCTTTTCTAAATGAGCCTTTTTTTCTGGTCATTCATTCATTCATCCATTTAGGCTTTTGCCATGCAGTATAAATATAGCAATTTTTTAATGTTTCAAATAGGCTGATGTGCAAATCATTGTATAAACAGTTCTGCTGGGTAGCAAAAGTGGAAAAGCAGTTATAATCAGAGCTTAAAAATTGGAATAAATAAGATGGAATGGAACAAGTGGAATAAATGAGGGGGAAATGGGTATGTGAATATATTGCTTTAGGCTCCACTATATCAGCTCATTAGATGAATCTATGAGTATGCATTTTGGGGAGGAATAATATAATATGTTGGTACTTGTAGCATTTCACAGCCATCAAATGTGTGTCTTTCTTAGCTGTCATTTCACTTGCCAGGAGCTTTCCCCATTTCTGTGATCATCACTGCTGTTTGGTAGATGTGTAAAAGAATATTCACAAATTTTCTCTTCATTGGTGAGAAAAGGGGTCTTGATGTGTAAAACAAATTGTTAGTCATCATGGGATTTACTCCCACTGTATTTTGGGCAAAGCCCAGTGTTTTCTGTGTAAAAACAACATATTGTCAGCAAAGTGTTCTGTGGGGGGAAATTCTTGAAATTTTCTTTTTACAGTCCTGAAAACAAAAGAAAAATTGCAAACAACCTCATAATCTTACTTAGCAAAGAGAAAAGTTTTGAAATGTTTTGTCCTCACAAGCAAGAATGAAATAAACTAAGATGTATATACCTAATGTTTAGAGACTAATGGGATGATTTACATTAATGAGAAGTCAGTCACTATGTCATACAGGATTTCTCACTGATAACACAATGTGAAATGACAAAAAAGTTTTTAACATTGTACTTGAATATACACTGTCGTATTTTCTTATGATTTATATCCCTACTGTTTGTGATAAGTTTCAAAATATTGTTATTTATTCTCAGACTTTTCTCAAAACAAATGAGAAACAATGTGAAATTCCATTAATGTTCAAGTAAAAAAAATGTAAAACTTCAGTGTGGAATGAAATTGGTTAACAGAAACGAAGCCTTGTGGTACTGAAAATAGCATGGTTTTGTTTATTTGTGTAGATTCAATGGTCTTTATACAACAAAAATGAGAGATTGATAAGCATTGATGCTGAAGCAAGGTGCAGTGCAAAATTCACATTCCAAGCTCTGCCTCAATCCTTTTATATTTATTCGTATTCTTTTTAATTTAGTGCTGATGAAAGGTGCTGGATTGACAACACTGGAGGCTGAAGCCCTCTATTTATCCACAGAACAGATACAGCATGGGCGGCAGCAGTGCAAGCTTCCCCACACTGCCCCCACCAATGTGCCTCATCTCTGTCCTGGAGTGACCACCTCTAGAGGTGAGAGGATAGATTGGTCTCTATGACCCATTCAGTCCTTGGCCTTTCTGTTGAGCTCGCCAGCAAAGTTACCAGTTTGTGATGGCATACTTAGACTCCCATCAGACATGAAATACAACAACTTTATCAGCATGTTTCACTGAACATATTTAGCATCAATAGATTCTACAGTGCTTTTGGAAGTTATCATAGAACCTTGACTTTCTGAATGGTGACTAACATATATACTTATCAAGGTTCACAGCTAGTCTAGAAATGAAAAATAATCTTGCAGTTGCTAGACTTTTCCAGTTTGGCTTTATTTCAGTCAGCTCCTTGGGAAATCTCCCAAATTCATGATGTTTTCACGATAGTTGAGATCGAAGTAGAATTTGAATGTGTAAGTAAATCTCCCACTCATAATGTATATCTCTGTTTTGTAAAGTAGAAGAATAATAGTGAATAACATAGCAAAGACTTTTATGTCATTTATAGTAGAATTCCATATATTTAACATAAATGAAATATAACCAGCACAATACTGAAATGTTGTGCTGTACTGCCTACAGAAGAAGTTAAAAATATATATCATTCCATTTTATAAAATAATAAATATATTTACATAGCCTCAAAGACACATTTTGGGACTCTGCTCCATGGATAAGCATGATGTATCTGCATTTTTAAAAGCCACTCCAATTAATCTTATTAGCAAATATTGTAAATCCAATTATCACTCACATCATTCTACTTTCTTCAGTACACACACTTCTCAATTGCTGATCTTATATATAGCCATACCCATGTGCCTGAGAAGTTTACAGATCAGACCATCAGAGCTCAAAAAACTATCAATTGTTTCTGAATCACAGCATTACGGTAAAATAATCCAGTATAAAGTTACCATCAGTGCTGTGATACAGTATCAATCATGTTTCTGAAAGTTTAATTTTTTGGCTATCTAAATTTAAATACACAATTGACTGCTGTTTTGAGTCTGGAGTCTATTGTTAATAGGGCTAGGGACAGTTTAAGCTTCATTCCATTGATGTGTTTGTTGCATGAATATAATAAAGTGTGAAGGAGCAAAAAATTCCAAAAGTATTAATTCTGTAAATTTATGCCCCAAAGCCAGTGTCTGCCTTTTCCTTAGATCAGGGGTAGGCAACCTAAGGCCCGGGGGCCGGATGCGGCCCCCTGAGGCTTTTGGACCTGCCCCAGGCCGGTCCTGCCGCCGCCACCACGACCGACCCCCACTGCCACCCGCCATGATGATATTGATTATTGTTGTTATTACTTGTTCTTGGGGTTTTCTTGGCAAAATCTCCACACGGGTTTTGCCATGGCTTTTCTGGGGCTGAGAGAGTGTGTATTTATTTATTTCTTTATTTATTTATTTTTGGTGCTTCGGCCCCCCAGTTGTCTGAGGGACAGCAACCTGGCCCCCGGCTCAAAAAGGTTGCCTACCCCTGCCTTAGATTATGCATATCAGCTTTTTTCAACCTTGAGTTAGAATACAAAAGCTGTAGAAGTAATTGAAACAGATGCACATAGACACACATGCACACATACTTTAAGGTTCTGTTTGGATATGTTTGGGGCATTTTGAAGACAGCTCCCTCCTGTGTACTCACAGTGGGAGCTGTCAGGTCATTCTTATTGCTCTGTTCAGAGTTCTCTTTTTTCCCCCGTTGCCTTGACAGCAAGTCACAGCTATTTAATCAGCACTGTACAATAACATTTAAATGCCAACATTTGTATTTAAACTTTGCTCTCAGAAGGTTTCAGCAAAGCTGACTGTATCAGTTCATTTTTTGTGCTACAATCAAATTATTTAGAATAGGAGTGGTATGAATATTTCCAGCATAATCTTCTGTTTACTCAGTGAGTCCCGCTGTATTCAGTGGTGTTTATTGCCAGGTAATTAGATTGCAGCCTTAAACCTAAATCTGCTTGCTATTCCCAGCTGAGGATAGACCCATTGAACAAATGGGAAATTAATAAGAACACAATTCATTCACTAGGTCTATTCCAGTTGGGAACTGGCAATTGGATTTGAACTTTAATATACGAGCTGACCTGGTATAGCAATTTAACCATTGGACTATGACTCTGGAGTCTGAATCCCAGCTTGGCCATGTAAACCCACTGTCTGACCTTTGGCAAGTCACATTCTCTCAGCCTCAGAGTATGGCAATGGCAAACTCACTCTGAAGATACGGCCAAGAAAACTCCACAATAGGTTTCCCTTAGGGTCACCGTAATGAGTTGAAGACAAACAACAAGCAAATCTAATGTTAGCATCTGCATAGTATACAATGTATTAGTATCTAATACTAGTATTTATAGGGTGCCACAGGAATATTTGTTCTTTTGTTTCAACAGCCTAACACATTACCTATTTGAGAGTTAGTATGTTAATATATTTGAGTTTTTCACATACCTTGTTTCAGTAATCCTTACAACATTTTGTAAAGCTAGCTCGTATTCTCTCCCAAGCATTTTATAATTAGTAATACCTGGAAGTTCAGAACAACAGCGTGATGGAGTTGAGATTTGAACAGGGTTGGTTTGATTTACATCAAATCGATTAAGATCATGATTTAAGTCACTTATTTGAAAGACTCGATGACTTAAATCATGAATGAGGAAGATTTTATTTCATAATAATTTTTAGTAAAAGTAAATTCTGTTTTAATAAAACTTTAATACATATTCAAAGATTAGTCTTCATTAGAAGGTGAACTAAGCAGTTATTCTGAATTGTTTTCAGATTAATTTTGAGTTCATCAATAATGGCATTCCTTACGTTTGTATTCTGACTAGTCCTCCTTGTTCAGATCTACTTTATTTCCACAGACTCTCTATCCATTTACTTTCTCTACCTCTGCACTTAGAAAGACTCAAGACCACAAGAGAGAGGGTGTGCATGCACTTCCTATGCATTACCTACAGAACAGGAGTGATCACATTAGCACGTATCTCCATAAACTCCTGTTACCCTATGTGACAGGCAGGGCAGATTCTTTTTCCCTCTCGCCCTGAATAAAAGCCCTGCTCTTGTCCTTTCATCAGCACTTTCTCCTACTTAACTTCATCAGACACCCCTTTGTGCCAGAAGTCTAGGAACCCCAGTTCTTAATAGGGTGGTGTAGTTGGTAGTGTCCTTTTGAATAATAAACCACACAGACCATTTTAGTGTTTATATGAAAACAAACTGTATCTTTTATTGAAGTAAAAGAATAAGATATCTTAATTTATTTCCAACTCAGTAAGATAGCTTATTCCAAATGGGAAAATATTTCATTCAAATCTACGTTTCCCAAATTTTTCCCATTTTACACTGGAAACTTTTCCTTTGGGGGAAAAAAAAACCCTCCCCCTCCCCCAAAAAAATCACCTTTTCTGTGCTTTCACAGCTTTCTGTCGGTATGATGCCTTTAACTAATAAAATGGGCCCTTTCCAGATGCAATTTTTATTGCACAATCAATACATTATTATTACTTAGGGCTTTTTACACAGGTGTTTTAATGCAGTTAAACTAGAATGGAAACATGTGGTCATGAGAGCATCACACAGTGTCACTGCCAACTTGTCTCCGTTCCACTCTGTACCTAGTTTTATTAGCCCCCACAAAAAAAAAATGCATTAGTGATCTTAAAGTGTATGTCCTCTTTCCACAGATATGTGTGCAAGCCCAGTCCTGGCATTATTCCATTTTTGCAGTGATCAGACCTGAAGTGGGTGTGTCCTAGGTGTTCTGTGGGTGGAATTTGAGGATGCCTCCTGGCTTCCACCTTTCCCATTCAGTACAATTTTTGGTGAGCTGTGAAGGCAGCAGCATAGCAAATTGTTCCTGCAGACTCTTTTGAAACTTTTCTTGATTCTCTTTTCCCATGTGCAATATTTTAATTTTAGTAGTTGTCCCTTAAAGGGAAAGGTAATCCCTTGACATGAATTTCTAGTCATAACTGACTGTAGGGGGCAGTGCTTATCTCTGTTTCTAAACCAGAGCCAGCATTGTCCGAGGACTGCTCTGGTGGTCATGTGGCCAGCATGACTGCGCCAAACGCTGTTACCTTCCTATTGAGAGGTGGTATCTATCTATCTATTTGCATTGCATGCTTTCAAACTTCTGGGTTGGCAGAAGCTGAGACTAGTGACAGGAGCTCACCCCATCATGCAGCACTCAGGCCTCGAACTGCCAACCTGCCAATCTTCCGATCATCAGAATTGGTGTCTTAACCACTTAGCCACCACATCCCAGTTGTCCCTTAGTCTTGCATATATTGCACACATATGAAGGAGTGTTCCAAAATGATACCCGTCCATCTCTTTTCTGACACGGTATTTGGGGCTGGGGATTTTTTTTTTTTCAATTTGGATAGGATAAGAAACTGGAGAACTTTTTATCTTTAATTTTTTTGTTGATGAAAAATAACCCCAATGCCAAATTATTCAAACCACCCCCACATCCCATGACAGAGAGAACTGGGGCTTATTATAAAAGGATAAAAAAGGCAAAACCTCCCTCACCATCTCCTTTTGTACCCAGAGTGCCACAGTCCCCATTTCAATTACTGCATGTGCATGTGCACGCAGACACACATGGAAATAAGTGAAGAAAAGAATCTTATGTTTGAAAAGGTAAGAAAACCGGTGTGAGTCAGCATATGCTGGCAGGAGGAGGACAAATGACTTTTCCCATGCATCATCATTGAAACATCCTTAAATATGAAGACTTTTACAAGCACAATGTCTACTTAGAAGTACCCTCCATGTGTTCATTGTAGCATACCCCCAAGTAAGTGTACATAGGATACATTGCAAGCAGCCTTTATCTTTCCTGAGAGTGCTCAGCAGCAAACGCTGTCCTTATATTTCTTATTGTGCAATCATTTAATAAATTTCTGATTGATAATTAATAGGAGGCTCAACTGCGTAGGAGTCTGATTTTGCCTGATTATTTCAGAGGTGCTCCACCACCACCACTCCCTGGTTCCAGGGTTCATGAACATTAGAAAGCAAAATCTCGAGACTATCTTTTCTCTTGGCATGGAAAGAATAAGTTCCCACTTTAGGAAGAGACAAAACAGTCTGGATTTAGGAAGACCTAGCTTTCTCTCATTGACGTTATGAATAAATAAATACCCTTTTAAAACTTTAAGACTCTTTGTTTCTTTCCATATTTCCAGAGGGGTGTGTGTGTGTGCAATTGAATTGGGAATTGTATCACTGTGAGTGCAAACGAGAAGAGAGCATTGTAGAGTCTTCTTTTTTAAACAAAAATCCCAGTCATTTTCTCCCACAGATTTATTCTGTTTAGAACATCTTCTGGCACTACTTCCCCACCACTGCTCACTATGGAAAGGTCAGGAGTGTGCCCAACTATGGAAAGAGAGGCAAAATATCCCATATATTTCTGAAAGACAGGGAAACAGAACATGACTGTGCAGTAAGGCAAAAGCACAAACCTGCAGTTATTTTGAAATTACAGCTTGTGTTGTGAAAGAAGAGAATCCATAACAATGATAAACTAAGAGCAAAAAGGGTGAATGTCTGCTGCTAAAAAGAATCTGTGGGAAAAGTTCCTTACTTCTGGAGCATCTGTCTTTGCCTAGCATATCAGTAACAGAAATATCAAATTGTCCTAGCATTCAAAACTGATATTTTATTGTTCACAGAACTGTCCCTCTGCTAATGTATTCATCACAATAGTAAGAACTATGTATAATGTGACTGAGCTAGGACTGCAGGCATGTGCATCTTTTCAATGATGTCCATGACATCACTGTTCCCACAACCACCATGACTCCCCATGCTTGTGCTATTTTTTAACCTTTACTTACTTACCTACTTACTTACCTACTTCAGAATTTAGTATCCCTTCCTCTTCCCTTTGTTTTGAACCATGTTACTTTAGTTAAGCATGTTACCTGAACCAGGAACTTTTAGTGTGTACACATATGTCCTATATGTAGTGCATACAAGTAATAATAATAATAATAGTAATAAATTTTTATTTATAGCCCGCCCCTCTGCTCGGCAATTAAGCTTTAAGCTTAATAAATGCACTCATGAGACAGTCAGCAACTCCATCATTAGATTTTGTACCTGCAGATAGAAAAAAACACATAAAAATATGTGGGTAGACATCGTTTCTGTTGCTGAAAGAATATTCTAAGCATTTGACTTGAAAGGTGTGATTCAGTTACAAATAGTTTTTTTCACATTTTTCACATTTTGCTTTCAGTTTTAAAAGGAATTGTTGACAAATACTGCCCTCTGTTGATTGTTACAGTCACAACATGAAGGCACAGTCAGCAAATGTGTTGAAACCAAAATGGTATAGATATGATTTACAACTCATACCAATACCATACTCATGAGTTTCCCTAAATTTATGGTACACAATAGCTGCATCTGTGTTGCTAAAACATGATACATGATAAATATGAGGAAATGTGCAATATGCTTTGTGCCATAATGTAATTACTGGTACCCTTAAAAGATCAGTATTTTATATGTTGTCATGCAGAAATAGGACTATCTGTGAGTAAAAGAGGCAACATAAAATGTTAGTGCATATTTAAATGACTATTATGAATGGTAGGAAGTTCAAATTGATTTGTGTTCTATGTTGTGAGAATGCAGTGAGAATTAGAGAACAATATAAAATATTACAGCTGAACTTGTGTTTCTTTGAGCTTAGTAACATGAAAGACACCAGGAAATGAGAGGCTGCTCTGCTAACCGTATTGTTCCTTAACTTTTGTGCTAAATCTCCGTCAACAACTTGCATGATCTGCTTCTGTTTATGTGAAAGCCATATCAACTAGAAATAACAGTTGTGATGGAGTGGTTCCGATACTATTTGTGTAATCATGGAAAGTTTGCAAAGGGGAGCATGTCACCCTAATAGCAGGCATGGCTGTACAATATGTTGTTTGTGCCTGTCCTTGAAGAACATGTCTGTGGCACAGATAAATTATAAGTTAAAGCCCATATCTGCAACTCAAAATGTGCATCAGATTTTGCACTTTAATACATCTTGTGGAGATGATTTTTTTTGTGTTCTCTTTATTATAAAGCTCAATAATAGTTGTGAACCTCAACAAATAACCTTTATTGAAGGACTTCCCCCACAGAAGATGACAGTACAGTTGTAAACTATGCAGTCAAACTATGCAGGAGCAAAATGAAAAAAAAAGCCATATAAATTGACACAATTTCAAATAAGCTTGTTTACTGCTTAAATTTATATAGTATTTAAAATTATAAATTGCCGTTTGAGCTTTGATATATATATATATCTGTCTCATTTCGTTACATGAAGCTGCCCAAATTGTTATGAAGCTGAAATAAGTGCATTGTTGTTTAGTAAATGATTTAGCAAATGAAAAGAGGGTAGTGAAGTTGTAGGCTTTCATGGCCGGCATCCATAGGTTTTTGTGGGTTTTTTGGGCTGTGTGGCCATGTTCTAGAAGAGTTTCTTTCTGACATTTCACCAGCATCTGTGGCTGGCATCTTCAGAGAATACTGTATTCTCTGAAGATGCCAGCCACAGATGCTGGCAAAACGTCAGAAAGAAACTCTTCTAGAACATGGCCACACAGCCCGAAAAACCCACAAAAACCAAAAGAGGGTAGTATTTCAAAGTGTCTGGGGAAGATTTTTTTTCCCCCACAAGATGGTTCAAAGACTACACTAAGCTAGAAAATTAGTCCCCAAAAAAGTGAAAACTGGTAATGACCAAAGGTTTAACTCTAGTTTTGTCTTGTAGCTTTCTAAGACTTGGAATAATGTGGTGAGAGGTCCCCTGTGACTGATATGAGATCAAAAATACTTCTCCTCAGTACTTCCACGAGTGAAAAAAAATCCATTTTTTGCTTTAAAATATTCACCTTCTGGAGCCACACTTTTGCCACTCATGTAGTGATGTACATACAGAAGGACAGTTAATACTGGTGGAGTTACCAGATGCAGTTTTATTTTGGTAAAAATGGGCTTCCAGAAAACATTCCTTGACTTGCTAAACGGTAAGCTTTTATAGGTCCAGCAGTTTGTCTGTGTTGCTTTTTTTGTTACGGGCTGATCAATAGAGCAATGGTGACTATGAACCATTATCTGCTAACTGAAATCATTTCATCTTATGCTGAGATGTAATAAATGTTTCATTAACTGCAGCTCATGTGTCTCAAGAAATGTAAGTGACTGGGCCAAAGATCTGTTGTGTCTTGTCATGTATACGTGATTGTTCTCACTTGTTTACAGGCTCTCCCTCTCTACCAGATAAATACCGTCATAATCGAGAGTTGATGATGCTGCTACCAACACACAGAGACCGACCTAGTAGTGCAATGTATCCTGCAGCTATCATGGAAAATGGACAGGTAAGGATTTCAGTATCTTTTTCTGAATATACTAGCTGGGATTTAACTACCATTCATTTTCTGCACAGAAAAAAAAAAGATATTTAAGAAATGGGAAGTAATGAATTGAAATTTACTTTACCTCCAGAGGAGGTCATGTTCCCATTTGTTCCTGTCTTGGGCAAGAGATGACATATTGGGTATTATTCTGCTACCACATCATACTTTGCAGCCATGCTTGGAGCCATGCTTCTTGTCTGCCTTTCCTTTTGAAAGGAAAGAGAAAAGAAAGGAAAAAGCCAGGATTCTTAACATCTAAATATGTGGTCTGTAGGTTCACACAAGTAGGTTCTGCTTCTTTGTATCCTTACAGACTGAAAGTATTGTTTCCTTTCTAGGAAACCATGCTTAAGAGTAGCTCCTTCACCTTTACTTAGGAAGGGGAATGTCTAAACTTTTTGTTACTATTTTATGCAAAAGTAAATATTGTTTCTTCCCTTATCCATTTTGTAGAATTAGTTATACTCTCTTTCTTTGTTCAACAGCTTATTATAACCAACTTAAACAGCTTAGGAAGAGAAATCAGCCTGGTAAAATGAATTCAACATTAACAATGAGATTATAAATTCATATGTTTCTGTGGAAACAGCTAGACATTGGCACAGAAACATGGCCCAATCATTTCTTTCATATTGTCTAAAAGTAAAGCATATCTGCCTAAAGCAGGGGTAGGCAACGGTTCCCCTTTAAGGGCCGAGGGACTTCAGCTCCCAGAATCCCAGGAGCTATTGGCCAACATGGGACTATTGGCCAACATGGCTGAGGCTTCTGGGAGCTGAAGTCTCTCGGCCCTTAAAGGGGAAAGGTTGCCTACCCCTGGCCTAAAGCATAGTTTTGTTGTTGTTGTTAACTGCTCTCGAGTTGATCTCGATTAATGGTGGCTCTATGGATGAGACATCTCCAAGTCCCTCTGTCCTCTGCTTAATTCCTGCACCCATTAATACCTGTGACCTCCTTAATAGAGTTCATCCATCTAGCATGTGACCTTCCTCTCTTCCTACTTCCTTCCATCATTCCCAGCCTTATTGTCTTTTCCAATGAGTCCTCTCTTCTCATGATGTGTCGAAAGAACGACAGCCTCAGTTTGGTCATCTTGGCTTCCAGGGAAGTTTCCAGCTTGATCTGCTCTAGGACCCCTTTGTTTGTCCTTTTGGCTGTCCATGTTTCATCCTCAGCACTCTTCTCCAGCACCACATTATCTCAAATGAATTTATTTTCTTCCTATCATCTTTCTTAACTGTCCAGCTCTCACATCCATACATAGTAATAGGGAATACAATGGCTTGTATGATTCTGACTTTTGTGCTGAGTTGTATATCTTTGCATTTTAGAATCTTTTCTAATTTTTTCATAGCCACCCTTCCCATTCATAGCTACCCTTCCCATAGTCTTCTTCTGATTTCCTGACTGCAGGAAATACTATTTCTATTACTTCATTATCTAGATTGAATTTGTGAAGGTCCTCGGTGGTCATTCTTTTTGTTTTCTTTATGTTCAACATTAAGCCTGCCTTAGTACTTTTTTCTTTGATCTTCCAGGTCTGTGAGGCTTTCTGCTAATACTATGGTGTCATCTCCATATCTTAGATTGTTGATACTCCTTCCTCCTACTCCTTCTGTGTCCAAGCCTGCTTTTCTTATAATATGTTCTGCGTACAAGTTGAACAGATAGGGTGAAAAGATCCCTTTGCCAATTGAGAACCATTCTGTTTCTCTGTGTTCTGTTCTGACGGTAGCCTCTTTTCCTGAGTACAGATTCCTTATCAGGACTATCAGATGTGTTGGCACTCCCATGTCTTTAAGGGCATTCCCTTAAAGAGAATGCCCTTTAAGGTACTTTCATGATCTATCAGTCAAAGGCTTTGCTGTAGTCTATAAAGCACATGCTGATTTTCTTTTGGAATTCCCTGGTGTGCTCCATTAGCCATCATATGTTTGCAATGTGGTCCCTCGTGCCTCTTCCTTTCCTGAACCCTGCTGGGATTTCTTTCTCCATGTATGGTTGGAGTCTATGTTGCAGAATTTTGAGCATAATTTTGCTTACATGGGAGATCAGTGCTGTGGTTCTATAGTTGCTGCAGTCTCTTGTGTCTCCCTTTTTATGGATGGGGATGTATATTCATAGAATCATAGAGTTCGAAGGGACCACAAGGGCCCTCCAGTCCAACACCCTGCCATGCAGGAAATCAAAATCAAAGCATACCTGATAGATGGCCATCCAGCCCCTGTTTAAAGTCCTCCAAAGAAAGAGACTCCACCACACTCCAAGGGAGTGTGTCCCACTGTCAAACAGCTCTCACTATCAGGAAGTTCCTCCTAATGTTGAGATGGAATCTCTTTTCCTGTAGCTTGCATCCATTGTTCCAGGTCTTGTTCTCTGGAGCAGCAGAAAACAAGGTAGCTCCTTCTTTAATATGACATCCCTACAAATATTTAAACAGGGCTATCATATCACCACTTAACTGTCTCTTCTCCAGGCTAAATATACCCATTTCCCTAAGTCATTCCTCATAGGGCATGGTTTCCAGACCCTTCACCATTTTAGTTGCCCTCCTCTGGACACGCTTCAGTTTTTCAACATCCTTTTTGAATTGTGGTGCCCAGAACTGGACACAGTATTCCAGATGGAGCCTGACCAAAGCAGAATACAGTGGCACTATTACTTCCCTTGATCTAGATACTATACTTCTATTGATGCAGCCTATAATCGCATTGGCCTTTTTAGCTGTGGCATCACACTGTTGACTCATGTTCAACTTCTGGTCTACAAGGACTCCTAGATCCCTTTCACATGTAGTCTTGTTAAGCCAGTTGTCCTCCATCTTATATGTACACATTTCATTTTTATTTATTTTTTTGCCCTAAGTGCAGTACCTTACATTTCTCTGTGTTGAAATTCATTTTACTAGCTTTGGCCCAGCTTTCTAATCTATTAAGGTCATTTTGAATTTTCATCCTGAAAATTAGCTATTCCTCCTAATTTGGTGTCATCTGCAAATTTGAGAAGCATTCTCCCTATTCTTTCATCCAAGTCATTGATAAAGATGGGGGACCTTGTCAAAAGCCTTACTGAAATCAAGATATGTTATGTCTACCACATTCCCTTCATCTACCAAGCTGGTAATTTTATCCAAAAAAGAGATCAGATTAGTCTGACATGACTAGTTTTTGAGAAATCCATGTTGACTTTTAGTGATTATAGCATTCCCTTCTAAATGTTCACAGACTCTCTGTTTAATGAACTATTCTAGAATCTTTCCCGGTATTGGATGTCAGACTAACTGGGCAATAGTTGTTGGGATCCTCTTTTTTCCCCTTTTTGAAGATGGGGACCATGTTTGCCCTCCTCCAGTCTGCTGGGACTTCTCTTCTTCTCCAGGAGTTCTCAAAGATTATTGCCAGTGGTTCTGAGATTACATTTGCCAGTTCTTTTAATATCTTTAGATGTAGTTCATCTGGTCCTAGAGATGTAAATTCATTTAGACTAACCAGGTATTCCTCTACTTCCTCTTTACTTATTCTGTGCTTCATTTCACCTATTGTGTCCTCTGCTCCATTTTCCTCAGGTTGAGCACCCTTTTCCTTTTGTGAGAAGACTGAGGCCAAGAAGGTGTTGAGTAGTTCTGCCTTTTCTCTGTCCCCTGTTAGAATTTCTCCATCTTCTCTGTGCAGTGGCCCTACCATTTCTTTATTCTTCCTTTTGCTATGGACATACCCAAAAAAGCCCTTTTTATTGTTCTTAATCCCTCTAGCATTCTGCTCTTTGGCTTTCCTGACTTTACCCCTACATGTGCTAGCTATTTGTTTGAATTCCTCTTTAGTGATTTTACCCCTTTTCCATTTCTTATACATCTCACATTTAAAACTTAGTTCAGTTGAAAGTTCTTTTGTCATCCAGCCCGGTTTCTTGAGACACCTCCCATTTTTCCTTCTCATTGGAACAGTTTGAGATTGTGCCTTCAGTATCTCCCTTTTGAGAAACTCCCATCCATCCTGAACTCCTTTCTCCTTTAGTATGCCTGACCATGGGATCACTCCCAGTGTTTCCCTAAGTTTATTGAAATGCCTAGTGTCATGAACCGAGGTTCTCTGTTGTTCTTTTGATCCAGAGAGAAATTTAGCCACCCTAGACTATAGGACTTTCAACAAAGACACATAGGAAACCAGATCTGGGTTTAGACACTTTGCATGTAACATTTATTGAAACACAGAAACAGAGACACCTGAAACAATCATTTCTAATATCAGATACTCAATATAACAACCACCTTAAGTATCAAGAGCTCTTTTCATTCACTCACACATTCACACACATTCATACTCACGATCCTTCACTGGAAGTTGATCAAGCCTCCAAGAAGGGTGGATGGCCCTGTTGCCGCGGATCAAGGAACCATAAGGTGAAGTGGGAGAAGTACTGCCTTTTATACCCTTTTTTCTCTTCTTTCTTGAAATAAACATGTTCTGCTCACCATGGGTTCAGAACAGTCCAGTTCTTTGCACAAGTTTCAGTACATTCTGTGTGTGCTGGATCTCACTCGGCCATATCAACATCATTCATATTCGACAGATTGTATTGACCTGGTTATGCTTGGTCAGCATCTCCGCTTCCGAGGCCAAGTTTCTCCCATTCCTCGCTTCCACCATCCAAGTTCCTCCTTCAATAGTGCTTTGCACGGCATCCATTTTATTTGGTTCTTTCAGGGCCTTGTCACTCCAGGAACCCATTCACCTTCCACATACTCAGCCATTCTCTCACATATTCCCCCTCTTGATACTTAATTAGTTCATAATTGAGTATCACCAATAATTATAAACAATCATGTCCCTTTTAATTATATTAATTTAATTAATTGTATAATCAACTGAAATCAACAATGATCTCTGAAAATCATATATTACGCACACTATAATGGATTAAAATTCAAAAGCATCTACTTTCTTTTGGGGTATTACTGACATAATACTATGTTGGCACAAGCGGATAAAAAGTGGGAAACAACAACCTGTTATACCAATCATAACCACTATCATAACTATTATGTAAATAATTTCCTTTATCCAAACAGCTGAAGGCCACAAATCACTCAACCATCCAAAGAAAGACCAACCCCTTTTTGTATCATAAACATCATGCTGAATCATTTGTCTTAATTTTTCCATTTTATCCTCTATTGATCTGTTCAAATTGTGAAATTTTACCACACATTGGTTTCCTATCATGTTATAAAATCCTCCTTTCGCAGCCAACAAATAATCCAAAGCTAAACTTTGTTGCATTACCATTTGGCTCAATTCTTCAATTTCGGATTGCAACATGCGTACAATCTCCCTGGTAGCATTTATTGATTTTTCCAGTCTGCATGTAAGTCCCAATATACTCCTATGATTTTCCTGAGCAACAATCCCTGGATATGCTTCTAGAGTTAATGCTCCAAATATAGCCCCTGCTGCTACTCTGCTCCCCAAAGTGTCTGACTATTGGACATCAATTATAACTTCATCTGAATACGCTGGTCCCAAAGGCCCGTCGTAGGTTTTCTGCTTATGTCTAGTCTGTGGAGACTCGGACTTATATACTTGGACTGGAAAAGTCAAATATCCCACTCCCACACATTGATAGTTGCCTGGATGGAAATGAGAAAAACATAGGTTTGGATCTCGTAATTGCCACCCAGAGCATATACTACCCATACTTTGTCCCAGTCCCAAAATAACACTTTCATTTATATGTAACATTGGATATTCTGGATACATCTCATTCCATTCAGTTTGATGTAAATCCTTGGGAACATAACTCTGATTGTGGGTTCCATACAAATAAAATTTATCCCTACAATAAGTATAACTTCTCAGATTCATAAAAAAAAGTCTTCATGTTTTCTGTAATCCCTCAATTTGTTATTCCAAGTCCCTTTGTTGTTACAACAAAACACATTCCTGCTGTGGTAGTTCTGTAACTCATTCTTCAGAATCGGGTAGCATTTAGTTTCTCTGGTGAAGAAAATATTGTGGGAAGACCCACAGCTGATTTCGATAAACCCAATAAGATGACTTCGGGGTCTTCAATTAAAGCAGGCAAAAAGGACATATGCCCTACTGATTGTGGATGTGTATAAACTAAAGTTACATCTTTTCCATGGTATTCAAACATATGCTCGGCATGTAATCTAATCCAATATCCCTGCACCTCCTCCCACATCAGAATACCCAAAATGATGACCTTTATCCTCCACCCCCTTATTTTCTGGGATGGCTCCATTTTACATATAGCTTTCCTTTATTTCCTGGGGGATCTTTAATCCATCGCAACTGGAACTACTTTGAGTGCTGGTGATCCCAATTAATATATCACCTTACATTTTCCCCTTCAATTATATATATATATATATATATATATATATATATATATATATAAACTGGGTATCTTCTTGCTAGTGCAACAGCCTGCAAAATATAAATATATGTGTTAGTTCCTAGAAGGACTAGATCCGATTTTCCTTGTGGAGACCCTCTCATCCATTCGTCTGGTGTAATTTGTTTCTGCATATATATAAAAAAACATATAATGAGACATATTTGTTATTAATCAACTTTATACAATTGTATCTGATTATGGTGGACCCATTAAGATTTTCCTTCTTTTTCAGTCAAGTAACTGGTGGGCCATAACCCCTTCCATTTGGGTCTCAAGGCACGTTCTTTAAGACCCAAATGAAGATATAACACTTGAGTTTCAATTGGTATCATTTTTACCTTATTTAAGCAATTGATCTATATATACATTCCCTTGCTGTTGCTATTCTAATTTGTTCTCTTTTTTTTTTATCTTGATGGGCCTTAAGCCAAGCAAATTTTATTTTTGGTAACCTTTGCATAAGAGTCCAAATCCGCTTCCATTGACTAAGATATTTTAAGTCCTTGCTATCTACATTTTTAAACCCATCTTTTCTCCAAAATTGAAGAAATCTTGTACATCCAATATATACATATTCACTATCCATGACAATTATAGACTCTTCATCCTCCCCCTCTTGTTCTTTTAATAGTAAAAGAACATCTATAACTGCCTGGATTTCCAGCTTTTATCAATATCTATTTTATCACATTCATGTGAATTTTCCTCCCTTAAAATTGTTATCATCAAGTCTGATTGGTTTAATTTGGCTGGTTTATGATCTCAAAATCAATCCCTTTTGGATTCAATTTAACTATCTGTTTTTGGAAGTACTAAAGGGAGGGGGCTTTTTCTTATAAATTATATTTCAAAACTTCTCCAATATTTAACTTTAGGCCAAAACCAGTTGTGCCTTTAAAAAAAAAGTTTACTTTGAATCCTCAAGTCTTTTATAAGCTCTAAAACCCTAAAACCTAAAAGTTAAGGCAAACTGGGGTTCACTTTTCTCAGCTAAGGGAAGGGCAAAGAAACAATTATCCAAATATATCACAAAATAATATTGTGCTTCTGTTAATACCCTCCCCACCATTTCCATAATATTACCAAGTGTAGGTGCCATGAGGGGTGCACCTTGGTTTATTTCCTTAAAATGTGCAACTAGTCTCCAGGATTTCTTATCACTCTTTTTAATTGGTCATAAAGGTGACTTATATAGACTTACAGTCTTTTTGATTATCCCCAGCTATTCTAATGCTTTTGTAGTTTCTGATATTTCCTTCCTCTTTAATCAGTTGCCACCACAAATTTTCTACTATTGCCAGGTTTTCTAAATAATTTTCCCCAATATTGCCATTCCCCTGGCTTTACTTGTCTTAGTTCTGTGGCAGCGGGGCAGTCCTAACAGAGCTCCCCTTCACCTTCCTCCTGAATCTCCCTTGCCTCTTAAAGCAAAGCCTGATAAGTAAATTCTTCTGGAATGTCTTTCTCTTTTGTCATATTTTTAATCTGGTTCTGTCTTCTCTTGTCTTCCTGTGGTGGGGCACTAGGGTTTTCACTAATTTTTCTCTTTTCCCCTTCTCTGTTAGTTGTCTCAGACACTCAGTACTTATTCTATCTAGTTTATCCATATCCCACCCAAGTTCTCTCAGTTTTCTCCACAAAAGTACTCTCTCTGTGGGGGTGGGTTTTCCTTTTTCTTTGGTTTTTATTCCCTTAGGCACCCATTTTGAGGTGACTTGCTTTACTCCTGCTTTCATGGAGACCTGTGCTTTCTTCATGGTCCCAACACCTTGTTTTCTTAAGCTAGCAAATAATTCTTGTAACTTTTTCCAACTTGGTCTTATATCATCCTGTTTAAGCATGGCCATGATTAAAGCCATATTTGATTTCCATTCTGGATTTAATCCTTCAAAGGGAGCCATGAAAACACTAGGCTCAACCTCCATTAGTTCAGATATTGATTTGGACTTTCCTAATATTTCTGTTACCTTTTTGTTTCTCCTAATTTAAAAAGTCCTGCTAAATACATTCCCATATGTACTCTATTCCAAAATACTACTGGGTCTTCGGTTGGACCCTGTTCCAAGTTTATTACTTCCCTTTTTGCGACACCATTTCCCTGTTCTAAAATAATCTTATAAAGCTGGTCCTATGCCGCTCTCCTTGACTCTGGTTATATAGGGCTGCATACCCGACATCTGTCTAAACAATCAACTTGTCTCGTCCCAGGTCATATCATTGTCTTCAACAGCCTTCCAAAATTTTAATAGCCCATTCTATCTTTCTATTCCCTGGCTGTCATAGAGACTCTGTTAGTTCCCTCATTTCTCCTGCTGACAAGGGCTCATCTGTGATAGAGTGTTTTATCTTTTCTCTTTCTCTTGTATATTTGTTAACTGTAACCATACTAGTATCTGCTCTATCTCCTCCCTCCTCTTCTTCCACGATTTCATACGTGGAGGTTCTTTTCTTCGTTGCTTTTATTCTGGGGTTGTTGTGGCAGTTAATACTGTGGGGTCGTTTCTGTTGTCTAGCTCCTGATTCCCCTAAAGGACTACAATCAGGGTTGTCAGGGCAAGTTCCTTCCTCACAACAATCATAGTCATCCCCTAAACTGTAGTAAACTTTTGTAGATCTCTTTTCTTGTTTACTCTTCCCCACTAGAACTTCTTTTAAATGTTTAACCTTTTGATTAGCTAGTTTTATTTCCTCCTCCTTATCTTCTAGCTCTCTAGTATTTGTTTCCGAGATTCTATTTTCTTTTCTTAGGGCATGGTTCTCGCTTTCCAGCTTTATATTCTCCTGCATCCTGCTGATGTTTTGAAGCATCAAGGCTCCATTCTTTTGTTTTTCTCTCTCTAGTTTTTCTCTTAATTTCACTGTCTGCACATGGCACTGGTCTATTCCTTCTAAAGCCAAGAGTGCCATTACTTTGGTTTGTTTCCATTTTCCTGCATTATCCACCTCTTGGCAGAACAGAGCTACAGCTTTAAATAGTTTCTCCTCACTTTTTCTCATATCCTTATTTAACTGTTCCTTAAAATACTGCACCAATTTTTTTTCATGCTTTCTCAGTTTTCTTATTAGTTACTATATTTCTATGCAAATGTATCCTCCAATCTCCTACCTTTTCTCCACAATCATCTGTTAAAGGAGCTTCCAATACACTCCTCTACAGAACAGAAAGGGTTTCCATAAACGAGTCCATTTCCTCCCCGTTTCCCTTTTTGTTCTTTCCTTTCCCAAATAGAGCCATATTTCCTTCTGACTCTAAATTCAGTTTAAGCAGAGGCGTCCCTCTGTTTTCCACTCTCCTACCTTAACCCCATCAAAATGCTCCAGAAACCTTCACACTTTTCCCCTGACTATATCCTTCATCAGGGAGTGTCAAGGATCCTGGAACAAGTGACAAGCAAAAAGGCACAGAGAGACCAAATTTGGCTTTTCAATCACAAATCAATTCCCAATGTCTCTTATTTACTCATCCTTCACCAAGGCAAAACTAAATCTCTCCTGGATCCTGCCAACTACGCCAATTATGTCATGAACCGAGGTTCTCTGTTGTTCTTTTGATCCAGAGAGAAATTTAGCCACCCTAGACTATAGGACTTTCAACAAAGACACATAGGAAACCAGATCTGGGTTTAGACACTTTGCATGTAACATTTATTGAAACACAGAAACAGAGACACCTGAAACAATCATTTCTAATATCAGATACTCAATATAACAACCACCTTAAGTATCAAGAGCTCTTTTCATTCACTCACACATTCACACACATTCATACTCACGATCCTTCACTGGAAGTTGATCAAGCCTCCAAGAAGGGTGGATGGCCCTGTTGCCGCGGATCAAGGAACCATAAGGTGAAGTGGGAGAAGTACTGCCTTTTATACCCTTTTTTCTCTTCTTTCTTGAAATAAACATGTTCTGCTCACCATGGGTTCAGAACAGTCCAGTTCTTTGCACAAGTTTCAGTACATTCTGTGTGTGCTGGATCTCACTCGGCCATATCAACATCATTCATATTCGACAGATTGTATTGTCCTGGTTATGCTTGGTCAGCATCTCCGCTTCCGAGGCCAAGTTTCTCCCATTCCTCGCTTCCACCATCCAAGTTCCTCCTTCAATAGTGCTTTGCACGGCATCCATTTTATTTGGTTCTTTCAGGGCCTTGTCACTCCAGGAACCCATTCACCTTCCATATACTCAGCCATTCTCTCACACTAGGAAACTATGCCTAGCTTCTCCTTTCCACTGTATAACAAACTCCAGGAGAACATGATCACTCCCACCTAAGGATCCCACCACTTGCACTCCATTTACCCGGTCATCCCTGTTGGTTAGGATCAGATCTAAAATAGCTGATCCCCTTGTTGCCTCTTCCACCTTTTGGACAAAGAAATTGTCTTTGAGACAAGTGAGGAATTTGCTAGACCTTGAAGTATTGGCTGAGTTTGACTTCCAGCAAATATCAGGATAGTTGAAGTCACCCATCACTACTACATCTTTCCTTTCTAAGGGCCTCGGCAGACAGGAGGCTGTGGGCCGCCCTGGGAAGGTGCGCCGCGGGACCGAGGCATCCTCATGCCTCGATCCCATGGCACACCTTCAGCGCCCCAAGAAAGGAACGCTAAAATAGCGCTCCTTTCATATGTTGCCGAAAGTGCGCCGCAAAAGCTTGCGGCGCACTTTCAGTAACCCTTCCACCGCAGTGTGTCCGGACGCTGCGGTAGGAGGTTGTCTTCGGAGCGCTGGCCATGCGGAGGGCCGGCGGCTCTGAAGACGACCTCAGGAGGAGGAAGGGGCACTGAGCGTGCGGCTGCCCCGCCCCTTCCTTGCGCCGAGGATGGCTCTATTAGCCATCTGCCGAGGCCCTTCGTGTGTGGTCATCTGTTCTAGAAAGGCATCATTCAATTCCTCTGCCTGAGTCGGGGGTCTGTAGTAGACTCCCACAATAACATTCCTGTTGTTTCCTTCCCCTTTAATTTTTATCCGGACGCTCTCCACCTGATTTCCAGGATTTAGGTCCTGGATCTCTTCACAGGTGTAAACATCCTTGACATATAATGCTATTCCTCCTCCTTTTCCATTTGACCTATTTCTCTTTAAAAAGTTATACCATTCTATTCCTACATTCCAATCATGAGACTCATCCCACCAGGTTTCAGTGATGCCTATTATATCGTATTTGTTTTGCTGTGCTAGGAGTTCAAGTTCATCTTGTTTATTTCCTATGCTCTGTGCATTAGTGTAGAGTCATCTAAGAGCAAGGGTCCTCCCCACTTGCTGCCTGTGTGAGGTTTTTTGCTTCCCACTGTTGAACCCTTGCATCATCTACTTTGTTCCCTCTATAACACTTTGACTATTATCTCCAACCCATGATGTACTCCTGTCTTCCAAGGTACCTTCCAACAAACTATTTCCCTCCCCCACATGACTCAGTTTAAAGCCCTCCTGATCAAATGTTTGAGACTATTGGCAAAAATGTTTCTGCCAACTGGTGTGAGATGCAGTCCATCTTTTGCCAGAAGTCCATCCCCATGGAATTGCAGTCCATAATCCAAGAATCCAAATTTTTCTTGGCAGCACCATCAGCAAAGCCAGTTATTCACATCTGCTATCTTCCTCTCGCTTCCTGGACCGTGCCCTTCAACTGGGAAACAACCTGTGCATCCAGCTCTTTCAGCTTCCTACCCAAAGCCTCATAATCCCTTCTGATATTCTGAAGGCTATGCCTTGCAGTATCATTGGTTCCCACATGGACCAAGAGGAAGGGGTAATGGTCAGTAGGCTTGACAAGTCTGGTGAGTCTTACTGTGACATCACAGATTTTGGCCCCAGGAAGACAACACACCTCCCGGGACATCTTATCAGGGCCACAAACCACTGCTTCTGTACACCTCAACAAGGAGTCCACCACAAATGCCTCCTCTGAGGCTTAGCAGTGGCTGTTCCCTGTGGTGGTACTCTCAGGGTCCCTTGTACTGTCTCTGAGGACTGTCCCTGCTGCTCTTCCTCTGCATCCTTGATGAAGGAGAGAGCTTCAAATCGATTCTGTAGCTTCAAGCTCCCAGAATGATCCCTGGTTTCCCTACTTCTGTATGTGATGGCCCTCCAGCTGTCTACCTCCTGTATGTGACAAGTGACTTCCTCCCCAACAACTTCCTCTGTGTGGTCCCCATTCAAGACCATTCTTTCCATTATGTTCAGAAAAACCTCTTGCTCCCTAATATGCTGGAGTATAGCTATCCGGGCCTTCAAGCTGCTGGACTTTCTCTTCCAGGAGGGCTACCAACTTGCACTTGGTGCATTTGAAGTTCCCTACATCTCTAGGCAAGAAGACAAACATTCCACAAGTGTTGCAGGTGACTGCAGCAGCTCCCTCAGAGTCCATATTGAGAAATGTTAAGCAAGCACTGGAACAGGACTGTGGGCTTCTCCCTCAAAAAGTCCCACAGTAAAGACCCATATAAAGGGCCCCTGTCGTCTCGGTCTTTTTCACCAGGCTCTATCAGCGAGCTCAATCGACTTGTTTTATAACTCTATAGAGAATGTTTGGGTGCTACCTTATTCTGGAGGCAAGTCTCTGACTCTCTTCTCTAAGCAAAAAAACAACAACCTCAAAGCCCTTTAAGGAGATCCTCTAAAAGAAAGTTCCCAGCCCTCCTTTTACCTGTGCTGTCCTTTCTCTTGTTTTGTCTTACAAAAAATTCATGCACCATTAGGTGCGTGCTTCTAGAAGGAATTATATAGAGCTAGGCAGCTAGCTCCACCCCCTAGTGACTCACAGAAGCCCCACCCCTTAGGAACAAACACAATCTCCCAAGTGTTTTTTTAAAAAATTTAAACATTCACCCACTCAAAATGGCTGCCCAGAAACTGCTTTCCTTCTTCTTCCTGGCAAGAACTGGCCTGGAAAGCCCTCTGGGAGGAGTTATATTGATCACTTCCAATCTGTTGGCCATCGTTTTGTTTTCCATATCTGTTGACATATGTTGGTTAGCACTAGAGTTGACTCTGTCAATATGGATTGCAGCAGTTCAACTGGAATATCATCTGTTCCTGGTGATTTGTTTTTTGCTATTTCTCTTACTGCAGTTTTGTCACCTCTTTTTTATAATTCTTCTGTGTATTGTTTCCAACATCTTTTGATTTCTTCCTGGTCTTGAATTACTTGCTTCATTTCTTTTGCCTAATCCAATCTGCCTACTGTTTTTGATTCTTCTTTGCTTCCAACTTTCGCATTCCAGTCTCCAATGATCAGCTTGACATCCTGTGTTGGTGTTGGTAAAGCGTAATTAGTCCTAACTAAAGTAGACCTATTGAATCAATGGGATTTATTTATGTGTTGATGCACCATTCAACAGTTGAGTGAATGAGTCTACTTTAGTTGGAACTAACAAGATACCTGCCAGAGTTAGGTAAATAATTGCATATTCTGCTGAACAAATAATTTATATTATTAATTTATATTATTACAACACTAATAAGCCTAAAGAACCTATTGATGCTCTAAGGCCCATGTTGACACTTGTTTGGGATAAATAAACTTGTACTAGGACTCAAAGCAAGTTGCTTGATAGTAAAATACTGACAGCAATGTGAGTCATATATTCCATTCTAGAAACAAACTCAACCAATTATCCTAAAGTTCTGTATTAGCAAGTATGTCAGTGTTTATTCTCAGTGGTCTTGTGCTGACTTCTCTCTTTCTCAACACCCAAATTTCCAGAGAGCCTTGCTCCATCAGGTGATTGGACCATGCAAACCCTGTAGTGACCCCAATCTGTCTGTAGCTGAAAAAGGTACCTTTTGTTCATTACATATTATTTTGTTTCTGATATATAAATCAACTATTGCTTTTATTACACTGGTTTGACATTAATATATTATGTTTATGCAAAATAGTCTTATCTCAAATCTCTTAAACCCAGCTCATATGTGATACTTCTTTTCCCTGCACTGTGATCTGCATTGAACTAAGTAGTGTATATATTTCATAAGATTTAAAATGCAGTAAAATGGTTCATTTTGCATGAGTATGCAGAATGAGTAACTGAGCATAGAGCAGTAACCATGTCCACGCACTCTCCAGCAGAATATATACTTTTGTGCCACATTTCAGGTTGAAAGTATGTTCCCTAAATGGAAATCATTGCCATGAGCGAAAATGTGAGTTATAAAGCAGGATTTTCTGATTCAGTGTATGATAATACAACACAAGTAGCGCAAATAACTTGAAGAGCTCTTCCCAATAGCTGAAGATACCTCTATGCGTATGAATTTGTTCAAGAAGTGTCACTTCTGCTTTTCTGCAGATATTTTTTCTTGACAGTGTGTCATATAACAGCTTAAAGCTTTCAAACTTTTCCATGCTGATAAATCTAATCAAACATATTTTGGATACTTTGGACACCGTAGTGCATAGTGGCTTTGACTGAACAGACCATTGATCAGGAAAAATCACCCAAGATCAGAACTGTATATCAGGTTTTCTAAGTATGGAAATAGTACTCTGGCACACTGTGGACAGAGGAGGGAGAATATCCGAACACCCATCATTTAAATGCTGCATGTTTTATTTTCAGTTTTAATGTGTGTCCTTTAATTTTATAATTATTTACAGTGGGCCCTTGATATGCACTGGGATTTGGTTCCAGCATGGTTATCCATATCCATGGATAGCATAGATCCATATCCATGGATAGCAAAATCTGTGGATGCTCAAGTCCCATGGTATACAATGGTGTCTCAAAATGGTGCCACATATAAAATGGTAAAATGAAGGGGCTTTAGATAATATGTATTATGATGCAAATGCTGAATACAATACTAACATGTATGCATTTTTACCTTGGGGGTACTTATATTGATCAGAAAATAAATACCATGGCAGTTTATTATTTAAACTTTGATCTGTTTTCTCATATGGCAGTTATATTTGGTAACAGTTCTGTAAAATAGTGTCATTTCATCATGTTATAAATTAGTAATTAACATCAATAGTCTGATAACAAAGAAGAGACATTAGTATTATCAGATGAACCAGCCAACAGCAATACTGTTTTACTAATAGCCAGCATCCCTTAGATGGAATTCACAGAACACTAAAAGAAGGATATCACTAGGATTCATATCCATAAACGGTTTTTCCTCCTTACCCAGGATTCAGTCTTTCTGAGATACTGATGCAGAGTAGGTGACCAGTGACTCCCACATACATCAGCTCCTAATTGTTTTCTATATTAAAGATAGAGGTCTTACATTCTTACATACATATACCCCATGATGACTGCAACAGTATCTGTTTTGACAGTATCATTGGCAATGGTGATACATGTTATGATAGCTAACTAGTAGCATTCTGTGTCTCATGTATTTATTTGATTGGCACCCTATTTCTCAAGCTAGACAGATTCCCAAAGCAACTTACATAAAATAACACAATACAGTAACATTGGGGTTATTTCTGCTCTTTGCAGCACATGGCATTTCTCTGAGCTACCATAGCCTCCTTCCACCATACTACAGCAATATTGGATCTGTGGCAATGCTTCAGAAAGCAATGGGTTCCACACAGTCATAAATTGACTCTGGTTGCCATCATGTGCTGTCACATGTTATAGATGCTTACTTAGGTCTTCACAGTCATAAGTAAAGAAATGTTTAGATAGAGGTTGTATAACATGATACCACTTTCCATGTCTTAATTTTTCATCCTAATAGTCTTTCCTGTCAGTTACTATCCTTTTCACGTCATATTTATTTTAAATTATTCCATGTCCATTTATAAACCCTAAATATAAACAGCAGTATTAGTTTCTTTTTGTGTTCGAACTTTCACTAACACTTCCATTTTAGTATTTTAGTCACCTGTTTATTCAAAAACTCATATCCTGCTTTTTATGGAATGATATCTAAGGCAGCACATATACTTTTTGTATATGTAATTAAAAAGTATATATTGTAAAGTGTGGTCTCTACAACAGCCATTATTTGGCAGCCCAGTTGCTACATTCTGAACCACCTGCAATTTCTGAATACTCTTCAATGGCGGTTGCATATTTGGTGCATTAATATAATCCAGTTTCAGAGTGACCAGGACATGTATCATGGCAGCTAAATCTTTAGCCATGAGGAGCATCAGTTGGTGGAGTTGCATAATAGTGGAAATCTTTGCTTTGTTTAGGAAAACTTCACTAGATAACAGTGCGGCTACAGTTTTATTTGCTCAAATTCATCTTGAGTTTTTCTTCACCTGTTCTTTATCACCTTTGTCCTTCCATTGCTCACATTTCATAAGTTGTACTAAAGTAAATTGAGATTCAGTCCATAAAGAGTTCAGTAGTCCTGGTTATTTCCTTGTTTTGGAGGTTATTCAAAGTATCAGTAGAACTGCTGTTATCTTATATGAGCTCACTGATGGCATTCTGGAAATTAATTCAATCCATCAGTTAGGACAGATCACAAGGCCAGATCATTGCAACAGACTACCACCACTTCAGCACCTAGTAACAATTGATGTACAGAATGTGCCAGGTGCTAGTCTGGTTATGGAATAATCTGAAACTTTCCACAACTTCAGACCAAGACTAGAATGTGCAGAACATAAAGCCAAATCACAACCTATAGAAGGACTGCTTGGGAATATCTACACCAGGACAGCACCATGAGTGTAATTAATACCATGAAGTCCGAGTTTACATATATTTAAGGGATCTTGGGATGAATAGATAAGGTTAAACTGACACACTAGGAGTAAGGGGTAACACATTGCTCTATAATTCTAATACAGGTGATAGGTTGTGCCTAGATCAATTCAAGGTCCACATAAGCTGTGCCATTGAGGATAGCATATTTATCTATTCTATTGACAATTTTGTCAAGGGGGAAACCTTTACCTTTACCTTTGAATTGTGCTACTAGAATAAACTTTAATACAAAAGCTATGGTGTATTCTCCTGTTAATTTCATGATAGATCAAAGTATAAGAGTGCTTAAGGGAAATACTGAAGTTGATCTGACCAGACACTAGAACTGGGTTTTGTAACCTTGGGAGCTTAAGTGACCAACACAATAACTCCTAGAAAATCCTAACAGATTCAAACCGACAGGTATACAGTCACCCCTCCATTCTCATGGACTTGAAGTCCACGATTTTGCATATTCACAGAGGAGCGACCTCCATTAAAATCAATGGGGTGCACTCCATTCAAGCCTATGGGGCTTGAATATTTGTGAATCTCCGTTTTCATGGGGGGGGGGGTTCCAAAACAGATTCCCCCACGAAAACAGAAGGCCAGCTGGACAGCAAAGAAGCTTCAGTCTTCTGCAAAATATGGGGGTAGAGGAACCCCCATGTGTCAGTGAAATTCCCAAAAACCTGAAAGAACTTGAAAGAACATAACACCAATTCCTAGATATTCAACGGGGTAGCAGAATAGGAGGTACATTAGCAGAATTCTGATCCATTCACAGTTCCCAACGTCTGGTACATAGATTAACATAGGCAGTACAATGCAGGAGGAACTGCCACTATTTTCTGACAACCTTAGTCCTGTATAGAGAAACTACCTGACATGTTTGGGACATGGTAGGACAAATCAAGGATGCAAGACTATCATGTATTTTATGAAAAGAAGGCATGACAATTTTATCAAAAACAATTGGTCAGTTTTTTCTTACCATTATTAAGTTAACACTACAATCTTTAGTAGAAAAATATATGAGTAGCATTTATTATTGTGAGGAATGAGCTGTGGTTTTATTAGTAAAACACCCAGTGTGGTCTGATGCAAAAAAATAGACTGGTTGAAATCTCAAGTTACTAAATTTCATCCAGTACACTCAGCCCTCTAAATCTACAGATTCTTTATCCACAGATTAAACCATCTGTGATTTGAAAATATTTAAAAATTTAAATTCCAAAAAACAAACCTTGATTTTGCCACTTTATATCAGGGATACCATTTTACTATATCACTGTATTTTATTGGACTTGAGCATTCATGGGTTTTGATATCCACGAGGAGTCCTGGAGCCATATCCCAGTGGATGCCATGGGCCCACTGTACATCATTTTATCTTTTCCCTGCCTTGTTGCCTTACTACTGACAAGGGACTGATACTCTCTTGCGGCCACCAGCAGGGAAGATGCTTCCTATCTGGCTAAGATGTTATTGCCTGACATTGTACACCAGGATAAGATGTTGCCCAACATTGCACCAGGGCTATTTAAGCTAGCTGCAGAGCATAAACAGAATGTAAATTTTAAAAATGACATGCAGCATCAAGAAATGTTTCCCTAAGGTGAAATACATTTTACTGTATAGTTGCCCCTCCGTTCTCACAGACTTCATGTCCGCAGTTTTATATATTCACAGAGGGGCAACCTCCGTTTAAAACAATGGGGCATGCTCCCAAGGGCATGCACCTGTGTGCGCCCATGGGGGTGCACTCCATTCAAGCCTATAGGGCTTGAATATTCGCGAATCTCTGTTTTCATGGGGTGGGGGGTCCGGAATGGATCCCCTGCGAAAATGGAGGGCTAACTGTAGTTACAGAAGCTGAAAAACTTACTTAGAACAATATTCCTTCTATATGCATGCAGGAGGCAGGATTTGACTGCAATTTTGCTAATGTACACAAGCACTTAATTGCCTTGAAAAACAGTGATCAGTTTAGGATCTGTGAAATTTAACTGCTTCAAAGCATGCATACACTGACATAGCTCATCCTGTTAATGACCAGGTAGGATGGCAAGTCCACACCATCATAAGTCCATTTTTTGGTCATTGTGGAGATCACAATTCTTTACTGACCTCACATAATGGCCAAACCTGCTCCCAACTGCAACTTTTAGATGCAGGAACCATCTGTCCAGTAATCCTCCAGAGATCTTGGCAGATGTGGTCATTGTCCTTTGTTTGGCTATAATGGCTCTCTGATGCCTCCTGCTTCAAACAGTTACTAAATAAATGGATATGGAAAGGGGATCTGGAGCTCAAATGTAGGATTATTTGTAGGCTAGAGAGAAAACAACATAGTTACACATGTAGAAGTTTTATGCTACATCTGCTTAGTAATTTAGTTTTTATGTATCCAATGGGAGCAACAGGAGAGTTTGTTAAATGGAAGCTACTGTTGATATGTACTACTGTAAGTATTGGTACTGACATTGCTTTTTAATATCAGTTATATCACCTATAACCTTGACTTTATCACAGTTTCTGAAAAGAGATCATTTCAAGGCTGAAATTTGTTTCTTCCTTCCTCTTCCAACCATAGCATTCTCCTCTACTATAATATTCTCCTCTGCTATTGCTGTGAATGCATGACTAAGTTTCATGGTTGATGTTTCTGTCAGCAAGATTATGTTTGATCTTTGGCAATAAGATTATTTTTAAGAGGATCTATGTAAAACTCATAATATATATTCCAACAACATTTTTAAAGAAAGCATTTCCTTTGGGATATGACTGCCATCATGGATTCTATAGACATTTTCTTGTAGGACAAGTTGAGGCCTAAGCAGACTGCCAGAAATAGTGCACATTAAATTGAGGCACTGCCCTGGCTCAGTGCTAGGGAGTCATGGGAATTGTATTTTTTTCTGGGACATTGAGCCTTCTCTGTCAGAGAGCTCTGGTGCCACAATAAATTACAGTTCCCATGATTCCCTAGCACTGACCCAGGGCAGTGCCTCAATTTAATGTGCACTATTTCTGGCAGTCTGCAAAGGCCCATAGTTATCTTTCTGTTTGATTCCATGAATATTCAGATGGTTGTGTTTCTTTAAAATGGTTTGGAATCAAAAGAAAATAATTTGTTTCATCTTGGTCATCGCGGCACAGTAACAGGCTCTGTTCTGCATAGTGAAATTTCTGTTTCATGTTCTTCATACCTACTTCTTAATGGTTTTTAAAATATATATATAGTCCAAAAATCTGTTCTTGATATTCTGATCATGTTAATTCCTGGAAACTGTTCTGTTCCTGTGACCAAAAAATGCACACGTCCTTATCACTCACTACCTTCAATGAATAACCAATCCCACAATACTCCAGAGTTGTTGTTTTTTTTTAAAAGAATGAGAGGTCAGCCTTCAGTCCCATTAAATAAATCCCAGTGACATTTGTATTATAATATTACCCAAATTCCATCTGTTTCCATCCTTCAGCTGTTCCAGCAGCACCAAGCAGCTGGAGTCTGGACAGCGGAACCAGAGAGGCCTTGCCATTCCTGTCTGCTCATGTTGGGAGCATCCTGGCCCCACCAGTGCCTCCCCGAAGCCTACCCCATGGTAAGGATATGGCCAGTAGGTCTGCAGAAACAAACCTGCATTAATGCCCAGATAAACCATATGAAGGCCATCATCTGTTTTCCTTCTGAAAAAGGAAAAGGAGCAAAAAGACTTTCCTGATTCTCTTGGCTGACAGTTACATACATCTTTAAAAGTTCAGTGGTTCTATGAATGTGCTCTGGGACTGGAATTAGGCCTGTGAGTGATGTTGATTAACCTGATACCTTTCTAAAGGCATGGATCTACAAATAAATATTCATTGAGTTCCAATTATTAAAGAGAAATTGAGGTTTCGGATGTGTAAAGAGCCTGTTGTCTTGCCACGGGAGCCTTGATAAGATATTTGTTCTTTATATTACTGTGAACATTGAAACTGAAAGTTACCATGTAAAAAGGGTTGGTTTCTAATAGCATTGTACTATTAGGACTTAAGTGAAATGACTTAAAGGTACATAACAATAATAAGTATTAATCAAATCTTAGTGACAATTAACAAAAGTGCTAATTCTGACCTACTGCTCTTTGGTTTATCTCATTTAAGGTCACTACTCATTACATTTTGATGCCTTCCATCATCACCTGAACGATGGCCCCCCAGCATTGCCTGCAAGGACACTGCGGAAGGTAAAATGATCTCTCCAACAGCCAAACCATCCATGAGATTTAGTGAATGTACCGGGAGAAATTCTCAACTCCTCTTTGGCCTGATAGATTAACACAATATGTCAACCTCCTGTTGCTTAACTTGGGGTCGAAACAGATGGCCCTTTTGCACCACCATTCGGACGGCTTCAGAGCACAGCCTTTTGACTCCACACGTCCTGAAGCCACCCTGGCCATTTACACATGGGCGGCTTCAAGACAATAATGCACAATGCCGGAGTCTCATAAAGCCAGCTTCCAGCCACGGCAGGACAGGAAAAGCTGGCCTTTTGCTGGCCAAAAAAGGAGCGGATCTTTGCCACTCCTTTTTCGGCCGGCTTCAAGGCAGATTTGGAGCATGACGTGTGGTTGTCATGGCCCCAATCCATCTTCAGAAGGGGCGGCTTGATGTCTGTTTTAGCCCTGTGTGACCAAAGATGTCTGCTTCACCAAAGTTACCAGAAGCTCCCCTGTCCAGTTCAGTAAACCCTCTGCCTGCCAGAAGTACAAGCTAACAGATGGTTGGTCCAAAATCAACCTTTAAACCTTCAGGTGAATTTACCACTGTGGAAGACTCCACAGCTACATTGAAGAAATATGAATGTTGTTTTGTTGAATTCCTGATTCTGTCATCTTATCATGTAAAGCAAATTTTATTATATTCATTATATTGTTTTCACTATAAATAAATATTAATACAAATGCTCATATAATATGGCACAAAAATGGAACCAATTCCTGGCACGTTGTGGGAGGATACCACTAGCCCACCACATCAGGTAGATTGAGGTCCAAAACACACTGCAGAAATAATCCAGTTTAAAGTGTAGTTTTGTGAGACATTTAGCCTTCTCTGTCAGAGAGCTCTGGTGCCACAATAAACTACAATTCCCAGGATTTCCTAGCATTTAGCTGTCTCAAACTGGATTATTTCTGCAGTGTGTTTTGAACCAGACAACCACAGAGTAGAAACATAAGAGAACAATTTAAAAACAAATAAGATTTATTTATTAAGACTATGCTTAAATTTTTTAAAAAACCTATCAAGGAAAAGAAAAGACACTGTTAAAAGATACTTCTATCTGAATAGCCTATCTGAATAGAAAGTTCTTTGTTTGCCAGGACAAGGAGAACCAAGAGGGGAGTGGTCTAACTGCCATGGATGGGCTTTCCACAAATTGGAATTAGTTCTGAGAAGGTCCTTTCTCATATCTTCAACAAATGTACCTGTGATATTGGAGAGACCAAGAGAAAGTCTCCCTCATTAGAACTCAAAACTTGGGCAGCCTTATATAGAGAGTTAGGGGGGTTGCAGACTGTCAGAAATAGTGTGAATCCAGTCCACTTTTAGGGTTAGGGTTAAGGTTAGGGAATCATGGGGACTGTATTTTATTGTGGCACTAGAGTTCTCTGACAAAGAAGGTTCAATGTCTCAGAAAAATAACAATTCCCATGATTCCCTAGCACTAACCCTAACCCTAAAAGTGGACTGAATTCACACTATTTTTGACAGTCTGCAACCCCCCATAGTAATCTTTCAAATAATCTGGACCCAAGCTTATAAACATCAGAGCAATTAAAAACTAGTGAATTCAGGATCAGATAGAAGAAATGTGAGATCTGTGATCAGAAGTCTCTGCTGAGGAGGGAAAATTCAGAAGGATGTAGAGTCTGCCAATTCAGATCATTCCTACAAGTTAAAATTGGCCATGGAGGGACAGACTTTCTGTAAAATTTGTTGATATGTATGTACTTTTACTACCTATCTAAAGCTTTCTTCAGATATTTCTGTTATATTTTCATGACAAAAAGTTGTGGTTGACCTTATGGGTGAAGTATCACAATAAATTTTATAAATGGCAATGTTGCTAAAAGTTCAAATTAGCAGTGGTAATACAAATCAAACTTTAGTAAACATTTTTGATTTTGAGTGATCAAAGCATTACAACTCAAAAGAGCATAGTCATTCCTCCTAGGTGAGGAAGGAGAGTAGGCCATTGTTGAATAGGATGATAGATACAAAGAAAGAACCTCTATATCTTTAATTATGGTTGTGCGGAAGAAACTATTTGAATGGATTCTACTTGTTATTAAAAAAGCTGCACTTATTTGAAATTCCCTGCATTATATCCTCCTTTCAGTCTAATCACTCTAGCAATTATTAATTCCTAAGAGCTGAGGTCAGTATTACCTTAAATGTAAACATGAGTATTTTAATGTTGTAACAAAATTGTCATAAAATGAAGGTCAGCTCTTTCTTCATGCTACAATCCTAAATAAAATCTGATGACTATAGCACCCAGCAAAAAATACTTCATTCAATCCACAATCTCCATTTTGAGACAGAAATAGAGACTTAAATGCATTTGAGAATTAAATGCAGACCATAGGCTTGAACATCTACTGTAATTTGATTAATTTCCCCTTTTTTCTCCGATCCACTGCTTTTTTGTACCATCCACTCTGACAAAAAAAAAACTATAGAATTTAGAAGCTTGCACACTGTTTATGATACTTGATTAGACTTAATGAAAGTATTGCCCAACTGTGGCTTTTGTAGTTTTTTTCTTATAGAACAGTCATTGTTTTGTATGCAGTCAGGCCTTGGTATCCACAGGGGATCTGTTCCGGACTCCCTCATGGATGCCAAAAACTCGGGACCTCCCATTCTTCCTAATGGTGACATGACAGGCGTGTGCATGCACTGCCATTGGGGACAATGGGGAGATAAGGAGGCCCCACTGTTCTTGGTTTTCCTTGAGCTTAATGCCCACATGTAGGTAGGAGAAATTATATAAAGTTGGGGCATGTATTCTTAATATTTTTATTTTGCATTTTGAATTATTTGAGCATAAAATCCTTAAAACGGGAATTAATGTGGGAAGAATACGAAACTTTCTTTGTATTAATGTCTATGCTCTATATTCCTATTATTTTCTTTTGAATAGTCACCTCTTCACCCAATACCTGCATCACCCACAAGTCCCCAGTCTGGCCTAGATGGAAGCAACTCTACCCTTTCAGGCAGTGCCAGCAGTGGAGTGTCCTCATTAAGTGAAAGTAACTTTGGACATTCATCTGAGCCCCCTCCTCGAACAGACACCATGGATTCTGTCCCTAGCCAGGCCTGGAATACTGATGAAGACTTAGAGACACCCTACCTCCCTGTCAGGTACAGTCTCTCCGAGCCTGATGTCCTGGAAACTCTCAAATCCCAGCCATGCCGAAGCCACTCTGCTCCATCTGGAGTCATTCCTCAGGATGCGATAGACCCTCCAGCTCTACCCCCTAAACCATATCACTCCCGTCTCCCAAACATGGATAATGAGGAGGGAATGATTTTGGAAGAGGAAGAAAAACACCGAGCACTCCATCGCAAAATCTCTCAGACCATTAGTGGTGCAAAAGAGGAGCAGGCCAGGGTGGCCTGGGAACATGGCATCAGTGAGCAGTAGGCAATACTATGGGAAGAACAGTTTGCATGATCATTCCAGGCCTAAGAAACAGAAGTGATCTATAATATGAGACTTCAGAGAAGAAGAAGGAAAATGAACTGGTTTATTCTCTGCTGCCGTGAGAATGACTGGGGCCAGAGACTGGGGCCAGCATGTGTGGTTGCTGCTTTCTTTTTTATTTAATTTTATACTTTTCAGACTTTGGGTAGTTTGGGGGTTTGTCCTTTTTTCCCTTTTTTCTTTTTGTAGTGGGTGCTTCATTCCTTCTACAGTTAATGAGATGGCAGAAGGGGATATATGACTTTAGCTATAGATACTTGCAGAAACTGAGAAATATTCAAGTTTTGAGGGGGGATGTGGCACAGATTTTTTACAGGCTTTCCTCTCAGTATTGAGATGCGCACAAGTTGATGCAGTTGCACTAAGAATGTGGGTTTTTTTGCTGTAGTAAGTGAATGCTCATTTCTAATTCAGGGATTCCATGAAGTGTCAAGCCAGAAGGTGCACAGTTCAGAGGCACTGACATTTGCTAAAGAAAAAACTGGATATTCCAGACTTGAGGTGTCAACTACTTTGCAGCAGTCTGTCTGCATTGCCTCAGGTGTGTTGAAGCAATCTAACCAGTGCTTACTGGCTGCCATCTCAGTGTTAAGGCTTCATTTCAAACAAACTCTTCCTGCCACAAGCTTTGATTTCCTGCTTTTCCCATTGTTACTGTTGTCTGTATGTACTGATGCCTACAGTATGAGGGAAGTACCTAATCATGAGACCTGTAGCCTTTCTCTGGCTAAGCCTAGATTGATGTTGGCACTAGCACTTTTATTCTAGTCCAAGAAGTAAGCTAGTGGTTGCTTATGCCACGGCAAAGCAAGCTAGAATAAAAGGAAAGCTTGAGCACATGTTTGACCTTTGCCTCTGGGCTAAGTATCTGCATTTTCCAAACTTTTGTCTTCTCTTACTCCACCTCCTCCAAAACCTGACACTGCTACTGGACCTCAGGACCTCCATTGGTTCCAGTGTCACAGAATTACTGTTATCTTTTTTAAACAGCAGGTCTATAACACTATAAAAACAGGATTTTTAAAATTTACCCACAGAATACAAAACAAACATCTATTTTGTTGCTTGTTCATTTTAAAAAGGTGGGCGAAAGTAATGATCAGCCACCGGGGATTGTGGGAGTGAAAAAGAGCTACTGTATGTATTTATATTCAAGAGCTTGAGCAGCCAATTCCCTTTCCATGCCATCTTTGCACATTTTAACCAAAGGAACCGTGGAATATGCTGCCATAAGCTATGCGATATAACTATTATTGAGAAAGGTTGCAGACAATATTTCGTTCCAGTACTTTAAAAAAGCAAGAAGGTTACCTTTGGTCCAAAACACACTGCAGAAATAATCCAGTTTGAGGCTGCTTTAAGCAAAGCAAAGCAGTTTCATTTATATACCGCTTCATACCACGCTATGGAGTGTCTAAGCGGTTTACAACTGTAAGCTCATTGTCCCCAACAGCTGGGTACTCATTTTAGCAACCTTGGAAGGATGCAGGCCTGAGTCAAGCCTGAGCCCTGGCTAGTACTGAACTGGCAACCTTGTGGTTTTTATGAGTGAGTGGCTGCAGGACAGGCATTTAACCACTGCGCTACCAGGGCTCCTGGCTCAGTCCTAGGGAATCCTGGGAGTTGTATTTTATTGTGGCACTAGAGTTCTCTGATAAAGAAAGCTAAATGTCTCACAAAACTACAATTCCCAGAATTCCCTAGCATTGAGCCAGGGCATTTATGTGGTCTCAAATTGGATTATTTCTGCAATGTGTTTTGGACCTTTGTTTTCGATCCAGTTTTGTTCTCCTTCCCTCGGAGACTAGAAGAAACTGTTTATTTGGATTTGGTTTAGTTTTGTTTTTGTGTTGTTTTTGTTTTTTAAGTTTTATTTAAAACGTCTCACAGGCCTCCACCAACATTCCAGAAAGAAATCACTTAAAATTTACATAGTTAAAATAATTATAACAATTAAAAACAATGTGGTTATCTCACAGAAAAATCAGAAATTAAACAATAACCTAATAAACCTAAAAAACTATAGACAAAAAGTGCATTCAGAGATCACGAAAGACATCTTTCCATAAAAACTTGGCCAAGACTGGAGAGTGTCTGCAAACCAAATCTTGCTGGACGTATTCAATAAGTGGGTACCAAATCTCATGGAAAGTCAATTCAGAGTGCAAGCCTCTCACTCTGCTGTTTCTGTTTGCTATTTTCTCCATTAACCACAAGTCCCAGAGTCTAGTCCACCATCCAGCAATATTGTGATAGTAGGGGAACTTTTGTACATACGTGGTTGGACTGTCCCTTAGTGCATAAATACTAGACGGACATTTTACAGTTTTGTTTTGTTTTGTTCCATTTTTCATAGTGACACCCAAAAGCACATTACAAAACATGTTACTCTAAGGTGAAATCAGAGCACAGAAAATGTAAAGGACAGAATGGACAACTATAGCAGAATGGGTTCCCCCTGCAATTTCCCAGGTACCATCCAAATCTCTAGAGAGGTGAGCTGCCCTTTAGAGGAGATAGGAGAGGAGCAGGCATGAGAAGAAGAAAGGCCTGTTGCATTGACAGATGTCTACTCACACCACGAGTGAACCTTAAAGTCCAAATTACCCGGTTCATTCAGTCACAATAAAGATATGATAAAGAAACAAATGATTTTTTTCCCTGAACAGGTAAAGAGGATAGTGTGCCCTTGTATGACTGAAAATTATTTTGATTGAAGTAGGTTTCTATGATACTTTGCTTAAGCTCTCTCCAATGCAAATAAGTCCATCTTTTGCCCTTATATTTTAACTAACCAGCATGCTGGGGGGGGGGGGCAGTGGGATTGGTTTTCTTTTCTTTTTCAGCCTGCACTATTGAAGTCATTTGTCTTCCCTCTTACTTTTAGCCTACAAGGAGCACTCCTACAAAGAGGTCTGACTTATTTAAATGTAGAAGGCAAACTATCGAGGTGATATTGAAATGTTAAGCAGGATACATTTTATCCACCAGGAGGAGTTTTCCAACCAGTCACAATAAATTTTATCTACCAGGAGGATTCTAAAATCATATCATCTTTAAAGGGTATGAGAATGAGAGTGCAATTCTAAACAAGTTTACCTAGGACTGAGACACATCTGTGATTTAAGGAAGTAAATGGTTGCAGCCTGGGTCTAGGTAGGAGAAGCTTCTGCAGATGGCATGTTTTTAAAGGTCTTCTTTTCCTAATGAGTTCACAGATATAAATACAACCAACTATTTTCATCCTTTTCCCATAGGCATCACGTTTTATGGAGAGAGGCAAATTTAGATGTGTGTTCATGAGGATTTTTGTAGGGAACCATCATTTTCACATTTCTACACAATGTTGTGTGTGTATGTACATGTGTGTGCGTTAAGTAGCTTTTTAAAGGGGGTGCTTTGTGTTTATGTGTACGATGCAATTTCCAATGTATTTCAATTGGTGAATGTGAAATTCTGCATCATATAAATCAGGGCCACAAAGTGTAATGCAGAGAGCAGCCTGGTTGCTAAACTGGATCTCCTAGGCTGTATCATTCATGTTGCTTAATAGATTTTTCCAACCACATTGCATGAGGTTTGTGCTGATATGGCTTTGATAGCCAAAGTTCCTATTTAAAAAACAACAACATAGTAATAAATTCTTTGGACACAGATAGCAAAATGGAAATTATTTTTTTAATATTTTTGGACAGTAAAATAGCACACACAATCATGGTGCCTTGAAAAAGGTATAAACTGCTCCAAAATATGTTCTTCTTGCCCTTTGTCTAGAAGAAGAGAGTGCTGCAAAGACATTTGTTGAAAAACAGGAGGCATTTGTTCCATCATGCGGTAGCAGTAGGGAATATAATTGCCTTTTGTTACAATAACAAAGTATAGGGTTTCCTTCCCTGACAAGTATTCCCACTCTCGTTTTCCCTCTTATTTAATCCTAAAAAGGGGGGCCAAATCATATCCTATATAAAGGAGGACCGCAGGAAATTTGGGAAGGGGATATCATGTTGATTACTGCCCCCCTTTTTTATTTCTGTGTAAATATCCCACTTGAATGCTGTGTATTTATACAGGAAATCTGAGCAAAAAATGTATAGATTGTGATGTCTGACTGGTACTCTGCCCTGTAAATGTGTTTTTAACCTATGGCAATCTGTTATTTAAAAAAAGCAAAAACCCTCTAACCAGTTCTCTTTTTGTGTATTCATGTTCAGAAAACCTGTATTAACTGTAAGGACAAGCAAACCTAAAAGAATACAAACAAAACATTTGTACCAGAGTCCTAAAGATATTTCCTTGTATATATTGTTATAGCATGTTTCTGGAATCAGCAAATAAGTGATGTGAACTTTAGGTGTAAATATCTGTTTTGTTTTGGGATTTTTCTTTCCCTTCCCAATTCAATCAACTGCTGTGGTGTGGAATTAAAGATTAATACCTGACATTAAAAAACATTGAGCAGATGTACTCTCTGAGTACCAGTGAGATATTTATTCAGCTGCCCCCACTCATCTTTCCAGATTCTCTTAGTAAACTAGAGGATGCACTTTATATTTTATTGATCTCCTTTTACGTTTATTGTTCAGGTAATGGCAAAGGAAATTACATACCTAGGAGTTTGGGAGTGGGAAACTTCTGAAGAAATTGGAAAAGGGGGGAAATTGCTGCAACCTATTTCATGAGGAAATTAATCTGAGGATTGACCCTTAAATGCCCCCCCCGCTGTTCTTCTCAGCGATTTTTAACCCATATGAAAAATATTTTCTGCATGACTATATATAAAACCTAATTGTCAACAGTAATCACTAGAAGAAAATATTTCTGCAAGGAGGAAAGGTGCTACGAAGCAGCTGCTATTGACTGGAAGGATTTTCCTCTGGCTCTGAGACCTTAAGAGAGACCTTAAGAGAGGCAGAATAACTTCTTGCTTTCTAAAGTAAAGTGTCTACTTGAACACTCGCGTGAATTTTTACTTTTCGAAACAGTTCCTCTAAGGCCATGGTAGTCCGGGGCAGTCAGTTTCAAGTTGACTGAAATAGCTTGACACTGCTCCCATCTGTTACATCATTTCTATTGTCGATCCAGAAGCATATTCTGTATCAGAGCTGTAGCCACATCATCTATTCCTAGCAGCACAGGAAGTAACTTTTGGTTGCAACAGTATTTTTGCCCCATACCTGTGGCAGAACACTGTCTTGTGCATAGGTACCCAGCACCAAAATGTTAGGTTTCCCATTGCATCCATGGCAAATTGTTCCATATTGATGATAATTACAGCCATTACGTGCAAAAGTAGAAACCACCCACAAATGAGACAGCGCATACAGGCTTACCTTGTGTATAGTTACGTTTTGGATCAATTTTAATTTTTGGAAAAGAAAGGAACCAAACCTGACAGAACAAGCCTATATAGGCTAGATAGAATGGCATAATATTGGGTTAGCTTAGGGTGTCTGACTCAGCACATGGGTTTTTGTTAATATTTAGCTGGCAAATAAGTGTATTGAGGCTAAACTGGTGGATGTGGGAGTCCTTGGTTCAGACTCCTCCTCGCCTAAGAGAGTCACTGGCTGGTCTTGGAGAAATCACACTCTGTACCTGATTGAAGCGGGTTATAAAGATCTTTCAAGAAGGTCACTATGGTGTACTATAGGTGTGCAGGACATCAAGTATCTTTTTGTATGTTTAGCACATTTCTTGTGTAGAAATCACATTTTCTAGCCCCCTGGTACAGCAATATTGCATTGCTAGGATAATCCTGTCCATTCTCACTATATTATAAATGTGGTTATGCAAGTGTTATAAATTCCTACTGGACAGACCTTGTGACATTGGCAGTGAGCCACACAATTTATTTGCCTGTGCTATTTTGTAAACTTTTAAATATGTTTTACTCTCTCCAAAGGCTGAGCATTTACCCACTGTATGAATCAAACAAGAGTGCACTCACGAAGCCCTTTCAAGGCAACTAAATTATTTTTGTGTTTTTCCCTCCTGGGTTATTTATTTCGGCATACTGATTCTAAAAGAAATGATAATTTGTTGGATTTATATATAATGACTGACTTATGAATATTGTCTATTTTAATGCTGTTTAATGTATAGATTATTTGATCATATATAATTGTAATTCTGTTCAGATATGAATAAAAAAAATTAAAAGGGCCAAACACAAGCAGGGATCAACCACTGTACCATTTCACTTTTTTCTTTTCTTTTTAGTGTTTATTCTTCCTGCAGAGTTGTTGGAATCTGTGCACATTCCCCACCAATACTACTATTGCAAAAAATATTATGCAACTTGGAGAGAGTGAAGGAATGTGGCTTTAAAAATAAAAGCAGTCATGAGTAGATGCGGTCCTTCAAGGAGTCCAGCAATGAGGATTGTAACACACTTTGTAATATTTTCAGTGAAATATCACAACAGAAATCAAACAATCTTCCTCTGCAGTGTCACAGGCTACATGTGCAGAACAGGGGAAGTGTATGTAGCTCCAGTGTTGAGGTTGCTCCTTGCAGGCAAGAGGGGAAATCCAGAGATCTGCCATCTGTACATTTAGGACAGCACTGAATTCCACTGCATATGGGCAACCTAAAAATATACGTGAAAGTCAGCCATCACAGAACACCATTCACTGTTCCCAAGTGCCTTCACAGTATGTGGATGAAGGTGCATATTTTCTTTAATTCAGAATCCATATTCTCCTACACAGGGTGGGACCACGTTGTTGTTGTTGCTACTGCTGCTGCTATATGCCTTCAGGTCATTTCCGACTTAGGGCAGCTCTAAGGTGAACCTGTCACAGGGTCTTCTGAGGCTGAGATTGTGTGACTTGCCCAAAGCCACCCAGTAGGTTTCCATAGCCAAGCAGGGATTCAAAGCCTGATCTCCAGATTCATAGGAGTTTATCACACGGGGGAAATCCCGTGTGGAAACGGGGCATTAAATTAAACAAAACCCACAAAAGCGGGTGTTTTTTCAGACGACGTCTCTGTTAAAAGGAGATTACACTCGGTGGGACTGGAGAGAATTGCATTTCAAAAAACATGGAGAGCCAATGATTACCCATCCTTGCCTTATGAAATACTCCCTTTAGATCTAATATGTGGCTGGCTTTGGCCCTTTTGCCTTTCCTGGCATGTGTATCTTGTACAGCAAACAGAACGTTATGTTATAAACCAGACCATGACTTGCCATTAATGTCCTTCCTTTCCTACCAAAATGGACAGCAGAGAGACTTCCTCAGTATTGGTACCTTTTTTATTTTAAATACCTATTGTTACCCATCTTTCAAAGTAAAATAATAAAGTACATTAATTAGCCTAGTACCATAGGCTATTTTGTTCAAGGATGATTTCAAACTTTGGATGGGTTACTTTAGCGCTAACTTTCAACTAATTAGAATTTACCACCCTAGTAATCCATACCCACTCTTGGATCTGTATCAAGGAGCGGGGATTTTTCAGTGGTGGCAAAACTAAACAGGGAAAAGAAAATGCGGATGGAAATGTTGTGAAAAAAGCAACACTTGGTTGTTCTGGTGAGTGAAAATGAATGGTCTACTCTTAGCATAAAAAGCCAAACAAAATGGCAAAAGTGTTGGAGTTATAAATTCAGTACTGGGGGCTGCCTACTTTTTCCTTTTACTGTAAAGTAAGGCATTCACCTCATATTTTTATGGAAAGAACATGGAGAGAAAAGTACAAATTCTGCAACTTGGCGAAACAAAAGTATTCCCATTTTCTTTGAGAAAGGGAAGAAACTTAAACCCCATGTCTCCCTTCAGTCTTCTCTTCACCAGGCTGAACATGTCCAGCTCCTTCAACCTCACCTGTTTTGTTCTCCATACCAGCTAGCATCGTTGCCTTTCCCTGGACCTGCTCCAATTTGTCTGTATCTTTCTAAAAAAATGAGGTGTCCAAAACTGAGCACCGTACTCCAGATGAGGCCTGACAAGCACAGAATCCAGTGGGACTATTACTTCCCTCGACTTGGAAACTATGCTTCTGTTAATGCAGGCTGGAACAACATTCACCTTCTTTGCTGGGCATTATTCAACTTTCGATCAATAAGAAGCCCAAGATCCTTCTTTCTAGTTACTTTTCAACATCTGCAACAACTGGCTCCACCCTGTTTTTTGTTTTCTCCCTATGGATAAGCTGTGTCAGGCAAATTTCTAGAGCATAGTAATAGGTTTCATACTAACAAGGTTTCATAAGGCAAGTATGAAATGCAGCGCAAGTCCAAGCTTCAGTAGGTCACAAAAGATTCAACAGTTACTGCCTAGTAGTAGCAGTCTCCAGAACAGATTTCCTATCCTGAGTGACGTGGGAAGCTGTTTGCTGGAGTGGTTTCCTTCTCCTTCTCTTGTCACAACTTCTCTTTTCACTGCCATTTCTCAGACGCATGACAAGGAGACGTGGGTGGTTTAGAAATCCTTATATCTGTATGCCTAAGCATATTAGCCGCCTTGGATCCCATTGAGGGAGAAAGGCAGGATGTAAAGGCAAACGAATAAATGAATAAATACCACTCCATGTCTCCATAGTAGTTGGGTGTTGTTGTTTTTAAGATACTTGAATTAGATACTCTGCAATCAATCTAAGATTTTACAATTTAAGGACGCTTGGTTTAAACACCAAAGGTCCATGCTAAATAATTAAATTGTTGTGTGCCTTTAATTCATTCCTAACTTATGGTGACCCTATCATGGGGTTTTCTGGGGCTGAGAGAATGTGACCTGCCCAAGGTCATGCTACACCATGCTAGCTCTCAAATAAATACATATATCATCTGGTTCTGGTTTGTGTGTATTTACATCATTCTTAAATTAAGAAATATATAATTATTAGCTAACATTATTTTTTTTAAAGCTATTCAATATTCTTATGATGAGGATGACTTCTTGCTCACCTCTCCTCTACCATGGGAACAACAACAAATCAACAGTGCACAATACCAATTAAAAACACATTAATTAAAACATGCAACAGTTTAAAGGGACAAAAAAAAAGACACACATTCTAAAACGATCCACATTTAAAGCTCATCATCTAAATTCACAATTTAAAAATCATCTGGCGCAGCACCTAGTGACATTTCCTTGTTTGTTTGTCTTTTTAAAAAGGATTCCTGCATGGCAGAATGGGGCTGGACTTTGTGACCCCTTCCAACTCTATGATTCAATGATTCTGGCAGATCAGAGAGGTCTCTTTTTTACCAATTGATGCTCCACAGCAGGCAATATGTGGCTCTCTAGATATCCAATACAAACAGCAAAATGTTTTTTAAAAGCAGTCTATGGGATACAATCTCATATGCTTGCACTCTTGGGGTGGAGAGGGAGCGATGACAGTGTGTCATCCATCTCCTTGTCTCCCTTTTCCCTAGGAACCAGTTCAGCAGTAACCATCCCACGCCAGGAATCACTGGCAGTCCTCCTGGGGGACACAAGAGGGCGCTGTTTTCCATTCACTGCAGGAGGATTTCAGGTGACAAGTTGAGGGCTTCAGCATCTATTAGTGCAGGGGTAGGCAACCTTTTTGAGCCGGGGGCCGGGTTGCTGTCCCTCAGACAATTGGGGGGCCAAAGCACCAATAAATAAATAAATAAATAAATAATAAAAATAAAAATAAAAATAAAAATTATGCATGCACACTCTCTCAGCCCCAGAAAAGCCATGGCAAAACCCCTGTGGAGATTTTGCCAAGAAAACCCCAAGAATAAGTAATAACAACAATAATTATTATCATCATGGAAATGACTGGGAGAGAGGCCCACAAACAAGCAGGGATGCATGCACACTGTCTCAGCCCCACAAATACCATGATGGCAAAACCCGTGGAGATTTTGCCAAGAAAACCCCAAGAACAAGTAATAACAACAATAATCCATATCATCATGGCGGGCGGCAGCGGCGGCAGGACTGGGGGCCGCATCTGTCCCCCGGGCCTTAGGTTGCCTACCCCTGTATTAGTGTGTGTGTGTGTGTGTGTGTTTGGATTGTGTGCCTTCAAATCATTTCACTTCAAATCACTTATGGCGAAGGTGAACCTATCATGGGGGTTTCTCGGCAAGATTTGGTCAGACAGGTTTGCCAATGCATTCCCGTGAGGCTGAGAAAGTGTGACTTGAAGTGTTTTTCTTTTGAAACCATGAATTCTGTGTTTCATAATCTCAGTGCTGCTCTGTTTGTATACAGTGGCATTGCCAACTGGGGGGTCACCCAGTATGGGAGTGGGACTTCTGGGGGATGGGGCCAAAAGGGTGCCAGCCACAACCCCCACAACCCCTTAGTAATGCCACTGTTTGTGCACCAGATGAGCAAAACATGATGAGTAGCAAGAAAAATGAGGGTATGGTTTAACCAATCTGGATCATGATTCAGCTAGAAAGAGAATCCAGTGTTATGTATTGCAAGCCTAACCAAAGTGTAGCCCTCCAGATGTTGCACTGCAATTCCCATGACCCTTCATGACTGAGTTTGCTGGCTAGGGCTGATGAGAGTTGCAGTCCAACATCATTCCCCATCTCGGGCCTGGGGTTTCATCCTTGTATAAATGAGTCCAAGGGTGGTCTTATTGAAACTTTGCACTGGAGTACGGATTTCATGTTTTGAATTGGGGGGTTATCGTTTGTTTCAACTTTTGTCTTTCAGTGATTTGGCTCTAGCTTGCAGGTAGATCTGGACCAATGTCCAAAATGCAACACTAGGCAAATTTCTGGAAACTGCTTGTTCAGATGGGAAGACCAGTGGGAGGACACAAAATAAACCTGGAGCAGGCATGGATTTCACTCCCAAGCAGGCTGACCAGTTGTCCTCCTTTTCCAGGACCTGTCCTCCATTTCAGACTTCTATCAAGGAGGAATTACAAAATGTCCTCCATTTGGAGCATGCTGAAAGGTTTTTTTCCCCCCCCCCTTAATTTCGGCATAATGGATAAATGAAAAGAGCAATTTAAATGTAGATTCAGTCAAGGGTTTGTTACTGATAAAGTATAATTGTAAGTATTTGTTTTGCTCAGAGTTCTATAAGTATCTTGCAAGCCAAAAAGGCATTTTAAGAAACATAAGTTCATCAGAAAAATACGGTTGAGTACTTAATCAAATCCAGTATATGTAAGATAACCGTAAATAAAGCATAGGAAGGGAATGTACATTTCTATATGAGTGGTCCACTATGTCTTCTTCTATGTGTTTCTCTTGGGGCTGCAGTGCTTTGACCGATAAGCAGTGCCAGGGTGACCAGAATGTCCTCACCGCAAAGGAGGACCAGGCACCGCAAAATGGGAGACATACAAGCAGGGTGACCAGACATCCTCCTTACTCCAGGACATGTCCTACATTTCCACCTTCTGTCCAGGACGAATTCCAAAATGCCCTCCATTTTGAGCAGGACTAAGAAACATTAATTTATATTTCTGGGAGTGTTTTGAGCTTTTCTTTGACCATATCCCTCCATTTTTCTTGAATGTCCTCCATTTTGTGGTGGCTTGTCCTCCTTTGGCGTGAGAGGGACCTCTGGTCACCCTGCATTCAAGAGAGAGAAAAAAAAAGGGAGGACGTGACCAAAGAAAAGCTCAAAACACTCATAGAAATATACATCCATGCCTCTTAGTCAGGCTCAAAAGGGAGGACATTTTGGAATTCCTCCTGGACAGAAGGTAGAAATGGAGGACCTCTGGTCACCCTGAGGGATTCAGAATTCAAAGACAGAGCCATGTTAACCTGGAAAACCAGTATGCCAAGAGATCTTATAGCAGTTAATGGAAAGAAAGAAGTTGGTAGCATGATCTTTCACAGGGGTTTATCACATGGGAGGAAATTAGGAGTTTAAACAGTAATTAACCAGTGAAAATCACACAATTGGTAGTAAAACACAATGAAAATGAGATTAACACAAGAGCCATTATCCAGGGAATAACCAGGGAATAACCGTGAATGCTTTGCTGCTGTTTCTTGCCCGGTTATTCACAAGATAATGGCACTTTAATCACGTTTCACCTCAATGTAGTGTGAAAACTATTAGTGCATTTGAGGGATTATCACAGGTTAATCACCGTTTATACTTCCAATTGCCACAACAACAACAACAACAACAACAACAACAACAACATATTTCGGTCATTGACCAGTATAAAATATATTGGGAAAAGGGAGTGGTGAATGCTTCACTGCAGCAAGGCAAATTTCCATCCTGCCTAAAGGAAGCTGTGGTGAAGCCATTACTAGAAAAGACCTCCCTGGATCCCACCATCCTGGATAACTATCGGCCAGCCTCAAATATTCCAGGTTCTGGAGCGGGTGGTGACCTCCCAGCTCCAGGGATTTCTGGATGAAACGGATTATCTAGATCCATTTCAATCTGGCTTCAGGCCTGGCTATGGCACAGAGACGGCTTTTGTCGCCTTGGTGGATGACCTACGCAGGGAGCTGGACAGGAGGAGTGTGGCCCTGTTGGTCCTGCTAGATCTCTTAGTGGCATTCGATACCATCAACCATGGCATCCTTCTGGGCCTCCTTTCTGGGATGGGACTTGGGGCACTGCTATGCAGTGGTTCTGGTCTTTCTTGGAGGGGCAGACTCAGAAGGTGGTGTTGGGGGGACTCCTGTTCGACTCCTTGGCCGCTGACCTGTGGGGTCCCATAGGGTTCTGTGTTATCCCCCATGTTGTTTAACATCTACATGAAACTGCTGGGAGAGGTCATCCGGAGTTTTGGGGTGCGGTGTCATCAGTATGTGGATGACACTCAACTCTATCTCTCCTTTCCATCTGACTCCAAGAAAGCTGTCTCTGTGCTGAACCAGTGTCTGCTGTCAGTAATGGACTGGATGAGGGCAAAGAAATTGAGGCTTAATCCAGACAAGACAGAGGTGCTCCTGGTCAGTTGTAAGGCAGATCAGGGAATAGGGACCTTGCCTGTGCTGGAAGGGGTTACACTCCCCCTGAAATCTCAGGCTCGCAGCTTGGGTGTGCTCCTGGACTCTGAGCCTGGATGCCCAGGATTCAGCAGTGGCCAGGGGTGCATTTGCACAGTTAAAACTTGTGCGCCAGCTGCAGCCATTCCTTGAAACGTCAGATCTGGCTACAGTGACACATGCCTTGGTTACATCCTGTTTGGACTAGTGTAAGTCACTCTCTGTGGGGCTGCCCTTGGAAACTGTTCGGAAACTTCAGCGGGTCCAAAATGTGCCAGCTAGAACGCTGACTGGAGCCAGTTATAGGGAGCATATAACTACTGTATTGAAACAGCTTCATTGGCTACTGGTTCATTTCTGAGCACATTCAAAGTGCTAGTCATGGCCTATAAAGCCCTACACGGCTTAGGTCCAGACTATTTGAGAGACCGTATCTCCCCATATGAACCACCTAGACAGAGCCCTAAGATCCTCAGGAGAAGGTTTTCTCTCGGTCCCACCACCATCCTAGGTTCGTTTGGTGAGGCCACGAGAGAGAGCCTTCTCAGGGCTGCTCTCAACCTCTGGAACTGCCTCTTCCCTGCTGGCCTTTCGCTGGCAGGCGAAGACATTTTTATTTAAACAAGCCTTTTAAAATCCTGCAGGCTTGGTTTCATTGGGGGATGGGGGGTAGTTTTAGATTATTATTATATTTAACTCTGTTTTTAAAATTTATATTTGTAATTTTTATATTGTTTACGGTTTTAATTGTACTAATTTAATTGTTTTAATGTGTTTTATATATGTTGTTAGCTGCCTTGGATCCCACTTTGGGAGAAAGGCGGGATAAAAATAAAATAAAATAATAAAAATAAATACAGTTATTAAATCAAGAAACAAAATTAATCTCTGTCAGCTAACATCAATTATTACTAACCACTTGAAGATGTATTTTATACATAATGTAGCAAATTTTGCTACCTTAAGTGTAACAGTTTGGTTCTGACTATCCAACAAATAGCATAAATAAAAAAAATCAGTGTGTCTTGGTTGTCAGACAAGGCTGCATCCTTTCACCTTATCTGTTCAACTTATAAGAGAGGCAAGCTATGGACCTTATCACACGCTGCTCTCAAAGTGGCAAGAAAGCGATATGAGCATCATTCCAGTACTATAGCGGTAGCAACTCCACAAGACGGAAATAGCTAGCACACGCAACTAGCATAATTGCGCTATTAACAAAAGCGCGATGAAGCGCCCCCCGGAAAGTGTATTTGCTGAGCATACACAAGTGAGAGGATTCAACGCAGAACCGAGCATGGTTATGCTTGCACATGCGCAGCCCCAGGGATGGTCGCCATGCCCATTGGATGCTGTTGTCGTCACGTCCGCTGCGCGATTTTGCCATTGCTTCGCCATCGCTATTGCTGTGCGCTATTGACCAATGAGCCCATACTGTTCTATTAATGTATATATGGCTATGGATGTGATGTTAGCATATATTGAAATCTGTATATATATAAATAACGACATATGTATATTTTTGCATTTTACCTCAGAGCTGTATATATATATATATATATATATATATATGTATATATAGAGAGAGGTATATATATATATATATATATATATATATGCGTGTGTGTGTGTGTGTATATATATACATGCGCATATATATATATATATATATATATACATATTATATATGTGCATATGTATATAGAGAGAGGTATATATATATATATATATATATGGACAGGTTGCTTACCTGTAACAGTATTTCTTCGAGTGGTCATCTGCGAATTCACACAAATGGGTTATTCTGCGCCTGCGCAGCCAACTTCGGAACCTTCTTAGAGCTATTAGAAGCGTTTTGGCGGTAGCCCCGCCCACTCTCCAACTGCCTTATTGGCCGGTTTCCCGCCTAAACCCTCAGTTCCATGGATGCCAAAGCAGCAGCCCAGGACTGAAGAAGAGGCAGGGCACGACTCGAGGGGAGGTTGGGCGGGATTTGTGTGAATTCGCAGATGACCACTCGAAGAAATAATGTTACAGGTAAGCAACCTGTCCTTCTTCTTCGTGGTCTCTGCGAATCACACAAATGGGTTATTCAGACTAGCAAGCTAAAGTCAATGGAGGAGGGAGTGCCATGCCACATAAAACGGCACACTGTCTCCAAACAAAGTCACCGTTTGTGAATCTGAGCCCCAGGCATGTCAATATAGGGACAGATAGTCCCGCTAAAATAATGACTCTATGAGACAAGTTGAAATTCCAATAGTGAGACCTAATGGAAACAGTCACCAATGCGGGTAAAAACATGCCCAGTGGCAGAAATAGGCTTGCCAGCTAACCCATATATTGTACAGTCTGTTGATAGACCCAGATGATCTGTAATAACAAGGCAGATGTATGGCGAAGGTCAAAAGAAATCTCTGACCTAAACAGCACAGATTTGCCCACGATGGAAATAATGGCAAAGCTATGCAGTAGGTAGTGAAAGTAGTTCACTATTACAAGTGGACAAGTGCAACAAGAATGAAGGTATACAGACTCTATCTGATATAGGAGATTAATGGAAACCAATGTGAAGGCAAGAGACTTGCAACAATGTGAGGCTGTCCAGGACATGACATTGGTAAATAGGAAAAAAGAGGGTTTAGGAACCCTCAAATTTAAAGATATGTCAAGGGGAATCTTTCAAGATGAAAAACGGGCAGTGACCTGATAAGCCTCTAAGCCATCATTTGAAAATTATGGCATTGACAGATAACGGCTAGAACGTTAAACAATCTGGGGCTAAACATTCACATAAATGTGAAATAGACCATGTGTGCCCAGCAATGAGATGGTTGGGCAAGACCAACAAATGGCAGAAACAAGTGACCGCACTACAAAGTGGGCAGTAGGATATCCAGATATTGTCTTATACAGGGAGAGCCTGATGGTATTGAACTGGGGAAGCTTCAATAACAGCTTCTAGTTGAAGAGGAGGAATAGAACCTCATCTAGTCACAGCAAGGACACTAACAACAGTGAGAGTGAAATAACATGATATCCAATTGTTATGACCCACAAGACATGCTGTGTGTAAGTTAATGTTTCAGGCTATCAGCCTGAGACATGTAGTTATTGGTGAAAGTTCCAGAAAAACACTAGTAGTTGGTGTGATGACTAGAAGATTAGTCACATCATTATACACGTAAAGAATTTTACTGTGTACCTATAAAGAGATCCCTGTGGGGATGCTATTCCATACAGTGACGTCCTGGAGAGGCTGTACCAAGAATAACAGGACTCAGCAGGAACGATGAGAAGTGGTCAACAACGATATATATATATATAAGGATCAATATGGTGTTAACTTGTCATGAGTGATTCATGAGAGAAGAATTTTAAGGCACAGGGGCCGGAATAGACGGTAAAGCCACAAGCCCAGCCCTAGACGTGCGAAACCTTTTATCGTATAGATTTGGGGTGCATAATGAAGCGTGAAGTGCAGTGTGATAGAGTAGTATAACTGGGAAAGCACAAGCTTCTCTGTAAGGCAGAGAAGTCCCAGGGCATCTGCAAAGTGCATAGTTAGCCTTGGCAGGAGTGCTGATGGAGACCTGAATTATAACCACCTCGCCAGAGACGCCTTGAGACCAGAGGCTCGGGAGAACCAGACGTTAAGACATCAGTCAGCCTGGAGGATGGGACAAGTATCCATGTCCTAAGATCATGAAGTGTCCACAAGTTCGTGAAATGGAGGGTCGGATTGCAGTGATGTTGCCAGAGGGCTATTCTGGGAAAGAACTGACACAGTTTTTGACTGAAATGGAGTCCAAGGGGATTACACTGTAATCGATGGTCAGTATAGGAGATGAGCTCATCCCAGGTGGAGATCCAGCGGTAAATAGCCTGTCACCTGTTTCATAGGTATGACATTGATAAGAGCCCCTTGGAAGGGGTGCATGTATAGAGCGAGGTTTGTAATTCTTATCTTATGTAGTGGCCCTTTAAAGAAGACACCAATTGCCTTTACTGACACTTGTACAGGGTAAGTGAAAATCCTCTTTTGAGACGGAGGGAACAAGTACATTCTGAAACCACTAATGGGGAGGAATGAAGCATTAATGTCAGACTGGGAATAAAAAGGGGTATGATCACCCTAGTATTGCTTGTAGCCATGCCCTCAGGATGGAGGCATACTCATGCCTTTGACTTGGTAGTCTAAGGGAAGCGATGGCATTGGTCCCAGTGTGTGGAGATAAAGCGCATCCCAGAATACATCTGTATCAGTGAGCGATACAAGAATATTGTTTGGTGTTAGAGGATGAGTGATGGTATCCAAGCCCCCCTAGGAGGGAAACACGACGATTCCAACCGTGGAGGAATTAAGTGAATAATGGTAATGTCTGAATGTCTGGCTGACTCTGCCATCCCTCGGTATCGAGGGAACAACTTTAAACCTGGGTCGAATTTGAATGAAATGAGAGGCAGAATGAAGCATGAATCGTAGATTTCGGTATTGAGGAAGTAATCACAGCCTCGAGTCCCACCGAGCGTGTGCCAAGGTGACCAGAGTCCGAAGGCTGAATTAGTGATTAATAGCAGCTCCCCGAGGGATGAATTGTAGGGGCTGTAATGGGCCCTATTAGAGCGGTAATGGGCCTCCGAGGAAGGGACAAGCATGTCTCTGAATTGGACATAGTAGTGGTCCTTGGTGCAGAGGGAAACGCTATGGTCCCAACTCAGGGGGAGCGCTAGCCGATAGTGCACCTCCATACAGAGGGAACAGTCATGGTCCCAACCGAAGGCTTGATGCAGCTGGCTTCGGTATGGAGTGGGCATCCACAGCCTTGAATTCAAGCAGATTGTGGCCTCGGTACGGAGAGGGGAACCACAGCCTTGAATCCAAAGCAGACTGTGGCTTCAGTACGGAGAGGGGAACCACAGCTTTGAATCCAAAGCAGATTGTGGCTATGGTACGGAGAGGGGAACCAAAGTCTTGAATCCAAAGCAGACTGTGGCTTCGGTATGGAGAGGGCAATCGCAGCCTTGAATCCAAAGCAGATTGTGGCTTCAGTACGGAGAGGGGAACCACAGCTTTGAATCCAAAGCAGATTGTGGCTACGGTACGGAGAGGGCAATCGCAGCCTTGAATCCAAAGCAGATTGTGGCTTCGGTACGGAGAGAGGAACCACAGAGCATCTTCAACGGGTCCAGCCAATCGGTATGACTCCGGAGAGCCAGGGACCGAGGAGTATCCACATCGAACTGCAAGCCAATAGGTATGACCCTAGAGTCAGGGACCGAGCAGTATCCATGTTGGGCTCCAAGATAATCGGTATGACCCCGGAGGGTCAGGGACCGAGGGACATCAACATCAGGCTCCAAGCTAGTCGGTATGACCCCAGAGAGTCAGGGACCGAAGAGTATCCAAGTTGGGCTGCGAGCCAATCGGTATGACCTCAAGAGTCAGGGACCGAGGAGTATCAACGTCGAACTCCAGGCCAATTGGTGTGACCCCAGAGGGTCAGGGACCGAAGAGTGTCCACGTTGGGCTGCCAGCCAATCGGTATGATCTTGTTTTTTCAAAGATCAGGGACCGAGGAATGTCAACATTGGGCTCCAAGCCA